>CM060112.1:1688750-2367500 GCA_030522415.1 Channallabes apus
TGTGAATTCGTTGGTGTCTTTCAAGATTACCATTCACAGTAAAACTTTTGCCACACTCTGAGCACTGATACGGCTTCTCCCCAGTGTGAATGCGCTGGTGTTGTTGGAAGGAGCTCAGGACACCAAAACTCTTTCCACACTCTTGACAGTAATAGGGTTTCTCTCCAGTGTGAACACATTGGTGCACTCGCAGTGATTTCTCTCGATTGAAACCTTTCCCACAGTTTAAGCACTGATACAGCTTTTGTTTTGTATGAAGCTGATGGTTTTTAAGATTTCTTGTTTTACTGAAACTGTTCTCACAGTGAGTTTGATTTTGCAAGAGACTGTTAGAGGTGTTGGTGTGGAAAGGGCCAGATGAACTGTGGTGGTTACTGTAGCTCTCTGTGGGATCCAGAATTTCTAATTCAATTTCCTCTGACTTCACCAAAGCTAGAGTTCCTGTGGAAGGAAATATAACATATGAAGGAAAACAGACTGCAGAAGACAGGACACCACTCACTGGCAACAGAAAAATCAATGACTCCATTATTTTAACAAATAACCCTTGAGAAATGTACAAACTGAAATTCAGAGCTTACACAAAAACCTGTTAGTCTGAAAAGCAGCTCATGCATCTGGAGGAAATTTTTAACAAATAGCATATGGTCTTATGCAACAGTTTAGGCAACCTTTGATAAATAACAGATTTTTTTTTTTATTGAAAAGATATTAACACAGTCTTTCTTGGAACTAGAAAAAATGCACAATATTTTCAACAAACATTGATGCATAGTTACTTCTTATGCCATAAATTGAACAAAAATAAAAAATAAAAAATATCACTGTGCACTGTGGCCATGTTTGGGCACTCCAAGGCCATGTCCACACGTAGCCGGGTATTTTTTAAATTTAAGATTTTTCTCTGCGGTTTTCGCAGTTTTGGCCTTTGAAAATGGAGCTTTTGGAAAACTCCGTCCAAAGTGAAGATTTTCCAAAACTCCCTTTTCAGTGGTGTTGTGTGGACACGGGGGGGGGGGGGGGGGACACTGAGATTTTGACTTGTTTTAACGTCAGCTTGTGCAGATGATGTAATTGTCTGTGTGCTCGTCTCCTTGACATCAGATTTGTTTGAGGATATTTTGTGCAATAGTGGATTTATGTAAAGTAAACTAGACACTGTGTTAATGTTGCGTACTGGACTTTTTACATGCGTGTTCTGATTGGCTCCCTGTTGTTTAGGGAGGCTCCTTACAGGGCGTTTTGCGTTTTCATGTGGACAAAGATATTTTAAAAACGTAGGTTGTGTGGATCAGGCGTGTGCACAATTCAGAATTTAATTGAGAATGACTCCTAAATTCCAATTCAATTCTTGAATTTGAATTGATGTCGAAAACATGATCAAGAATTACAATTCGGAATTGAATTAAAAGGAAGCAGAATTGCAATTCAATACAAATTCAAAGAAATTCATATACATAAGTGAAGTGTTTAACAATGAAGCTTTACAATATGTCAGATATGATTTCATTACATATTCTATAAATGATATTAGTTTGAACTACTTGTTCAGATTATGTTTCCTCCCAGCAATGAATGTTAAAAGCTCTAGTCACAGAACACATAATTAAGTTAGATTTATTGGAATTGTAATTTTGTGGAACACAATGGAACGTGACTCCATATCCCAGAATGCTTTGCTTTAACCAAGTATTTAAAATGGTTGCCAAACTATTTGAGGTGGACATTTGTTTGAAAGCTTCTTTTCTACACAATTTGATGGTCAACACTCGACTTTGTGTTATTTGATTACTTTGAAATTAACTTTGAATAAAATTAATCAAACATTGAGGGAGTAATTTATTTCAAGAATTTCATCATTATCCACAGTATATGTTGGAACAAAATGTATGTAGGGTTGAGGAGTGACTAGTTATGTGTAATGAAATTATGCTATTAAATTACAAAATTAATGTAATCGTATGTGAGATTCAACACATTCTTTCTGTTGTATGACTGTGTGGAATGTCTTTGAATTGCCACAAATTTAATTCCACTTCCTGTCATTCCAACTCCAATTCAAATTCCTGTGGGGCGGAGTCAATTCAATTCAAATTCCAACTCATGAATTGAATGGTGGCCAATTCTCACATTCTGAATTGTGCACAAGCCTGGTGTGGATGGAATTATTTTTAAAAATGTTCCAGAGTTTCAGATTCTTTTTACGAGGTTTCAGACCTTAATCAGCTCATTAGATCTGATGCGTGGCAACAGCTGTCATTAGTAAATGCCAATTTCAAAGCGTTACAAATACTTTGACTGTTCAAACCTTGTGCACACACTTGTGGACGCTCAACAACCATGGGTTCCTCTAAGCAGCTGTGTAAGACGTTATTGATGCCCACAATGCAGGAGAAGGCTACAAGGAGATTTGTCAGCTTGCGGTTTCCACAGTGAGAAATGTAATTAAGAGATGGCAGTTCAGGGGATCTGTGGAGGTCAAGGTGAGATCTGGAAGATGAAGAAAACTCTTGGAGAAAACTGCTCGTATGCTGGTCAGAAAGTTAGCAGTCAGAAGTATGCAACAGAATATCTACGTTTTGGAAACATGTGCTGTGGACTGATGAAGTTAAAATAGAACTCTGGCCACAAACAACAAAGGCATGTTTGGAGAAAAAAAAAAGGAAAAGAACATATTGCCAACTATTAAGCATGGGGGAGGATCTATCATTCTTTGGGGTTCAAGTTCAAGTAGGCTTTATTGTTATTTCAACCATATACAGTTAGTACACAGTGAAACGAAACAACGTTCCTCCAGGACCAAGGTGCTACATGCAACATAAAATTACAACATAAATTAACAGAAGAGCTAAAACTAGCCAACTAAGAAGCCTAGTTAGCTGGCTAGCAGAGACAAGACAGGACAGATTGACCTGACAACATAAATTTTTAAACAACATAAATTAACAAAAACTAATTAGCTAACCTAGAGACAACAGACAACATAAAGTGCACGTGCAGATGTGCAAACGAGCAACAAAGTGATGGTGTGGCAAATATAACAGAACATAATACTTTGTGGTGTTGAGGTGATGGGTTGAGGTAGTGCAGAACCAGTAAGCGTTCCTTAAAGTAGCAGCAAGAATTTAGAAGTTAGTGCAAAAAAAGTAATCCAGTACTTAAGATACAAAAAAAAGAGCATTTATAGGTTGGTGTGTATGATAGCTTGGTAGTGTAGGTCAGTGTGTCTGCACTTGTGTTGATTAGTCAGTCCAGTCTCGATGTTTTGAGGTAGTTGAGTTAAGCTGAGTGATAATGTTTGTGTGTGTGTGTGTGTGTGTGTGTGTGTGCATCAGTCCAGTCCCTTTTTGTTGAGAAGACATATGGCTTGTGGAAAAAAGCTGTTGGACAGTCTGGAAGTGTGTGTCCGAATGCTACGGTACCTTTTTCCAGATGGCAGGAGGGTGAAGTGTGTGTGAGAGGGGTGTGTCCGATCAGCCACAATGCAGGTGGCTTTGCGGATGCAGCGTGTGGTGTAGATGTCTTCAATAGAGGGGAGAGAGACCCCGATGATCTTCTCTGCTGTCCTCACTATCCGCTGTAGGGTCTTGCGGTCCGATATGGCACAATTCCCAAACCAGACAGTGAAGCAGCCGCTCAGGATACTCTCGATAGTCTCTCTATAGAAGGTGGTCAGGATCGGTGGTGGAAGGCGGGCCTTCCTCAGTCTTCTCAGAAAGAAGAGACGCTGTTGGGTTTTCTTGTGCAGGGAGCTGGTGTTGAGGGACCAGTTAGAGGGAGGTCATTCTCCAGGTGGACACCCAGGAATTTGGTGCTTTCGACGATCTCCACAGAGGAGCCGTCGATGCTCAGCCGGAGAGTGGTCGCCTCGTGTCCTCCTAAAGTCAACAACCATCTCCTTTGTCTTGTCAACATTCAGAGACAGGTTGTTGTCTTTACACCAGTCCGTTAGCCTCTGCACTTCCTCTCTGTACGCTGACTCGTCATTCTTGCTAATGAGACCCACCACGGTCGTGTCATCAGCAAACTTGATGATGTGATTCGAACTGTGTGTTGCTACACAGTCGTGAGTCAGCAGTGTGAACAGCAGGGGACTGAGCACACAGCCTTGTGAGGGCCCCCATGCTCAGTGTGGTGGTGCTGGAGGTGCAGTTCCCGATCCGTACTGACTGAGGCCTTCCGGTCAGAAAGTCTAGGATTCAGTTGCTGAGGGAGGTGTTCAGGCCCAACAGGCTCAGCTGATCAGTTGTTGGGGGATGATAGTGTTGAATGCTGAGCTGAAATCTATGTACAGCATTCGAACGTATGTGTCCTTATTGTCCAAGTGTGTGAGGGCAAGATGGAGTGTAGTGGCGATGGCATCGTCCGTTGAGCGGTTAGGACGGTACGCAAATTGCAGTGGGTCCAGTGAGGGAGGTAGCAGGGTCTTGATGTGTCTCATGACGAGCCGCTCGAAGCACTTCATGATGGTGGGTGTAAGTGCAACGGGACGGTAGTCACTGAGACAGGACACAGAAGACTTCTTGGGCGCGGGAACGATGGTGGTGGGGGTTGTGTTGCAGTCAGTGGCACAGGAAACATTGCAGGGGTGGAGGGAAAAATGGATTCCATTAAATACCAACAAATTCTGGAAGCAAACATCACACCATCTGTAAAAAAGCTGAAGCTGAAAAGAAGATGGTTTTTGAATGGCCATTACAGCCCCCTGATTTAAACAGTATTGAAAATTTGTGGGTAGATCTTAAAAGAGCTGTGCATGCAAGATGACCAAAGAATATTACAGAACTAGAAGCCTTTTGCAAGGAAGAATGGGAGAAAATCCCAAGTACAAGAATTAAAAGACTTTTAGCTGGCTATAAAAAGTGTTTGCAAGCTGTGATATCTCCCAAAGGAGGTGTTACTACGTACTGATTATGTAGGGTGCCCAAACTTTTGCATGAATGTTTGCTGAAAATATTGTGCATTTTTTCCATTTCCAAGAGAGACTGTGTAAACATCTTTTCAATGAAGAAAAAAAAAAAAAAGACCAAAATCTGTTATTTATCAAGGGGTGCCTAAACTTTGCATAAGACTGTATTTATAGGCTTCCTGCTGACAAAAAAAGGGAGAAGGTTGATGAGCAGTAAATAATCAAGCTAAAACAGATCAACAGGGACAGGTTTGGAATTTGACTGACGGCCATGTTGACGATGTTCAGTCATAACTTCGGGATATTGTGGAGAGAAAGTTGAGAGACAAGAATCTGCAAAAGGATTCCCGACCAAGTATTGAGTGCAGAACTGAACATAAGTGTTTTTAATACAAAAAAAGTCAACCTTCAAATAACTTTCTTTTATTGGTCGGATGAAATATGCTAATTTTTTGAGATAGGGATTTTGGGTTTTCATGAGCTGTATGCCACAATCATCAATATTAAACCAATAAAAGGCTTGAACTACTTCAGTTGTGTGTAATGAATCTAAAATATATGAAAGTCTAATGTTTATCAGTACATTACAGAAAATAATGAACTTTATCACAATATGCTATTTTTTTTAGAAGGACCTGTATAGGTAGCAGCATCTAAAGGAGGTTCTATTAATTAGTTGTGTATTTAAATTTTTAAGTATAAAGTTCATGTCCCAGGGGTGCAGTAGTTGCCTTGAATGTCCTACAATTATCAGGGGCACCAAGGCATTTTAGAAGTTCTACAAAGGGGACCAAGACTACTCATCAATCACGCTGAGGGGCAGGAAGGTATTTTTATTACATTGTACACAGCAGATCATTAAATGACAAGACAAAAAGGTGATATTTAAAATATAATCACGTAGGAAACATTGTAATATTTTGATATACTGGATTTTGGAGTCTCATGAGACGTAAGCTTTAATCATCAAATGTTTTTTTAAAAGGCTTGATATTTCATTAGACCACCTTTTGCTTTGATTGCAACTGTGGTATCATGTCGATATGCTTATGCAATGTCACTACATTTATTTCCCTCCAGAGGCATTAATTTCTCTCCAAGATCTTTAATGATGATGATAGAGTTAAACCACTCTGTAAACGTTCTCCAGCACATCCCAAAGATTCTCAATAGGGTTAAGGTCTGTGTAAAAATTATGTCTCATGCTCCCTCAACCACTCCTTCACAATTTAAACCTTATGAATACTTATAAAAAAGTTTGCTCAGGCGAATGGAGCGAACGGGAGGTAGCGGGGACTACAATTCCCATCAGCCCAGGCGTGGCCATCATCCTTTGCGGTCTGTTGTCGCTACAGATCCAGTAACACGCACATCCGATTTAAAACCCGCTTACTACGTAATGATTAATTACTCTTTCCATATCTTTTCCTTCGCCGCTAATAGCAGCACCGCCATTTCCGCATTACTGGATCTGTAGCGACAACAGACCGCAAAGGATGATGGTCAAAGTTTCTGTTTCAAAGTTTACAGATAGATGGCTAATTTGTATGCAATTGATATGTTCAGTGTTCATGTATACTGTTTAATACACACTTCTGGCACTTTTTTCGAGTCTCTTCATTAGTTTTTCCTGTAAATGATTCAATAAATACCGTACCGTGCCATTCATACCGAGGTATTACCGTACCGTGAAGTTTTGATACCGTTACATCCCTAATGTTAGGTGATTACTGGAGCTCTCTGCGGCTTCCACATTCTCACATTTAATCTTTTCTGAATTCATCATCATTGGAGATCCTATGGAGGGAAAGATAAAATATAAATGACTACAGAGCATCCCTTATTGTCAACAGAAAATGTCTGTCTGGAAACTGTTGTGCGTTTCTCCACTTCATATGTTAAACAAGCCGAGGTCAAAAATGACAAAATTCCGACTGACAAATTCTCTCTCAATCTGTCCTGTAACACTGTTTTAAATAAACTTCACCTGACTTTGAAACCTGCACTAATTCCAGATCTCTGAAGTCCTGTATACATACACACACACACACACACACACACCACCAGTCCGGATCAGTCCTTGTGCCATGTTGTCCTGCGTTCTACAGTGGAAAAGTGCTAGTAGAAGCCCCAGAAAGTTTCACATCCCAAAGCTACAGCGTTTAAATGAAGCTGCAGTCCAACCATCTGTCTAACTAACTGTCAAGACCAATTTACAGTGTAAATTCCACACATCACGTATATTTATACAGTCATTTCTTCCCTTGACATTACTGAGTTGAATTTAGACCTAGGCTTCAGTAAAACTGCTTTGACTGTGAGCAGCGGTGAATGTTGTTGTGTCTGTGATAGTTGATGGTGTGGGGAGTACCTGATGATATTTGGCGAGTACTGGAGGAGATCTCAGTAGGTTCCAAACTCTCACATTTAATCTTGACTGGATTCATCCTAGTTGGATCTTTTGATGTTCTTGCAGAGGTAAATATAAGACATGTGGGAAAGAGGACAGCAGAAGGAGACAGGAGAACCCTTACCTGAAGAAGACAGAAGCATAAACGCTCAATGGTTCAATATTTTAAACAAATAAATTTAATGACAGTTTATTTACGGTTAAATTCAGAGCTACACAACAGCTGTACACTGACTGTCTCATAGTCATAACTGCTGCATTCTAGAGAGGAGCGTATCCAACATCCAACCCTTTTGAGTCAAGGTTTCTTCCTCATGTTGTCTCAGGTGGTTTTTCCTCTAGTAGCTTTTTTCTACTGTAGAATGCAGGACAACATGGGACAAAGACTGATCCAGACCGATGGTGTGTAATAGCAGTGTGTGTGTGTGTGTGTATATGTATACAGGACTTCAGAGATCTGGAATTAGTGCAGATTTCATAGTCAGAAGTTGTTTATTTAAAGTCATGGTCTCTGGCTTGCTCATTAGGAACAAACTGTTGATGCTAAATATGTCTACATTTATATGCAGAATTTTTATTTCGTAAATCTTCTGTCAATTGTTAAAATTGCTATACAAATAAAACTGCTTTTGCTCTGGTGTTGTTTTGAATGAAATTCTGAATGTGTGAATATAAGAACTTAAAACTAACTTTACCGCAAGTGCTTTAAACTGATCATAGACAACACGGTAATTTAACAGCAAACTCCGGAGGAACAAGCTGAAATATCGCTACATCTTACTGACCATAACTTTATTCTTCTGGGCAATTACAATGCTGACAAAAAAATGCCTGTGAATCTTTCTGCATTTCATAAACAAATGCTTCTCTCATGGGTGCTAATTTCTCTTTTTTCAAATTTGGAACAATAAATTCTTTATAAAAACAAATCTCTTGGTTTTTTTTGGTTTTTTTCCAGAATTGGTTTGACAATACCTTATTGGTGGGCTCGCTCTTCAGCCGGGAGGGTCATTTATTGAAATATGAAGAACTATCACCATTATTTATAAATCCATCGTCAGTAGTCTTGAATGCATCTCCATTGTTAAATGCAGCTCACACTCCCTTAGGCAATATTTACTTTGGTGTATCTCGTAAAAAAATGACAAAGATAAACGTACTTTGTAGTTTCTATTCCATCTCTTGCTTCTTATTGGATACATTTTGCCTCTGATATCCACTGGAAAAGGTTTGGATGGTACCACAGAAATATGTGGTTAATAATAAAATGAGAAATATTTTAAGAGTTTCCTTTTAACATCCTTTAAATTCTTACACAGAATTTACCCCACGAAGCCGAACCTCACCAAATTTGCAAGAACAAAAAAAAAAAAAAAATAATAATAAAATAAAATCACCCTAAAATCAGACAATTATACACTTATTTTGAAACTGAACGGTCTCTGGAAAGTTCTCAAAACTTTTATAAAAGCTAAAATCTGTAAGAACCGTTCCATTCAATTTGAAACCACTATATTTGTTTTTTGTTTTTATTGGGTAATGTAAATCACTGATTGTTTTTTATCTTGCTCTTCTGATTAGCAAATTTAATATCCATCTGTAATAAATAGAGATCAATCTCCCTCTCCCTCGCTCTGTCTGTCTCAATTTATTTTTATATCTCTCACACACTCATGTTCCAGCCTGTGTACTGTGAGGTAACCAGCACAATGTTCTAGTGCCCTACAGAGTGTGTGTGAGGTAAACAGCACTATGTTCTAGTGCCCTACAGAGTGTGTGTGTGAGGTAACCAGCACAATGTTCTAGTGCCCTACAGAGTGTGTGTGAGGTAACCAGCACTATGTTCTAGTGCCCTACAGAGTGTGTGTGAGGTAACCAGCACTATGTTCTAGTGCCCTACAGAGTGTGTGTGAGGTAACAAGCACAATGTTCTAGTGCCCTACAGAGTGTGTGTGAGGTAAACAGCACTATGTTCTAGTGCCCTACAGAGTGTGAGTTAAACAGCACTATGTTCTAGTGCCCTACAGAGTGTGTGTGAGGTAACCAGCACTATGTTCTAGTGCCCTACAGAGTGTGTGTGAGGTAACCAGCACTATGTTCTAGTGCCCTACAGAGTGTGTGTGAGGTAAACAGCACTATGTTCTAGTGCCCTACAGAGTGTGAGTTAAACATCACTATGTTCTAGTGCCCTACAGAGTGGGAGTTAAACAGCACTATGTTCTAGTGCCCTACAGAGTGCGAGTTAAACAGCACTATGTTCTAGTGCCCTACAGAGTGTGTCTGAGGTAAACAGCATTATGTTCTAGTGCCCTACAGAGTGTGAGTTAAACAGCACTATGTTCTAGTGCCCTACAGAGTGCGAGTTAAACAGCACTATGTTCTAGTGCCCTACAGAGTGTGTGTGAGGTAAACAGCACTATGTTCTAGTGCCCTACAGAGTGTGTGTGAGGTAACCAGCACTATGTTCTAGTGCCCTAGAGAGTGTGTGTGAGGTAACCAGCACTATGTTCTAGTGCCCTACAGAGTGTGTGTGAGGTAAACAGCACTATGTTCTAGTGCCCTACAGAGTGTGTGTGAGGTAAACAGCACTATGTTCTAGTGCCCTACAGAGTGCGAGTTAAACAGCACTATGTTCTAGTGCCCTACAGAGTGTGTGAGGCAAACAGCACTATGTTCTAGTGCCCTACAGAGTGTTTGGGGTAAACAGTACTATGTTCTAGTGCCCTACAGAGTGTGTGTGAGTTAAACATCACTATGTTCTAGTGCCCTACAGAGTGTGAGTTAAACATCACTATGTTCTAGTGCCCTACAGAGTGTGAGTTAAACATCACTATGTTCTAGTGCCCTACAGAGTGTGTGTGAGGTAAACAGCACTATGTTCTAGTGCCCTACAGAGTGTGAGTTAAACAGCACTATGTTCTAGTGCCCTACAGAGTGTGTGTGAGGTAACCAGCACTATGTTCTAGTGCCCTAGAGAGTGTGTGTGAGGTAACCAGCACTATGTTCTATTGCCCTACAGAGTATGTGTGAGGTAACCAGCACTATGTTCTAGTGCCCTACAGAGTGTGTCTGAGGTAAACAGCATTATGTTCTAGTGCCCTACAGAGTGTGAGTTAAACAGCACTATGTTCTAGTGCCCTACAGAGTGTGTGTGAGGTAAACAGCACTATGTTCTAGTGCCCTACAGAGTGTTTGGGGTAAACAGTACTATGTTCTAGTGCCCTACAGAGTGTGTGTGAGTTAAACATCACTATGTTCTAGTGCCCTACAGAGTGTGAGTTAAACATCACTATGTTATAGTGCCCTACAGAGTGTGAGTTAAACATCACTATGTTCTAGTGCCCTACAGAGTGTGAGTTAAACAGCACTATGTTCTAGTGCCCTACAGAGTGTGAGTTAAACAGCACTATGTTCTAGTGCCCTACAGAGTGTGTGTGAAGTAAACAGCACTATGTTCTAGTGCCCTACAGAGTGCGAGTTAAACAGTACTATGTTCTAGTGCCCTACAGAGTGTGTGTGAGGTAAACAGCACTATGTTCTAGTGCCCTACAGAGTGTGTGTGAGGTAAACTGCACTATGTTCTAGTGCCCTACAGAGTGTGTGTGAGTTAAACATCACTATGTTCTAGTGCCCTACAGAGTGTGAGTTAAACATCACTATGTTCTAGTGCCCTACAGAGTGTGAGTTAATCATCACTATGTTCTAGTGCTCTACAGAGTGTGAGTTAAACAGCACTATGTTCTAGTGCCCTACAGAGTGTGTGTGAAGTAAACAGCACTATGTTCTAGTGCCCTACTGAGTGTGTGAGGTAAACAGCACTATGTTCTAGTGCCCTACAGAGTGTGTGTGAGGTAAACAGCACAATGTTCTAGTGCCCTATAGAGTGTGTGTGTGTGAGGTAAACAGCACTATGTTCTAGTGCCCTACAGAGTGTTTGAGGTAAACAGTACTATGTTCTAGTGCCCTACAGAGTGTGTGTGAGTTAAACATCACTATGTTCTAGTGCCCTACAGAGTGTGAGTTAAACAGCACTATGTTCTAGTGCCCTACTGAGTGTGTGAGGTAAACAGCAAAATGTTCTAGTGCCCTACAGAGTGTGAGTTCAACATCACTATGTTCTAGTGCCCTACAGAGTGTGAGTTAAACAGCACTATGTTCTAGTGCCCTACAGAGTGTGAGTTAAACATCACTATGTTCTAGTGCCCTACAGAGTGTGAGTTAAACAGCACTATGTTCTAGTGCCCTACAGAGTGTGTGTGAGGTAACCAGCACTATGTTCTAGTGCCCTAGAGAGTGTGTGTGAGGTAACCAGCACTATGTTCTATTGCCCTACAGAGTGTGTGTGAGGTAAACAGCACTATGTTCTAGTGCCCTACAGAGTGCGAGTTAAACAGCACTATGTTCTAGTGCCCTACTGAGTGTGTGTGACGTAAACATTACTATGTTCTAGTGCCCTACAGAGTGTGTGTGAGTTAAACATCACTATGTTCTAGTGCCCTACAGAGTGTGAGTTAAACATCACTATGTTCTAGTGCCCTACAGAGTGTGAGTTAAACATCACTATGTTCTAGTGCCCTACAGAGTGTGAGTTAAACAGCACTATGTTCTAGTGCCCTACAGAGTGTGTGTGAAGTAAACAGCACTATGTTCTAGTGCCCTACAGAGTGTTTGAGGTAAACAGCACTATGTTCTAGTGCCCTACAGAGTGTGAGTTAAACATCACTATGTTCTAGTGCCCTACAGAGTGTGAGTTAAACATCACTATGTTCTAGTGCCCTACAGAGTGTGAGTTAAACAGCACTATGTTCTAGTGCCCTACAGAGTGTGTGTGAGTTAAACATCACTATGTTCTAGTGCCCTACAGAGTGTGAGTTAAACATCACTATGTTCTAGTGCCCTACAGAGTGTGAGTTAAACATCACTATGTTCTAGTGCCCTACAGAGTGTGAGTTAAACAGCACTATGTTCTAGTGCCCTACAGAGTGTGTGTGAAGTAAACAGCACTATGTTCTAGTGCCCTACAGAGTGTTTGAGGTAAACAGCACTATGTTCTAGTGCTCTACAGAGTGTGTGTGAGTTAAACATCACTATGTTCTAGTGCCCTACAGAGTGTGAGTTAAACATCACTATGTTCTAGTGCCCTACAGAGTGTGAGTTAAACATCACTATGTTCTAGTGCCCTACAGAGTGTGAGTTAAACAGCACTATGTTCTAGTGCCCTACAGAGTGTGTGAGGTAAACAGCAAAATGTTCTAGTGCCCTACAGAGTGTGTGTGAGGTAAACAGCACTATGTTCTAGTGCCCTACAGAGTGTGTGTGACGTAAACAGCACTATGTTCTAGTGCCCTATAGAGTGTGTGTGTGTGAGGTAAACAGCACTATGTTCTAGTGCCCTACAGAGTGTTTGAGGTAAACAGTACTATGTTCTAGTGCCCTACAGAGTGTGTGTGAGTTAAACATCACTATGTTCTAGTGCCCTACAGAGTGTGAGTTAAACATCACTATGTTCTAGTGCCCTACAGAGTGTGAGTTAAACAGCACTATGTTCTAGTGCCCTACAGAGTGTGTGTGAAGTAAACAGCACTATGTTCTAGTGCCCTACTGAGTGTGTGAGGTAAACAGCAAAATGTTCTAGTGCCCTACAGAGTGTGAGTTAAACATCACTATGTTCTAGTGCCCTACAGAGTGTGAGTTAAACAGCACTATGTTCTAGTGCCCTACAGAGTGTGTGTGAAGTAAACAGCACTATGTTCTAGTGCCCTACTGAGTGTGTGAGGTAAACAGCAAAATGTTCTAGTGCCCTACAGAGTGTGTGTAAGGTAAACAGCACTATGTTCTAGTGCCCTACAGAGTGTGTGTGAGGTAAACAGCACTATGTTCTAGTGCCCTACAGAGTGTGTGTGAGGTAAACAGCACTATGTTCTAGTGCCCTACAGAGTGTGTGTGAGGTAAACAGCACTATGTTCCAGCCTGTGTAGTGCACTAGCATAGGAAGTAGAAGCCCATTTAGGACTGAGCCACTGTTAGCCGAGTGTAACTTACCTTGAGCTTTACAGCAGAACGCAGTTAACCACCTCAAATACACCCACAACGGATCAGATGGAACTGTGGGGGTAAAACCCGGTCAGAAATATTGGAATGTAAAGATGATTAGTAGAGTCGGAGAAGCTCAGCTCATCAATCAGCAACACTGCAGCACGGCTTCTTCTGCTCCTGGGAATGTGTGGAGGACCGCGACCGAAACGCTCACAGCGACACCTACTGGAGGATTAGTGCAACGACCACTGTGGTCACGTGATCAGCGTTCCACATGGGGGGTTCCATGGGTGGCCATATAACAACAACTTTCCTGACTTTGACATATTATACATGAGGATGAGTCAGAAATAATCCGCACTCCAGTTATATTAAAGCTTCTGAGCCAATTTTTTAAAAAATATATAACGAAAGCATTTAAAATTTATTTTAGTCTACTTGACCTTTTCTCAAATTCTCTTTATCCATTAACAGAATGTTTATATTTGCCAATTGTCAAGTGAGACAGGAAAAAACACATGGAGGCTGCATAGTTACACGGAGAGAAAAGAAGAAAGCTGAGATATTATATCTTGATATTTGATAAAATTATATAATTCAAAGAAAAGCCAGGCGTGGCTCTGTGGTTAAACTGTTGGACCGCAGACCAGGAGGTCACAAGTGTTGGACCCTTAAGCAAGGTCCTTCACCCCCTTAGTCATCGAATTGTAATTACCTGCCACAGAAATGGCGAATGTATAGGCGTTGCCCAATGTGCAGGACAGCACGTAGATGGAACTTTCCATTTCATATGTTTATGTGAGAAGATTAAAGGGCCTCATCATTTGATGTGGCCACCCATCATCATAACCAATAACATCAGTGCCGGGACATTACAAATTGAAATATGGGTATGACTGGTAGAAGATGCTCAAGTGGACACGGGTCTTACATTTATTTATATTTAATTTTACTTTACATTAAACATAAAAACAAGTCTGTAGGTTGTACAAACTAGCAGTAAACAATTACAAGTCATACATATAAAATATAAGATCACGACTTACAGAAAATCATTACTTAGTGTACGTAAGAAAGTTTCATATAAATGCCACTTTTAAACATGTGAAGGAAATACACAGGGCCTGGCCAAATAAAAGTCACCATTTCAGAAGGGTTGAATTATTGGGCTGCATCAAGAAAAGACAACAACTAAGGAGATTTGAAATGACTGGAACTGGATTAAGAACTCATCAACACATTCTCTAAACCTGGAAGGATAGAGCTGAACCGTCAACTCTGTGGAAAAAAAATGTTGAAGAAATGTGTTCAGAAAAGAAGATAATGGAGATCACTTAAACACTTGGTGAATTTGCATGGCTTAATGGGGAAAGTAAGAGCATTTTCCATACACGCACACACATAGGGGTGAGAACTCACAGGATTGGGACTAAACAGCTGTGTGTCTATACGAAAACCACTTGTTAGTGAGACACATCAGGAAACAAGGCTTCAGGTTAAGGTTTAGGAGCATAAAGACTGGACTGTGGAGCCATGGACTGTCCAGACTGAGCCTATTCCAGAGCGATGGGCGTGTCAGGGTCAGAAGGGAACGATGCACCCATCATGCACGTGTCCACTATACAAGCCTCTGGAGACTGTGTTATGATCTGGGGTTGGGTTCAGTTTAGCTAATGAAATTTTAAAATTGCATGTTTCATATTCAAAACTACTAAATATATGGTTGACTTTTATATTTTAAAAGTCAAAACTCCCAGACAAAAGTCTACACAAATCATATAAATGATTAAAACATGTTCAACATGAAGCGATTAAAAGACACCATTTGATCCAAAATAAGCAAATAAAGGTCAAAAGAACCGTAACATGTTGTCCTTGTCCGCTGTGTGTATGTGCTTGTGTCGCTGAAAATTCCGCTGGTCGCTGAAACTCTTTCCACACTCTGAGCAGTAATACGGTTTCTCGCCGGTGTGAACACGCTGGTGCCGCTGAAAATACTTAAGATCCCTGAAGCTCTTCCCACACTCGGAGCAGTAGTACGGCTTTTCCCCTGTGTGAATGCGCTGGTGCACTTGGAGACTATTCTGTCTGGTAAAACTCTTCCCGCACTGTGTGCAGTGATACGGCTTCTCTCCAGTGTGAACGCGCTGGTGTACCTGGAGAGTATGTCCCCGATTAAAACTCTTCCCACAGTCTAAGCACTGATACGGTTTATCTCCAGTGTGAATGCGCAAGTGCTGCTGCAGAGCGCTCCTCTCTGTAAAACCCATCCCGCAGTGTGAACAGTGATACGGCTTCTCTCCCGTATGAATCCTCTCATGTTTTATGAGATTGCCTCTCTCGATAAAACTCTTCCCGCACTGCGGACACTGATACGGCTTCTCTCCAGTGTGAATGCGCTGGTGTTTCTTCAGAGTGCTCTTCTGGGTAAACCTCTTCCCACAGTGCGAGCAGAGATGCGGCTTCTCTCCCGTGTGAATCTGCTGGTGTTGTTCGAGATTACACTTTACCGTGAAACTCTTCCCGCACTGCGAGCACAGATACGGCTTCTCTCCAGTGTGGATCCGCTCGTGTTCTTTCAGATGACTCTTTCGGGTGAGACTTTTGCCACAGTGTGAGCAGTGGTGAACTTCTTTCTGCTCACAAGTGTCTGAGGTGTCCGTGTAGAAAGTACAAGAGGATGTTTTTTGACTAGAGGAGCTCTCTCTGGGTTCCGGGGTCTCACTTTTAATCTCCTCTACTTTCATTCTAGCTGGATCACTAGTAGATGGCACATTTGAAACTGGAATACACTCATATCTGGATTAAAAAAAGGTGAATAAATTGTTAGATGTTCAATAAAAAAATAACGGTTCTATAACAGGACTGGTTGCAATAACAAATTAAGTTCGATTAGTCTTACATACAGTACTGACTAAGTCTCTTTTACAGAGCTTCTCTCATCCTCTAATCAAATTAATGTTTAATGCTAATTATATAACAGGTAGTTTTGGCTGAGTAATCTGATTGGACGAGGGATATTAATGTGTGGTGATAATGCACAGTAGCAGCACTGGGCTGTTTAACTATCTGTATGTCTGGGCGTGTCCCAGGTGTTGTCCAGTGGTTAATGACACTAACTGTGTGTCTCAGCGTGGGTGAGAGTAGGTCTGTACGGTCCGCAGTACTGAGGAGAGAGCAGCTGCCTGACAAATCCCACATTCACAACCAGTCACAGAAGCACTTTTAGTAAGAAACACACATCTGATAACGTTATGTCGTCTTAAACAACACGCCGTCTCTGAACTAATCTCTGAACTGTCCATGTCATTCTGTTTATGGCTAATGCCAGCTAGAAAGATAACTAGCCTTTTTTTTTTTAATCCTTTAAAACACCTGATCAAGGGAACTCCTTGGTGTGTGGAACAAGTGGATTGTACAACCGACATAGTGTACTAGCTTTCCATTTAACGCTATTTGGAATTCAACCTCGGAACCCCAAAATTAACAGAGCTGATATTCTAAAGCAGAAGAAGTGGAAATATAATGTAAATCATGTAAATTTCTTAAGACTGTCCGCCACCTCCATGATTTATTCTCCTCACCTTCTGGCTAATTTCAACACATTTACATTTAGGCATTTGTAGGACTCTCTTATCCAGAGCAACTTACAAAAAGTGCTTTGAAGTTTCCATCATTGTATAGATACTTACACTGAGTTACTAGGTTACTAACTAAGTGCTATCAGTAAAACATATTTGAGAAGGTTTTTTAGGGGAGGGGGATTAGTCCAAATATTGAAGAAACAGATACGTCATGAGTCGTCGTTTAAAGTGATCCCATAGAAGTGCTACTGTACTCAAACTACTGAAAAAGTTTAGAGAGTAAGGAGTCAGAACACACAGCCATCACGGTTTTGGTGGCACTGCACTTACTCAGTATTAGGCAGTGGTTATAATGGTAAGGCTGATCGGTGTACTACAGGTCAGAGAGAAGAAGAAGGACTTGCCTCAATCCCAAAAGGAAATACAGTGGAACCTCAGATTACGAGCATTATTAGTTCCGGAAGCAGGCTCGTATTCCAAAACACTTGTATCAAAGCTGATTTTCCCATAAGAAATAATGGAATCTCAAATTATTCATTCCACAGCCCCCAAAAAATAAAAACATAAAAATAATTAACATAAAATATTAAGTAAAAAAAAAAAAAAACCTGCACTTTACCTCAAAAAAAAAATAAATCCTGACATAAGTGTTTCCGTTTGTGTGCCTTTCGCTGTGTATGTGCTTGTGTAAGTGTGATTTTTTTGTACGTGACGCTAAAGTAAGAGGAGACTCTTACTGTCAGCCCCTCCCGTCTCCCCCCATTTTACACAGTAAACCTTTCTCCTCTCTTATTTGAATTTCACACAAACACACAGACACTAACGTAAAGACAGAAAAACAAGAACAAGAAGCACATATGTGATACATGATACTCGGTGCTCGTAAACCAAGACTTGCTTGTTTTTCAAGTGAACATTTATTTAAAATTTCGTCTTGCGGAACACTCGCAAACCACGTTACTCGTAATCTGAGGTTTCACTGTAGCTTTCGATAGAAAACCTTTCAGTGCCTTACAGTATGAGCCCTGCTGTATTCGCAGCGTCTGTGAGTACTTGTACTGAATATCGCGATAGTGGTTTGTGATAACGTGCAGGACTGTGGGAGTGTCCCGAATGGCTTAGCATCGATTATCTTCATTTGGATGAATGCCACCTGGTCCTGGCATAGGTTAGCTATCTGTTTCTGCCCCCAGCACAGCGGCATTTCATTATAATCGGTGTTGCACGAATCATCCAACATTTAATCAGTGTACTTATCAAGAGAGACACAGACGCAACTAATTCGGCTCACAGCAATTAATACAGAAACAAACCTGTGTCTATTATTAGAGCTGTACACAGTGTATACTGTAAACAATCTGCTGCTGTGGTTTATCACAGTAAACATTTAGAACTGTCACAACATACTGATTACAAATCACAACCCCGCCCACTGCCATCCTGTCCATGGGTGCATGCATGACCCCAATGTAGAGATCTAAAAAGAAGAAAATAGTTCCTGGGATGCAAAGTCCAAGTAGGTAATAAATATATGTTTAAGCAAAAGAAATGAGTTGGAGTGGAGTTTGACTCACCCAGAGTCGGAGAAGCTCAGCTCATCAACCAGCAACACTGCAGCACGGCTTCTTCTGCTTCTGGGAATGTGTGGAGGAACGTCATGTAAATGCTCACAGCGCCATCTGCTGGACATGTCAGGAGAATAATTCAAACATGGCTCATAGGATGCGTGTCAGTGCTGAAAGTTGTTCAGCAGGAGGCAGAAATGCAGCACAGAACATTCAACCACAGGAGATATCAAATGTATAACTATCCCAGTGAAGGCTGACTGTAATAATGATGACTATAACAACAACATATGGATATCTGTGAGTTGAGTCATGTCAACTGGACTATTTTCTTTTTAAGTAAGAAAAGTTTTACTCCTCATTCCAGCAGCTTCTTTAGTCTGATGGATGTTGGTTAATTCCTCATATTTGAGTCACCCAGATCAAAGGATCCTCCGGTGTCTGAAAAGACTTGTTACATGAACAGTGGTTCCACTGCTACCGCCTCCCCTTAACTTCCTTTCTCCAAGAAAGGAGTCCAGTTGACATGTACTTCCAGATAAGCTCACCTGGATGACTGAGGATCTTCACAAACACATAAAAAAAAAATACATTGCAGAAATCCAGCTGTAGATCAAACCAGCTCACTTGCTCCCCTCTTGTCTATGTCTTTTACTCCTTTTTTCTTTAGGATCACTTCTGCCGGACTTGGGCTTTGTGTGTTACAGAACATTTTCAGTATACACACACCCCAAGTCCAAAAGAGGTGAGGATCAAGCTGCTGACAATCCCTTAATCAATAGTCTCTCAAGCATGAAACTGGAGGAATTGGAGCAGAAGATAGCAGACATACTGTATGCAGCTTTGAACCTCAACACTAAACAAAAACCACAGAACCAAATACCACAATCTTTAATGTTTTCTTAGGAGCTGCCTCATTCTCAGTTGTGTGAATGTCCTGGTGTTGATAAATTCCACACTACTTGTCCTACACTGCCAGCAGGAATGTGGCTTCATCTTATGTGTCCTGTTTTTGGAGATGAAATCGTCAAGGACGCCTCTCGAGGACAACGCAACCACACACTGAACATTGATACGGCTTCTCTCTGGTGTACACGGGCTGATCATGTCTATGGGTTCCAGTCTTCAGGCAGTCACAGGCTTTAAAGGATTTTCATCCAAGTATTGAAGACAGTCTATATTTTTCACTATGTAAATGTGTGTATGAGGTTATAAAAAAAAGGCTGTCATTCCTGAATGGTTAATGCCACACGTTTGTCAAACCCCTTGAATTAAAATGGAGAGTCTTGACTTTGGTCACATCTTGAGTGTTTCATTTCAAATTCAGTGTTGTGGTGTACAGAGGCCAACTTATATTTGATCCAGAATTTATGGACATGACTGTAAATTTATATTTTTAATAAAAAACAAATAGTTTTGGGATGTAAACCTTCAGGTTTCCTGGTTTTTTTTTTGTATCTCCTCAGTCAGGAACAGTAAATCTTCCCCACTGGTTATTGAGGGTTAAGGGCCTCGCTGATGAATCCAACAGTGACCACTTGGTGGTGCTGGGGTTTGAACCCGGGACCTTCTGATCAATCCCAAAACATTCATTCATTCATTCATCTTCTATACCGCTTAATCCTGTGTTCAGGGTCGCGGGGGACCTGGAGCCTATCCCAGGAGACTTCGGGCACTAGACGGGGTACACCCTGGACAGGGTGCCAATCCATCGCAGGGCGCACACATACACACACACTCACACACCCAATCACACACTACGGGCAATTTTTAGGAACGCCAATTAGCCTAACCTGCATATCTTTGGACTGTGGGAGGAAACCGGAGTACACGGAGGAAACCCACCAAGCACGGGGAGAACATGCAAACTCCATGCACACAGAGACGGGAATCGAGCCTGGCCGGGGAATCGAACCCAGACCCTGGAGGTGCAAGGCGACAGTGCTAACCACTACACCACCGCGCCGCCTTCCCAAAACAAGTAGTGTGGAAAGTTTTGCTTATATTGAATAAAATACTTTAAAATTACTTCTATATCTTACAGGGGTATATTATATATATATATATATATATATATATATATATATCACTTAACTGACAAAATCAACAATAACAATCTACAGTGTAGTGTAAACTTTAAAGAAATGTGGAACTCATTTATAGTTAGCAGCAATTTAATACTCAATCAATAGCTACCTGCAGACACACTGTAAGGGCTGTGTCCCAAATCAGTCAGACTGGATATCTATTATGCTCCTTCAATTGATAGCGCAACTTGTAGATGACCTCATTGATGGCCTGTTAAAATCACTAATTATGCTATTAATAATGACATAATTATGCTCATACCCTAGATTGTAACATGATCTTATCTCTAGAAACTGTTAAACTAAGCAGATGTTCTAACATTAAGAATCTGTGTCCGATTGCCCCTGCCGGATTATAGGTTTTGGCACCGTCTGCTTGCAATTATTTTCTTATCTAAAAAATATTGAACAGACCTGCAATAAGGAGCTGAAAGCAAAATCTTGGCTCATAAAAAAAGAAAACAATCAAAAGCAAGTTGAACAGCTCTTCCTCTGCTTCATGTGCAAAATGACAAAATATTAAGAACATTACGGTGAAATAAGAGAGACACTCGAATTGAATGGAATACACGTTTAAGAGTAATTAGTATTAACAGGCTACAGGGTTAATACAGAACACATACAAACAAGATGTGACAGATAAAAACAACAGTAACAGTCAGGATTAATCATCAGTATTTCAGTTAATATTGGATTACACACTGAAAGATAGCAATCTGTTTCTGGTGACATGAAAAGACTACAGCAACAAAGCCTGAATTAAATACTTAAAAGTCCATGAGACACTTTTATTTCCATCCCAGCCTGTCATTACTGGATTTCATTTTCATAAGATTTGTTTAACCTGTCCTTGTTGGCAAAGCTGAGGCATCAATCTAGCCAACTTCGGCTGATGAGATCATGTCAAATTGTCCTGAAAATGTAACGTGTGACAACTGGTTCAGGCTCCTTCGGCATCAGTATCGTGGCGAAAAGCAGCATGTTACTTTACAACTATTCCTTCTTATTTAAGCTGTAAGCATTAGTAGAAATTTTATACACCACAACTGCAGGATCCTTTCTTTCCATTCTTGATTATTCAGGTATATACATTATTATTCTTTTGTATGTCCACAGTTATTGTGTACGACCTGTATTTTATAAGAATGATCCAGCTGCAGTCTTAAAAAGAGATTTCTCTAAACCTCTCAGCCTTAGAAAAGTGAAACATGCACAAAATGATGTTTATTCTTCACACCAGTACAAAAGTTCTCTCAGTGATGAAGACCTTGCCTCATTTGTACTCTGAATATTAAAACATGTTGGTGTTTGAAAAGCCCTCCAGTAGTCTCAGAAGGAAACATATCCACAGCACACTTTAAAATAAATGCATGTACTGTAAATAGTAAGTACACACCAGAGACTCAGACGAATTAAACTCATCTGCGGGGCGAGGAGGAGGAAACTCCTGAGATTGTCAGTACAAATAAAAGGGTTTTAAATGAAACTGGGGAAATAGCCTGCTGGGTTATTGTGCAAAGTGAACTGGTGCAACTGGGTCTGGTTTGTTAGTCTGTTTTTTCAGTCATTAGCTAAACTTCAACACTTTCTACAATGACATGAACTTTCCTGTAATTTGAAGTGTTGCAACCTGGAACGAAACTGGAATAAACTGGGATGTTATGTCATGAAACAAACTACCCAGTCACTGGGCGAGGGGGGGTGGGGTCGGGGGGGGGAAGCACAGGTCAGCGCACCCTTAGTGCCGGTCTCTTAACCCTGGATAAATTGGGTTAAGGTCTTGTCAGGTGATCTAGTGATTTGCTGTGGAGCCCCTACCAGAAGCAGTGACAAACTCTTTATAAAGTAGAAATGAAAGTTTTTTTGCATAAGTATTGATTATCTACTGTTGTGAAACTCGCAGTAAAGCAATTAAAGTGTTTCATGATCTGCACAGAAACATTCCTATACAAACGCAAAGTTTGTTTCAACAGCATGTCTAATCATCAAACCGAAAGAAGCCTTTAATGCAAATCCGTACGGAAAATTCTGGACAAAATATATAAATCAGGTTTAGTTTGGGGATGGTAACGATTACTCAGTGATTGATTACGATTTTAAATAATTAAAAACATATAAACAGGTAACGTTTAGCTTATGTGTCTATTAACTAGTACACCACAAGACAACGTACTTGCAGGTCAGTCGGTGTACAGTATTGGATATTGTATTTTTAGTGGCTTTGTTTCTGAACAAGATCACAGATTACCACCGTCTTTCTTTCCTTTTCTTATTTCTCTATCCCATTGATCCTTCACTGATTCGTCTAATAAATAACTCGTTTTATGAGACAAATCAGTATTATGCCAATCGAACGATTTAAACAAAAATGAAAAAAAAAAGTGCATTTTCTTACAATGATTACACAAATATTCAAAAGTTATAAACATCCTGCTGAGCAACATTATTTAAAAAATCTATTTAAAAAATGGGGGGGGGGGGGGAATGTGGCACATCCATGGCTTGAGACCATCCACCAAATATCAGTGCTGGGGTAAAGAGGAAATCAGAAAAGCCACTATGAGATTGGGGGGAACGCTAAAGAAGCCGGGGAGATCTCCAGATGAGAAAGGAGAAAGTTTTCACATTCCAGTGATTGCTCACACTCTACCATAAAGGTGGGACATACAGGCATGCTGGAGAAAACATGTTTTCCAGCATGATCACACCAAAACAGAACTTTTTACCCTTGGAAGACCCAAATCTGTTTAAACCCCATGAGAACACCACAGCAACCCCAGGGAAACTAATCTGGGTTGAGGAGAAAGATGGATGGAACAAAACACGGGGCAACCGAAGAGAATCTCTTGAAACTGGGATGAAGCTTCACCTACCATCAGGATGAAGCACCTAGGAGTACATTAAAAGCTTCACAGGAATAGTTATAGACCATGAATCCAAGTTTGTCGTGTGCTGTGAAATCCCAGACCTCAGTCCAAATCTGTGGCAGTAATTTTTTGCAACAGAATTTTTTTTCAGTAATTTTTTGGCAGTAATTTTTTGCACCCAGTAACTGGGTGCAACAGATACATCATTAAGACAACAGCAGCCTGAATGAAGTTCTACCCAATAGTGACCCAGAGGTGGGAGGTAA
Source organism: Channallabes apus (assembly GCA_030522415.1). Classification (NCBI taxonomy): domain Eukaryota; kingdom Metazoa; phylum Chordata; class Actinopteri; order Siluriformes; family Clariidae; genus Channallabes; species Channallabes apus. Next base: position 1,712,475 of record CM060112.1, read on the forward strand.
CGTACATGCACTTCATTACTGTACTTAAGTTCATATTTCACATAGTTTTATTAATGGTTATGTTTACCTCTGCTCAAAAGTACAGCAAATAACTGGACTTTTACTTCACTACATTTCTCCATGGTAGTGCGTTACCTAACCACAGTGATGTGTAGCATTTGAAGGAGGAATGTCGCCACCTGTTGACTATTATGCGTCATTCCGCGACTTGCCTTTCTTTCAAGACAGAACTAATAACACGACAGAAATCAGAAGTCGAGCTGGTTGGAAACAGTGATAAAAAAAAGAGCACCTTCACAATCGGGGACAGAGAGAGAGAGAGAGAAAGAGAGAGACAGACAGATAGAGAGAGATTTTTTTTTACTAAAAAGGGCTACTGTGAGCTAATACAGGCCCCTTTTGTACTTTTACTCAAGTATACAAGTAAGCAGAGTATGTCTACTTCTACTTAAGTCATCTTTGTCCTAGGGAATCTCTACTCTTACTCAAGTACAGGATTTGTGTACTTTGGGTACTGACCTACAGGGACACCTTGAAATGCTAGACCTAATGTGCAAATCCAACTACATAAAATCAGAATTCAGTCCTCGGTTGTAACATTTAAAGGGGAGGGGGTGTTACTTGTACAAGACGATGCATAATAGTTTGAAGTCATATAGCACCTTTCTCACACTCAAGGCCACTTTGCGAACAATTCAAACTGAAACACGAGCACAAAAAAAGCACAAGAAAGTCAAATAGCACCTTTCTCATGTCACACACACACACAAGGTCACTTCGCAAATCAATTCAAAATGAAACAAAAGCACAAAGAAATAAAACGGAAGCTCGTTCAAGCTCAGGCCGGCATCATTTTGTGCTTCACAGTCCGCCGTCTTCATTCTCCGATGGAGCCGGGGTACCCGGGGGCGACATGGCTCTGTACAACTCCTCCCAGACGATTAGCTCTGATACGACTTCTCCCATGTGAATGCGCTGGTGCCGCTGGAGATGACACTGCTGAGTAAAACTCTTCCCGCACTGGGGGCAGGGAAACGGCCGCTCCCCAGTGTGAATGCGCTGGTGGACCTGGAGGTGGCAGTGCTGCGTGAAACCCTTGCCGCACTGCCCGCAGATGTACGGCTTCTCTCCTGAGTGGATGCGGCGGTGCTGACGGAGATTGCTCTGGTCGCTGAAATTCTTGCCGCACTCCGGGCAGTGATAGGGCTTCTCCCCCGTGTGGCTGCACTGGTGCACTTGCAGAGCCGTCTCCCGGTTAAAACTCTTCCCGCACTCGAGGCAGTAAAAAGGCTTGTCCCCAGTATGAATGCGCTCATGCTGTTGAAGGTTGCACCTCTGCGTGAAGCTCATTTCGCAATAAGAGCACTCGAACGGCCGCGTCCCCGAATGAATCCTCTGGTGTTTCAAGAGACTGCCCCTCTCTGTAAAACTCTTCCCGCACTCCAAGCACTCGTAAGGCTTCTCTCCCGTGTGTATGCGCTGGTGTCTAATGAGACCGTCTTTCTCGCTAAACCTCTTCTTACACTGCGGACACTGGAATGGCCGCTCTCCGGTGTGTGTGCGCTGGTGTCGCTGGAGGTTGCAGAGGTAATTGAAGTTTTTCCCGCAGAGCGAGCAGTGATACGGCTTCTCCTGAGTGTGGATCTGGAGATGTTTTGTGATGTGACCCTTCTGAGTGAAACACTTCCCACACTCGGAGCACTGATACGGCTTCTCCCCCGTATGAATCCGCAGGTGTTTTATCAGACTGCTGCGATCGTTAAAGGTCTTCTCGCATTCCGAGCACTGATAAGGCTTCCCCTTCACGTGAATGCACTGGTGTGTCTGGAGGTCGCACTGGTTCGGAAAACACTTTCCACATCGTGAGCAGATGTGCATTTCGGTTTCCGTTTCCTCAGACGGCTCATCCAGACTGCTGGAACTCGGCGTCGGCTCCAGATCCTCGCATTTAATCTCGTCTGACTCCATCATAGAGAGATCCATGGATGCTCTTTAAGATGTGTGAGAAAAGTAAGAGCAGGAGACAAAAAAAACGAGCCACTGTTTATATCTGAAAATGGATAAAAGGGAAACATGGTCAAAGTAGCAATATTTCTGACAAATAAACCATCTCACATAGGGGTGCAATGGATCGCAGTCGATCACAACCCACAGTTCGCATGCATATGGATTAATTGCTCAATTTTAAACTTGCAGATTAATCTTAAACTTTTAAAGAGTGATTTAGACAAAGCAGAACAACATGAAAAGCCTCCTGCGTCATTCAAATCGCATGTATGGGAGCATTTTGCTTCTCTGTAAAAAATAATGATGACTGAGAAGGGGTGGACAAAACGGTTACAATGTGTAGGAACGGTGGTACGAGAAATGAAAACGTGCATGGCCGCGCATCTAAAGTGACATTACACTGGTGTGCAGTCAGGATGCAAACCGCAACAACCATAGCAAGCTCACTGCTGCACTTAAACAGCCCTTTGCACCAGAATCAGAGCAGAATCAGCGATTCCCAAATCTATCGGTTTCTATCGTTTATTGCAGCAGACATGAGGCCATACACTGTTGTGGAAAACAAAGGATTTATGTTTTTACAGTGACAGTGCTCGAGCCACGCTGCGAAATACCTACTTTAGCATAAAGTTTACAAACAGGACAAAAACTAAATTCTCACAGACTTATCAGATGCATCCTCTACTGTGATCACCACAGACGGGTGGACATCAAGGTTTACAGAAAGCTACATCACTGTGACTGCTCAGTACATCACAGCGGAGTGGGAGATGCAAAGTTCGGCGCTACAGATACGATATATGCTTGTGTGACTACACAGATCTAGCTGATAGAAGCGGTAGCAGAGGCGCAATGCATGTAGCATTAGCCCAGTCACCACAGATAATGCCAGAAACCGAGTAAATACAGTGACCGAAGCTGGACTGGGGTCACAGATATCTTGCTTTGCACGTGATAAATTTAGCATGCCAGTGTAAATACCCTAACATTGCAAAGATGACGAGACTCTACCTTGCTGTGCTTGCCACTTCAGTCCCTAGTGAGAGGGTGTTCTTCACGGCAAGTGACATATGGCGCTTTTCCACTGCATAGTACAGCACGACACGGTTCAGTTCAGCTCACTTTTGGGGGGTTTTCCACTGGGAACAGTACCTGGTCCTTTTTTTAGTACCACCTCAGTCGGGGTTCCAAGCGCGCTGAACCGTTACCAAAACGTGACGTGTAAACTCTGCTGGTCACTGACTGGCCGGAGAAAATCATCATTACTGCGTCACTGAGCTTGCGACACAACAGAACCGCTATATTTAGAACAGCCAGCGAAGGATTGTGAGCTGTACTGAACCGTGCTGTGCCGTACTATGCAGTGGAAAAGCACCTAGTGACTGCTAAGAGGTCTACTCTCTCTCTCTCTCTCCAAAGAATGTAGACATCCTCGTCTGAAAAAAAAAAATCAATTTCATTATAATATTTGATCTGTTTTCAGGTCTCAGTTTTTTTTTTGTACAACTTTTTTTGCTAATCCAAAAAATTATCCGATCCGTGACTGTGATGTGAACTGTGATGTTATCTGAACCATGAATTTTGTGATTCATTGCACCACTTGCACACATTTCTTGTTAATTTGGGCATAAATGTTATTTGTTGATTTTAATGAAAAAGTGCCCCATAAACTGGCGAACAAGCTTAGCAACCTGGATAACCACCAGACTGTGTTCATGGATTTTGGAATGTCTCACTAACTGACCACAGAACATCAGGGTTGGCAACCACACAGCATCTACTCTCACCCTGAATGTATAAGAAATACCTCCTCTATTTAAACACACTAAAACAAAGGAGATTGTTGTAGATAGGCGAGCCAATGCTTTTGACAATATATAAAAATCAGAACATCCACGAATGCTGTTTAAGTGTATAAAATCAATACAAAGAAAAAACACAACCATATACATGAACACATTTCTCCCAAAGCCTTGCGTGATTAGTAGGGCTGTAGATATCGAATATTTTAGTAATCGAGAATTCTACCAAAAATGTAATCGACTAATCAGATAAAATGTACTTTTGCTTAATTAAACAGCAGTGCATATAGCATTTTATCAAAAATAAACATTGTCATTATTCACAATACAAGGAATAGCTTAAAGTTGACGGAGATAAATTAAGTGCGTTATACCCCCATCTCACCTGCGCGGTGGCCGTAAGAACAGTTTATCATGATTGATCGTGAGTTTCCATCTTTCTGCGTGAAAAATTAAACGTTTGGTTTAAACATGTTTCATTTTTTGGGCGGTCCTCGTGGAAGCTTGCGGACCTTGTAGAACTTCTCGGAAAGACAGCGATTTGATAGCAATTATTTTGGGGAGGGGGGGGGGCTTGTCAATCCATGGCATGGGGTCATTTCAACGCATAACACTGACAATTTCCATCATTTTCGCTTGCTGGTTTCTTCATCTCTTGGCTCGCTGACATTTTTATCACTCCCTTCCATTTTGCAACCCGCAACAGAATGCTCCCTAAAATCAATACTAGGGCTGCACGATATTAGGAAAATATGCGATATTGTTGTTGAATATTGCGATGACGATATTTCTTGCGATATAACATTTCCCTAGAGAAATGCATTTTTTTATTATTATTATTGCCTATTTTTTTTTATTATTTATTTATATGTAATGATGATACTAAAATAAACAGGTAATAGATATTCGTCTGATGTAATTAAATCTAATTCAGGCTAAAAAGAAACTATATGTCAAGGAAGTTGCAAATATTTAGACTTCAAAACACTATGAATGACTTAAACCCCTCAGCAGATATTCTGACTTCTGGTTTGCTGTTACTATAAACCTGCCAACACAATATGAATTACTTTCAAACATTACTGTTTATTTACATGTAACCGTACACTCATCAATAGTGTCTTACAACAAGAGCATCTTTTAAACTAAATATTCTCTTTGGCTTGCCTGTTTTTTTTAAATAAAAATTATTAAACAAAAATTAAATTTAAAAAATACAATTTGTCACACACACACGCACGCACGCACGCACGCACACACACACGCACACACACACGCACACACACACGCACACACTCGCTCCGCGGCACTAGGACCCGGAAGTAATGCGGGCGCGAACCTGGAAGTATAAGAGGAGTAAACAAAGCATTGCATACAGCTTAGTCACTGAGTTCGCCATGTCGGTTTCTGATTCGATGGTGTGTCTATAGGACGCAGGTTAAATGTGTGTTTTTCCCTTGCTCCCCTTCTGTGAGAGTCCTTAAACTAATTCGCGTGGTTATCCTGCCTACTCGCTTGCTTCCGCGTTTGGGTTTACTGTCTATAAAGGGCTAACGGCTAATCGCAGCTAACGGCTAATCGCTAAGTCTTCTGATCATCCGGGCTTAGTTTGCGACAGAATGAAGTATAAAGATATAAATTATATATATATATATATATATATATATATATATATATATATATATATATATATGTATACATGCGGGTATAAACATAGTAAGGGCCCATCTGATTGGTCAACTTTGGATACACAAATGCTTGGCAAATAAAGTATTTATCGCAACTCCTTGCGATATGGTTATCGCGCAGGCCATTATCGCGATAACGATATTTTTTTCGATATATCGTGCAGCCCTAATCAATACACAGCTAACTGTTTGCGTCTCCTTCCGCTTTGTGGGTGATGTAAGCGCTACTTCTTTGTCTGTGTTTACTGGAGCCTAGCGTCCGGAATGCCCTGCGTCACGCCAAACAAATAATTGCACAAAAACATAACGCAACCTTTTAAAATTAATTAAAAGAAGCTTTGAGGCAGAAGATTTTGCCTCCATAATTTTTTTTATCAAATTACTCGAGGAATCGTTTCTTCGGTTTTGTCAGCAACAGGTGGCACCTTCTTTCAACTGATTAGTAATGTATTCCAGGTCGACCCATTAAATCACACCAAACACTCGACAAATGAGTTAGCTAGCAACTAGTGGACACCTTTTACAGCGCTGTATGTTTCGTCCCTACTCTACTGCGCTTTACATTTAAAAACTTTTTTTTAATTAACAAGACACCGGCTAACCCTCGTGACTTGTTAGCAGCCTCTTCCACTGCTACACATTTTATTGGACCACCAGGTCAAAATTACATAACTATTTACATGTTCTTCCCCTGTTTAGAAATAATAATGATGGCGGATTATGTAACCTGAGAGACGTGCTGCTCAGCAACAATGTAGACTTGTATTTCATTACATTTGTAGTTAAATATTAAACTTTTGTACTTGAAGTTCTCTTAAAAGGAACCAGCTGCATTTTAATTACTCATGAAACTTTTTAAAGGTTTAAAATTGTTTTAAAAATAAAAAAATCAGGAGATTATGTAAGAGAATCTGGATATTTATAAAATCGTGATACTTATAGAATCTCCAATGACACAGAGGTATCATGATAATATATATTTTGTGTGTCTACATGTGCATGCATTGTGTAAATAATTTCCAGTTTGCCTGTGTACAAGTTAAATTCATTATATAATATATATATATATATTTAATTATTAATTTTTTTTTACTTTAAATATACCAAACCATTACTTCAAACCCGAGGTACATAAACTTTGGCTTTTGCAAACCGTGACCTCTATAATAATGCAACAATATCATACATTAAGCTAATAAAACATATTTAGGTTTAGATATTAAACATTTTGCAAACAATCATTTAATTTGTACTGTGCGTCTACACAGGTTTGTCCTGATCGTGAAAGTTATGGAGCACAAAAGTGAATGCTGAGGTAGTTGTCGCTGATGTGTTTTGTGTTTTTTTTTTTTTGTCAACGATATTAGCTCACTTTGCATGTATTTGCAAATATTAATATCCAGCATTATTTCCGGCTTCATGCAAATAGAAAAACTCTAAAATTACGCATTGTGAGTCAACTTTAAAATGTGTTTATTTCATCCCCCCAAGAAAAGGCGAAAAAGATGGCAAAAAGCTCATCCGGATAAATCTTCAACTGGTGCATTAAATCACTTTATAAGAGCCTGAACTGATGTAGATGATGTAGAGACTAAGTTCAAGACTGGAAGTTCAACTGTAGCTGCCTTTTGTTCTCTAGCTTTGAGCAAAAACAATACTGTATGAAGAAGAAAGAAATACTATGTAAAGTGCATTTATACAGCTCAGTGTAAAAAAAAATTTTTTTTTTAAAGGGAAGAAAATGAAATGATTTGACTAAACCAGATGCAGTGCAGGGTTTAGACTTTTCTTTGTCCTGCTCCTGGACAGATTGAGTTACTGAGGAGATTAAATTACCTCAGCATGTCTTAGCCACGATTAGCCTCAGGACAATGTTAGCCAGCTAAACCTCATTTAACTAGCTACCCGCTTCAACCGACTGACACAAAACCTTTCAAATAAACCTCTCTAGTTTATAATTCAGTGATGATTTAATCAGTAATTAGCTGGTGTTTGGCGGAGACCGAATGGCGCCCCGTTTGGCAGAGAGCCACTTTAGCTCAGCTAGCAAGCGCTTTAGCTTCTCCTGACCCGCACATCAGGACACACACGACCGCGACACACACCCGCAAATCAAGCCGGGACTTTCAACTAAGTCAGATCTAATTAGCGATTTTTTTTTAAATAAAAAAAAGCGTCCAAAACCGGTTAGAGACGAGGATGAGGATCAGATCTCACCTGGTACAACGGGGAAACTGAGCGCTATGATGTGTCACTCTGAGGAGTCGACTCTTTTAACCGAATCTTTTAGGTGAAGCTTAGGAGTTGACTCGTTTATCTGGAGCAGTTAAATTATCAGCGTTTAACACACACACACACACCTCAGACTATCCAGGAACCTCTGTGGTCCAGCTAGGGAGTGTGAAGTGGTGGTGGTGGTGGTGACTGCTGTATTTATTCCCATTTTACGACCTTCAGTCAACATTCACATGCGCATTCACACGCTACTGCAAATCTGCATGTCTTTGGCCTGTGGGAGGAAACCGGAACACCCGAAGGAAACCCTCCAAGAACACACCACTTGACGAGAGTCAAGGTGCGAGACGACAGTGCTAACCACTACGCCACCATGCAGTCATCTCTGACTATACAAGACAATTATCATCATAATAAGCAAATATTGCAATAATACACTGAACAAAAATATAAACGCAACACTTTTATTTTTGCTCCCATTTTTCATGAGCTGAACTCAAAGATCTGTAACATTTTCTACATACACAAAAGACCCATTACTTTCAAATATTGTTCTCAAATCTGTCTAAATCTGTGTTAGTGAGCACGTCTCCTTTGCCGAGATAATCCACCTCACAGGTGTGGCATATCAAGGTTCTGATTAGACAGCAGGAATATTGCACAGGTGTGCCTTAGACTGCCCACAATAAAAGGCCACTCTGAAATGTGCAGTGTGATCACACAGTACAATACCACAGATGTTGCAACCTTTGAGGGAGCGTGCAATTGCCATGCTGACTGCAGGAATGTCTACCAGAGCTGTTGTCTGTGAAATTAATGTTCATTTCTCTACCATAAACAGTACTGTATTGTATTTTGACACAGCGTAACTCATCTTCATATAAAGTATATCTATCCCTCTATGTATCCAGGCTTTTTCAGTGCTGCTTAATCTAAAGATAAAGAGACTTTAATGTCATTGGAGTGATACAGAGAAACAAGAAACTGTAAGTTGCACTAAAATATACTGTAAATATAACAGCATACAGTACACAAAGGAATATATGTTCAGTGTGACTTGGACTTTGGTGCAAACAGGGGAAGAAGATATTCTTGGTCTGTTAGTGTGCGATAGTGATGTGTCACTCCGAGAAGTCGACTCTTTCAACCGTCCTGATTGTCCTGTATTTTGCCCCATGGGTGAGGCACAAACAGTCAGGTTCCTGAATGGGTTGAATTCTTGATGATGTTGCTCCTGTATTTCTCTTACTGTATGTAGACAGTTAGAATAAACTATGTCCAGATTGGGGCGCTTGGTTCCCACAATCATCTGTGCCATCTTAACTATCTAAGCCAGGTCTCTTCAGTTCTCTACAGTGCACAGAATACCACACTGAAAGGCAGAGAATGCTCTATATCATGCTACTATAGAAATTCACTAAGATTTGAAAGTGTACTTTCGTTTCTCAAACTTCCACATGAAGAAAAGCCTCTACTGAGCTTTCTTCACTAAGTAGGAAGTGTTAATTATCGATGTTAGGTCCTTTGTGATGTGCAGACCCAGAAATCTGATTTTGTTAACCCTTTCAACCTCCTCAAAATTGGTGTGTTTGTGTGTGTGTGGCTTGGGGAGGCTTGGGGAGGGGAGTTGGTCGTTTCTCTTGTTTTTCTGTAGTCTACAATGATTTCCTTTGTTTTAGTGGTGTTCAGAACCAGGTCACAATCCAGACACCAATGCCTGTATAGGGTCACAAGACTCCTGGAGCTTTGCATAGGGATCTTAGGCCACAAGGGTTAGGGTTATCCAACCCATCACAGGGCACAGGTGTACACACCTGATCATAAAATATGAGCTACTTGTAAATGCTAGTTAGCCCCTCATTGAATTTTTTTGGATCGTGGGAAAACATGCAATCTCCACAAACACACAGTCACGCACACACACACACACACACACACACACACACACACACACACACACACACACACACACACACACACACACAGACTAGAGACGAGTTTCAAACAACCGCCAATGCTTGAGGGTTGAGGTGACAAAGAAAACCACTAAACCACTATATTATACTTGATAAATGATAAAAAAAAAAAAAAAAAGCAATAATATTAAGTTTACACAAAGCAAAAACACTACTGTTGTTCTGCAAAAATGTCTGTATAATAATAATAATAATAATAATAATAATAATAAAATAAAATAAAAATTCTGTAATTCTGTATTTATTAACACAGCATCAATTATTAAATAATTATAAATACCATACCCAGGATCAGTGCTGGGAAAGTGTGGATCAGGAAAAGTAAAGAAAAGCATTGCACCCTCACTGACACAACATATCAAGATATGACTGACACATCAACATATGACTGCATGTACATTTTTTTCCTAAAACTTACTAAAAACTTTTAAGCAGTAAGTTTAGACAAATACACAAGGCGTGTTGCTGCCGTCAGTGTCATCCTTAGTTATCCCTGTTCATTTGTTATTTATATAGTGATGTCTTGTGAATCATCTACTTCATTCACAATAATAAAATATAAATAATTAATTAGACTGAATCATATCGACATGTGAAGTGTTTGTGAACAGCATAAAGATTTAGGAGATAAAAGCTGATTATATTATATTATATTATATTATATTATATTATATTATATTATGTGGCATCTGGTTTACAATTCTGTTTACATAAACTATTAGCTTGTAGATTTAATAATAATATAAATATAAAAACAACAAACAAACAAAAAACAAACGAGCCGTTTAAGGACCGACAGAGTCGATTCTCAGCTGATCCGATGCTTCTGTGAACACCCGCTCTGGATTTACACTGCGCATGCGCACCAATGTTGCGCGTGCGCGCTTCTTGTTATGTGTGTGGAGGAGACACGAGCGCATCGCCCGCCATCTATACAGAATTAAACATACACATTAAAATCATCTCTCTCTCTACCTCTACCTCTCTCTCTACGTCTCTCTCCCTCTCTCTCTCTACCTCTCTACGTCTCTCTCTCTACCCCTCTCTCTCTACCTCTCTACGTCTCTCTCTCTACCTCTCTACGTCTCTCTCTCTACCTCTCTCTCTCTCTCCCTCTCTCTCTCTACCTCTCTACGTCTCTCTCTCTACCTCTCTACGTCTCTCTCTCTACCTCTCTCTCTCTACCTCTCTACGTCTCTCTCTCTCTCTACCTCTCTACGTCTCTCTCTCTACCTCTCTCTCTCTCTACCTCTCTACGTCTCTCTCTCTCTCTACCTCTCTACGTCTCTCTCTCTACCTCTCTCTCTCTACCTCTATTTAGTTAGGAGATCTATCTAAAGATTTCTCAGTTAGTACAGGAAGTGTTAAATCATTTATGATTTCACAGGTTAATAAGAGTAGTTCATTAAAATTAGTACAAATTTGTTAGGAACTCAGTTTAAGAATATCTCTATTTATCTATCTGAATATAGACTAGGTCTTAACACAGAACCAGGTCATTTAATTCTAAAAAATAAAGAGTTTAATAGTTTTTTGTTGTGCATTTCGAAATTTATTTAATTCAAGTGAATATAAAACTGCAGAAAATGATGACATTTCCGGGGGCTATTTCCCTTTCTCAGGGTAACTGCATCGCCACTTTCATGCCGTTAAGTTTTTGGCACAGGTTTGACACCAAATGCCCTTTTTGCTGCAACCCACCCATTTCTACAGGCTTGGAGACTTTCAGACTGGTGCTGATGATACCCCACATCACAGTGGCTGGGTACTGTACTGTATATGGGCACAAGGTTGAGAGCTTTGCCCAAAGGTGGCAAACCGTTAGTGGCAGGGGTCAAACTGCCGACCTCTCTGATCAGCAACCCAGAGCCTCAAGTGCCAGAACCACCATAATATTAGAACAATGTTACAGTTGTACTCTCAACGCACTCAATACTACTCAAAACAGACTTTTAAGAAGCTTATCCACACTGAAAAAAATTATCCTTTGAATTTACTTGATTTTAATGTGTACGTCGGTCCCACATCATCAAAATATGGTCAAATTACACAAATTTCACCTGCTAAACCAAAGTATTTCATTCATGTTAAACTTGTGTGAAAGAATCATGTTGACTTAACATAATCTTTATCATTTACTGTAATAGCAATTGATTGTGCAATTGTAATGTAATTTAATTATGTCTATAATTCTCAATTATCAATTTCTTAGTGCTTACATTATTCAAATGTTTAATGTAATTTTAATTTAAAAAATCTATCAGTCAAAGTAATGTTATTAGGTTCATTTAACTTATTTACTACAGCTGCGTCCAGCATAATTTAATACTGTTAACATAAATGAATCGGGTTGGTACAACTCAAGCAAATTTAAATTTCAAGGCCTGGTCAACGGAATTCTGTGAAGGAAGGAAGCAGAAGACAAATGGGATAAAACAGAGATTTTTATCTTATATTTAATAAAAACCCTGTTTTACACCAGCAGCAACTTACAAATGAGGTCTCAATTTGAAAAGATGTACAAAACAGAAAACACCACAAATAAGTATTAATCATTGAAAAAAAAATTAAACACCAACAGAAACATTTTGTACTTTATAACTGAATGTTATGACTTTTAAATATGATCCGGTTGGTCAGGAAACTCCTGAAATCAGATGCAGACGGGACACTTTTAGTCACAAACTGCTGTGAAAAAATACAGAGATAAATATTCTATATTATAGATATAATTAAAATTCATGATACTTAATTTAGCAAATGAACAATATTTATACTTTGTTCCTCTCGCTTCACAACTCATGAGAACAGACCGAAACCAGAACCGAACCGCAGATTAAGCACGCGCATATAACCGTCGGTATTTTAAGTGTGATTAAAAATACAAGAAATAGCTTAAACTAAAATAACGTGACTAAACATCGCTAAACAGCAGGTGACTTTTTTGTTCAGTATTTCGTTTGTATTGAGAAAGATGGAAATTAATTCCTGCCTACCTTTTCCACACGACCGCCAAACGTTTGTCTCCTCAACTGTCTTCTCTTCTCACGATGTTTGCTTTGATATCTCCGCTTTTAATAGTGACACGATCTCTTTGGTTTCTCTCAACATGATTGAATCTAATGCATGTTAAGTTCTTAAATTTCATGCAAATACAACATAATTTATTCATGTTCATCTTGGAAACATGAAATTATTATGTACAAAACACATATTACATTTTAGTACAGGTAGCCAAATTCCTTTTTTACAGTACAGGTAGAATGTCACCAAATGTTCAAACCCCAGCCACTGCAGGGCCAGTCCCAAGGCCGAATTAAATGGGAGGGTTGCGTCAGGAAGGGCATCCAGCATAAGACCTGTGCCAAGTTGTTGTACGGATCAGATGGTCCGCTGTGATTACCCACTTGACGGCAGCAGCCAAGAGTCCAACAATATTTGAATATACATGATATAGGTACCCACACACATTATACAGTACATGAATTTCACAAATGCATAATATAATAATAAACAATAATATTTTATATGTTCCCAATATATCTTACAACATAAAGTGCTGGCAGTCAATACTGTTTCCTTGCAACACGTTTTTTGCACCACATGAGAAATTCAGGCAAATCTGTCTCAGAGGTTGTGGGCCTGTTATTGAAAATATTTGAGGGAGTCCTCTTATCCAGCTCATAGGGGTCGGTCTCAATGCTGTAACACAGAGAATTGGACATAATGAGCCAACATGACATCACAGGCGATGTTCTCTTTACAAGAAAAAAATTATTTATAGATAAATTCATTCAGTAAAATTAGTTTTGAAGTTGTATTCACAACACGAATACAACAAACAAAAGGTTGTTTGTTCAGCATAATGCCAATGCCATGTAGTCAGCGTTGGTCCAAATACTTTGCAAAAGTAATTCAAGATTCAAGATTCAAGATTCAAAGAACTTTATTAATCCCAAAGGGAAATTGCTTATGCTCGGTTACAGGTGCTCACAGTTGTTAACTAAGGAAGGTGGGAAAAAAAAAAAAAAAAAAAAAAAAAAAAAAAAAAAAAAAAATTGGGTAAGTATTAGTGTCCTGTTGTATACCAGTCAGTGAAAAAATCCACATACATGTGTGTATGAGTTACAGCGAAGAGTTGTAAAGTTTTATGGCCGTTGGGAGAAAGGATTTCCTGTGACGCTCAGTGGAACACTTGATAGTAATCAGTCTCTGGCTGAAACTGCTCCTCTGTTCAGCCAAAACACTGTATAGCGGGTGAGAAGGATTGTTCACAATGGATTGTACTTTGGACAGAATCCTCCTCTTTGCTATTACATCCACCGAGTCAAGCTCCATGCCTAGCACAGATCCGGCCTTTTTAATTGACTTGTCCAGTTTGTTCTTATCAGACACCTTAATGTTACCACCCCAACAGACCACAGCGTAAAAAATGACACTCGCCACAACGGTCTCATAGAACATCTGTAGAATGGTATTACAGACGTTAAAAGACCTGAGCCTTCGAAGAAAGTACAATCGACTCTGACCTTTCTTGTAGAGTGCCGTTGTGTTGAGTGACCAGTCAAGTTTGTTGTCCAGATAAACTCCCAGATATTTGTAATCGGAGACAATGTCCACTATCTCCCCCTTGACAGATATAGGAGTCACAGGGGTCTTGTTTCTCCTAAAGTCTACCACCATCTCCTTTGTTTTCCTGATGTTGAGTTGTAGGTGATTACGCTCACACCAGGAAACGAAGTCATCCACAACAGACTGGTACTCCGAGGTGTCACCCTCCTCTATACACCCAACAACCACAGAGTCGTCAGAGAACTTCTGCAGGTGGCATGACTCTGAGTTATATCTAAAGTCAGATGTATAGAGGGTGAAAAGAAACGGAGACAGTACCGTCCCCTGGGGAGCTCCAGTGCTGCAGATCAAAGTCTCTGACACACAGTTCTTTAGTCGGACATACTGGGGGCGACAGGTCAGGTAGTCCATGATCCAGGAAACCAAGCGGGTGTCAATGTTTATGTTCCTTAATTTCTCCCCCAGTACTGCTGGTTGGATGGTGTTGAAGGCACTGGAGAAGTCAAAGAACATCATCCTTACGGAGGTCCTAGGCTTGTCAAGGTGAGAGTAGGTGCGATGTAGCAGGTGTATTATGGCGTCATCAACACCCATGAACGGCTGATAGGCAAACTGAAGAGGGTCCAGAGAGGACTTCACCAGGGGACGAAGTGTATCCAGGATCAGTCTCTCAAACACCTTCATAATATGCGATGTTAAAGCCACCGGCCTGTAGTCGTTCTGGGCACAGGGACGTGGTGTTTTGGGTACCGGCACAATGCATGATGTTTTCCACAGTGCAGGGACTTTCTGAAGAGACAGACTCAGGCTAAAGAGGTACTGGAGGACACCACATAGTTGGGGAGCACAGGATTTCAGGACTCTCGGATTGATCTTATCCGGACCTACAGCTTTTGTAGGGCTGATCTTACTCAGGCCATGTTTAACCTGATCCACTGAGATGTTGATTGCTGGGAGTGCAGGAGTAGTGACTGTGACTGTTCTCTGTGTAGGGGAGGACATAGGAGCAGGAATGTGTGGATTTGGGTTGAAGTCGGGGGGAGTGTGAGACATAGGGACATCAAATCTATTGAAGAAAGTGTTGAGGTCGTTTGCACGTTCCCTATTCCCCTCAATAGCCTGGCCGCTTGTCTTATAGCCAGTGATACTCCTCATGCCCCTCCACACCTCTCTCGTGTTGTTTTGCTTCAGCCTTTGTTCTAGTTTTCTCCTGTATGCCTCTTTCCCCTCCTTGATTTTCCCGGTTAGCATTTTTTGAGCCTTCTTCACTGCTTCCTTATCACCAGACCTAAAGGCACTTTTTTTTTCATTTAAACACGCTTTAATGTCTTTGGTGACCCAGGGTTTGTTGTTGGGGAAACAGCGAATATCTCTCATCGGTACACAGGTGTCAACACAGAAGTTAATGTACTCCGTGATGCAGTCCGTCATTCCATCAATGTCCTCTCCATATGATGCACTGAGAACCTCCCAGTCTGTAGCCTCGAAACAATCCTGTAACGTAGCAGTGGCACCTTCTGTCCATCTTCTTACACTCCTCACATTAGCAGGCTGTCTCTGAACTAGTGGTTTGTATGTGGGAATGAGGTGGACTAGGTTGTGATCCGACCTCCCCAGGGGGGGAAGTGCTGCAGCACTGTAAGCACCTTTGACATTAGCATACAGCAGGTCTAGTGTCTTCTCCCCCCTAGTGTGACAATCCACGTACTGGGTGAAAGTGGGAATAGTCTTGTACAGTGATGTGTGATTGAAATCACCGGAGATCAGGAGAAAGGCATCAGGGTGTCGAGTCTGGAGTTTGGCAGTTACAGAGTGAATGACGTCACACGCGGCAGCGGCATTCGCGGATGGAGGAATGTACACAGCAGTTATTATCACATGTGAGAATTCTCTTGGTAAATAATATGGGCGAAGTCCGACAGCCAACAGTTCAATATCTGGACTACAAACGCGCTCCTTAACAGTCACATGACCGGGGTTACACCACATGTTGTTGATGTAAACAGCCAGCCCCCCTCCTTTCCTCTTACCGCTCTCTCTCCTCGTCCTGTCGCTCCGTATCGCGCTGAAGCCGTCCAGTGTAATATTAGAGTCTGGCACATCACTATGTAACCAAGTCTCAGTAAAACACATCAGACTGCACTCGCGGAAGATGTTTTCAGTCTTTAACAAAGCTGTCAACTCGTCCATCTTATTGTCCAGAGATCTCACGTTGCCCATGATAAGAGACGGGACATACGGCTTGTACTTTCTCATCCTTTCCTTATGCGCCGCGCGTTTCTCTTCCTCTTTGGCTCCTCTGCGCCGCTTCCTTCCACCTCTGCATCCTCTTATCGTCCTCCTCCGTATCTCATCCGGAATGTTTAAAGTCCTATACAGAGTCGGATCTCTGATGCCGGCCGGCTTCAGTGCGATCAGCTGTTCCCTGTTGTAAACAAAGGAGCCGCCTCCTTGCTGTTGCGCGCTGATCACCCGGAGCGCCGAAAGTGTAATTAAAATTGCGTAACTGAGAACAAGAACACTTTCAAAACGCATGGTTTGAAAGGGCGACCTTACTTGTTAAATACAGAATAAAGTTATAAATAAATAAGAGAAGGAAAGTATAATAAAAAGTAAAAAACACACGAGAATTCCGAGAGCAACTGCACCAAGCTGCTGCACGCTCGCGCATGCGCAGAAGGAAAATGATACCTCTTGACTATGTATATATATATATAGATTTTTCGCCGACCACTCCGAGGACAGCGCTATCCGCTCCCTCCGTGCACAGATGCCCCGAATGGCGTAGTGCTGTGATTACTGTGGGAGCACTAAGTACCTCTCATCCCTTCCCGCTGAGAGAGTCCTTTTTTCTTTGTTTACACTGTAAAGCAATACTGAAGGAATTTATCCAAAATGTAAAGCTTCATAACGGCTCTAATCTCAGGTGCTGTTTGTTAATTGGTGATTTCTGAGGCTGGTGACTCTAAATGAACATCTCCTCTGCAGCAAGGGTCAGTTTTGCACTTGCTTTGAACACTTGACAATACAGTTCTTGCAAGAAATGTTACAAAACAGCTTTGTGTCTTAAAATAGCATCTGATGTTGTTATTTAATTACCTATTGCTATAAGTGTTATTTTATCCATCCATCCATCCATTTTCTTCCGCTTATCCGAGGTCGGGTCATGGGGGCAGCAGCTTCAGCAGGGATGCCCAGACTTCCCTCTCCCTGGCCACTTCTTCCAGCTCTTCCGGGGGGATCCCAAGGCGTTCCCAGGCCAGCCGAGAGACATAGTCCCTCCAGCGTGTCCTGGGTCTTCCCCGGGGTCTCTTTCCGGTGGGGCATTTCCGGAACACCTCACAAGGGAGGCGTCCAGGGGGCATCCTAAATAGATGCCCAAGCCACCTCATCTGGCTCCTCTCGATGCAGAGGAGCAGCGGCTCTACTCTGAGCCCCTCCCGGATGACTGAGCTTCTCACCCTATCTCTGAAGGAGAGCCCAGACACCCTCCAGAGGAAACTCATTTCGGCCGCTTGTATTCGCGATCTTGTTCTTTCGGTCACTACCCACAGCTCATGACCATAGGTGAGGGTAGGAACGTAGATCGACCGGTAAAGTGAGAGCTTTGCCTTTTGTCTCAGCTCCTTCTTCACCACGACGGACCGATACAGAGCCCGCATCACTGCAGACGCTGACCCCATCTGCCTGTCGATCTCCCGTTCCATTTTATCCCCACTCGTGAACAAGACCCCGAGATATTTAAACTCCTCCACTTGGGGCAGGATCTCACTCCCAACCCTGAGAGGGCACTCCACCCTTTTCCGGCTGAGGACCATGGCCTCAGATTTGGAGGTGCTGATTCTCATCCCAGCTGCTTCACACTCGGCTGGGAACCTATCCAGTGAGAGCTGTAGGTCACAGGGTGATGAGGCCAACAGAACAATGTCATCTGCAAAAAGCAGTGACCCAATCCTGAGCCCACCAAACTGTACCCCCTCAACGCCCTGGTTGCGCCTAGAAATCCTGTCCATAAAAATTATGAACAGGATCGGTGACAAAGGGCAGCCCTGTTGGAGTCCTACTCTCACCGGAAACAGGTCCGACTTACTACCGGCAATGCGGACCAAGCTCCGACACCGGTTGTACAGGGACCAGACAGCCCTTAACAGGGAATCCGATATCCCATACTCCCGGAGTACCCCCCCCACAGGACTCCCCGAGGGACACGGTCGAATGCCTTCTCCAAGTCCACAAAGCACATGTAGACTGGTTGGGCAAACTCCCATGCCCCCTCCAGGACCCTGCTAAGGGTGTAGAGCTGGTCCACTGTTCCGCGACCTGGACGAAAACCACACTGCTCCTCCTGAATCCGAGGTTCGACTATCCGACAGACCCTCCTTTCCAGGACCCCTGAATAGACTTTCCCAGGGATGCTGAGAAGTGTGATCCCTCTGTAGTTGGAACACACTCTCCAGTCCCCCCTTCTTGAAGAGGGGGACCACCACCCCGGTTTGCTAGTCCAGAGGCACTGTCCCCGATGTCCATGCAATGTTGCAGAGACGTGTCAACCATGACAGCCCTACAACATCCAGAGCCTTGAGGAACTCTGGGCGGATCTCATCCACCCCCGGGGTCCCGCCACCACGGAGCTTTTTGACTACCTCGGCGACCTCGGCCCCAGAGATGAAAGAGTCCACCTCTATGTCCCCAGACTCTGCTTCCTCATCGGAAGGCATGTTGGTGGAATTAAGGAGGTCTTCGAAGTACTCCCCCCACCGACCCACAACGTCCCGAGTCGAGGTCAGCAGCACACCATCCCCACTATACACGGTGTTGACCATGCACTGCTTTCCCCTCCTGAGATGCTGGATGGTGGACCAGAATCTCTTCGAAGCCGTCTGGAAGTCATTCTCCATGGCCTCCCCAAACTCCTCCCACGCCCGGGTTTTTGCCTCAGTAACCACTGAAGCTGCGTTCCGCTTGGCCTGCCGGAACCTATCAGCTGCCTCCGGAGTGCCACCAGCCAAAAAGGCCCGGTAAGACTCCTTTTTCAGCTTGATGGCATCCCTCACCGCCGGTGTCCACCAACGGGTTCTTGGGTTGCCACCGCGACAGGCACCGACCACCTTACGGCCACAGCTCCGGTTGGCCGCCTCGACAATGGAGGCGCGGAACATAGTCCATTCGGACTCAATGTCCCCCACCTCCCCCCCAGGACGTGGTTGAAGCTTTGCCAGAGGTGGGAGTTGAAGCTCTTCCTGACAGGGGACTCTGCCAGACGTTCCCAGCAGACCCTCATAATACATTTGGGTCTACCAGGCTTGACCGGCATCCTACCCCGCCAACGGAGCCAACTCACCACCAGGTGGTGATCAGTTGACAACTCCGCCCCTCTCTTCACCCTAGTGTCCAAGACATGTGGTCGCAAGTCTGACGACACGACCACAAAGTCGATCATCGAACTGCGGCCTAGGGTGTCCTGGTGCCAGGTGCACATATGGACACCCTTATGCCTGAACATGGTGTTCGTTATGGACAATCCGTGACGAGCACAGAAGTCCAATAACAAAACACCGCTCTGGTTCAGATCTGTCATTGCCCACGTGAGCATTGAAGTCCCCCAACAGAATGATGGAGTCCCCAGGAGGGACGTTCTCTAGCGCCCCCTCTAGAGACCCCAAAAAGGGCGGGTATTCCAAACTGCTGTTTGGTGCATAAGCACAAACAA
Organism: Channallabes apus; assembly: GCA_030522415.1. NCBI lineage: Eukaryota > Metazoa > Chordata > Actinopteri > Siluriformes > Clariidae > Channallabes > Channallabes apus. Next base: position 1,732,465 of record CM060112.1, read on the forward strand.
CAGTAAGGATCCGTCCCCCCACCCGAAGGCAAAGGGAGGCCACCCTCTCGTCCACTGCAGTGAACCCCAATGTACAGGCCCCGAGCCGGGGGACAATAAGTATGCCCACACCTGCTCGGCACCTCTCACCGGTGGCAATTCCAGAGTAGAAGAGAGTCCAGCCCCTCACAAGGAGACTGGTTCCAGAGTCCAAGCTGTGCGTCGAGGTGAGTCCAACTATATCTAGCCGGAACTTCTCAACCTCACGCACTAGCTCAGGCTCCTTCCCTGCCAGAGAGGTGACATTCCACGTCCCTAGAGCCAGCTTCTGCAGCCGAGGATCAGACCGCCAAGGCCCCTGTCTTCGGCCACCGCCCAACTCACACTGCACCCGACCACTTTGGCCCCTCCTACAGGTCGTGAGCCCACGGGAAGGGGGACCCACATTGCCTCTTCAGGCTGTGCCCGGCCGGGCCCCATGGCTGCAGGCCCGACCACCAGGCGCTCGCCATCGGGCCCCACCTCCAGGCCTGGCTCCAAAGGGAGGCCACTGTTACCCACGTCCGGGCGAGGGAAAACGTTTACCAAAGTTTTAAATCATCATAAGAGGTCTTTTGAACCACTCTTTGTCTGTTCCCTCACCTAGGACCAGATTGCCATGGGTGACCCTACCAGGGGCATGAAGCCCCCGACAACATAGCTCCCAGGATCATTGGGACACGCAAACCCCTCCACCACGATAAGGTGATGGTTCAAGGAGGGGAAGTGTTATTTTATTGATTTGAAAAATCCAGTTTTGTTCTAAAATGTAGAACAAACAAATAAACAAAAAACATTTAATTGGACGGTGTGACCCTTTGACTGGCACTGTATTTGTGAGATAATTGTTGGTTCATATGTGTGTATAAAGATCGGGTAAAACAGTAACTCACTATAATCTTTCCAATCTGTATTTTGTATCTTTCCGGAGATCAGACAGCATCATCACTCCTTTGTCTCCGGGCTCATTGCGGTTCAGATGTAACTCCCGCAGATTTGAGGTGGGGTTCTTCCTCAGAGCTGAAGCCAGAGCAACAAAGCCATCATCTGTAATGCCACAGTGCATCAGCCTGCAGACAGCAATAAAAACAAACAACACACCATTAAAGAAAACCACATGAAATGTTAGAAGAAATGGTAAGAATGTGGGAATAGTTTCACTGTGGTCATGAAGAAATTGTATCCAGTAACTCAGCTGTACTCTTCTACTGAACTCCTGCAGTACCTCAAAACAACAAACTTAACATGCACACAATTGTACATTTTCTCAAAATCCATGAACGCGTACATTGAATCCATATGCAGCCTTTACCTCATTCTTGCATTCTAATTTCTGTTCCATTGTTATGAGAAGAACCCTCCCTCTTTCAGTGTTCCTTCTATATAGAGTTCTATCTTCCAATGCTGGATGGAGTCTTCTGTCCATCATGCACCACAGCAGACTTCTAACCACCACAATAACTTCAAAGATGGATTTCAAATCACCTGAGATCATTAATTGCTCTTTTCACTGCTTTCACATCAGCACCCAACTGAACGTGCCTAGAATTAATTGTACATGATCTCGTCACCCGCTGATGAGGCATCAAATGATTTACCATAATATTTCTGACCCGAACCATTTATTCCATGGATTCTGCAGATTTTTCCTGAATCAGGAGAGACCACAGTGAGTCTTATTCTATTGTTTAATTCATGCTTTTTTCCCTCCCACTTTTTTCTGTATGAGTACTGATGGCAATATAATTATTAAGCTGTGTGTGTGTGTGTGTGTGTGTGTGTGTGTGTGTGTGTGTGTGTGTGTGTGTGTGTACTGTAATAATCTCACCACAGCGTTTCCAATTTACATTGTACACTTTGCAGTCCTTCAGCGAGTGCCTCCACTCCGGCATTATACAGTTTATTGTCACTCAGGTCCAGATGTCTCAGAGCAGATGTGTTTGATTTGAGGACAGCGGACAGAACTCTGCAGCTCTCCTCAGAGAGGTTACACCCACACAACCTGGGAAATAAATTATGATTTATCAGAGCACATCTTACTCACAAACACATGACTTATTGTAAGTAAATGAAATAACTTTAAGAATACAAGAACAGAGAGCCAGGTAATTATCAAAAAGAATAAAATACTTCAAATTTTTGGTGGGGTCTAGATTATGAGGCATTTGTTTAAAAAATGCAATTACCTGATGCTCACCATAAACATTTTTTTTTAACACTAATCCAATTAGGGACAATATAGATTAACTAGGATTATCTAGTGCGCACAGTTGTCCTGTAGGATACTGTAGCATGCAAAGCATGTGCTAAAAACTCAATAAACTATGCGGACATACAGTGGGGCAAAAAAGTATTTAGTCAGGTTCCATGACAAGGCTTGTAGTGTTGTAGTGTTGCCTGTGCGTCAAACCCATTACTGATAGGCTCCAGGCCGACCATGACCGGATAAGTGCTATAGAGAATGAGTAAGAGTGAAAGGAAGAGAGAACTGTTTTGATGAAATGATATTGGAACAATGTTGAATACAATTTTAACTAATGCTTCGACACAGTCTTATAAAAGCGTCTTCAAAATAATATTTATACCAAACCAATGGCTTGAGACGGACTAATTCATTCATTCATAAATATCAATGAAAATAATGATGAAAAATATTAGTTGACGACCTTTAAAGCTAATAAAACACTTGTCTTTATTTTCATTAACATAACATTTGTGCTATACGATACGCTGCGATACGTTGTTCATTATAATATAAGAAGTTCAGTCATCTTTAACTCTTCGTCATTATAGCAGTGTTACTCAGGCGAAAGAGACAATATTTATGGGCCCATTTTCTTGATTTTGAACCAGAGAAAGAATGTGTAATATCAGATGATAGTAATATCGGAGGGGAAACAGTGTGGGCACTCAATCTCAGGAAAATACCACAAACCTGAAGAGACTCATCAAGGCATACCATTATAATCATTACAATCAAGTTTTACAGCTTCTTTGTGATCATTATGTTATCACATGTTAACTTAATTATGTTTTTATGAAAATATGATCATATAACCCCAATACTATCATCAGTGCACTGGCTACCTGTTAAGTTGAGAATTGATTACAAACTAGCATTACTTACATACAAGGCCCTAAATGGTTTAGCTCCTACACATCTAGCTGGTCTTCTGCAATCCGACACACTCCTTAAGATCACAAGATCACAATTTCTGGTAGTTCCCAGAATATCAAAGTTCACAAAAGGGGGCAGAGCATTTTCATATTTAGCTCCTTAGCTTTAGAATAGCCTTCCAGACAGTGTTCAGGCCTCAGACACAGTCTACCAATTTAAAAGTAGACTCAAGACGCATCTCTTTCAACTGGCATACACATAATCTCATACTCCAGTACATTTAATTGGACACTCTCATCTAGTCAAATATGCTAATCTTTTCCACCTGTTCTTTATTCTTCTACCCATCCTGAGGCAGAGATTGTGCAAGCTCCAGTAGATAGAGGCCAACCATGTGAGCATCCAGAGAAGGACCAGCTTCAGCTGGATTCTGCTTTATAATGGTTTGGATCTACACATGCTGCTTCCGAGCTCCCAGCAATACATAACCTCTTCTGCATCTGTCTGACTCATCCTGGTGCTGACTGGACACCATGTTAACTTACTGTAGACATCTGCTGTTATACTGAACTTCCAGCTGTCTAACACACAGTATAACTGCAGATCAATTTCTGCTATCTGTTATGACCCAAATGATGGGTTCCCTGTTGAGTCAGGTCAGGTCAGGTCAGGTCAGGTCAGGTATTTGCCAGTGTTGCCATCACCCTTGGCGTGCTTATCAGGGACAATCAGATCACTATGCTCTATACACATACTATTTTGCTTTCCCCTACACATTTCCACAATCTTCTTTTAATGTCTTGAAGCTGCTTTGAGACAATGACCATCGTTAAAAGCGCTATATAAATAAAATTAAATTTAAATGTATTTTATTTTAGATTTTTTTTATAGCTAAACTGTTGCCAAACAAATTACAGTAATTTAATGATTATGACCCACAGGAGCTACAGTATCCCTACAGCAGTGTATAATATGGACATGCAGCAGTTGTTGTGATGCTAAAAATAAATATAATTAGCTAAAAACATTACATGAAAACCTACATTTTTAAATGCTAAGATAATTATTTTGTGGGAAACTTTTAAAATGGTTTTGGCTTGACTACATTGACTGTAGGGTTAATTAATAATAATCTTATTGTTTTCATTTACTAAAACTAGACTAAAATACTTAAGGGCTTCTCCAACTAAAACTAGATTAAGATGTCCAGACCTTTAGTTGTATAAAACTTGACTAAACAAAAATAGGATAAGATTGACTAAATATGATAAAAATTAGGGGGACTTTTATCCTGGGACTAAGACTAAAATTTAAAATTGCTGACAAAATGAATCCTAAGTGGCACTCAAACTCTGTAGTGGAAGCACTGTGCGCTTACCACTGGACCACTAGGAGGCAGGCTGCTGCTGATGCTAGTAAATATTGTACATGTACATAACCATGAGTGCAACAAAAATACCAGACAATAGCAATTTACCATAATGTTAAAAAAAACAAGCCAAAAGGTAAAAAGAAAACACTTAATCTATGAGAAGTGGATGCAAGCACCATATTTCAGAAGAGTAAGTTGGATGTGCCTAATGGAAATATTATTTAAAGAAAATGAAACAGGGACATTCTTTGATTGGAAATCTAAACTTTATGAGGGACTTGGATGTGGGCGTATCTCCCTGTCATATTCCAAGCCCATCTTTTAAAAATACAACAGTTATCGATGACATTCTTTCTTTTCTGAATTTAATGCTTTTAATACTTAATACTTTAATAATTTTTTTAATATTCACTGAAATGTGCTGTTAATAAAGTGTAATGCAATATATTGTAAGCCCAGTATTGACAAAATGGACTAATCAATGCATCGGTGCAAATACTTACACAGATTTTCTGGATTCCTTGACGACTGGCATCAGCCTCACGAGACATTCCTCTGACCGGTCATACGTCCTCAAATCAAAGTCCTCCTCTTCATGTTTTGACATCAGCAACACAAACAGCAGTGCTGACCACTGAATGGAAGAGAGATTGGTTCCACTGAGACAATTGTAACCTCCAGGTTTCAGGTAGGTTTGTACTTCCTGCTCTAAGGAATGTTCATTCAATTCATTTAGACAGTGGAACAGATTAATGGAGTTTTCTGTAGAGGGAGGCGCTTGGATCATCTTGTTAATATACCTGACTGTTTCTGAGGTGATGTGAGAGCTACTTCCTGTCTGGGGCAGTAGGCCTTTTAAGAGAGTCTGATTGGACTCCAGAGAAAGGCCCAGTAGGAAGCGAAGGAACAGGTCCATATGTCCATTCGCACTTTGTAAAGCCATGTCTACTGCACTCCTGAGGAAATCAGACATGCTCGAGTTGTTGAAAAGATCAGCTGTGGTAGGTTGTTCTGTTGGATTTCTGTTGATGAAGGAAAGAAATGCGTATAAAGCAGCCAGGAACTCCTGAACACTCAGATGTACAAAGCTGAACACTTTCCCCAGATGAAGCCCGAACTCCTCTCTGAAGATTTGGGTACACACTCCTGAGTACACTGTCGCTTCTCTGACACCAATGCCACACTCTCTCAGGTCTTCCTCATAGAAGAGCAGCTTTCCTTTCTCCAGGTGTTGGAAAGCCAGTTTTCCCAGTGCCAGAATACTCTCTCTGGTCTCCTGAGGATCAGGGTCACATTTCTGATTGCACTTTTGGTCCTTTTGTTTGATCTGAAAGATCAGGAAGTGTATGAACATTTGAGTCAGAGTCTTGGGCATCTTGCCACTTACTGCTTCACCCAACATTCTCTCTAGAACAGTGGCTGAGATCCAGCAGAAGACTGGGATGTGGCACATGATGTAGAGACTTCTTGAAGACTTCATGTGGGAGATGATTTTATTGGCCAGATTCTGATCACTGATCCTCTTTTTGAAGTACTCCTCTTTCTGAGAATCACTGAATCCTCGTACCTCTGTTACCTGATCTACACACTCAGGAGGGATCTGACTGGCTGCTCCTGGGCGAGAGGTGATCCAGAGAAGAGCAGAGGGAAGCAGATTCCCCTTGATGAGGTTTGTCAACAGCACATCCACTGAGGCTGACTCTGTCACATCACACAATCTCTCATTGTTCTGCAAATTTAGAGGAATTCGATATTCATCTAGACCATCAAATATGAACAGTATTTTCCAGGCCTCACAGGTCAACTGTTCTTCATTTGTTTCTGGGAAAAAATGATGAAGAAGTTCCATCAGACTGAGATTTTTCTGCTTCATCAGATTCAGCTCTCTAAAGGGAAGTGGAAACATGAAGGTGACGTCTTGATTTGCTTTTCCTTCAGCCCAGTCCAGAATGAACTTCTGCACGGAGACTGTTTTCCCAATTCCAGCAATTCCTTTAGTCAGCACACTTCGGATGGACTTGTCCTTAAAAAGATCATTACATTTAATGGAGGTCTCCTTTGATGCCGGTCTCTTCGATGGCTTTTCAATCTGTCTCACCTCATGTTCCCTTGAGACATCCCCTTCATCCCCCCCTTCACCTTCAGTAATGTTCAGCTCTGTGTAGATCTCATTCAGAAGTGCTGGGATTCCATGGTGTGAGGCTTCACAGATTCTTTTAAATTTGTTTCTCATTTTGTATTTATGCTTTTGTTGATGTATTAAAAACAGTTCTAATGAAAGAGGAAGATAGTTAATATTTTACAGTATGTACATTTAATGAACTCGTATCAATTATCTACAGTATGAGGGTACAAAGTTGCATTTAGTTTTAATGGGTATATTCTTAATTCATTTCTTATATTGAGCAATATGAACACAAAAAATGTTTTTGAAAACTGTTTCTTCTTTTCTACTTTATAAATGTTTTTGGCTTTGGTTTTGTCTTCACCTGGATTAGTTCATATCTTGTCCTACTGAATGTTTTTTTTTTTAATAAATATAATTTTTTAACTTTTCCCGATTAGCAAGTCATCCAAGGTAAAATAAATTCCCTGATGAATAATCTGTTGACCCTGTCCAGGGTGTACCCCGCCTAGTGCCCGAAGTCTCCTGGGATAGGCTCCAGGTCCCCCGCGACGCTGAACACAGGATTAAGCGGTATAGAAGATGAATGAATGAATGAATGAATGAATAATATGTTGATTATGGATTTAAGATGATTTTTTTTAACCTGCATATTTTTCATCCAGTTTACAGTAGGCACTCTGGTGCATGGAGGTGTTAGAGTATCATTCTTTGTTGATGTCTGTTACAAAGTTACACTATGGCTCCATTAGGTATAATTTACATCGCGTTCCAAATTATTATGCAAATTGAATGGTGTTGTGTCTCAGGGCTCTTTGGGTCACTGAAATGAATCTCAGACACGTGTGATAATTAGTTTGCCAGATGAGCCCAATTAAAGCAAAAGTACTGAAGAAGGTTGTTCCACATTATTAAGCAGGCCACAGGTTTCAAGCGATATGGGAAAGAAAAAGGATCTCTGCTGCCGATTCAGACATTGGCAGACTGCACAGCATCCTGTGTGGCAGGAGTGAATTATTTGCTAAGCTTGTTGTGAATGCTAACAAAATATAAAAAAATTATCAAATCAAATGAGGATATTTGTAAAAACCGATACTTACAGAATCAATAATAATAATAATAATAATAATAATAATAATAATAATATAGTATCAGATGGTAAATGGTTGTTCTCATTCTTAGTAGATATACGTATCATGCTAATATCCTGTACACAGCTCATGTTTTTAAATACAACAAGTACATCCTGGAATGTCTCTAGACTTCTGGCCTACCTTACACATCAGTACTTCCATATCACAAGATAATGTACTTATAGGATTACAATGAGTAATGTTAATGTCTAATGAGTACTGGTACAGTACGGCAGCATGGTTGCATAGTCATTAGCACCTGTAGGTTCCGGGTTCATTTTCCACCTCGTGTTCTGTGTGCATGGAGTTTGAATGTATACAATTCAGGTGGGGTTTATACTGTATATTATTAAGCTATTTATATTCATACTGTATATTATTGTAAGTTATTCTTCCACTGATTTCATTCATGAACAAGCAAGAAATAAATACAACCCCCCTATTTTTCTGATATAATCTATGCAACAACTATTTATTTCCTTCTTGGATTGGAATAGACTAATGTTTACGCATGCTTAAAATTAATAATTGATTTTTTTTGTGTGATAAAGACCATATTGTTGATAATTCTTAAATGTAGACTGTCCCATAGACCAATAGCTAGAAATGTTGAAATTTTGATCATATATTAAAAAATTTAAATTAATTAATTACCAACATTCTGTTTCTATACATAAAATGATTTTATAATCCTCCAAGTTCTTACCTTCCTGCAGTGTTTCAGAGAGATCTGTCTGCTTTATGTTATCAAGAACACATGCTGTGAACTTTAGTAACGCCTCTCTGACATGGGGATCATCCTCCACTTCACTTTCAGAGCATGCAGGATAACCTGGGTTCGAATGATTTTTTAACCTCTTCAGCTCATTCTTTACCAAAGTAATCATTCTATGTTCCAAATCCTGCTCAGAAATGAAAAAAAAAAAAAAATCTAGTCTAATCAATAATGACTAGAAAATAGAATGATGTATTATCAGTGAAAGCTGTAGCACTGTAAAACATTTCAGTAAAATGTAGCCTTTTGTTGTATTGTATTTCATCTTTCCAATTTAACTGATTTCAATAGTTTGTTTAAAGTCTTCACCCAATCATTCATAGTCTGTGATTATTATATTGGATGCTGTCTGGTGAGCTACTGAAAACCAACAACCAACCATTTGATTTAATCTTTTTCCTGACAATAGCAAAATCTTTTTTTTTCATTAGTTATTCTGTATACACTGAACAGCTATAACATTAACAAAGCATTAACAGTAACACAATGACATTAATTATCAGTTTGAGTAAATCATGGACACCCAAGCCTCATCCTGTCCGTGGGGACCACAGGCCAACCTTTACTTGTATAATCTCACAGAAAAGCCAATCACTGAAAAAAGTTAATGCTGGTCATGACAAAAAGGCACCAGAACACCCAGTGCGGCCCAACAAGGTCCAGCAGGCAAAGAGCCCAAGGCCCCCGACCCAGCCTCCAAACTCCTCAGATCCCAAGTCGATTGAGTCTTGCAGGATGTGCCAGAGAAACAAATCTGATCCATGGAGGCCACACCCCTCAATTCTCTGCGGCTAATGCCCAAGTGCTCTGGTAGATTCTAGTGAAGCCATGACCCAGGGGCACATGGGGAACCTACAGAATCTTGGCTTAATGGTTTGCATTGTAACATTATGGCTGCTTGGTGTATGTGATCATTTTATTAAAAACACATACACTTCCGTTCAAAAGTTTTAGATCACTTTCTAACTCCATGATGGTTCCTGATGTTTATTTCTTTCTACATTGTAAAGTTTTGCTGAAGGCGTCCAAAAACTGCATGAATCTCCTTTGAACAGTTGATATTGAGATGTTTCTGCTACTTCTGCTCTGTAAAGACTTCATAACGCCTCTAATCTGAGCTGCTGTTAATTGGTCATTTTTCAGGCTGATAACTCTAAATGAACTCCTCATCTGCAGCAGAGGGAGGTTTTGGTCTCGTCCTCCTGGGACGGCCTTCATGAGAGACAGTTTCATTATGGTGCTGGACGGATTTTGCAAATGCACTTGACGATACTGTTCTTGCAAGAACTATTACAGAAAGGCTGGTTAATAAATAAAACCTCCCAAAATCTTTTCTGGCATTAGGTTATTATGCTGTGGAAGACATACAGTATACAGTATTATCACTGAAATATTAACTCTGGACTGTTCTGACATAAAATGGATTTGGTTTAAGTTGATGTTAACAGTCATTCTTGCAAAAGATGTAGATGAACAAACCTCAAATATGCATTCTGGCTTGTTTTTGATGGACTTCTTTTTTGACCTGTAAAAAAAAAAGTGTAATGTAAACTATGAAATATATAGACTTGTTCCACGTGCACAAACTACAAATTTACAATGCTAGGAAATGATAGAGGAAGTATTTGTATTGTTGCTAATGTTTATCATGATCTTTAACAATTGTTTTAATTAAAAATGATTTGTGTGCAACAAAACCTAATATCTTTTTTGTACCAATTTATTGCCACTATTATAAATAATACCAATGCTGCAGTGACTTGCAAAAGTATTCGGCCCCTTGAACTTTTCCACATTTTGTCACATTACAGCCACAAACATGAATCAATTTTATTGGAATTCCACGTGAAAGACCAATACAAAGTGGTGTACACGTGAGAAGTGGAACGAAAATCATACATGATTCTAAACATTTTTTTTTACAAGTAAATAACTGCAAAGTGGTGTGTGCGTAATTATTCAGCCCCCTTTGGTCTGCGTGCAGTCAGTTGCCCATAGACATTGCCTGATGAGTGCTAATGACTAAATAGAGTGCACCTGTGTGTAATCTAATGTCAGTACAAATACAGCTGCTCTGTGACGGCCTCAGAGGTTGTCTAAGAGAATATTGGGAGCAACAACACCATGAAGTCCAAAGAACACACCAGACAGGTCAGGGATAAAGTTATTGAGAAATGTAAAGCAGGCTTAGGCTACAAAAAGATTTCCAAAGCCTTGAACATCCCACGAAGCCACTGTTCAAGCGATCATTCAGAAATGGAAGGAGTATGGCACAACTGTAAACCTACCAAGACAAGGCCGTCCACCTAAACTCACAGGCCGAACAAGGAGAGCGCTGATCAGAAATGCAGCCGAGAGGCCCATGGTGACTCTGGACGAGCTGCAGAGATCTACAGCTCAGGTGGGGGAATCTGTCCATAGGACAACTATTAGTCGTGCACTGCACAAAGTTGGCCTTTATGGAAGAGTGGCAAGAAGAAAGCCATTGTTAACAGAAAACCATAAGAAGTCCCATTTGCACAGCAAACATGTGGAAGAAGGTGCTCTGGTCAGATGAGACCAAAATGGAACTTTTTGGCCAAAATGCAAAACGCTATGTGTGGAGGAAAACTAACACTGCACATCACTCTGAACACAGCAGCATCATGCTCTGGGGGTGCTTCTCTTCAGCAGGGACAGGGAAGCTGGTCAGAGTTTATTGTTTTTTTATTTATTTTTTTATTTATCCTTTATTTTACCAGGAATGTCCCATTGAGATACATTATCTCTTCTTCCAGGGAGTCCTGGCCAAGGTGGCAGCAACAAAGTTAAAAAAGTTTCAACATATATACACATAGAACATACAATGTTAACACATAAACATACAGACATTCCAAAAATGCAATTACATAAATAAACACGGACTAAAAGACCGTTGGGAAACAGATGGGAATTTCAGGAATTCAGGATGGGAATTCCCGGGAATTTTCCCGGGAAACAGATGGGAATTTCAAATGTCAAAAAGAGACACAGAGAAAAGAAAGAAGAAAATAAAGAATTCAAATTATATGTATATATGTATTAAAATTTATGAAAAACAATGACATTGATGTATAAGAACTGAGTTTAAAAGATTTTTGAAAACAGTTAGAGAGGGTAGGGAGTCCAAATTTAGCATATTTTGTAAAGAATTCCACTCGTGTGGTGCATATGAGGAAAAAATTGTAAGATGGATGGAGCCAAATACAGGGCAATCTTGGAAGAAAACCTCTTGGAGTCTACAAAAGACTTGAGACTGGGGCGGAGGTTCACCTTCCAGCAGGACAACGACCCTAAACATAAAGCCAGGGCAACAATGGAATGGTTTAAAACAAAACATATCCATGTGTTAGAATGGCCCAGTCAAAGTCCAGATCTAAATCCAATCGAGAATCTGTGGCAAGATCTGAAAACTGCTGTTCACAAACGCTGTCCATCTAATCTGACTGAGCTGGAGCTGTTTTGTAAAGAAGAATGGACCAGGATTTCAGTCTCTAGATATGCAAAGCTGGTAGAGACATACCCTAAAAGACTGGCAGCTGGAATTGCAGCAAAAGGTGGTTCTACAAAGTATTGACTCAGGGGGCTGAATAATTACACACACCCCACTTTGCAGTTATTTATTTGTAAAAAATGTTTGGAATCATGTATGATTTTCGTTCCACTTCTCACGTGTACACCACTTTGTATTGGTCTTTCACGTGGAATTCCAATAAAATTGATTCATGTTTGTGGCTGTAATGTGACAATATGGGAAAAGTTCAACGGGGCCGAATACTTTTGCAAGCCACTGTATAACTACAAAACTGTAGGAGGTGGTATTACTGTATAGTGTTTTGCTAAATTGTACAAAATGTACACTTCTATAACAAATCTAATTTTGATTCTAAATTTTTTGGTTACATTCTTGTGACTCAAAGACATAATCCACAAATACTGTATACAGCATATTCTGCAGCCTATGTCTCTTGCTTCTGTTGATTAATTTTCCCAAAAATGCTACAATGAGATCTCATTTTGCTGTCAAACTATTCAAGGAGTCTGAGATTACATCGATGCAAAATGTCCAGAAAGAGAACTGAAACTCTTTTAGAGTCCATTTGGTTTGTGGTCACCAAAAGTCAAATCAAGTTGGTCAGGAGATTCACTTCACTTTAGGTTTCATGCACTCGAAAATTATTGGGTAACAAAAATAAAACAGAAGTACTGAGGCAACAAAAAAACAAGTTTTGCATTAAGATAAGGCATGAAGCTACACATGAAGCTACACAAACAAAATATTTAATAAGCATTGTTGTTTTTGGTCTTTCGGCTGCTCCCGGCAAGGGGTCGCCACAGCGGACACTTGGTCAGGTTTTACGCCGGATGCCCTTCCTGACGCAGCCCTCCCATTTTATCCAGGCTTGTGACCGACACTAGATCGGGACGAAACAGCCGGGTGTCCATAAGAAAACCACTTGTTAGTGAGACACATTAGAAAAAAAGCTTCAGTTTTTTTGGGAGCATAAAGACTAGACTTTGGATGTGAAAAAGTGATAGAAAAAGGTCATGTGACCCGATGAGTCCATGTGATGGGTGTGTCAGGGTAAGAAGGAAAGCGCATGAAGCGATGCATCCATCTTTTTCGCAACATTTAAAAAAAAAAATTTTTAAACACAGTTTTAGATAATTTGTTACAGCTTGTTGCAATAATAATAATAATAATAATAATAATAATAACAAAAACAAACAAATCATAACCATGCTGTGTTTTTTGTTTTTGTTTTACAGTTGGCAAGGTTATTTTTCCCTCATGTCTTTCGGACTCACCTTACATTGGTTTTAATGTTCTGCTTCTCAACAGAACTCATTCTGCAGAACGTTTGCTGTAAACATATAGAGGGAAAGTGTACAGTTAATTAAGTTCTAAAAAACTGTTTATCTCCACATGAGTCATGTATATAGAATACAAACATTCTTTTATCAAATTTGATTTATCTCTCCTTTAAGCTGCAGATTTACTCACTGCGTTTCATCCAAAATGCTTTATGTTCCTGTTTGCGCTGCTGCACTGTGGGCGCTTCCTTATACATACGCTTACTGTATGCACACACACACACACACACACACACACACACACAGCTAGTTCAGTGCGTGTCGGTGTGAGTCATATTAATCACAGGCACCAGAGGTGAAAAGTTGTATTCACTTTCTAAATCGTTTATTTATTTATTTTTTTATTTATTTATGAGTAAAGGAATAAAAAACATATTATGATGTACGGTGTTAGAGAAGAGGGAAGCAAGTTTAAAAATTCATTCTCATCAACATGAGCATAAAAACAGGAAATGCACTGATGTACTAATTTCATTAGTTAGGTAGTTTATTAGGCAAGCGGCACAGTGTTGTACTGATTAGCACTGTGGCCTCATTCCATCAGTATCAAGGGTTCGATTCCAATCTCGGGTCACTAGATTTCTCCATTGTCCAGGGTGTACCCTGCCTAGTGCCCAGAGTCCATGGGGATAGGCTCCAAACCTAATTATTGTCCTGGATCAGGCAAAGAAAACAATTAAGGAAATGGCTGAGGCTACTAAAATTGTGTTGAGAAGTGTAAAATGCATTATTAATACTTGGTGGAAACTATAATTTGTGAGAAAGAAACGTGGCCAGGAAAACATCCTAAATGAGCTTGATGGGAGCTCACTTAAACGCTTAGTGGCATCAAACTCATGGTAATGTTTAATAGTGAAAGTAAGAGCATTCACACACTCACAATGATAAGAAAACTCAAGGGATTGGGACCCAACAGCTGTCTAGCCTTAAGGAAACCAGTTATCAGTGAGAATACTCAGAAAAAAGCCTTTCATTTGGAGCATAAAGTTTAGATTTTGGAGTGATGGAAAAAGGTCATAAGTCCTGATGAGTTTTCCAGAGTGATGGGGGAATCGGGATAAGAAGAGAGGTGGGTAAACTCGTGCACCCATCATGCCTAGTGACTACAATACAAACCTGTAGGGGGCAGTGTTATGATCTGGGGTTACTTCGTTTGGTCTACTTTAAGCAATCTTGGCAGTAGAATTAGGTCAGCTGATAACCTGAATGTATTGAATGACACGGTTATCACATCTATGGAGGTCTTTCTTCCCTCACGGGGTAGCAGGTGTAGCTCAGTGGTTAAGGCATTGGACTACGGTTCGGAAGATCCCAGGTTCAAACCCCACAACCACCAACTGTGCTACTGTTGGGCCCCTGAGCCTCAACTTAACCCTCAACTGCTCAGATGTGTAAATGACATAAAAAAAAAAAAGTAAGTCGCTCTGGATAAGAGCGTCTGCCAAATGTAAATGTAAATGATGATATCAGGATGGCAGAAATTAATGTGACACGGGACAGAAATAAATGTTGTGACATCATTGCATAAAGCTCATCAATGCAAACAGTGGTCCAATGAAATAATAAATGTTATTATTTATGGCCATAAATAATAATAATAATAATAACTAAAAAACAGTGCACTCCCTCATCTAACCACTATGTAATACTTTAGTTTCAAGCTGAGAGTACTATAAATCATCTCGCAGGAGAACACAGTGAGTATTTGGATTTAAAACATTACTATATAAAGATTGTGTATGCATTTAAAAGGTAGTTTTACCTGCTGTATTTAATGCATTCACAATGAAGGCTTGACACTATTGTGTAATTTGCTCGCACTGAGAGGCGAGAGATGAACAAAAACTTTTTTTCTTTGCTTGTGTGTAGATTTGTACTTGTTATCTGGAGACATGGCAACCAGAATAAGTGCCTCTGAGGAACAAAACAGAAAGACAGACAAGAGCAGAGAGAAGTACGAAAACATTCTTTAATATTTTGCATACATGCTTTAATATATTAACAATTCATATATATTGCATCAAATCATTAATTGTTTATATTTTTGACCACACCTAGTCTACATGTCATTTATGTGGCATAAAAAAAATACACATTTAATGCACAAATACTAATATTGTACGATCTGCATTTAAAATCAGAATCAGAATCAGAAAGAGTTTTATTGCCAAGTACGCTTGCACGTATAAGGAATTTGTTTTAGTGACGGAGCTTCCAGAACAAAAAATACAAATGACAAGACAAAAACAGCATGACACAAAAAAACATTTTTTAAATGGTTGACATCAAATGGAGTACGATGTGAGATACTTTTAAATAAGTTACATAAATATCTGAAGTCTGTGGTATTATACAGTATATTGCACAGTGGTATTGTACACAATATTGCACATATATTTATTGACCGTTAGAATGATGTTTATCTGTTAAGGAGGTAGATTGCCTGGGGGAAAAAACTGTTCTTATGCCTGACTGTCCTGGTGTTCGGTGCTCTGTAGCGTCGACCCGATGGCAAAAGTTCAAAAAGAAGGTGGCTTGGGTGTGAGGGATCCAAAGTGATATTCCGTGCCCTTTTCTTCACTCTGGATATATACAGTTCTTGCAGCGTGGGCAGGGGGGTGCCAATAATTCTTTCAGCAGTCCGAACCGTCCTTTGTAGTCTTCTGATGTCTGCTTTCGTAGCTGAGCCAAACCAAACCATCATCTCCATTGTTTTGAGCTCCTGGGATGATCATATTAAAAGCTGATGAAAAGTCTATGAACAAGACCCTTGCATAAGCCCCTGGTTTGTCCAGATGTTGAAGGATGAAGTGCAGTCCCATATTAACTGCATCATCAACAGACCTGTTTGCTCTATAAGCAAACTGCAGGGGGTCCAGTAAGGGTCCTGTGATGTCCCTCAGATAGGCCAACACCAGTCTTTCAAATGACTTCATGACCACAGATGTTAGGGCGACTGGTCTGTAGTCATTAAGTCCTGTGATTTTAGTTTTTTTTGGAATGGGGATGATTGTGGAATGTTTAAAGCACAAAGGCACTTCACATTGTTCCAGTGATCTGTTGAAGATCTGTGGCAGATCAGCACAGGATTTCAGACAGGCTGGTGTCACGCCGTCTGGGCCTGGAGCTTTCCTTCTCTTTTGTTTCAGAAAGATCTGGCGAACATCCTTTTCACAGACCTGGAGTGCAGGGGGGGAAGAGAGGGTGGTTGTCAGAGGTGATAATGGTGGTGTAGAAAGAGGGTTAGGACAGGAGTGTGGTGTGAGACTGGGAGTTTCAAATCTACAATAGAACTCATTCAGGTCATCAACCAGTTGTTGATTCCCTACAGAGTTGGGGGATGGCGTCTTGTAGTTAGTGATGGTTTTCAGGCCTTTCCACACTGAAGCAGGGTCATTTGCAGAAAACTGATTTTCCAGTTTTTTAGAGTAGCTCCTCTTAGCTGCTCTGATCGCCCTTGTTAGTGTGTTCCTGGCCTGGTTGTACAAGATCCTGTCCCCACTCCTGTAGGCATCCTCTTTGGCCTGACGAAGCTGTCTGAGTTTTGCTGTAAACCATGGTTTGTCATTGTTATATGTTAAAAATGTCCTGGTAGGGATGCACATGTCCTCACAGAAACTGATGTAGGATGTTACAGAATCTGTGAGCTCGTCCAGATTGGTGGCAGCAGCTTCAAAAACACTCCAATCAGTGCAGTCGAAACAGGCCTGTAATTCCTGTTCTGCTTCACTGGTCCATCTCTTTACTGTCCTTACTACAGGCTTAGCAGATTTAAGTTTTTGCCTATAGGTTGGGAGAAGATGAACCAGGCAGTGGTCAGAAAGTCCTAAAGCTGCTCTGGGGACGGAGCGATATGCATCCTTTATTGTGGTGTAGCAGTGATCCAAAGTATTTTTGTCTCTGGTGGGGCATGTAATGTGCTGTTTGTATTTAGGCAGTTCACGTTTGAGGTTTTCTTTGTTAAAATCCCCAAGTATAATTATAAGAGAGTCCGGGTGTTGTTGCTCCGTGTCTGTGATCTGAGCAGCCAGCTGAAGAACAGCCAGCTGTTGCAATGCTGCGTTCACACATGCTTGTGGAGGGATGTACACACTCACAAGAATGAACGGGGTGAACTCGCGCGGCGAATAGAAAGGCTTGCAGTTGATGAAATATGCCTCTAGATCAGGACAGCAGATTTAGTTTCTAGTGGCACAATTGTGGAAAGAGTAAACTGTAAAAACAAAAAAAGAATGATAATGAAACAAGTGCCACATTATAATGTTAATAAATTAGATAATTACATATTTATCTAGGATTACTCAAGCAACAGTATATCAATAATGTACGAGACACCTGTTAAATTTAAATCAATGCTCATCACTCTCTTCTTTATATATTTTCATATTATTCTTTTTATTTTTTTATAAAAAATATTGATTAAATCATGTCACACTTGGCAGAAAAGAAAAAAAAACATTTTTGTTTCCTTTACAGTTTCAATCTTGTTTGGGTGATTAAAAGTGAGTGCATATGTTTAAAGATTTTGGCCTCATACTCAAGACATACAGTACTCAAGACAAAAGTCATCACTTTGTTAATTAATGATCTGAAGAGATTCAAGAATCTGCTGAACCCAGATTACCAAGAATGCACTGAGAGGGATGTGGAAGAGATGCCCAGCGTCCAAGAGGAAGTGCTGAAGATCTGTCATGTTTCTTCCCCTTACTGTGTCTGTGTCGGGTGCGTGGTCGTGGCATGGATGCGGAGGAGTTAACCACGAGCTGACGGTTAACACTGTTCTTTTTATTAGATCCAAACATAAACAAAACACTCCAACACAAACTAAACGTTATTGAGCGGTTGCTAGACACCTGACTGCAGTCCAGCCAGGCTATTTATAACTAAACATAAACAAACATCAAATTAACTTCCCTCGGTTCAGGTGAGCTTCTACGTCACCTGACCGAGGTGCAAACTGGGAAATGAAGTGAAACTCGAACTAAACAAAACTACAACTCAAAAACATACACGGGCGTTAGGCGCCCTCTAGGGGTTAACCGTTACATAACCCCCCCTCCAAAAAATGCTCCTCCCGGAGCATCACCGGAGGCCCCGGACACCCAACCCAATGTTCTACCTTACGCCTCCTGTCCAGGAGGCTGGGTGACGGGGCTGGAGGCATGCTCAGCAGCTGCTGAGCTGAAGAGGTGCTCGGCGGCTGCTGAGCTGGAGACGTGCTCGGCGGCTGCCGACGCGCTGGAGACGTGCTCGGCGGCTGCCGACGCGCTGGAGACGGCATTGAGTTCGACGGCAGCGGCGCTGAAGCTGACTGGGCGCTCGACGGCGGCGACGGAGCTGGTTCTGAGCTCGACGGCGGCGACAGAGCTGGCTCTGAGCTCGACGGCGGCTCTGTGTCGTCCTCAAAGCCGGGAGGCGGCGGAAGAATGGGTGCGTGGGACAGCGGCTGCTGACACGCTAACTCGCTGTCCTCGAAGCCGGGAGGCGGCGGCAGAACGGGTGCGTCGGACAGCTGCTGCTGACACGCTAGTGCACTGTCCTCGAAGTCTGGAGGCGGCGGTAGAACAGGTGCGTCGGACAGCTGCTGCTGACACGCTAGCGCGCTTTCCTCGAAGTCTGGGGGAGTCGGAAGAATGACGGTTTCCCGCTGCGGCGCGTAATTCTCTGCGCCGATCCCAGGCAGTGGTGGAATGGGGAGCATGTCGTCCGGGTCCGAGAGAGGGAGGACCTCCGGGACTACAGCCTGGCTCTCCCGAACCTGGACGAGCAACTGTTGGAGCCGCACCACCTGCTCCCGCAGGTCTCTGATGTGCTCCTCGTTGTCTTCCGCCCACTGCCTGTAGCACTCTCCCGTCTCTCCCTCGGCTCTCACACCCCTCCAGGGCGTGCGCCGGACGGCGAACCCGCTGCCTTTCCAGCCATGTCCCGCCATCCTCTCACTCTCCGTCACGTTCTCCTCCTCCATCTCCGCCCCCTCGGCGTACCTGGAATTATCCCGGCCCTGCCAGAACTCGCCGTGCTCCTCGCTGTCCTCCAGCAGCCCCTCCTGCTCCACTAGCAAGCTGTATTCCCAGCTGCGGTACATCTCTTCCTCGTCGTCTTCCAGCCCGTTGTAAATCCAGCCGCCAAACATCTCTTCTTCGCTGTCTTTCCGCCTTTCCACCAGCTCGGGCGAGATCGTACCAGCGCCCCCCCAAAAATTGTTCAGGGGGAAAACCTCCGCCATGCCACTTGGTAGGTCTAGCAATCTGTCATGTTTCTTCCCCTTATTGTGTCTGTGTCGGGTGCGTGGTCGTGGCATGAATGCGGAGGAGGCGAGCTGACGGTTAACACTGTTCTTTTTATTAGATCCAAACATAAACAAAACACTCCAACACAAACTAAACGTTATTGAGCGGTTGCTAGACGCCTGACTGGAGTCCAGCCAGGCTATTTATAACTAAACATAAACAAACATCAAATTAACTTCCCTCGGTTCAGGTGAGCTTCTATGTCACCTGACCGAGGTGCAAACTGGGAAATGAAGTGAAACTCGAACTAAACAAAACTACAACTCAAAAACATACACGGGCGTTAGGCTCCCTCTAGGGGTTAACCGTTACAAGATCTTAATGCATGTCCTGAAGAACATGAACCAGACAGATCGTGCTAACACACTGGGTAAGAGTATGAATGCAAATTTCTTTACCCTAACTTTAGACAAAGATCAATTAACTATACATATCGAATTAATTTATCCAGCATAACACTAATAATAATAAATTATGTAGCTTCTTACGTTAGAATTATTCTACATTGCAAATATATAAAAATAAAAGAGAGCCAAAAAAAATTCCATATATGTGATAACCTGGTCATTACCCCATTTCTTCCACAGAGTTGAAGGTTCAGCACTATCCCTCCAGGTTTTGATAATATGTTGAAGCATTCTTAACCCAGTTCCAGTAATATAAAATCTTCTTTGTTGTTTTCTTTGCTTGATCAAGTCCAATAATTTCGCCCTTCTGAAATAGCGACTTTATTGGTCAGTCAGTGTACTGTATACACAGCAGGGATACTATATGAGTATGAGGCCATGTATCTGTGCAGAATCACTAGTTGACAATGATGCTTCAAGAATTTCAGTTGTTCATACTAATAAACATGACAATTCATGGACATTTATGCAGATTTTCTGCCCTTAGCAGCCAAACTTTAAAATAATCGCACATTCCTCTGTTTTTAGAGTCTGAGTGGTCTGTGGTCTGAGTGCAGTCAGTTGCCCATAGACATTGCCTGATGAGTGCTAATGACTAAATAGAGTGCACCTGTGTGTAATCTAATGTCAGTACAAATACAGCTGCTCTGTGACGGCCTCAGAGGTTGTCTAAGAGAATATTGGGAGCAACAACACCATGAAGTCCAAAGAACACACCAGACAGGTCAGGGAAAAAGTTACTGAGAAATTTAAAGCAGGCTTAGGCTACAAAAAGATTTCCAAAGCCTTGAACATCCCACGGAGCCACTGTTCAAGCCATCATTCAGAAATGGAAGGAGTATGGCACAACTGTAAACCTACCAAGACAAGGCCGTCCACCTAAACTCACAGGCCGAACAAGGAGAGCGCTGATCAGAAATGCAGCCGAGAGGCCCATGGTGACTCTGGACGAGCTGCAGAGATCTACAGCTCAGGTGGGGGAATCTGTCCATAGGACAACTGTTCACGTGGAATTCCAATAAAATGGATTCATGTTTGTGGCTGTAATGTGACAAAATGTGGAAAAGTTTAAGGGGGCTGAATACTTTTGCAAGTCACTGTATATTTTGTGATTAATTTGCCATGTATACTGTACTGTAGATCAGTAATGTAACCCAGTATCTTAAGGGTTTAAAACAATCCCTTATTCATTCTGTAGTGAATTTCTGGCTGAATGTGAACAGTTTCACAGCAAAATGCTACAGTATCAATGCTATTATTATTTCCTGACACAACAGGATTGTCTATAGCAAACATTAACATAAACCTTTATTTGTCACGTATAATTTACTGCGTAGTGAATTTAAAAAAATATTTTTTTCTTATATTCCAGCTTTGTTAGGAGGCTAGAATCAGAGTGCAGGGTCAGGCCTTCTGGTGCCCCTGGAGAGGACAGGGTCAGGGGCCTTGCTTAAGGGCCCAACAGTGGCAACCTTTTGAGGCTGGGGTGTGAACACCGAACTTCTGATCAGTACCTCAGAGCTTTAACACACTGAGCTACAATCATGTTGCATTCTGTGAAACAGCAATGGTACAAAAGTAATGTTATGAAACATGCACAATTTGGGTACAAAAAGTGTACCGAAGGTTCAAACGATTTAAGTACAAGGATTTAGGTACAAGCGACATGCAGAGGTGGAAAGAGTAATAAAATTTTGTACTCAAGTACAAGTACTGTTACTTCAGTGAAATTTTACTTAAGTACAAGTAAAGTTACCCTTATAAAAATCTACTCAACTAAAAGTAAAAAGCAGCTAATTAAAAAATGTACTCAGAGTAAAAGTTACCGAGTTACTTTTTAATTTTTTTAACAGCGGGGGGGGGGGGGGGGGGGTGGGATGAGGCATTCTAGCGTAGTTCAAAAAAGATGAGCAGATATGAATCTCAAACTAGTTGTTTTTAACTGAAGGAACACCTTTGCATAATAAAAGCTGTTGTCTTTCTTGTGCTTGAAAATCAAAGTGGTCACTTAAATATGGTGTTACGTCCCAGTCTAGGGTCATACAGCAAAAGACTGGTTCAGGGTTCTATTTTAAACTGTATGGAAATGGTGGTATATGGCAGAAAGAACTAGATCCAATCATTAACTGATGAAATAATGAGGTTTTATAACACACACACACACAGACACAAACACACACACACAACAGGAGGAGGATCAGATTCAGGATGGACCCAGGCCAAAATAATAAACAAAATGGTATTTATATTTAGTAGCTAGATTACCTGCAAAAAAACAACAACACACAAACAAAAATACAGGTACCTTCCCGGACTCCCTAAACCTATATAAACTATATAAAATATAAACCTAAGATAAACTATATAAAATACCTGGCTCAAAAAAGTCTCACAGTCTAATATTTCACTGGATTGTTTTAGCTATGATTAAGCTGTGGGACTGCTTTGATAACCTTATATATATTATGTATATATAATTTTATCACCCCCCCCCCCATCATTCCGTACAATAAGGTAGTCAGCTATCTTTATTTTATTCCTGAGCAAATAAATTCCCAAATAAACTCCCTCTTCCAAAAATAAATGGCAGCCACGCCCCTGCTACTAGTGAGTGCACAGACATACAGTGAAATTATCTACAAATATATACAAAGACCAACCAAACCAAAGGCCAATTGGAGGCAAAAAGTCAAACCAGAATACACAACCAAATGTCAAAACGCCAAAATCACAACCTCTTTCATCTTTCGCGCCTCTCTCTCCAGTCGCGCTAGTCGATGACGTCACTCTCAAGGCGGAAGCGACCGTGTGGAAGGTCAGGTGATGCCGATGTCAGAAAACCTGGAGTGGAGTCTGGAGCGGCGCGCGACCAGGACATGATACACACACGCGGCGCAACGGAGCATTTATACAAAGCATAATATTTTTTTATTGTTTTATCATTTTCATTCATTTATTTTTTACGGAAGCGCATTGCATTCACACAAAAAAAAAAATCACGGGACTTATGTCATAATTATGACTTAATATCTCATAATTATGACATCCTGATCTCATAATTATGACTTACTAACTCATAATTATGACTTAATATCTCATAATTATGACTTACTATCTCATAATTATGACTTAATATCTCATAATTATGACATCCTTATCTCATAATTATGACTTAATATCTCATAATTATGACATCCTTATCTCATAATTATGACTTACTATCTCATAATTATGACTTACTATCTCATAATTATGACTTAATATCTCATAATTATGACTTACTATCTCATAATTATGACATCCTTATCTCATAATTATGACTTACTATCTCATAATTATGACATCCTTATCTCATAATTATGACTTACTATCTCATAATTATGAGATAAGGGGAGGCAGTTTGTGGCAGGGGGCATTTTAGCGCATGACACCGGAAACGGAAGTTACTGCATCCTTTTGCTCGGAAGCGAGGAACCAGAATTTTAAGCAGGTGCCAGATAGTTATCTGAGATACCACAAAGCCAGCTTGGATGCATTTCATATGCATGATTTTGTATCTATGAAGCGCTCCATATTGGTTTTGTTACGTGAGGCGGTTATGGAGAGCTGCATCACGATGTGTTATGATGTGTATAAGAGTCCTAACGCAGGGCTTTAGAGGGGGTCAGTGAAATAGGAGTTGTTGTGAGAGTGATTATGATACGCACGGGAGGACCTTTCCGTTCTGGAAATAGCGGGTGGGGGGGGGGGGATTATTAATTAGGAACTTAAAAGGAAACAAAATTAAAACTGAAAACGCAAAATGACCGGAGCTCCGCCGTCTACGCGAGAACGGACGGGTCTCGGAAAACTAAAAATAAACTTTAGATCCTCTCGGAGTGTTCGCCCTTACCGAGGATTTATAAGAGAGAGAGAGGGGTTTGTGTCTTTTTGTACTTTCATCATGTATTTAACGTGAGTGCGCGCGCTGAACTGATGCGGGCCGCGCGCTCCCTCTTTCTCTCTCGCTCTCACCGGCGTCACAGGCTGGAGCTTTGCCTCCGTCTCTGAACAGCACACTTTGTCTGTCTGCCTTTCTTTTCTACAGATCTGCCCATTCAGACTATTGCAGAGTATTTATGCGTGGTTCTGCCCCTCGTAAGAGCCGCATCGTTACAGGTTTAGCTGCTCCTGAAGGAAGAGCCACTCGGAGAAGGATAGAATGTGCTTTTCCTCCTGAACAGTCCTAAGCACTTTAGATACCTGCGCAGTGTTGACATACTAATGATAATAGCATCCAAATTACTCAATGACATTAATATCTCCCAGTATCTCAATCCAAGAAATAAATAAAAGCTAATTAAATTTGGCAATATTTGCTCCATTGTCCCTGTCTTCTCAGAACCCTAATAATTATATGTGATAAGTCATAATTATGAGATATTAAGTCATAATTATGAGATCAGGATGTCATAATTATGAGATATTATCTCATAATTATGAGTTAGTAAGTCATAATTATGAGATATTAAGTCATAATTATGAGATAGTAAGTCATAATTATGAGATAAGGATGTCATAATTATGAGATATTAAGTCATAATTATGAGATAGTAAGTCATAATTATGAGATAAGGATGTCATAATTATGAGATATTAAGTCATAATTATGAGATAGTAAGTCATAATTATGAGATATTAAGTCATAATTATGAGATAAGGATGTCATAATTATGAGATAGTAAGTCATAATTATGAGATAAGGATGTCATAATTATGAGATATTAAGTCATAATTATGAGTTAGTAAGTCATAATTATGAGATCAGGATGTCATAATTATGAGATATTAAGTCATAATTATGACATAAGTCCCGTGATTTTTTTTTTGTGTGAATGCAATGCGCTTCCGTACCCAGTATCTCAATCCAAGAAATAAATAAAAGCTAATTAAATTTGGCAATTTTTGCTCCATTGTCCCTGTCTTCTCAGAACCCTAATAATTATATGTGATAAGTCATAATTATGAGATATTAAGTCATAATTATGAGATCAGGATGTCATAATTATGAGATATTATCTCATAATTATGAGTTAGTAAGTCATATTTATGAGATATTAAGTCATAATTATGAGATAGTAAGTCATAATTATGAGATATTAAGTCATAATTATGAGATAGTAAGTCATAATTATGAGATAAGGATGTCATAATTATGAGATAGTAAGTCATAATTATGAGATAAGGATGTCATAATTATGAGATAGTAAGTCATAATTATGAGATCAGGATGTCATAATTATGAGATATTAAGTCATAATTATGACATAAGTCCCGTGATTTTTTTTTTTTGTGTGAATGCAATGCGCTTCCGTAATTTTTTACTCAGTAGCGAATATGATTTAAAATGTAGCGAATTACAATACTTCCAACAAAACGTACTTAAGTAAAAGTAAAATTACAGATTTTTAAAACTACTTTAAAAAGTAGAAATACACAAAAAAGCTACTCAATTACAGTAACGCGAGTAAATGTAATTCGTTACTTTCCACCTCTGGCGACATGACATATAAACTAAAGTTGTTGTATTGTTTCTAATAAACAATAGAAAAGGTTTTCTTTTCTGTGCAACAAAACTTCACACTTTTCTCCTTGATCTAATTTACTGCCACGACTTTCCGCTTGTCTCACTGAAAAGTCACAATCAAACATAAGTTTGCTATATTTCTCTGTAAAGGTAAACCAATATTTTATTAATACTAAACTCCATACTTAAAGCAAACACTGCAGATTTATCTAATGGGACAAAAATGTGGCTGTGGTGCACTTAGTGTTCTAGTGCCTTTTTATTTATATGATTTGTGCTGCATTGGATTTTTGTGGGATCAGACCAGGGATATTTTATACTGAACTAAAATGATTGGCTTAATGATTGCACTTTAAGTCCTTAGTGTTTCTGAGTATTTACAGCTAGAACAGAAATAAATCTTACGTACTTTTGTGTGTATGTTCTAACTTGAAAATATACCGTAATATATTCACCTAATGTAAATGTACCTGTATGATTTCATAATGGTCTATTTATGCAGTACATTAGGATGAATAATGATGCTTTATGGAGTTTTTTTTTCCATTCGACTCACTAATTGCTCACTAATCAAATACTGTTTCGTGGTCCAGGTTTAAATGTGTGTTCCTGAGAGCACTAATGTTCACTGGCGTGTCTTAGAAAACTTACTGTACATCTTAGTCCATCTGTTGCCCCTGCCTCAAAGTAAATTAATACTTGTGTTTTTCTTTAGCATGGTTTTACCTGCTAGTGTTTGGTCGAATTCAGACTGCAGTCTAAAAATGTGCTAGAGTTCATTCGGAAGTGGACCAAAACCTCTTTACTGTTTCACAATCTCAGACTGGTTATGTTGCTGTGGTCTGGAGTGTGAGCGCTGAGCTTTTACCTGCGTGAGGAACCACACAGAGGGAGGTTACAGTCCGGGTTACACTTACAGTACATAGACCAAACACTGTATAGAGTACAGTCAGCTCACATGGTGCCTAAAATCCCATCACACAGGTGTGTGTGTGTGTGTGTGTGTGTGTGTGTGTGTGTGTGTGTGTGCGTGCGCGCCAGGTCAACTTAAAATACCACAAATCATTCACGTTACAGGTTCATGTTTACTTGAGAGCCGATTCTGATCATTGTGTAAATATAGTGTTATTTTGTCCTGTTCTCTGTTTTATAAAATCCTGCCTTGAGGTGAGGATTGAGACTTAGTGTGAACACACACACACACACACACACAGTTTCCAGGTCAGCATGGTGCAGCACAGGACTGTGGCAAGGAAGTGACATCATTTCCTGTATGCACGTGCCAACAACTGCCACCAGAAAACCTCATCCCAGGTTACGTGCTGATACAGTTACAGTGTTCACAAACTACAGTGAAACTAAACTTATTTTGTACATCAGGAGAAAAGCGTCTGTAATTTTAA
The DNA here is from genome assembly GCA_030522415.1 of Channallabes apus. Lineage (NCBI taxonomy): Eukaryota > Metazoa > Chordata > Actinopteri > Siluriformes > Clariidae > Channallabes > Channallabes apus. The sequence continues at coordinate 1,759,565 of CM060112.1, forward strand.
CTCGTTACAAATTTGAACTCACAGCATTAATAAAATACAATATTAAACATTAGAACTAGATGTAAATTGAAAAACACTTTTTTATCTTTTTTTGGAAGATGAACAATTCTATAACTGTATAATATATTTTCAATTGTTTTAAGTATTTAAGGTACTTTTAACAGCAGACAACTGAACGTAGCAGTATGTAGACCTGCATCTTAAGTGTACTTCCATCTAGTGGACAGAATCTGCAGTGCACTAATTAGAGTGTCACCAGTCTATACACTTGGTATTTATTTATTACTGAGAAAGTTAGCTTTAAATGTATAATTAAACATGTATAACTGTATTCTTGCATTTCTATTTTATTATTAGACATTCTGCGTATTGTTCCTTTTCACATTTCCACCCTGTTGTTCCAGTGTACAAATGTTTTGGAATCTTTACAGGTCTGGTTCCTACAGTATATATGTCGATACATGGTACATTAAAGATACCATTAAACATTTACATGCTTTGAATCCTTTTCTTTAGTTATACATTATTATACATAGCCTGCCGTTCATTCTGACTGAGAATCTGATTGGACGAGTGTATGCACAGTACGGGTTCTTCAAAGGTATGAAATGTAAAGCTATCATTGAAAGAGTGAGTCCTGACAAATGTACAAAAACCTTTCTTTTAATTATATAGATAAATTAATGTTATTGACAGAGGTGTCAAGTAACGAAGTACAAATACTTCATTACTTTACTTAAGTAGAAATTTTGGGTATCTATACTTTACTGGAGTAATTGTTTTTCAGCCGACTTTTTACTTCTACTCCTTACATTTTCACGCAATTATCTGTACTTTCTACTCCTTACATTTAAAAAATAGCCTCGTTACTCCTATTTTATTTCAGCTTGTCAATCAAAAAACAAACAAACAAAAAAACATCCGAATAAATCGTGTCATCCGGATGGAGCGAATTCGATTGTGGTTGGATGAGAAGTATAAACATACCATTCCGACACCCTATTGGTTGGTAAGCGATCCATCGCACCTGCACATGACGTCAAGTCACACACTCCAGCAAGGACGTTTGAATAAAATAGCATTTTCGGTTGATAAGGTTGTGATAAGGAGATGAAGATGTCCGTGATAGAGACTCAAGATTCGAGCGAAATGTCACAACCAAGCACCAGCGAGGAAGGTAACAGCACCAGTAGGGTAACAGGAATGATATACAGTGGTGTGAAAAACTATTTGCCCCCCTCCTGATTTCTTATTCTTTTGCATGTTTGTCACACAAAATGTTTCTGATCATCAAACACATTTAACTATTAGTCAAAGATAACACAAGTAAACACAAAATGCAGTTTTTAAATGAGGGGTTTTATTATTTAGGGAGAAAAAAAATCCAAACCTACATGGCCCTGTGTGAAAAAGTAATTGCCCCCTGAACCTAATAACTGGTTGGTCCACCCTTAGAAGCAATAACTGCAATCAAGCGTTTGCGATAACATGCAACGAGTCTTTTACAGCGCTCTGGAGGAATTTTGGCCCACTCATCTTTGCAGAATTGTTGTAATTCAGCTTTATTTGAGGGTTTTCTAGCATGAACCGCCTTTTTAAGGTCATGCCACAACATCTCAATAGGATTCAGGTCAGGACTTTGACTAGGCCACTCCAAAGTCTTCATTTTGTTTTTCTTCAGCCATTCAGAGGTGGATTTGCTGCTGTGTTTTGGGTCATTGTCCTGCTGCAGCACCCAAGATCGCTTCAGCTTGAGTTGACGAACAGATGGCCGGACATTCTCCTTCAGGATTTTTTGGTAGACAGTAGAATTCATGGTTCCATCTATCACAGCAAGCCTTCCAGGTCCTGAAGCAGCAAAACAACCCCAGACCATCACACTACCACCACCATATTTTACTGTTGGTATGATGTTCTTTTTCTGAAATGCTGTGTTACTTTTACGCCAGATATAACGGGACACGCACCTTCCAAAAAGTTCAACTTTTGTCTAGTCGGTCCACAAGGTATTTTCCCAAAAGTCTTGGCAATCATTGAGATGTTTTTTAGCAAACTTGAGACGAGCCTTAATGTTCTTTTTGCTTAAAAGTGGTTTGCACCTTGGAAATCTGCCATGCAGGCCGTTTTTGCCCAGTCTCTTTCTTATGGTGGAGTCATGAACACTGACCTTAATTGAGGCAAGTGAGGCCTGCAGTACTTTAGATGTTGTCCTGGGGTCTTTTGTGGCCTCTCGGATGAGTTGTCTCTGCGCTCTTGGGGTAATTTTGGTCAGCCGGCCACTCCTGGGAAGGTTCACCACCGTTCCATGTTTTTGCCATTTGTGGATAATGGCTCTCACTGTGGTTCACTGGAGTCCCAAAGCTTTAGAAATGGCTTTATAACCTTTACCAGACTGATAGATCTCAATTACTTTTGTTCTCATTTATTCCTGAATTTCTTTGGATCTTGGCATGATGTCTAGCTTTTGAGGTGCTTTTGGTCTACTTCTCTGTGTCAGGTAGCTCCTATTTAAGTGATTTCTTGATTGAAACAGGTGTGGCAGTAATCAGGCCTGGGGGTGACTACAGAAATTGAACTCTGGTGTGATAAACCACAGTTAAGTTATTTTTTAACAAGGGGGGCAATCACTTTTTCACACAGGGCCATGTAGATTTTGAGTTTTTTTTTCTCCCTTAATAACGTAAACCTTCATTTAAAAACTGCATTTTGTGTTCAATTATGTTATCTTTGACTAATAGTTAACGGTTTTTGATAAGCAGAAACATTTAAGTGTGACAAACATGCAAAAGAATAAGAAATCAGGAAGGGGGCAAATAGTTTTTCACACCACTGTATACTGTATATACACGCACACACACACATATATGTGTGTGTGTGTATATATATATATATATATATATATATATATATATATATATATATATATATTAATTTTTTTTTATTTTTTTTTTATTAATTAATTTATTTTTTGATTAATCACTTGGATTAATCCTTCATTCTGACAGCACTAATGTTTTTTGTTGACACCCACACAAGGGTAATTGTTACTAAGCCTGCCCTGGGTGCACTAATTTTCTTGTATGTTGCCCTCACAGATTCCTGCAGCTAAGCTTGGATGTACATTTACATTCCAATAAAGGTTACTGATGATATGCCTCTGAAGTTTGACTTTTTGTACCATTAAAATACTTATCGGCAACTAGTTATCATATCTTCTTCTCCATAAAACACGTTGATGCTCATTAGTACACATATATGGTTCTTTAATGTATTTGCATTGTACATTGTACTAAAATGCATTCTTTTTCAATTGCCATATACAGTATCCCAAATCACTATGGCCGTTAAAAAATACAACAAACAAACAACAACACATTTTTCTTTTTTTTATGAGGTGTTAGTGTACAGTAGTATATAGACCCGTGGCACAGCCTAAGCTTTTATCCTTAATGCTTTTTTCCCCCTCACGTTACTTTTACTTTTATACTTTATACCCTAACCCCTAACCCTAACCCTAGGGTTAGGGTTAGGATTATCAAGATGGCGCCGGTGAGGTCGGCTGCCGTCACGACTGCTCCGACCACCTTTTCTTTGTTTTTGTTAGTTTTCAGCGTTTTAAAATCGGCAAAATCACCACCATTGAGTACATAAGGTATGATAGAGACACTCTTGTTTCTATTGTTATACAATGTACTCACAATTCGACGTTTTTAACTACGGATCCGAGTTGGCCGGGTGAGATCCTGAAGGAGAACAAAGGATGCGAAGCGGCGGCCCCGAGGGAAACGAGCCGGTGTCAGGACCAGGCTGAGAGCCCGTGCACACCGCACACCTCTGCCTAGCATCTTGCTCGCCAACGTCCAGTCCCTGGAAAACAAACTCGATGACCTCAGGGCCAGGATAAAGTTCCAGAGAGACTGCAATCTCCTCTGCTTCACCGAGACATGGCTGAACCCTGCGGTACCGGACCACACCATCCAGCCGGACGAGTTCTTCTCGGTTCACCACATGGACAGGATGCGGGACTCGGGGAAGTCAAGGGGAGGCGGCGTGTGTTTAATGGTGAACAACAGCTGGTGCAACAGTGCGAGCGTTGTTCCTCTTACACGCTCCTGCACACCAAATCTGGAACTACTGTCCATCATGTGTCGTCCTTTTTATCTTCCACGGGAGTTCACATCGGTCATAATCAGTGCCGTTTATATTCCACCACAAGCGGACATGGACACTGCCTTATGCAAGCTGCATGAGGCACTCACACCAGACACAACACCGGGACGCTGCGCTTATTGTGGCGGGGGACTTTAATAGTGCCAACCTCAAACACGCAGCGCCGAGCTTTTATCAGCATATCACCTGCCCCACCAGGGGTGAAAGAACACTAGATCATTGTTATACAACGGTCAAGGACGGCTAAAAGGCGCAGTCTCGTCCAGCGTTTGGTAAATCCTAACACGCCGCCATCTTCCTCATGCCAAAATTCAAACAAAGGCTGAAACAGGAAGTTCCGGTTCAGAGGCGCGCTGGACGGACCAATCGGTGGCCGTGTTACAGGACGCACTCGATGACGCAGACTGGGACATGTTCAGAAACAGCTCCGATGATGTCAGCGTGTTTACGGAAGCGGTTGTGGGATTCATTGGGAAGCTAGTGGATGATACCGTGGAAAAAAAGACTATCAGAACGTTTCCCAACCAGAAGCCGTGGGTGGATAAAACCATTCGCGACGCTCTGAGATCCCGCACCGCCGCCTACAACACAGGACTTGCGTCGGGGGACATGGAACCATACAAGCCTGCGTCATACAACGTCCGAAAAGCAGTGAAAGAGGCGATGCAGCGCTACGGAAGGAAACTAGAGTCACAGCTTCAACAGAGTAACTCTAGGAGCCTGTGGCAGGGACTAAGGACAATAACGGACTATAAAGCATCAACATCCGGTATGATGAACGCGGATGCGACTCTGGCAGACGAGCTCAACACTTCGAGCTCAAACAAAGCTCACTTCGAGGCTGCAGCTAAAGACGCTAGCGGTGCTAATGCTAGCGGCACTAACGGCTGCAGACAGGAAGACACTGCCAGCACCGGAAGCGCATTCATCATCTCCGAGCACGACATGTGGAGAGCCTTCAGGCGAGTAAACACCAGGAAAGCAGGAGGACCAGACGACATCTCAGGCCGTATCCTCAGAACCTGCACAGACCAGCTAGCACCTGTGTTCACTGAGATATTCAACATCTCTTTATCTCAGTCGGTGATCCCCACATGCTTCAAAGAGTCCATCATTGTTCCTGTCCCGAAGAAACCCCATCCTGCTTCCCTCAACGATTATCGCCCTGTAGCACTCAGTAGTGATGAAGTGCTTTGAACGCCTGGTCAGAGACTTCATCATTTCTTCACTACTGGACACACTGGACCCACTACAGTTTGCATACCGCCAGACCCGTTCCACAGACGATGCAATCTCACATCTCCTCCACACATCACTCACTCACCTGGACACTATGACTGCGTAGCCAGTATGAACTCCACCGCCGTCATCAAGTTTGCTGACGACACTGTCGTGGTCGGCCTGATCATGAACAACGATGAGTCGGCCTACCTGGAGGAGATTGGAAATCTGGATAACTGGTACCATAGAACAATCTCCTCCTGAACGTCATCAAGACAAAGGAGCTGATAGTGGACTTCAGTACAAAGCAGGAGAGGAACTACCAGACCCCCGTCATCAACAGGAGCCCAGTGGAGAGAATGGACAGCTTCAGATACCTCGGTGTTCACATCACGCAGGACCTGGCATGGTCCTGTCACATCAACACCATGGTAAAAAAGGCCCGGCAGCGTCTGTACCACCACAGACGCTTGAGAGACTTCAGACTGCCCTCCAAGGTGCTCAGGAATTTCTACTTCTGCACCATAGAGAGCATCCTGATGGGAAACATCACGACCTGGTTCGGGAACAGCACCATGCAGGACAGACGAGCTCTCCAGAGGGTGGTGCGTTCAGCTGAGCATATCATCTGCAACGAGCTCCCTGACCTGCACTCAATCTACACCAAGCGGTGCTGGACCAAACCCAGGAAGATCGTGAAGGACCTCAGCCATCCCAACAATGGACTGTTTTCTCTGTTGCGGTCAGGAAAGTGCTTCCGCTCCCTGAAGGCCAACACAGAGAGACTGAGGAGGAGCTTCTTCCCACAGGCGATAAGGTCTCTCAAGCACACCACAACACAGGACTAATAAGGTCAAGGTCAAGTTTATTTATATAGCACATTTAGAACAGTTTGTGCTGCCCAAAGTGCTGTACACGCAGAGAATAAATAATAAAAAACCACATAATCCACACAATAAAATACTACATATAATACATCAAACTAGTTAAGGCAGGTAAAACTAGAAGCAGTTAAAATAAAATAAAATAAAATAAAATAGATAAAAACATCCAAGTCAACCTGTGCTAAAAGCCAGTCCATAAAAGTGTGTTTTTAATAATGATTTAAAATGCTCCCATGTTTGTGCAGATCTGACATTCAGAGGCAGGCCATTCCAAAGTCTGGGGCCTGCCACAGCAAATGCTCTGTCCCCTCTGGTTTTTAACTTTGTTCTTGGAATGGTTAAAATGAGCTGAGTGCTGGATCTCATGGTTCTGGCTGGAGTATGCATAGACAACAGCTCAGATAGATAAGAAGGAGCTAGACCATTCAAAGATTTAAACGCAAGGAGTAGGACTTTAAATTGGATCCTGTATGCAACAGGAAGCCAATAAAGAGAGGCAAGCACCGGAGTTATATGCTCTCGCCGCTTGGTACCAGTCAGCAACCGAGCAGCTGCATTTTGAACGAGTTGGAGACGCTGTAATGACAACTGGTCAAGGCCGTAATAAAGAGAGTTGCAGTAGTCTAGTCGAGAAGTAATAAAGAGGTGAATAACCTGTTCAAAAACGTGAGCTGGAAGGTATGGCTTTACCTTGGCTAACTGTCTAAGATGAAAGAAACTTGACTGGACAACTGCACTAACTTGCTTTTGAAATTTAAAAGACTTGTCAAAAAACACTCCCAGGTTTTTGACATATGGTTTACAATATAAACAATACAATATCCACTCCATTTGAAGCCGGAAGATCACCAAAAATTACTATTTCAGTTTTCTTTTCATTTAACGTAAGAAAATTAGTTGACATCCACTGTTTAATTTCAGTAAGGCAGTCCATTAGGTTGCTAAAAGATCATGTGCCTGATCTTAACGGCAAATAAATTTGTATGTCATCAGCAAAGCAATGAAAAGTAATATTGTACTTGGAGAAGATTGATCCCAAGGGCAACAGATAAAGGCCAAAAAGAGTTGGTCCAAGGATAGAACCTTGTGGCACACCACAATTAAGATGGACTGGTTTAGAGTTGTAAGGGCCCATATTGACAAAAAATTATCTTTGGGAAAGGTATGAATGAAACCACTGAAGAGCAGTGCCCTTAAGGCCAACACACAGTTCTAAGCGAGATAAAAGTATATTGTGGTCAACCGTATCAAAAGCTGCTGTTAGGTCTAGCAATAAGAGGGCGGCAGAATTGCCAGAATCTGTAGTTAAAAGGAGGTCATTAAAAACTCTTAAAAGTGCAGTCTCAGTGCTGTGCCGTGATTTAAAACCAGACTGAAATTTTTCAGAAATGTCATTAATATCTAGATAAGCTTGCAACTGTGTATAGACAACTTTCTCTAAAATTTTTGAGAGAAAAGGCAGCTTCGAGATTGGTCTATAATTTGACATGACTGTCGGGTCAAGATTATGTTTTTTAATAAGTGGTTGCACGGCGACCTGTTTAAAACAGGATGGAACAAAACCTGTAGCAATGGAAGCATTAATTAATTTTAGAATATAGGGCCCAATAGTGCTAAAAGTGTTTTTAAACAAGCTGGGTGGAAGACAGTCCAGTGGGCAATGAGAGGGTCTTAGATAATTAATTAATTTAGATAATTCCCTCAGAGAAACAGGCTCAAACTGCTGAAGAACAGCTGTGCACACTGGAAGAGCACTAGGGTCTACAGCAGAAGTTAAAGAAACAGAGGACCTAATTACTAAGACCTTATCTATAAAAAAATGCTAAGAATTGTTCACACATACTAGGTGAGGGCACAGCACCAGCAGAATCGCATGGATGAATAATACGATTAAATACATTAAAAAGAATTTTGGGCCTGTGGCTATTAGCAGACACGATGTTAGACATAAACTGGGTTTTAGCAGTCTTCACAGCATGTTGGTAGGTATATAAACACTCTCTTAATATTTGTAAAGACACATGCAACCTGTCTTTTTTCCATCTCCTCTCAGCGCGTCTACATTTGCGTCTGAGAGCGCGCGTGCGCTCGTTCAACCAAGGCTCGGCCATTGGTTTAGAGCGCGGGCGCGAGAGGAGCAATGGAGTCCAGTATATCAACACAGGTGGAATTAAAACGTTCAGCCAAGACCTCAGTGCTTTCACAACCAAAGTTGATCAGTCCAGAGTCATTAAAAGCAACAGAGAACTGGGAAACCATAAGGGCGCTGAGAATCCGTCTCCTACACGCTGGGGCGCGCTGGTTACCCACTGGAGAGTGCAGCGTTAATTTAAACAGCACAGGAAAGTGATCGGAGATGCACACATTGAATATTTCTGTGATACACACATCTAAGCCCTGTGACAACACCAAGTCCAGTATATGTCCCTTTTCATGGGTGGGGGCAGTGACCCACTGCACCAAATTAAAAGAGTCAATGATATTCAAAAAATCCTTGACCAAGGGTTTAGAGTCACAGCAGAGGTGAATATTAAAATCCCCAATAATTAAAAAGCGATCAAATTTAAGAGCAATGCCCGCCATAAAATCATAAAACTCATGAATAAAATCTTTATTAAATTTGGTAGGACGATAAACAAGTGCACACAGGACAGGCGTATCCAGGTACAGCTCAAAGAGCTGAAGTTCAAAACTGGAGACTGAATTAGATTGGAATGATTGTCGACATCGAAAGCAAGAATTGAAAACTGTGGCCAAGCCTCCACCTCTACCTGAGGTCCGGGGAGAACTAAAGAATGTGCAATCTGGAGGAAGAAGTTCAGAAAAGGCTACAGACTCACCACATTGAAGCCACGTCTCTGTCAAAAACAGAAAGTCTAACTGCCTTGATTTGTAGAATTCATTCAGTATGAAAGTCTTGTTTGCTAGCGATCTAGCATTGAATAAAGCCATCCGAATGGAACGCTCCTGAATGCCTGAAGGACATGCACGAGCCAGGGAGCTGAGGTTAGTAAGATCCACGCCACGTCCGCGGGTTCGAGGCCGCTTGGGAAGGCCGACCGGAGGAAACTGATCGAGGCCTCCAGGGACAATAGGCAGGATCCAACGATGAGTGTAGTCCACTATCTTTACATGACCGGAGGCACGAAGGTAAGCCCTGGCTCTGACACGCACACCAGCGCGCCTTCCGCGTTTTCTCGGGCGTTTTTTCCCAGGTATGGCATAATGGATGTGGCGCAAGAAAGCTGGTACAGCTGATTCAAAAGGTGGAGGAGGGAAACTATTATCTTGTCCTCTAGCAACTTGTTTCAGAAATAGTTCATAAGATGCTTTGATGCTAAGAAGTGACTGGCGATCATACACAAGTAGTCCTGAAACATTTAAAAAAATTCCACATAGTAAAACAAACAATATCCAGATCCTAACCGACAGACGTGTCGCCGTTAACACTGTTAGCGCCATCTTGTCCACGGACATCTGAGACAATAAAATCTGTTAACATCAATGGACACTATGAACACATTCATGCACATCAATCCTTACATCTAAACTCACATGTTTATGTTTACATTCTGGACCTTGCACAAAGACACTTTAATAAGCACCTTAATAAGACACTTTTTTTATGCATACTTGCACACCATAACTCTTCCACCAATTTTGTAATTTAAAAAAAAATTTCTATTGTACATTATATTTCTATTTCTATTTTATGTACAGTATACTTCTATTTTTATTTCTATTTTTATCCTAGTGTATTTTTATTTTTTATTTTTATCCTAGGTAAATTTAATTTTCTATTGTATTTCTTTTCATATTTATTTCTTATTATAAGCTTTAATTCTCTTTTTTAAGGTCACTGGCGGTCGTGTAAGCATTTCACTGCATATCGTACTGTGTACGGCCAGGGGTAGCTCAGTGGTTAAGGCATTGGACTACGGTTCGGAAGATCCCAGGTTTAAACCCCACAACCACCAAGTTGCTGTAACACGGCCACACATGCGACGGGCGGTTGCTAGGCAACCCCGCAGCATTGGCAATCAACAGAGACGAGCTACACCTGGCCAGTAGGATATTTAAGTTCCCAGAAACCAGCGCACGCTGTGCGAACATTAGATAGCACCAGGTACGAGAGCGTGGCTCTGGTATAGGGAACAAAAGAAAAGAGAAAAATAGAAAAGAGAAGAAATAGAAAGATAGAAAAGAAATAGAAAGATAGAAAAGAAATAGAAAGATAGAAAAGAGAAGAAATAGAAAGATAGAAAAGAGAAGAAAGAGAAAGATAGAAAAGAGAAGAAAGAGAAAGATAGAAAAGAGAAGAAAGAGAAAGATAGAAATAGAGAGATAGAAAAGAGAAGAAAGAGAAAGATAGAAAAGAAATAGAAAGATAGAAAAGAAAAGAAATAGAAAAGAAAAGAAATAGAAAGATAGAAAAGAAATGGAAAGATAGAAATAGAGATAGAAAGAGAAGGTGAAAAGAGAAGTGAATCATAAAGCACGAATATAATTTACCTACCTTTTAAGTAAGAGAAGTACGGTGGCACGCGCCAACATAAGCGGGTCTTCATTCCCTTCATAACGCTGCGTGGTGTTCACGCGAACCAACCAGTCCCTAGCGAAATAAACAATCCACGGCCCAACGCCCACTCCGAGTCCTGCGTTGGGGCTCCCATATGTATAATACACCGAGGGGCGCCATATTGAAGCTAACCCTCATAACAGAATGTTCGCACCACACCAGGAGCCCGCGGATTTGGAGCGGGTACGCGAAATAGTGGCCGGTCAGGCGGGAATGATCGGCAAACATGAAAACGCGCTGACCGAATTAGTTTCAGAGCTAAAGGGCATTTCGCAGCGCTTAGACGAGATTCAGGGGCGACTCGGGGCGCAGGGCACTTCCGGATTGCCGTTGACCTCGGAATCACTTCCGGGGTCGGCTCCCGCCGCCGCTACCGTAGCACAAGCACCCCCCCTGGTGGCCGAAACGAGATTACCTACTCCCCAGCCTTATGCTGGGGAACCTGAGAGATGCAGTGCCTTCCTACTCCAGTGCTCTTTAGTATTTGAGATGCAACCATCCCAATTTCCCACTGAGAGAGCCAAGATAGCATTTATGATATCACTATTGACGGGAAGGGCCCTGGAGTGGGCTACCGCAGTGTGGCAAAACCTCCTAGCAGCACACACTACAGCAAATGATTTCATAGAGGTATTCAAGGCCACCTTTCACCATCCACATCTGTCTAGCGGTGTAGTCTCGCCTCTCCTTCACATTCGGCAAGGGGGCCGGTCAGTGGCGGATTATACCATCGAATTTCGGACACGAGCTGCTAATTCAGGCTGGAACGCTGAAGCTCTGAAGCACGCGTACATTCAAGGCCTTTCGGAGAAGCTCAAAGACGAGCTGGCAGTACGCGAACCACCCGAGAATTTAGAAGCCCTTTACAGTATGGCCATAAAAATAGATAACCGCCTCCGTGAGCGGAGGGCGGAACGCGCAGGGAATTACAGGGTAGAGCCGATCTCTCCCCAGCGAGAGTTAGAACGGGAGGTAGACCTGGGAGAGCCCATGCAGTTAGGGGCCGCAGAGATCCCAGGGACTCCTCGGCTTCGTTCGGGTTGCTTCCGTTGTGGCAGGTCCGGTCACCACCAGGGGCGCTGTCCGCTGAATAAGCCAAAAGGGGGGGGGTCACTCTCGGATGGGGGACCGACAGTGACCCAAAGGCCAGACCCTCAGCGATCAGGGCTCTTCCTCTCTATCACCATCACCTGGGAGGGAGCCTCCACCACCCGCCTAAAAGCATTTGTAGATTCGGGAGCAGCGGGTAACCTTATAGATGGAGAACTGGTGCGGAGATTGGCTATTCCGTTCCACCCCCTCTCCGCTCCCATTCCAGTGGCAGCCCTGGACGGTCAGTTATTCGAATCCGGGCCGATCACACATGAGACTGACCCACTAATACTACGTATTGGGCAACATGCAGAGCGGATTACCTTCCTAATTACCCGCGTACCGGAGCTCCAGGTGGTACTGGGGTTTCCGTGGTTGCGAGAGCACAACCCCCGTATTGATTGGCTAACCTGCTCTGTCTCAGTGTGGGGCACCCGCTGCGCACAGAGCTGCTTTAAAGGGATTAGAACCCCAGATGTGCAGCCATCCCATCAGGTCGATCTCTCGGCAGTTCCCAAAGATTACTGGGACCTGGCAGAAGTATTCTCTAAGTCGGGGGCCCAAAAGCTTCCTCCCCATCGAGCTTTTGACTGCGCGATCAACCTGCTTCCAGGTTCGACCCCACCGAGGGGAAAGCTCTACTCTTTGTCTTCTCCTGAACATTCGGCCATGGAGGAGTACATCCAGGAGGCATTGTCCCTGGGATTCATTCGCCCGTCCACATCCCCCGCAGGGGCGGGGTTCTTCTTCGTAAAGAAGAAGGATGGGGGCCTCCGCCCCTGCATAGATTATCGGGGGGTAAACGCGATCACCCTAAAGGACCGCTATCCCCTGCCCCTGATGAACTCTGCCTTTGAGTGTCTGCAAAGGGCGAAATGGTTCACCAAGTTAGATTTACGGAGTGCGTATAACTTGATCCGCATCAGAGCAGGGGACGAATGGAAAACGGCGTTTATTACGCCGTCAGGGCACTATGAATACCGGGTAATGCCATTCGGCCTGACTAATGCACCAGCAGTGTTCCAGAGGTTTATTAACGAGGCGCTCCGGGAGACGCTTAACCTCTACACCTTTGTCTACTTGGATGACATTTTAATTTTTAGTGACTCTCTGCCAGAGCACATCACCCACGTACGCCGGGTGCTGCAACTTCTCCAGCAGAACCATCTATATGTTAAGCTGGAGAAGTCACAGTTCCACACAACCTCCACCTCCTTCTTGGGGTTTGTGGTATCCAGGGGCCACCTTCAAATGGATCCGGCCAAGATAAGGGCTGTGGCCCAGTGGCCCCGTCCTACCTCGCTTCGGGCAGTTCAGCGCTTCCTGGGGTTCGCCAATTTTTTCAGACGCTTCATCCGCAACTTTAGCACCCTGGCAGCCCCACTTAGCACCCTCACAAAGAGGAACCCAGGGCGATTTAAATGGACAGAGGAGGCTCAAGGGGCCTTCCAGGCTATAAAAGCAAAGCTCACCACAGTCCCAGTCTTACGGATGCCGGACCCAGAGACCCAGTACATAGTGGAGGTAGACGCATCCGATGTGGGGGTGGGCGCTGTTCTCTCCCAGCGTTCCGGGGAGGACCAGAAACTACATCCCTGCGCCTACTTCTCACACCGCCTAACCCCGGCGGAGAGAAATTATGGCATTGGAGATCGGGAGCTCCTTGCCATAAAACTGGCTTTAGAAGAGTGGAGACACTGGCTGGAGGGGGCCAAACAGCAAATACTAATCTGGACCGACCACAAAAACTTAGAATATATCCGGTCGGCCAAACGCTTAAACCCTCGACAGGCCAGATGGTCCCTCTTCTTCTCCCGGTTTGACTATGTGCTCTCGTTCCGTCCGGGCTCAAAAAATCTCAAGCCAGACGCACTCTCGCGCCAATGGGATCCTCCAGTAGAAGAGCCAGGAACCGAGAGCATCATCCCAGCACCACGCATCCTTGCCCCTGTACGCTGGGCCATTGAACAAAGGATCAAGCAGGCACAGCGACAGGAACCAGATCCGGGAGGAGGACCCCCCGGAAAGCTATATGTTCCTGCCAACACCCGTGCCCAAGCTCTGGCATGGGGTCACACATCCCCATTTACGGCACACCCGGGCACCACTAGGACACTTGAGTTTCTTCGTCTGCGCCTTTGGTGGCCTAGCATGGAGAAGGATGTTCGGGCGTATGTGGCAGCCTGTCCGACCTGCGCACAGAACAAGGAACCCCGTACACGGCCTGCCGGACTGCTGCGCCCCTTACCTATACCGTCGCGTCCGTGGTCCCATCTCTCCTTGGATTTTGTTACGGGCCTGCCCCCCTCCAAGGGGAACACGGTAATTCTGGTGATCGTAGATCGGTTCTCCAAAGCCTGTAAGTGTATCCCCTTGCCAAAACTTCCATCGGCCAAGGAGACGGCGCAGTTGGTCCTCCATCAGGTAGCCCGGGTACATGGCCTCCCAACCGACCTGGTCTCTGACCGGGGCCCGCAGTTTGCGAGCCGGTTTTGGGGGGCGTTCTGTAAACTTATTGGGGCCACAGCCAGCTTGACATCGGGCTTTCACCCCGAGTCAAACGGGCAAACAGAGAGGGTGAATCAGGACTTAGAGCGTGCCCTCAGGTGCGTAACCTCCTCCAACCCGTCATGTTGGTCGGACCACCTGATGTGGGTAGAGTATGCCCATAACACCCTGTGGCACTCCTCCCTGGGCATGTCACCCTTTGAGTGCCAATTTGGGTACCCCCCCCCCATGTTCCCAGAGGAGGAACCTGAGGTAGGGGTCCCCGCAGCACGGACCTTAGTACAGCGGTGCCGTCGGACCTGGAGGAAGGCCCGAGCCGCCCTACAAGTGTCCAGACGCAGGGCAACCCTCACGGCAAATCGAAAGCGACAGGCAGGACCCTCCTTACGTATAGGGCAACGGGTCTGGTTGTCCACCAAGGACCTCCAACTAAAACTTGAGTCACGGAAGCTGGCCCCCCGGTACATTGGGCCGTTTAAAATCATGAGAAGAATTAATCCTGTGGCATACCGCTTGGCTCTCCCCCGGTCAATGAAGATCAACCCTACATTCCATGTGTCACGATTAAAACCAGTACTCTGCAGCACCTTGGCCCCCAAACCTCCTCCACCTCCACCTCCACCGCGTATGATTGACGGGTCCACAGCCTTCACAGTTCGACGTATCCTGGATTCCAGACAGGTCCAGGGTGCCACACAGTACCTAGTGGACTGGGAGGGGTATGGTCCCGAGGAGCGCTCTTGGGTGCCAGCCCGGCACATACTAGACCCCGAACTTATTAGAGAATTCCGGGCTAGCCGTAGGGCTGGCACAGGAACGTCAGGAGTCGTCCCTAGACGGGGGGGTACTGTAACACGGCCACACATGCGACGGGCGGTTGCTAGGCAACCCCGCAGCATTGGCAATCAACAGAGACGAGCTACACCTGGCCAGTAGGATATTTAAGTTCCCAGAAACCAGCGCACGCTGTGCGAACATTAGATAGCACCAGGTACGAGAGCGTGGCTCTGGTATAGGGAACAAAAGAAAAGAGAAAAATAGAAAAGAGAAGAAATAGAAAGATAGAAAAGAAATAGAAAGATAGAAAAGAAATAGAAAGATAGAAAAGAGAAGAAATAGAAAGATAGAAAAGAGAAGAAAGAGAAAGATAGAAAAGAGAAGAAAGAGAAAGATAGAAAAGAGAAGAAAGAGAAAGATAGAAATAGAGAGATAGAAAAGAGAAGAAAGAGAAAGATAGAAAAGAAATAGAAAGATAGAAAAGAAAAGAAATAGAAAAGAAAAGAAATAGAAAGATAGAAAAGAAATGGAAAGATAGAAATAGAGATAGAAAGAGAAGGTGAAAAGAGAAGTGAATCATAAAGCACGAATATAATTTACCTACCTTTTAAGTAAGAGAAGTACGGTGGCACGCGCCAACATAAGCGGGTCTTCATTCCCTTCATAACGCTGCGTGGTGTTCACGCGAACCAACCAGTCCCTAGCGAAATAAACAATCCACGGCCCAACGCCCACTCCGAGTCCTGCGTTGGGGCTCCCATATGTATAATACACCGAGGGGCGCCATATTGAAGCTAACCCTCATAACAGTTGCCACTGTTGGGCCCTTGAGCAAGACCCTTAACCCTCATACAGTATGCTCAGATGTATACTGTAAAAAATGTAAGTCGCTCTGGATAAGAGCGTCTGCCAAATGCCTAAATGTAAATGTATGACTGTGTATGTGACAGATAAAATTTTAATTTGAAGTAGTTTTGAAACCAGTACTTTTACACTTTTACTTGAGTAAAAAGCTTGAGTTGATACTTCAACTTCTAAAGAAGTCTTTTTAAACCCTAGTATCTATACTTATCTATAGAGCGTAAATGGCGTCAAACTAAATTGTTAGTATTTCAAATAGCATGGAAAGAGAGCATCCTGAACTATAGGAAAGCTCTTAGTGTAGCTAGATCAACGTATCTCTCCACTCTTACAGAAGAAAATAAAAATAATCCTAGATTTTTATTTAATACCGTAGCCAAATTAACCAGAAATAAGACCACTACAGAAATCTCCACAACAACATCATGCAATAGTGAGGACTTCATGAACTTTTTTAATAATAAAATTGTAAATATCAGGCATAAAATTCAGGCTTTGAAACCGAACAATGTAATTGATACAGATGTTAACCTAGCCATGTCAGATTCAAACCTAGAATACTTTACTCCCCTTGAAGAGAATGAACTAATTTCACTCATCTCTTCTGCAAATTCATCAACCTGTATATTAGATCCTATACCGACACATTTTCTTAAACAGATAGTACCAGTAATAACAGAACCGCTGTTGAGAATAATTAATTCCTCACTCAGCATTGGTTATGTTCCAAAATCTTTTAAATTAGCAGTTATCAAACCAATAATTAAGAAACCTGACCTCGACCCCTGTCAGCTGTCCAATTACAGGCCAATATCAAACCTCCCCTTTATCTCTAAGATTCTGGAAAAGATAGTAGCGGAGCAGCTATGTTCATATCTACATAGAAATGGCATACATGAACTGTATCAGTCAGGATTTAGGCCTCATCACAGCACAGAAACAGCACTCGTTAAAGTAGTAAATGACCTCCTATTGGCCTCTGATCAGGGTTGTGTAACTATGCGTGTATTACTCGACCTCAGTGCAGCTTTTGACACCATTGATCATGCTATTCTTCTTCACAGATTAGAAAATGTAGTAGGAATTAAGGGTACAGCCCTCTCCTGGCTCAGATCCTATTTGACCGATCGTTATCAGTATGTAGACTTAAATGGTGATTATTCTGTATGTTCTCTAGTGGAGTTTGGCGTTCTGCAGGGTTCAGTTTTAGGCCCACTGCTTTTTTCCCTTTACATTCTTTCTCTGGGTAACATAATCCGTAAGCATGGTATTAGTTTTCATTGTTATGCTGACGACACACAGCTATACATCTCAACAAAACCTGATGAGAAAAACCATCTTACTAAAGTTGAGCAATGTGTGCAGGACATAAGAAATTGGATGCTAATTAACTTCCTTCTGCTTAATCCGGATAAGACAGAAGTTCTAGTCATAGGACCGCATACAGCTAGAAGTAACATCTTAGATCACACCGTAACTTTAGATGGCCTTTCTGTTCCATCAAGTGCAACAGTAAAAGACCTTGGCGTGATTATAGATTCCAGCCTTTCATTTGAAGCTCATGTAGATAATATCACCAGGATAGCATTCTTTCACCTCAGAAATATTGCCAAGATAAGAAATATATTGTCGCTAAACGATGCAGAAAAACTAGTTCATGCTTTTATCACTTCTAGGTTGGACTATTGTAATGCCTTACTGTCTGGTTGTTCTGTTAGGTGCATAAACAAGCTTCAGCTAGTCCAGAATGCAGCAGCGAGAGACCTCACTAGAACCAGAAGATATGAGCACATCACCCTTATTCTATCTTCACTACATTGGCTCCCTGTGAAATTTCGCATTGATTTTAAAATACTACTCATGACATATAAAGCATTAAATGGTCTCGCGCCGCAGTATCTGAGCGAACTGCTAGTGTCTTATGATCTGCCACGCCTACTTCGGTCAAAGGATGCAGGCTGCTTGTCAGTACCGCGTATTATGAAAACTACAGCTGGGGGCAGAGCTTTTTCTTACAAAGCCCAAAAATTATGGAATAGTCGTCCAAATAGTGTTCGGGACTTAGACACAGTCTCAGTGTTTAAGTCTAGGCTAAAAACCTGTTTATTTAGCCAAGCATTTTTATAAATAGATTAGCCATAGGTAAAGGAGCAGATCTGGGGGACTCATGGGCGTAGAGTATTATGGTGAACTGGTATGTTTAGATGCTGTCTTCCTCACTCTCATTTGATCACTCAGGTTTGTTGATGGTGAGGTGATTGTTTGCTTTACATCTCAGTTCCCCCTCATGTTTGTGTTTCCTTCTGGCTCCTCCCTTTTAGTTATTATGTCATAGTTAGTCCTGCCGGAGTCCCTGCTTGCACTCTACAGTAAATATACATTCACATTATGTGACTGTGACCATACCTAACTGCCATCTCTCCCCCTCTTTCTCTTTCCTCTCTCCCCCTGTCTCCACCTTTCACTCTTTCTCTCTCTCTCTCTCTCTGTCGAGCTACACATGTCATTCCTGAGCTGCCAGTGATCCAGACTCCCTCTGCCCTCTGGACCTGTCTGATCCATCCTGGTGCCCCGTTTCTGGTTGGAGGTCTCGTCGCATGGATGCCCCGTGTGTCTCTTTGGGATGCGTCTGGTGTCTGGGGATGATTCTCTCTACTTAGAAGATGGTTCTGGCCTCGACTGGTGTTGTCAGCTGTTTCTCTGAGGATTTTTCGATAGTTCAGGACTGGAACTTTCTACAAGTCTATCTGAGTCTCCAATAACTACTGGACTCCATTTTAACATCAATTAACATCAACTATTATAGCTGAACCTAACACTTAACACTGTATAATGCAGATAATTTCCTGCTATCTGTTTCACCCAGATGAGGATGGGTTCCCTGTTGAGTCTGGTTCCTTCTCAAGGTTTCTTCCTATTACCATCTCAGGGAGTTTTTCCTTGCCACTGTCACCCTCGGGCTTGCTCACCAGGGACTATCTGAACATTTTGATTCATACACATTCACATTCCATACAAACTTACTGTAAATAATTCTTTTGATTGTGTAAAGCTGTTTTGAGACAATGTCAATTGTTAAAAGCGCTATACAAATAAACTGAATTGAATTGAATATACTATAGAATATTAATTCTACTCAAGTAATGATTGTGAATACTTTTGACACCACTGGTTACTGATAATTTTTATTTTCATAATTCTAACCCAGAATTGTAACTTCATATATATGAAAAAATAATTATTAAAGTCAACAGTAAGATTTGTACCAAGAACATATACCAAATTATACTAAATAAAATCATTTATAGACATGGTTCATAGACTAATCTAATCTAATTTCCTCTACTCTCAGTCTGACTGTAGGTGGATCTATGGTAGAAACTTATGTAAAACAGCAGAAAAAAAACTAGTGCCCCATGTGACTGAAAAGTGTACTGCAGACACAAATCACGACAATGGCAAATCAAATAAAATCTCCTGCGACCTAGTGTTTGGGAACCAATGATCTGGGCCCGGTTTCTCGATAACGCACACTATTCGCGCGCTAAGAAGACTCTTAAGATATATCTTACGTTAAGTGATAACTTTTCTAAGTGTATTTCTCGAACTGTCTCTTAGGAGTCTTCTTAAGTCGCTGCCTCTTACGTCCGACGTTACGCGGCGCTGTCTACAGTGAAGGTCCTGAATTAGCGGACATCGGTGGCTCTGGAATCGATTTTTCACTCCTTTTGCATGACAGCGTTAAGAAAGACGGCACTTTCTATGCAAATTAAACATTGCACTAAATTCTTTTAATAGCGTTTATTTCGACATGTGTTAACTTAACAATAACATGCCATAATAGACAAATATATAAATTAATATTAATTAATATAATAATATAATATATAATATTTTCATGTAACATGTGGCCGTGAAACGAACCGGGTATACAATCATAGTTGATGGACAAACAGCTGATACACTCTTCACCAGCTTCAGAAACAATGTGAAGTGTCAGTTGTTGGGGTTGTATAGTGCACTTATGGAATGAATACGATGAGATGACAGAGTGGAGGTTTAATACCCCTATCTCACACGCGGGGCCGTAAGTGCGGTTCATTATGATTCGGCGCGAGTTTGGGTGCTGTTATTACGTTTCCATTTTACCACGCAAAAACAAATAAACATGTTTAACATGTGGAAGCTCGCGGACCTTGTAGATCTTCGCGGACTGTCGGGCGCCGGCCACTCGAGGCGGATCACGGTGCCTAATACCCCTCTCTCACCTGTGTGGTGCCTAATACCCCTCTCTCACCTGTGTGGTGCCTAATACCCCTCTCTCACCTGTGTGGTGCCTAATACCCCTCTCTCACCTGTGTGGCCGGACTCATCTCCGTGAGCTGCCGCGATTGCCCACCACGTTCCTTTAACGTTCCGCGAAGTTCTGCAAAGTCTGCAAGCTTCCGCGAGGACCAGCAAAAAACTAAACGTTGAATTTTTCACGCGGAAAGATGGAAACGTAATCACAGCGCAAAAACTCGGGGTGAATCATGATCAAGCCTACAGCCACAGCGCGAGACCGTGCAGGTGAGAGGGGTATAACACACCGCATCTCACAGCGAGTCAAACCACATAAGTGAATACTGTAGGGGTATTATGTAATACTGTAGGGGATAATGGCTAATGATCAATGAAACATATTTTAAACAAAAAGCAGCGAGCAGCTGGACATCGGGACGGGGAGTGTACAGTAAGTACAGTAAGTACGACGCGTTGGTCTGGCATGCGCAGGTCTGAGCAGCTCAAGAAGCTCCATAATCTGTTGCCTTGGAAGGCAAAACTTTTATTTTATATATATTTTTAATAACGACCACGGGGAAAATATGAAAAGGGCTGAAGTTTTGTCTAAAGGAAACATGTACATGACCCACATGGCTCCACGGACCGCGCCGTCTTCAGTTTAACACAACACCATGCTGTATCGCTGCCTAATTGTTCGCCACCTGTTTAATATTAATTGTGATTGGCAATTTTAATGCGTTAGTCACATTATGAAATAGGCTAATTAAAAGTCACTCTATTAGTTCTGATATCAAATAAAATAATATTCTTAAACATGTCTACAGTATATTCCATCATTAATACGGCTTTGATAACGTGCCATAATGTGCTTCCATACACCGCTGATTTATAAAGACTGCTGCTCAGGGGCGGCGACTAGCGTCTTGAGCTGAAACTACGCTAAGTATGAGTTAAGGTTGGTCCAGACCAACCTTACGAACGTGTGACTTAGCTAAGAAATACTTAGCGTAAGAATGTTTCGAGAAATGCGCCATAAAGTTAAGAGAGAGGTTAAGGTACAACTTAAGAACTACTTAGAGATAAGAAGCTTTCGAGAAACCGGGCCCTGGACTGTAACAGCACTGGGACATTTTACTATATATCTCACTCCATTAAATAATTCCAGCAATAGTTAGTTAAATTAACTGTTGCTCAGTAACTGTTGGTCGCTACTGTAGGTCTGCCAGTCACAGTTGGTTAGTTCTGCCAGTCACGGTTTGGCAGAGCAAAATAACTGCCTCAATGAACAAATGATAATAAAAGGTCTTTGTGGAACTGCTGTATAAAAGAAATATCACACTGTGCTGATACAGTATCTAGTACAATAGCAAGGCCTTAGGTGTGATCTCATTAAAATCTGGCAGCAAATATACTGTTGATTGTTTGGGCAGTTTTTTTTTCTTTCTTCCAGTATATTCCTGTGGCATTCTCGATGCGAAACACTTCACACAGCATTTCAATTGGATTCTAAACCTCAATTCCTTTATTTTTCAGCCATCCTGATGTAGATTTACTGGTGTGCTTCGGGTCATTGTCATGTTGCCTGAACCAATTTTAGCTGTCAGACAGATGGCCTCACATTCCGTTATAAAATACAGTAAAATATACTGCAAGAACAAGCCCAAGTCATCAACCATCCAGCGCCATGCTTGGTTGTGGGTATGAGGTGTTTCTGCTGAAATGCTGTTTAGTTTTCACCAAATATAGCACTTGGCATAAAGACCAAACAATTCCACGTTGGTTTCATCATTTGGTCCAGAAGTCTTATGATTTGTTCAGATGCAGTTTTGTAAACCTCTGTTGTGTTTCCATGTTCTTTTTAGACAGAACAGGTTTCTCCTGGCAACCCTTCCAACTAAAGCCTACATATTTGTTCAGTCTTCTTCTAATTGTGATGTCGTGGAGTTTAACATGTAACATGGCCAGTATAGTCTGAGATGCAGCTCTTGGTTTATTTTTCTGTATTTCTCTGAGTATTGCGCAGTGTGACCTTCAATCAACATTATTTTAATGCAAAATTATTTTATAACCCTTTCCAGATTGATGACCAGCAACCATTGCTTATGTCCTTCTTTTCGTCATGGTGTTAACACACACCTGAATGCTGTCATGCACACGCAATCTGCGCCCGGCACTAGGACCCGGAAGTAAGACGGGCGCAAAACCAGGAAGTATAAAAGAGGTAAACAAACGATGGCTTACCGCTCAGTCATTGAGTTCGGCCCATGTCAACTCCAGTTGTCGTTTCAGCAAACCGTGAGTACTCACATGTTGGTTCCGTTTGTCTTTTGCTATTGTGTGTGTATTTCTAGGACGCGGGTTAGATTTGTGTTTTTCCCTTGCTCCGTTTTTGTGAGAGTCCTTAAACTAAATCGCGTGGTTATCCTGCCTGCTCGCTTCTTTCCGCGTTTGGGTTTATCCTCCACGCTACATTGGGCTAACCGCTAAAGCTACGTCTTCTGGTCACCTCAGGTTAGTCCATCTTGACAGAATGACTGAGCCCTCCGCGGTAAACCCAGCGGATTATGCGAGTCTCTGCGACGTTGTAGATCGGCATGCGGCGTTAATCAATCAGCTGACCGGGAATCTCGCGTCCCTCCGCCGCGAGGTCGCTGAGCTCCGGCGGGAGAATGCGAATCTCCGTGCGGCTGTTGATGACGTCACTGCTCGATCGCACGCCGCGGGGGCCGCGGCGCCGCATCCCCCCCCCCCCCCTCCTTCTGATGTTTTTCTCTCTCTACCAGAGAAGTGGAACGGCACGGACGGGAAGTGCAGCGTTTTTCTGACAGCTCTCGATCTGGTGTTTGAGTTTAATGCCACCAAGTACTCCACCGATCGCCTTCGCATTGCTCTTCTCGTCTCGTTGCTAAAAGGGCAGGCA
The DNA here is from genome assembly GCA_030522415.1 of Channallabes apus. Lineage (NCBI taxonomy): Eukaryota > Metazoa > Chordata > Actinopteri > Siluriformes > Clariidae > Channallabes > Channallabes apus. The sequence goes on from CM060112.1 coordinate 1,782,861, forward strand.
GCAGAGTGGGCCACGGCAGTTCTACAGTCAGATACAGACACCGCCCACTCATACAATGAGTTCACCCACCAACTCAAACTCACCTTTGAACATCCAGCGGGCGAGGTGGAGACCGACACCAGACTTTACCACCTGAGGCAGGGAGGACTGCCCGTGAGCCGCTATACGGCCGAGTTTCGCACCCTTGCCGTTCAAACAACATGGGGCGATGCAGCGCTCCGGACATCCTACTACGAGGGACTGGCTTCTCGAATCAAGGACGAACTAGCCGGGCGAGAGCTTCCTGCGACCCTGGAGGGCCTGGTCCAGCTCGCTCTCCGGATCGACCAACGTCTCCTCTCTCGCCCGAGGCCAGCCCCTCGCACCCTGCCACCTGCACCCAACTTCGCCATCACCACTTCACGACCCGCACCCGCCTTCACCGTCACCACTCCACGTCCTGCAGAGTCCGCCACCTACGCCACCCCAGGACATGTCGGTTCTCCACCTCCTGCCGTGGTTGACACCGAAGCCGGGGAACCCATGCAAATAGGACGCGCCTCCTTGACCGCTGCAGAACGGGAGAGACGCTTCCGTGAAGGGCTCTGCGCCTATTGCGGGTCAGACAAACATCACAGAGCAACCTGTCCCTTCAGACCGGGAAACGCCCAGGCCCGGTGAGAGGAGAGAGATACTCGCCGGGTCACCTTCATCTCTCCGCCATCACCACCAACTCCTCCCGTCTCACGGTTCAGGTACACCTCCGGGTTGGCCACAAACGAGTCCGAAGTGCTGCATTCATCGACTCCGGGGCAGCAGGTAACTTCATTGACTCCACATATGCCAAAACCCTGGGGGTAAAATTCGAGGCGTTATCCCAGCCCGTTCACATCACCTCTGTCGATGGTCGCCCCCTCTCCACCAGCCCAATAAACACCCAAACCGAACCCATCACCGTCTCCATCAACCAACACCATGAACAGCTACAATTTTTCGTCACCTCCATCTCATCACCTCCCATCATCCTGGGACATCCCTGGCTGCTCCAGCATGATCCTCTCATCTCCTGGACCCAGAACCGGATCCTCCAATGGGGCGCGACCTGCACCGAACTGTGCCTACGGGCAACGGCTGGGACGTGCTCTAGGGAGTCCGAGGCCCCCGACGTCGACACCAACGCCATCCCAGAGCCATATCGGGACCTGGCGGAGGTCTTCTGCAAGCGACGAGCGACCCATCTTCCTCCACATCGTCCCTACGACCTCGCTATTGACCTCCAGCCCGGTACAGTTCCACCCCGCGGCCACCTCTACTCCCTTACACCTACAGAGACGAAGGTTATGGAGGAGTATGTGACTAACGCCCTTCGCCAAGGTACCATCAGGCCCTCCTCCTCACCTGCCGCCGCGGGGTTCTTCTTCGTGAAGAAGCGGGGCGGTGAACTTCGTCCATGTGTCGACTATCGGGGGCTAAACAATATAACTATCAAAAACCGACACCCATTGCCTCTTACCAACTCAGCCCTGGACGCCCTCTCTGGCGCCACCATCTTTACTAAGTTGGACCTCCGGAGCGCCTACAACTTGGTGCGCATCAGAGAGGGCGATGAGTGGAAGACGGCCTTCATCACCCCTACTGGGCACTATGAGAACCTCGTCATCCCCTTTGGACTGTGCAACGCCCCCGCCGCCTTCCAACACCTCATTAATGACATCCTTCGCGACATGCTCGGTCGGTGGGCGTTTGCTTATCTGGACGACATCCTCATCTACTCACGCACCATGGAAGAACATACCCAGCACGTCAGGGCGGTTCTAAAGAGATTACTCGCCCATCAACTGTACTGTAAGTTGGAAAAGTGCGCTTTTCACGAGCGCTCCACCACGTTCCTGGGTTTTGTCATCTCGCCCCAGGGTGTGGCCATGGACCCGCAGAAGCTAGAGGTTGTGCGTCATTGGCCCCTACCCAAGACCCTCAAGCAACTTCAACGGTTTCTCGGGTTTGCGAATTTCTATCGTCGCTTTATCCGGGACTACAGTACAGTTGCCGCCCCCCTAACCGCTCTGACCCGTCCCTCACCTCTCCCTTTTCATCTCAACCCTGCAGCTGTCTCTGCTTTTAAGTCACTGTGTCACCGCTTCACCACGGCACCGATTCTCCTCCACCCAGATGTCAGAAAATCATTCGTTGTGGAGGTGGATGCTTCAGATGTGGGCGCTGGAGCTATCCTCTCACAACGAGGTCCAGATCAGAAACTACACCCATGTAGTTTCTTCTCCAGAAAATTTGACTCCACTCAGCAGCGATACGGGGTAGGGGACCGCGAGCTGCTGGCCATAAAGTGGGCTCTGGAGGAGTGGCGTCACTGGCTCCAGGGCGCCAGTGAGCCATTCATAGTCTGGACGGACCACCAAAACCTCATAACCATCAAGAATCTGAAACAGTTAAACCCACGACAGGCGCGGTGGGCGTTATTTTTCGAAAATTACGATTTCCACCTCTCGTACCGCCCGGGCTCCAAGAACATAAAAGCGGACGCTCTCTCCCGACAGCTGGAAGTGGACATTTCCCGGGCGGACCCCGCGCCTGTCCTTCCATCGTCCAGGATCATCGCCCCACTCCAACTAGACCTGGAAACGAGAGTTCGCCAGGCGCAGGATACAGAGACCGAACCGGCAGGTGTGCCACCTGGACGACTCTTTGTGCCCGAGAGGATGCGATCAGAAGTCCTCCAGTGGGGTCATTCCTCTCCCATCTCAGGACACCCGGGCACTCGACGGACGCTCCAATTCCTCCAACGAGACTTCTGGTGGCCATCCCTCACGAAAGACGTCCAAGAGTTCGTCCAGGCATGCCCAGTGTGCGCCAGGGCCAAAACCACTAATCAGCCAACTCCCGGTGAGCTGCAGCCACTCCCAGTTCCTCGACGGCCCTGGACGCACATTGCCGTCGACTTCATCACGGGCCTGCCGGCCTCCGAAGGAAAGGACACCATTCTCACCATCGTCGACCGGTTCTCTAAAGCCGTGCACCTGGTGGCTCTCGCCGGACTCCCGTCAGCCAAAGGAACAGCCGAGCTGATTTTAGAGCACGTAGTCCGTCTGCATGGGTTCCCCAAGGACATCGTCTCGGACAGAGGGCCCCAGTTCACAGCCCGGTTCTGGAAAGCCTTCTGCCGTCTGATCGACTCCACCTGCAGTCTCTCATCTGGATATCACCCACAGACTAACGGTCAGACGGAGCGGACCAACCAACAGCTGGAGCGCTATCTGAGATGTTTCGTAGCTGATCGACAGCGCTCCTGGGCGCACTATCTCATCTGGGCTGAACTGTCACACAACCTCCACACCTCCTCTGCCACCAACCTAAGCCCATTTGAGGTATGTTACGGTTTCCAACCTTCGATGTTCAACCACCCAGAACCGGAGGTTGATGTACCGTCCGCCCAACAGTTGGTCCGCAGATGTCGGCGGCTATGGATTACAACCAACCGGGCCATCCAACGCGCCAACGCTCGCTACACCCACCAACACCGCCGTCGACATCCTCCGGGACGATTGTACCATGTAGGTGACAAGGTATGGCTTTCTACAAAGAACCTCCACCTTCACATCGAATCAAAAAAACTCTCACCCAGATTTATCGGACCATACCGCATCACCCACAGGATTAACCCTGTCACCTACCGGCTCCAGCTGCCTGCGGCGCTCCGGATCCATCCAGTCTTCCACCTGTCCCAGTTCAAGCCCTTCATCACCTCACCCATGATTCCACCCACCCCCCCAGCTCCTCCTCCCCGGATCATCGACGGCGGTCCCGCCTACACCGTGCGCCGAATCCTCGACTCGCGCCCTCGGGGCAAAGGTACGCAATACCTGGTGGACTGGGAGGGCTATGGCCCCGAGGAGCGATCTTGGATCCCGGCCCGGTTCATTCTCGACCCGGAGCTAATTCGGGACTACCGTCACAGGGTATCCTCCGCCCCAGGACCGTCAGGAGCCAGTCCTGGACAGGGGGGTACTGTCATGCACACGCAATCTGCGCCCGGCACTAGGACCCGGAAGTAAGACGGGCGCAAAACCAGGAAGTATAAAAGAGGTAAACAAACGATGGCTTACCGCTCAGTCATTGAGTTCGGCCCATGTCAACTCCAGTTGTCGTTTCAGCAAACCGTGAGTACTCACATGTTGGTTCCGTTTGTCTTTTGCTATTGTGTGTGTATTTCTAGGACGCGGGTTAGATTTGTGTTTTTCCCTTGCTCCGTTTTTGTGAGAGTCCTTAAACTAAATCGCGTGGTTATCCTGCCTGCTCGCTTCTTTCCGCGTTTGGGTTTATCCTCCACGCTACATTGGGCTAACCGCTAAAGCTACGTCTTCTGGTCACCTCAGGTTAGTCCATCTTGACAAATGCTCCCGAAACTTATAGAGGTCTGCGGAAAAGCATGAATAATAAGTGAAGTTTAATAATAAAGTGATTAAGTGAGTGAAGAATCACTTTTATTTACTATTTTATATATGTTTATTAGTCCACAGGACCCCCTACTGGCCTGGAGCCACAAGCAGCTCCCTGCCTTGTCTGATGACATGCGGCGCCTCTGTATGCCTAAGATGCTCCATAAAATTTATACAATATATATATTTTCTCCCTGCGATGGATTGGCACCCTGTCCAGGGTGTACCCTGCCTTGTGCCCGAAGTCTCCTGGGATAGGCTCCAGGTCCCCCGCGACCCTGAATAGAGGATAAAGCGGTACAGAAGATGAATGAATGAATGAATGAATGATATATTTTCTCCAGTGTCATAACTTTACAATAGTCAGAGAGAGAGAGAGAGAGAGAGAGAGAGAGAGAGAGACTGGTAAGGGACGGACTGTATTTCTGCAGATGGTTAAACACATCAAAACTCTAAAGGCAAATAAATAAATACATGAATATATAAAATTTTGGTGTTTCATTTTTAAAAAAAAAGCATAACTGTTGCAACTTGCATTAATTAAAAAATATATATAACCACATCACTCACTTGCTGCATGGAGGCTTTAACCTGACGTATACAAGATAATCATTGCTGTCAAAGTACAACTGCAGGCAAATTCCACAAAATATATGTTTTGTGTGAACAGCATAGTTGCGACCTTTAACAATGTATGTGATGGAGCACCCGGAGATATCAGGTGTTATCTTTACAGCAGTGTGTGCGTGTGTGTGTGTGTGTGTGTGTGTGTGTGTGTGTGTGCTCATATCTACATATCTGGCCACAGTACAGTAAAGGTAAAAGGGTATGATAAAACAAATAATATTTGACCTAAAAGAGCTGATAGAGCTGGAACGCTGATAAACTGTGGCATGGTGAAGGGCGTTTACTGAAGGTGTGAGATTTGCTGAATTCAGCTGTAAATGTACATAATTCACATATTAATAGATATCTCAACATAACAGTTGAGATAAGCGAATCTGTGTTGCTCCTCTCAGTCATCCACAGACTTGGTTAATGTGTGACATTCAGCCCTGCAACATCTTTACAACCAACAAATCACCTCCCCGTGTTCTCCTATAAAACTGAGTAGAAAATCCACCATCTCCATCCCAGCTCAATCCATCTCCATTCACGCCTCCCTCAGCGCGGCCATGGACAAGACACTCAGGACGACAGCTGAACGTTCCTACAGCAGTAGATCCTACACCGGCCCAGTGGTCACCACCGTCAAAAGTAATTACTCCGTGCGCAGCTCATATGGAGGCACCGGGGGTGCAGTTAGGATGGTTGGAGGGCAGCTTGTCAACTCAGGAGTGTATGGTGGGAGTCTGGATTATTTGTATAGAACAGAGATGGGTTCAGGCATGGGCGTGGGTCGCGCCATGAGTTTCCCAGTGACCGCTGTGACCGTCAACAAGAGCCTCCTGACACCTCTGAACCTGGAGATTGACCCTGATTTTCAAGCCATCAGAATTCACGAGAAAGAACAGATCAAGATCCTGAACAACAAATTTGCCTTCCTTATTGATAAAAAAGTAGGACACTATTCTTACTTTCTACATTTCTTGTTCTGGAGATTAAAAGGTCAATTGCATCCAAACTTAAGTATGTTATGTTTTCATTATAACATAAATCTAATTTCTCCCAGATGCCAGATAAGCATGAATTAAAAGTCATGATTATGATATTTTCAGGTTAAAATTTTTTTATAAAATATAGTTTTTTTTCTCCAAAGATCAAACTGTTTAAATGTGCACAATTACAGTAACAATTAGTGTAAATTTTCACAAATCTGGCAACCCTGGTGTCCACAAGGAATTTTTTATTCAGTTCCATTAAATTTTATTTATATACTGTAGCGCTTTAACAATGGTCATTGTCTCAAAGCAGCTTTACAAAATGAAAAGAAAATTTATGGAAGTGTGTATAAGTGAGAAAAATGTGTTTAGATAATTATGAGATTGTGAGATTGTCCCTGATGAACAAGCCGAGGATGTCTGCGATCATCCCTGTATATCATCACTATATCATCCCTGAGATGGCATTAGGAAGAAACGTTCAGACCAGACTGAACAGGGAACCCATCCTCATCTGGGTGATAACTGATAATAGGAATTATTTAACGACATCACGTGTGTTAGGCTGCTGGAAGTTCAGTATAACAGAAGTTGTCCAAGTTATCATGGAGTCCAGTTCAGCACAGGGACGTCAGCAGGTGCAAAAGAGAAATTACTTTGGGTTCTTGTGGGTTAAAATTTGCCTAAAATACCCTTAAATACCGCAGACAGGTTTGACCTGCTGAAATCTATCTATCTAGACAGTACATACATACATACATACATACATACATACATATAGTGGCATATAATTGTGAACTTTGTAGAATCACCTTTTGCTGCAATAACAGCTGCAAGTCTTTTGGGACACACCGCTTTGCACATCTAGAGAGTGAAATTTTTGCCTGTTCTTATAACAAAGCTTAGTTAATGTAGATTGGTGACGCCACAGATTCTCAACTGGATTTATGTCCGGACTTTAATTGGGCCATTCTAGCACATGAATATACTTTAATCTAAACCACTTCATTGTAGCTCTGCCTGTATGTTTAGGGTCGTCGTCCCACTCGAGGGTGAACCACTGCCAGTCTCAAGTCTTTTGCAGATTCCATGAGCCTTTTTTTTTGGTAGAGTTGCAGGTGGGCTCTTTCCATTTTTGGAAGATGTATTGATCAGCGCTCTGTAAGATGTTCAAAGCTTGGGATATTTTTCATAACCTAACCCTGCTTTAAACTTCTCCACCACTTTATCTCTGACCTGTCTGGTGTGTTCCTTGGGCTTCATGATGCTGTTTGTTCACTAATGTTCTCTAACAAACCTCTGAGGGCGATATCTGATGATATCTGAAGGCCATTGGTTCCACTGGATTTTAGTTAGGGGTATCAGAGTAAAATCCTGACAGGTGTAACAGGTGTACATTAACTGTATCAGGTAGTTCAGGTAACCAATGTACGTATCACATATACTGTAATATGTAAGTAGTGGTACAGTAAGTAGAGCAAATAGCAAGTAGATGTGCAGTGGGATCTAAGAGGTTTGTAAGAAGCATGTTGTTGCTTTTACACAATATATAGTGTCAGTTATTTGATTAGTGTAAATAACAGTAAGATATTAAGCTGTTTGTAAGGATGATTGCTTGAAGAAAGAATCTATTTCTTTGCCTGTGTAGATTTGATGTACATTGTTCTGTAGCGCCTGCCAGAGGTGAAACAGGGTATGTCCAGGGTTTTTGTAGAGTACAAGCCATGAAGAGGGGGCAGTGTATATACATCATAAAATGGAGATATTCTTAGTGTGAGCTGTGTATTATCTGTTCTTATCACCGTTTGCTGCTTGTTAATAAGTTATAGTTATAAGTTAGCTGTTATTCTGTAATTGCTTCACACCCACACAGTCGGACGACCTTCCCAACAGGTTAATGTTTACTTCCAGTCATAACCTCCAAACAGTATGTCCTTCATCACAACAGTTATCAGCTTTCAATAACTGACACACCTGTCCTCCTGTACCTATAAAACCGCTCCCACCCTCAAAACTCCTTTTATAAAACAAAATAAAGAGTGTCCAGGAGATAGCAGTGTGAGTGTTAATGAGTAAACACTAAACTAGCTAACTAAGTGGCCTAGTTATCTGGCTAGCAGAGACAAGACAAACTGACCTAACATAAATTACAACATAAATTAACTAAAATTGATTTTTTTTTTAGTGTGTGCATAATGTGTAGAATAACCTGGAGGAAAGTGTGATGGGGTGTGATATGGGTGTGTACAGTAAGTGGATGATTTAGGATAATTGACTTGATTAAAATGGAATGATTGAAATGTGGCAATGTGAGTGTGAGGCAATGATCACAAATTTAGATATAATAAAATCAATTATACATAATTAAGCATCTAAATAAATACAAGAGTGTTTCACACGTGAGTTGTTTTGAAAACTATTCAACACACATGCTTCGAGTTCTTTGGTAAATAAAACACATGTGCGTGAAGCCATCGATGAAAGACTCCGTAATCACAAAGATAAATGCTTAATTGCTCTTTTTAAATGTCTGATCCCCCGATGCAGGTGCGCTTACTGGAGCAGGAGAACGAACGTTTGGAGACAAAGTGGAGAATTCTGCAAGAACAATCTGCACCCCACTCTAAAATCAACAACATGTTCGAGAACCACATTGCTGAACTGCGCAGAGACCTGGATGACGAGGGGAGGAGAAAGCGCTACCTGGAGAGTGAACTCAGCAACATGAGGGCTCTAGTGGAGGACTTCAAAAATAAGTATGAAAAAAAGTCACCCTGAATAGATTTTGAATCTAGGACCCATCCTCCATGGGGCAACAGTAAAAAAAAACAAAAGCCATACAACAAAAAGTCTCCCTACAAACTAAAACTCAAACATCTAGAAGAAACGTTTGAGGAACTCATTTTCCTTCTAAGATTTCCTTTAAGGGAAATTTTTTTCAGAGGTTCTTTGGATAACATATTTGAAACCTGTGTTATGAGGCTGTACATACACCATTTAAACAATGAAACCACCACACAGATTTAGCATCACCCAGCCGACAAATGCACGTTATTCTAGAACTGAAACTCTCTTCCTATTTCATTTAATATTTAAGAGTGTCTCTTACAGGTTCGAAGATGAGATCAACAAGCGTCCAGAAGTAGAGAACACCTTCGTGCTCTTAAAAAAGGTGAAGAAGCCTACATTAAATAAACAATATAATGCAGTAAAATTACATGAAGTTTATTATATACAGTAGTGTATCTCAAGTATCTCAGGTATCTCAATGTGTGCATTTGAGGAAATGCGAATATTAGAGCGTTCTGTGTGGTGTGTTTTTTCAGGATGCTGATCATGCTTTCAAGAATATGACCGAGCTGGAAGCATCGCGGAAGAACGTCGATAATGAGATTGTGTTCTTAACTCGAATCCACGATCAGGTGCGGTTCTGAACGTTACTGTCGATAACACCTCCATGTGTGTTGCATTCCTTATATTTATAATCCTAATATATTTATTTCTTATTAATTCTTTAACTAATTGATTTATTTTTATATATTTGTATATTTGCACCTCTTAACCCTGGAGCTGCGTCTTTGTTCACAGGAGCTGATGGAGCTGAAATCTCTGATTGGAGACAAGTCAGTGGTTGTGGAGATGGACAACAGAAGGAACCTGGACATGGATGATTTTGTGGCTGAAGTGAGAGCGTATTATGAGGAAATCGCCAAACGCAATCAGGCCGAGGCTGAGAGCTTTTACAAACACAAGGTGGGGGCGCGAGTGTGCCTTTATGTGCAAATCTCCAAAAGAGAAAAACAAGAGAGAATTTTAAAGCTTTTAAAACCATGATAGATTACACGGTTTTACTAAATATTGTTTCAAATAAACATTAGGGGATAAAAATAATAATACTTTTTAATAAAATACTGGAGCAAAAAAATACTGAAGTTTGTTTTGTTATCATATTTTTTGTTTGTTTGTTCATTTTATTACATTTATTTATCTATTTGGTAATATTTATTTATTTATTTATTTATGTATTTATATATTTATCACATATAGTATATTTATTAGAAGAAGAAGGTGTACAGCAATATCCATAACACAGGTTCAGATATATGCAGCAATATGTTTTCTTCAAGGAAAGTTATAAAATCAGTAGAAGTTGTTCAGAGAAGATTGATGGGTTTCAAATGTAATAATTTGCTGCTTCTGTTCCAGATTTACCTTAAAGCTTGTCTTCTGGTAGAAACAGGTTCTAGTAGATTCACAATTCTGAGATCATCCTCATTCATTAAACCTTGTACAAACTGAAACTGTATTGTACCTGTGTGTGTGTGTGTGTGTGTGTGTGTGTGTGTGTGTGTGTGTATATTAGTATGAAGAGCTTCAAGTAACCGCCACACAGCATGGAGACAATTTGAAAACGACTAGGGCTGAAATCACTGAATTTAACCGCCACATCCGCCGCCTGCAGTCAGACCTCAATATCGCCAAGAACCAGGTAAGATCCAGCTCTCCAACTTTAAGACCGCTTTAATACTTGGAGAACTTCTGGCCACACACAAGCAAGTGTGTATGTACTGTAAACTTTCTAGAGTTATGCAGCATCTATTTCAGCTTTTGCTTGTTATCGTAAAACCTGGTCCATTTTTACATTAACAGGGGTTATTTAACAACAGAGACTACAGTTAAGTGTTGAACTTGATCTTGACTATACTGCATGCTTTTCTTTCCACGTGGTTCCAGCGCATCAGTCACGACCTTCAGGTCAAAGAGGCTGAGGAACAAGGTGAAAAGCAGGTGAATGACGCGAGACTAAATATACAGGAGCTTGAAGAGGCTCTTCAGAGAGCTAAACATGACATGGCCCGACAAGTGCGCGAGTACCAGTCACTAATGTCCTTTAAACTGGCCCTGGACATTGAGATCGCCACCTACAAGAAACTACTGGAGGGAGAGGAAAGCAGGTAGGACAAAGCTCTTCTCCCTGTGCTTGGTGCTTTCCTTCTATATTCCAAAGACCTGCAGCACAGGCTGTCAAGAGCACCCCATCAAGGTTATATACTACCTGGAATAATATATAGAGCCATAACGTTTTTCATCTGAAATAAAACATCTGGACAAACCATGCTTACAACTGACACCAATATCTATTTAGAACTTTAAAAGTATAAGATTTTTAAGAAAAATAATTTTTCCCCCACAGACTGGTGCATGGTGTCCAATCCATCAAAACGTCCAAACAGAGCCGTGAGTCTCACTCTGTGTTTATCGCTAATCCAATCTCTGCTGTTTAAACTTTATATTAAACTTGCTTTTTCTCTCAGATGTAACTTATCCGCCAAACCAGCTGGACACCATGTTCATAACACCCACGATATCTCAGGTCACCAATGTGAGCAGTGAGACGAGCATTGTTCACACCTAGTAGATCAGTACATCAGTAGTACAGTGCTGGTCCGAAGGTTCCGCCAATGATGGGAAGAAAAGCTGAAGACCATAAGAACATATTGACAATAAAAAAAAGCTCCATTGCAAAGAAGAGTTCCATGTGTATAATATCATAAATTTCACTAGCACTGTTGTAGTGATGCAATGGCGAAGCTTACTGATGTTTCCAAAAGCATTCATTTATGGTCATTCATTCGCCATGTCTCTTAAAAACACAGTAAGAGCTAGAATATGAACAGCATAACAAAAAAACAAAAAAAACACTTTAACACTATATTAGCCTTACATACAAACATTAATCCAAATATTTCCCCAAAATGAGTTCTAACACAAACCTAATAATGAGTAGAAAGCTGCTATTACCACACTGTAAAAATGTTTCTTGTTAAATAACAGTTAGTTATGGCAGCACAGACGCCAGCAATCTCCTGTAATTTTTAGGTACTCATACTGTTAAATCATTTGACAGTTTATTACCGTTAACATAAAACACAGAATATTTCTGCATATATATATAATTTTTTACAATTTACAGTAAAATACTGGCAGCACAAACACAGCAATCTACTGTAATTTTTCAGGGTACATCCAGTTTTTATTTTACAGAAATGTTTTGTTTAGTCATTAACTGATTATTTCAGTTCAACTTTTATTTTTTTCTCTGTTTATTAAACAAAGGTACACTTGATAATAAAATAACTTTAGGTTTAAAATAAATAAAAAAATCTACAATACAAATCTTATTATATTAAAAATTCCAAATAAAAATAGAAAAGTATTGCTCAGTAAATATCTATAAAATATACAATAAACACATCGGAAAGGATATAAATCAAAAACTTTTATTAAAAGGTAGAGTCAAAAAAATACCCAAGGAACGAGCCACAGAAAAATTTTAGGTAACAAAAACAAAAAAAGTAAAAACAATAGCCATGAATAATTCTTAAAGTGCATATCTGAGGCTACTTGTTACATTTAAAATCAAAAACCAAAAATCATGGCAATATTTTTTTTTTTTTGCTTTAAATTGGCTGCTAAAACCAAAGCAATGCATAAAAACTTGTTTAAACATTACAAACATTTTAAATTGTAAAAATGTTCAGTAATAATAACAATACAGTGGAACCTCGGATTACGAGCATAATTTGTTCCATAAGCGGGCTCGTATTTCAAAACACTCATAAACCAAATAGAATTTTCCCATAAGAATTTCCCATAATGGAAACTCAAATTATTTGTTCTACAGCCCCAAAAAATTAATACATAAAAATAATTAACACAAAATATTAAGTAAAAATAAAACAAATTAACCTGCACATTACCTTTAAAAAAAGAAAAAAAAATCCTGACAGAAGTGTTTCCGTTTGTGCGCGCAGGTGCTGTGTGTACAGTATGTGTGTGTGTGTGTGTGTGTGTGTGTGTGTGAAGTTAAAGGAAGGAGCCCCCTCCCCCTTCGTCATCTTACACAGTTATTCTTCCTCCACACTTTTCACACATACGCACGCACACACAACGGAAACACTGTTCTATCGGAAAAAAAAAATGAAATCTCTTTAAAATTGCTGCTTCTAGGGCAGTGGTGGCTCAGTCGGTTAAGGCTGTGGGTTACTGGGTTGCTGATCGGAAGGTCGGGGGTTCGAGCCCCAGCATCGCCAAGTTGCCACTGTTGAGCCCTTGAGCACGGCCCTTAACCCTATCTGCTCCAGGGCCGCTGTAAGCTGGCTGACCCTGTGCTCTGACCTCAGCTTCCTAACTGGGATATGCAAAGAAGAAATTTCGATGTGCTGTAAAAAGTAAAAATGTAGTAGGAATTAAGGGTACAGCCCTCTCCTGGCTCAGATCCTATTTGACCGATCGTTATCAGTATGTAGACTTAAATGGTGATTATTCTGCATGTTCTCTAGTGGAGTTTGGCGTTCCGCAGGGTTCAGTTTTAGGCCCACTGCTTTTTTCCCTTTACATGCTTCCTCTGGGCAACATAAATTCGTAAGCATGGTATTAGTTTTCATTGTTATGCTGACGACACACAGCTATACGTCTCAACAAAACCTGATGAGAAAAACCATCTTACTAAAGTTGAGCAATGTGTGCAGGACATAAGAAATTGGATGCTAATTAACTGTCGCCCTCGGGCTTGCTCACCAGGGACTATCTGAACATTTGATTCATACACATTCACATTCCATACAAACTTAAATAATTCTCTTGATTGTGTAAAGCTGTTTTGAGACAATGTCAATTGTTAAAAGCGCTATACAAATAAAACTGAATTGAATTGAAATGTACATGTGACAATAATTGAATATTCTTCTAGAAGTTATGTTTATGATACTAACACAACACAAATTACTTCGATAGAACAGTAATGAGACTTATACATTCCAATCAGTTTAAAAAAAAATACTGAAATATACCATTATTTAAAACATTAGCAAATAGGACTAGACCACAATGCATTGCAAAATAAATAAGATAACCATATTAAATAAATACAGAAGACTACTGTTAAAAATACAAACAATTTCCCAGAATGCATTGTTTTCTACAGCACTGCTTTAATGGAAAACACAGTACATTACTGTCAGATTGTGGCTGTTTTTAACAGCAATTTTTTACAGTTTACTATTAACAGTATCATCATTTATCTACTGTAAGCATATTGTCTCAAGCTGAAATTAACATGACTTTTACAGCAGCAACCACATGTGAGAGTGTCCTGGGTGGTGGGAAGATTGGGAGGCTTTCGGAGTTTTGTGCTCTTTGCCCTGCGGGGGCTGGGGTCGGGGCTGACTTACTGTATGCCATGGTCATCGAGGGATCTGGGGCAACCTTAGATAAATATTCCATCACTGCACCGGGATACACTTTGAAGTTGAAGGAGTTTCTAGTTTCAGTGCTTACAGAGGTAAAGTTTTCAAACTAAACAAAGTTTTCAAGCTTCATCAGGATACAGGAGAGAGAGAGAGAGATCAAATTTAAACACATCAAATAAAATTCTAAAAGTAAAAGATCATTGTTTAATTAATGAAAAAATGTAACTGTTGCAAATTGCAGTAATAAAAAAATGAATAAAATACTTGGGCTTGTGCTGGTAATCAGTGACAGGATGGCGAGACTAACTCTGCATCATCGTTCTGATACTATTCTGTCTCTCAGAATTTTACTCTAAGAGTCTCACACACAATAATTCATTACCACATACGTTCTATTATCTCACGCCTGCAGCTTGGAGGTCCTGGGAGACGCAGAGTTATTCTGTTATACACAGAGTGATATTCAGTGAAATTCTTAAACAACTGCCTGCGACTTAAGATGAGAAATAAATTGCACTGGAGAGAGCAGTTAAATTAAAAAACATCAGCCATGTCAAAGTACAACAGCTGGAGGTACTGTCACGGGCACGGGGCAGAACGATATGAATCCAAGTGCAGATAATGACTGTATAGAGATGTGGGGGCGTGGTCGGAAGTGTGAGCAAGTGTCGAATGTCGTGAGTCCGTCAGCGAAGCGTCAAAAAACAAAAACACGAGACGAGAGCCGTAGTCAAAAAGGAAAGCCCAAGGTAAAAACCGGGAAGACAATCAGCGAGGCAAAACGAAACCAAATGGACGAGAGACGGGAGTCGTAAATCAAAGGGGGAAGCGTGGGTCGAAACCGGGAGATCAAAAGGCAGGCGAACAATTCAAACTGGCAGGCAAAATTTCAATAACGAGAAAAAAACAAAGCGAGGTCGTAACGTGAAAGGCAGTGAAAAGGAAACGCGAGAGAATCGAGGTATAAACACACACAATAATCCAGCGATCTGAGCAGCGCACTGCACGTGCTTAAATCGCTGGAGTAATCAGTGGAGGGAATGAGAAACAGGTGAGCAGATGGGGCAGAAACGGGGGCGTGGGAAATGAGCATGATGGGCTAGCGGAAAACATGAGCACTTAATGGGCATGAAGCGAGACGACGTAGCTGGGACAAGTGGAATGTGGGATTTATCCGTTGCATCGTAGAGGGAAGCAAGAGTTTGACTGCGCAAGGATTGACAATCTTGGTTATGGTGAAGGGGCCGATGTAACGGGGTGAAAGTTTCAGAGACAGGGTCTTTAGAGGGATTTCTCTGGTGGAGAGCGTTACTCTCTGCCCTATCCTGTACTTGGGGGCCTGAGAGCGTCTACGGTCTGCTTGTTCCTTGTAAGTTTTGCTTTGTCGTAGCAGCATCTTTCTGGCTTGAGTCCAGGTCCTCCTGCAGCGGTGAATGAAGGCTTGGACAGAGGGGACGCTGACCTCCTCTTCCTGAGAGACGAACAAGGGTGGTTGGTAACCCAGGCAGCACTGGAAGGGAGACGACCCAGTAGAAGAAGAGACTAGAGAGTTGTGGGCATATTCGACCCAGGGCAGAAATCTGCTCTACGAGGTGACATTCCGGTAGGTCATGCACCTCAGGTCGACATCGAGGGCCTGGTTCTTCCTCTCCGTCTGCCCATTGGATTGAGGGTGAAATCCTGATGACAGGCTTGGGGTGGCTCTGATGAGCTTACAAAATGCCTTCCAGAACTGAGAGGTGAACTGTGGGCCCTGATCAGAAACAATGTCCTTGGGCAGGCCATGGAGCTTAAATCCATGGTTGATCATGAGCTCGGCAGTCTCCTTGGCGGACGGAAGTTTTGGTAGGGCGATAAAGTGAGCAGCTTTAGAGAACCGATCAACCACAGTCATGATGCAGGTGTGGCCGGTGAAGGGGGGTAGCCCGGTGACGAAGTCCAGGGCAATGTTGGACCAGGGGCGATTAGGGATGGTCAGGGGTCTGAGGAGGCCAGCTGGGGCCGTGTTGACATGCTTGGATCTTATGCAGACATCACACGCTGCAACAAAGCGAGAGACGTCCTCCTTGAGGGTGGGCCACCAAAACCGCTGCTGGGCTAGTGCCAGAGTTCTGGCGGAGCCTGGGTGGCACGAGAGTTTAGAGCTGTGGGCCCACTCCAGGACTTGAGAGCGCAGAGCGAGGGGAACGAAGAGACAGTTAGGGGGCACGTTGCTTGGGCTTGGTTCATGAGATAGGGCTTGCTTGACACTGGTTTCGATGTCGAGCTCGGCCACGGTGAGCAGGCAAGGGGGTGGCAAAATAGTCTCACATGCGGCAGGGTCTTGGGTGGTCGTAAATAGTCTCGAAAGGGCGTCGGGCTTGGTGTTCTTAGACCCTGGTCGGTAGGAGAGAGTAAAATTGAACCTCGCAAAGAACAGGGACCACCAGGCCTGATGAGAATTGAGCCTCTTGGCGCTCCGTAGATACTCGAGGTTCTTGTGATCGGTCCAAACTAGGAATGGGACCTCCGTTCCCTCTAGCCAGTGTCTCCATTCCTCCATTTCTAACTTGATGGCTAAGAGTTCACAGTCTCCGATGCCGTAATTACTTTCAGCAGGAGTTAGGCGGTGGGAGAAGAAGGAGCAGGGGTACAGCTTATTATCCAGGTTGGATCTTTGTGAGAGGATGCCTCCTACTCCAGTGTTGGAGGCGTCGACCTCCACGATCAACTGCCATAACGGGTCTGGGATGGTGAGGATAGGGGCGGAGGTGAACCGTTTCTTAAGCTCGCTGAAGGCTTTCTCAGATTCTAGGTTCCAGCAGAAATGGGTCTTAATAGAGGTCAGGGCTGGTAGAGGGGCGGCGAAGGAGCTGCAGCCTTGGATAAACCGACGATAAAAGTTAGCAAAGCCTAAGAACCTCTGGAGTTCTTGCCGAGAGGTAGGGGTGGGCCACCTAGTGACAACTTGGAGCTTAGCAGGTTCCATCTCGATGCCTTTGGGGCTGATGGTGAATCCGAGGAACATGGTAGATGTGGTGTGGAACTCGCACTTCTCAGCCTTGATGAACAAGTTGTTCTCCAGCAGCCTCTGCAGCGCCTGACGTGATGTTGGTGTTCTTCTGGGTTCTTAGAGAAGATCAGGATATCGTCCAAATAGACTCCGGGGGCATTAGTAAGTCCAAAGTGGACCACCAGATATTCATAATGTCCAGTTGGCGTATTGAAAGCTGTTTCCCATTAATCCCCTTCCCGAATGTGGACAAGGTGATAGGCGTTGCGCAGATCGAGCTTGGTGAAGGCGCTGGCCCCCTGAAGGAGTTCGAAGGCGGTAGACATTAGAGGAAGGGGGTACCGGTTCTTTATTGTGATATCGTTAAGGCCCCTATAATCAATACATGGGCGAAGGGAACCATCTTTTTTGCCTACGAAGAAGAATCCAGCCTCTGCCGGAGAAGAAGAGGGGCGGATGATTCCTGCGGCGAGGGATTCCGTGATGTACTGATCCATGGCTTGGCGTTCCTTGGGCAACAGAGAGTAAAGACGGCCCTTGGGGGGGGGGTGGTGCCTGGGAGGAGGTCAATGGCGCAGTCGTATGGTCGGTGGGGGGGGGAGAGAGACTGTGCGTGATTTGCTAAACACAGTCCTAAGGTCATGGTATTCTGGGGGAACACGGGTGAGGTCCAGTGGCTCCTTTGTGGGGGAGGGATCGAGGCATGGCGTGGTGGTGGGCTCCAGGCTACGATCGAGTTCCTGACCCAATCGATGTGCGGGTTGTGTTTGGTTAGCCAGGGGAGGCCTAGGACGACCGTGGCATGTGACCCCTCCATGATTAACAGCGACGTCTGTTCTGAGTGGTTGCCGGAGACCTTTAGACCAATGAGAGGGGTTCTGTGGGTGATAGATGGGAGCGGACTCCTGTCGAGGGCCTGGACCTTGAGGTGGTTCTCCAAGGGCAGCGCAGGAATACCCAGGGTTTTGGCCGAAGCCGCATTCAGCAGGTTACGATCCGAACCCGAGGCAACCAGTGCCTGCACTAGGTGGGTCTGTTGCTCATGGATGAGGAGGATGGGAAGCAGGTGACGTTGATCTGGGAGCCTTCTTGGAGTCTCACCCTCTAGTGCTCCCAGCTGAACTAGAGGGCGCCCCCTTTTGCTGGACAGTTCTTGAGCAGGTGTCTTGGTTTCCCACAGTAAAAGCAGGCCCCTTCCACTTGGCGGTGGTGACGCTCTTCTGGGGTTCTGCCCAGTTGCATGGGTTCCTCCTGGGGTTCAACTCGTAGAGGTGGGGGTCGCGGCAGAGCCCTGGGTGGAGAAAACCAGGCTGACCTACGAAGATGGAGACGGGCATCTACTTGACCGGCCAGATCCACAAGCTCTTGGAGAGACGAGGGGAGCTCTTGCGAGATTAGCTCATCTTGGAGCTTCTCTGTCAGACCCTCCAAAAAGACGTCGCATAGCGCTCGGTTGTTCCAACTGCTGGGGAGGGCCAGGGTCTGGAACTCAATGGCATAATCATAGGCCGAGCGCGAGCTCAATAACGAGAAAAAAACAAAGCGAGGTCGTAACGTGAAAGGCAGTGAAAAGGAATCGCGAGAGAATTGAGGTATAAACACACACAATAATCCAGCGATCTGAGCAACGCGCAGGGCATGCTTAAATCGCTGGAGTAATCAGTGGAGGGAATGAGAAACAGGTGAGCAGACGGGGCGGAAACGGGGGCGTGGGAAATGCGCATGACGGGCTAGGGGAAAACATGAGCACATGAGGAGAAGTGACAGCGTGGGAAAAAGACGGCAGACAGGGCGTGAATCATGACAGGTACAGTCCATAAAATATACGTATGACCTTTCGCAATGTATGAGGGGGAGCAATTCTGTGTGTACTGTATGTGTGTGTGTGTGCGTGTGTGTGTGTGTGGGGGGGGGTTTCATCACATGTTCATATCTATAGATCTGTCCACAGTACAGTAATATATAGAAGGTGGAGAAAAAAGGCAAAAGGGCATGATAAAACAAATAATGTCTGGCCTGAAGATACACTAGCTGGAACACTGAACTTGCATGATGAAGAAATAACGAGAGTTACTGAATAGTAAAAAATTCAGCTGATAAAATGATAAAAAGGAAATACTACTACTTATAATAACCACAACAACAATAATAATAATAATAATAATAATACCCCTCAGGTGACCCACAACAAAATGTCACAAAAAATAAATGATAAATTAGTGTTCTCAAAGTACCCAGCTACCTCCCTTAGAGAACAGGGAAATGCAAAACCGTATTGTTCATCACAAGGGTTCTCAAGGTATACGTTCAAGGCTCATTTAAAACATATAGACCTCTTGACCTCAAATTACACTGGAGTATGGCTATCGATAAAGCCTAGTATCATCACGCATTAAAACTATCCACTCAGGACACTCAACTAAGCAATAGCCATCATCAGCCTTCAGGAAGAAGTGATTCAATTCAATTCAATTTTATTTATATAGCGCTTTTAACAATGGTCATTGTCTCAAAGCAGCTTCACAAAAATGAAAGAAATTTAACAAAAAAAAAATGATAATAAAAAATAAATAAATAAATTAATTTAAAAAAATAATGAAAAAAATAAAATAAAAATAATAATAATTATAGAAAAGAAAATAATTGGAAGTGTGTATGTGTGAGAAAAATGTGCAGATAATAATAATGAGACGAATGAATGAAATTTCTCTGATGAGCAAGCCAAGGGTGACGGCGACGGTGGCAAGGAAAAACTCCCTGAGATGACATTAGGAAGAAACCTTGAGAGGAACCAGACTCAACAGGGAACCCATCCTCATTTGGGCGATAACAGATAGAAATGATATAACATCTTGTGTGTTGTGCAGGTGAAAATTCAATATGACAGAAATTATTTAAATTGACATGAAGACCAGTTCAGCATAGGGACGAGTCAGTAGGTGCAGAGGGCAGATGAGGTCTGGATCACTGGAAGCACAGGAGCAGCATGTGTAGCTCCAACCATCATAAAGCTGAATCCAGCTGGAGCTGGTCCTTCTCTGGATGCCTCAGGAACCTCGCTGGGTCGGCCTTTGTCTACTGATGCTGGCAAAATCTCCCGATGCCTCGGGATGGGTAGAGAAATAGAGAACAGATGGGGAGAATTAGCATAGTTGCCATTCGGGATAGGTGTACTGGAGTATGAGATTATGGGATGAGTTATGTGTATGCCAGATTAAAAAGATGTGTCTTGAGTCTACTTTTGAACTGAGAAACCGTGTCTGCTCCCCGAACACTGTCTGGAAGGCTATTCCAAAGCTTTGGAGCTAAATATGAAAAAGCCCTACCCCCTTTTGTAGATTTTGAAATTCTGGGAACTACCAGAAGTCCGGAGCTTTGTGATCTTAAGGCGCATGGTGGATTGTAGCGTATCAGAAGACTGGTTAGGTATGTGGGAGCTAAACCATTTAAGGCCTTGTATGTAAGTAATACTATTTTGTAATTTATTCTAAACTGAACAGGTAGCCAGTGCAGGGATGATAATATTGGGGTTATATGATCATATTTTCTGGATCTAGTGAGAACCCTGGCAGCTGCATTTTGGATTAACTGAAGCTTGTTTATTGAGGATGCAGGACAACCACCTAGTAATGCATTACAATAGTCCAGTCTGGAGGTCATGAATGCATGAACTAGTTTTTCTGCATCAGATACGGATAAGATGTTCCTAAATTTAGCAATATTTCGAAGATGGAAAAGGCTGTTTTTGTGATATTTGAAATGTGATTTTCAAAAGACAAGTTACTGTCTAATATTACGCCCAGGTCTTTTACTGCTGAGCTGGTAGTAACAGTACATCCTTCTAAGCGCAGGATGAATTGTGAAAGCTGTTGTGTGCTGGTTTTTGGGCCAATAAGTAATATCTCTCTTATCTGAATTTAATAAAAGAAAGTTATTGGTCATCCAATCTTTTATGTCCTGGACACACTCAGTTAATCTAGACAACTTGGGTATTTCGTCTGGTTTAGTTGAGATATATAATTGGGTATCATCAGCATAACAATGGAAACTAATCCCATGTCTTCTAATGATGTTACCCAAGGGAAGCATGTATATTGAGAACAACAGAGGTCCTAAAACTGACCCTTGTGGGACCCCATATTTCACTGGCATTACACGAGACGGTTCTCCATTTAGATCTACAAAATGGTAGCGATCAGACAGGTAAGATCTAAACCATTTTAATGCCTGTCCCTGAATACCTATATAATTTTGTAAGCGATCTATGAGAATATTATGATCTATAGTGTCGAATGCAGCACTAAGATCGAGCAGGACTAGCAATGAGATGCAGCCTTGGTCTGAAGCTAAAAACAAGTCGTTTGTAATCTTAACTAGTGCAGTTTCTGTGCTATGATGGGGCCTGAAACCTGACTGAAATTCTTCAAGGATGTTGTTATCCTGCAAGAATGTGCAAATTTGAGCTGATACTTCTTTTTCTAGTATTTTTGATATGAACGGAAGGTTTGAAATCGGTCTGTAATTTGTTATTTCATTCGCGTCCAAATTAGATTTTTTTTTAAGAAGCGGCTTAATAACTGCTAACTTGAAAGGTTTAGGGACGTGACCTAGATGTAATGAAGAATTAATAATGTTTAGAAGTGGCTCTCCAACCGTAAGCATCACTTCTTTTAAAAATCTGGTTGGGATTGGGTCTAACAGGCACGTTGTTGATTTAGCCGAGGTGATGAGTTTATACAGCTCTTCCTGTCCTATACCTGTAAAGCACTGAAAATCTAAATGTGAAGCTACTGTATAGGCTGAACTGGATCGTGAGATACTATTAGAGGTTGAACCTCCATTATATTCTTCCTGATATTATTGATTTTTTCATTAAAGAAGTCCATAAAGTCTTCACTTCTAAACTGTGATGGGATACTCTCTGCGGGCATCTTAGGTCTTGTTAGGCGAGCCACTGTACTAAATAAGAACCTGGGATTGTTTTGGTTTCTTGCTATCAGTTGGCTAAGATGCTCAGTCCTAGCAGTTTTTAGAGCCTGTCTATAGCTGCACATACTGTCTTTATACGCAATTCGAAAAACTTCTAATTTAGTTTTCCTCCATTTTCGCTCGAGGTTACGGGTTGCTCTCTTTAGGGCGCGAGTATGACTGTTGTACCACGGTGCAAGTGTTTTATCTCTGACTTTTTTTAATCTGATGGGAGCAACAGTGTCTAATGTACTGATAAAAATAGTGCCCATGCTGCTAGTCACTTCATCTAGATCATCTGCATTTAGGGGTCTAATAAGAAATTGGGACAGATCCGGCAGATTAGTGATGCCACCCACCCTGCATGCGGTAAAGGAGATGCTGCTTTTGAGAGCCCACATAGGCCTCGGCCTCGAATAAAGGTGTCTGTCGGCACATCTAGACCACCAGCATGTGCACAACAATATGCATGTGAATACGAGAAGGTATTGTAGGATAAAAGGGATGCAATTGCTCAAGTTTTGTTACTATGCAGCAAAAACCCAATGACATGGTTGCTTGGCAAGACTGGAAACCCTTTTCAAAATCCACAATTCCAGTATCTCGAAAGTTTAATGTTTTTATTAATACTTTATCAGTACAGTATAAGGATGTTAGCGACTGAGCATGGCTTTCTGGTGGAATCTAGTACTCCCATCAGTGCTCACAACACATGATTTTGTACTACGATGCAGCATTCAGAACCCTTATTGAGCTCAATAGGCAGAAAACAAGATAGAAGTACCAGAAGATCTGTCTGACAAACTAAGTATAAAATCAAGAGTGAACACAAGGACAGGCAAGCAGCCTCAGGGTCAGGGATATCATCCGAACTACCTCAACAATAACCCAAAACCAATTCTGATCAATTTCTCATAAAAACCTCAATATGGCAAGAAAAAGTAACACATTTTAAAACCTCATTCACTGTCAAGATCCACCATCCAACTTCTACTTGAAACATCTCATTGCAACCCATCCATTGCTACAGTACTTCAGCAGTTTAATGATATACTTAGAGGCCAAGTGTAGGAACCAAGTGTAGGAAGGAACTGGCTTGTTATGCGTCAGGTCTAATCCCCAAGTGCTGGAGCCTGAAACATCCTGACCTCTACAATTGATGAGAAACTCCACCATCACTGCACAGATAACAACATTGTGATGCCCATACTGGCCACAAAGACCTGCGCATGACCTGCATTGATTAGCAGAAGGCATCTGATCCAGTTCCACAGAAATGGCTAAACAAAGTCCATAAAATTCTTTGCCAGTAATAAACCTTGCAATGGATAAATGACAATGGTAAAGATTTCCCAAAATCAATAACAACTGAACCCATCAAAATAAATTGTATTCTCCATAACCTCTGTTTCCTGTGTGATTTTTTGGTATAAAAGAATAAAGTAGATATTATAACCATGCTAATTAGCTGCGTACATTTAGTTATTTAAAGCTAGTTAAACAGGTTTGATTAGTTTATCAGAGGGGCCTCTACAGATGGAAAAGGTTTCCCACAGAAAATGTGTTTCTAGCAGGTTGTATATTCTGTAAACCCAGATGTTTATACGAAGTGTGTCATTGTATATTTAATGAAGCACAAGTACTTATTTATATAAAAGATTACACAAGTACTTATTTATATAAAAGAATAATGTAAAAATTTTGTGCAAACGTACAGTAACGTACATTCATTCATTCATCTTCTATACCGCTTAATCCTGTGTTCAGGGTCGCAGGGACCTGGAGCCTATCCCAGGAGGCTTTTGGGCACAAGGCAGGGTACACCCTGGACAGGGTGCCAATCCATTGCAGGGCACACACACACACTCACACACCCAATCACACACTATGGTCAATTTGGGAACGCCAATTAGCCTAACCTGCATATCTTTGGACTGTGGGAGGAAACCGGAGTACCCGGAGGAAACCCACCAAGCACGGGGAGAACATGCAAACTCCATGCACTCAGAGACGGGAATCGAGCCTGGCCGGGGAATCGAACCCAGACCCTGGAGGTGCAAGGCGACAGTGCTAACCACTACACCACCATGCCGCTCAGTAACGTACAGTAAACACTAAATAATGCTTTTTATCTGTAGCTGCCATTTCATCAGACCACATCAGACCACATATACTGTATGCTCAAGCAGTGAAGTGCCATTTCTTACACTTATTCTCAGTTACAAGATAAAATGTGTGAGAAGAAATGAATGAATGAATGAATGAATGGAAACAATTCCACACACTGGAGCCACAAGGTGGCGCTAGCAGCATATTCATCAGCTTCCTTTTTGCAACTGTATTTAATTTTTTTATGCATACCCTCACACCAATGAAATATTTTTTTTAAATGTGCAAAAGCAACATGGTTTTTATTTTGGATGCTTAGATTTATTAATAAATATGAAGAATTAGTAGAGTACACACAGACATGTTTCTAGAATTTTTTTAACTAATAAATAAACGCGTTAGAGTACTTGGATTACTTTTTTGATGTAACTAGTAATCTAACGTGTTACTGTAGGTTCGCCATTTACGTACACAGTTATTTAGTTATTTATCCAGAAATGTAACCCATTATTCAGACAATTTATGCAGTCTGTGAGCCAGACACCAGTTATTCCCAATCCATTAGTGTGTGTGTGTGTGTGTGTGTGTGTGTGTGTGTGTGTGTGTGTGTGTGTGTGTGTGTGTGTGTGTGTGTGTGAAAGTCGTCCTACACACCCCGTCTCTGAAAACCTGCCCCCAGTCTGTTATTCCTGCTGTTATACCCCTACTGTGTCTCACCTATGCAGTTTGACTATATGAGAACCGGCGCGCGGAAAGATGGAAACCTAATCAAGCGCCAGAACTCGCGGTGAATCATGATGAATCGTACTCACGGCCGTAACGTCCCCCAACACTGGTTAGGATTTTTAGAAATGCTGATTCCCAGCATTTATGTTTAAAAATATGT
The DNA here is from genome assembly GCA_030522415.1 of Channallabes apus. Lineage (NCBI taxonomy): Eukaryota > Metazoa > Chordata > Actinopteri > Siluriformes > Clariidae > Channallabes > Channallabes apus. Next base: position 1,808,099 of record CM060112.1, read on the forward strand.
GTTGAAATTGGCTGAAGATTAAGACTTTTTTTCTTAATATCTCATGATCAGAAATATACTAATATTAGATATGATATCAAGATCTGTGCTGATACGCTTGTGTTCTATTATTATTATTATTATTATTATTATTATTATTATTATTATGATGTTACCTATACTGCCACAAGAGGGCGCATAAAGCAACTTCTATTAAAAAAGTCTTAATATATAATCTATTAGACTTTTTAAACATACAATGTTTTTTAAAACATACCCAAAACCAGTGACTTACATTAATAATGACCATGAAAGACTATTTAATTTCATTCAGTTTTATGTATATACCAATTTTAACAATGATTACTGTCACACAGCAGCTTTACAAAATCAAAAAAAGTATTTAAAAAGTCTGAGGAAATATTTATCAATTATAGTTATCAGTTTTTCTCTGATTAGAAATCCAGGGTTGACAGCGGCAATTAAAAAATTGGAAGAAACCTTGAGAGGAACTGGACTGAACAGGGAACCCATCCTCATCTGGGTGATAACGGATAGCAGGGATTGATCTGCACTCATACTGTGTGTTAGGAGGCTGGAGGTTCAGTAGAACAGGAGATGTGGAGAAGTTCATATGGAGTCCAGCGACTGCAGTCACAAGTCCTCAGAGAAACATCTGTCTGCATCAGCCGAGGCCAGGAGCGTCTTCACAGTCCCCCAGATCTGCTCCTTTACCTAAGGCTAATCTATTTATAAAAATTGCTTTGTTTAAATAAATAGGTTTTTAGCCTGGACTTAAACACTGAGACTGTGTTTGAGTCCCGAACATTAATTGGAAGACTATTCCATAACTTTGGGGCTCCACCCCCAGCTGTAGTTTCCATGATATGTGGTACTGACAAGCAGCCTGCATCCTTTGATCGAAGTAGGCGTGGCCGATGATGTCTGAGATGAAAGATTGCTATCCGTGTAATGTTATCTACATGAGAAGTTATAAGCAATAATATCCAGTGCATACAAAATTCTGGACCCCCCTCCCCCCTCCTCATTTCTTCACATTTTTCTATTTCTATTGTCTATTGTAGTCTTGGGTAATAGTTCTCCAGGCGTTCTGAGGAACTGTTTTCTATCTCATTTTCAGTCCAGTTCCTGTACCTGAGCAGTTAAAGAGGAATTTTGTTTCTTTGTTAAGCCACGAAGTGACCTACAGTATGACTATTTCAAGCATAAAAAAACAATTTAAGGCATGAAGACAGCGGAAAACAGGTGAAGACGATGACAGATGATCAGGTCAGTGTGTAGTATACTGTACTGTATACTGCTGATGCTGGATGTTGAGGGGTTGGAACAGACGAGAGGGGAAATGAGGTCGCTGCTGAGGCACACCTAGGTTTAGGTTACTAAACATCCAAAATTGTGTCTTTGATCATTTTTCAGTCTGTCACAGTAAAACGTTTGTTCCATTTTCTTTAATCTGCATAATTTAACCATATAGAAATAATGGGGTGGGGGTGGACAAACTTTTGCACAGTATTGTATGTTTTTCCACGAAATGTGAATTCATTGCTTAATCATCCTTAGCCACATCCAGGGTTTTGTAGGAGGTTTTAAAATGTTTTGTGCAACAGATCACATTGTGCAAAAAGTCAAAACTTCTTTCGAGACATTTCAACATTTCACACTTTGCTGTTGTTTCTTTCTGCAACTGAAGAAGATGAAGAGAAATGTGCAGTGTGATTTAACCAGAAGCTGAAGGTCCTCGCAGACGAAAAGCAGTGGAATGGAGCTGGAGGTGCATGTCACTACATGTTCTGTACAAATGATCATCGTGTTGATGTGTAGGAGCGCAGATGAGCCGCACTAATGCTGATTATTATTATTATTATTATTATTATTATTATTATTACTGAAAGAATTTAAACTGGAAAGGAAGGAAGGTAGAGAATATGAACAAATAAAAAGATATATAAATTCTTCACATTGCCGTAACTGGGCAGAGCTGCTGAGATTGTGCTGAAGAGTGACACATGTTTGCCTTGAGCATTTCACCAGCTCCACCTCGAATCCACCCCACCCTCTCTTCATCTCTCTTCATCTCTCTCTATCTATCTATCTGTTTCTTTTTTTGTGTTTTTTTTGTCCTTCTCCTTTCACAGAGCAAGTGTCGACAGGTTTAATCCTCCCTTCAGCAGCACTAACAGAAACTCAGCGGATTAGTTGCTCTGCTTTCCAACTTGGCAAAGTGTTCACATTAATTTTTCAGCCCTAACACACAGTGGACGACTTGTGAAAACTTAAAGCGACATAGAGAAACATTTTTTTTCCAGGTAAAGAAAGTAAAGGGATTTGTTGTGTTTTGAAATTAAGTCTTTTATTACCATCAGCTTGTTTCATAAATCTTTATGGCAAGAATAAAGAACTTTCCACAGGAACCAACTTCTGCAGAATTGGCACGCTGTTATAAAAAAATTCCACTTAGAAATGATCATTCTGATCCTGGGTTGGTTTGATTTATCACACACACACGCACACGCACACACACACACACACACACACACACACACACACACACACACACAAAGAATCAGATCATACAATAATCATCTACTGTATATGTGCTGAAATCCATAAGGATTTTCTTAAACTTTCTATCTTTCACACCCAGACTTATATTTATAAATGGCACGTTCAAGTCAAACTGGGACTTATGTAAAAATTTCTGGTGAATGCAGGTACACTACCGTTCAAAAGTTTTAGAACACTTGCAAATGTCTTTGTTTTTGTTTGGTGATTTATTTTCTACATTCTACAACAATTCTGATGATTTCAAAACTATAAAATAACACATATGGAATTAGGTAAATACGTAACAAGAAAAACAGCAGTTAGTTGTTATTGTAAGACACAGAGGTCGGCCTTTCTGTAATAGTTCCTGCAAGAACAGTATTGTGTCAAGTGCATTTGCAAAATCCGTCCAGCACCATAATGAAACTGTCTCTCATGAAGGCCGTCCCAGGAGGACGAGACCAAAACCTCCCTCTGCTGCAGACGAGAAGTTCATTTAGAGTTATCAGCCTGAAAAATGACCAATTAACAGCAGCTCAGATTAGAGGCGTTATGAAGTCTTTACAGAGCAGAAGTAGCAGAAACATCTCAATATCAACTGTCCAAAGGAGATTCATGCAGTTTTTGGACGCCTTCAGCAAAACTTTACAATGTAGAAAGAAATAAACATCAGGAACCATCATGGAGTTAGAAAATGTTCCAAAACTTTTGAACGGTAGTGTATAAAAGAAATTGAAGAAGAATTCAAGTGATGAGACTCAGTAGAGACACAGTAAAACATTTGAACTGTGCAAATGTATTAAAGAAGGCCATACTGTACTGTACTGTACGTCTGTGAATGATGATGATTCCGGTCATTCCAGTAAACATTCAACATTTATGAAACGCCTGATCCTTAAAAACGATTTGCAGAAGAGACACATCTGTCTGTGTGAACTGTACACACAATCATTCCCCAACACCAGTTGCACATTACTGGAACTTGGCTGGGAGTTATTGTCACGTCCCCGTATGGTCCTGACTTCGCTCCAAGACATTTCCACATGTTTCCTCTGTTCACATGTTCTGTTAAAAGCATCTAACTTCATATTATACTGTGAATGGTTCTGTATGTTACAAATAAATGAGAATTTAAGTTTGAGGCATTGAAGGAGTTACTGGGAGGACAGCAGGCAGTCTAGTCACGGCTCAGTGTACTGAGAAAACGTTCTACCTTGATGGTGTCCAAGCTCTAGTGAAACACTGGGATAAGTGCATTAGTGTAGCAGGAGATTATATAGAGAAATAAAAGGAGTTTTTACACTCAGGACTAGCTCAGCCAGGTTGAATGGGCGTGGTCAACACACAGCCTTATTCAGGTCTCTCCACAGACACTACATCGTGTTCAGATCCAGACTCCACTCCAGGATTTTCACTAAGTTCTTCTGAAGCCACTCCTGTGCTTTCTTGGCTTCAGGTCGTTGTCTTGTTGAAATGTAAGATGTTTCCGCAGCCTGAAATCCAGAGCAATAGAGAGAAGGGTTTCACTCAGCATTGCTCTTTATTTTTCTGCAACCTTTCCCCCCTCTATACTGACAAGTCTCCCAACCACGGCTGCAAAAAACAGATTCCCACACCACAGTGTCTGACTGCAGGAATGGTTTTAACAATCAGTCCAGAGGATTTGTTTCTCATGTTCTGAGAGTCCTTCAGGGGCTTTTTGGTAAACTCCCCAGGTTTCTGTCTGGCTGTCTGTCCTTCTGTAAGGCTCTCTCATCTCCACAAGGGAACTCAGTACCTCATTTATAGTGACCACTGGATTTATGTTACTTCTCTGACCACGGCCCTTCATCACTGATTACTCAGCTTGGCTGGGTTGCCAGATCTGGGGGAAAAGTTTTCCAGAATCATGTCATGTCACAATCCTGTCTTATATGTCAACAGATAATTCTCTGTTTCATGATATGCTTGATCTCTGACATGGACAATCTAATTACAATTAAATAAAAATGTAATTGAATTTAGGGACTCCGAGTGGCGCAGTGGGTTAAAGCGCTCGCCCTATCGTCCGGAGATCGCTGGTTCGAACCCCGGGTGATGCTGTAACCTCACACAGCCGGAGGTCTAGAGGGAGCTGATTGGCAGAGCTCTCTCTGGGGGGAGGGATGAGAGCTACTTGTGCGCCCACATTAATCACGGCTCTACAGCCAATCAGGGGCATCTGTGAGCTTCGCATGCGGAAGGAGCGGATAGCGCTTTCCTCCGATTGTATGTTACTCCGCCCCTAATGGTGCGTGAGCAAGATGCGGTCGGCTGGTGTCACGCGGTTCAGAGGAAACACGTGATAGTCTTCGCCCTCCCTACTGAGTAGTAGTGGTAGCCTTAATGTGGGAGCCCCCTAGTGACGGGGAGGAATTGAACACGACTAAGTTAGGGAGAAAATGGGGAAAACCCAAAAAATAATAATTAAATTTTTTTTTTTTTATTGAATTTATTACATTATAACTAGAACGTACTGTGAAACCATATACAGTATAGGCCCATTTACATTAGGCACATGTGGACTCAATGACCACTGATTGTAGTAAGAAGCACCAACGTTCAATTGCTCAATTATGTCATAACAATGATAATGAATACTTATGTAAATGGGATATTTAAAAACATTCCCAATACCTGTTTTTACTGCGCATAGAATTATATTCTTGTTTTTCTTGAGAATGGATTTAACACCTCAGATCATGCTTGCTAACATAACACCATCACATGAATGTAGAACAAACAAGATATACGAAAGTTCAGAAATTATTTTTTTATTGTCTGTGGAGTCAGATTTTAGAACAACTGCGAATACATTTCTGCTTAAATTTCTTTAACTGATATTTGCATTTTTTTCTTGTGGAATATAATTTAATTCAGATATCATTGTGTGTGTGTGTGTGTGTTTGCATATTTCATGTGATTGCATAAGAGTAGAAGCCCCTGGAGGTTTTGTGGCTCGTGGCCTGAAAGCAGTTGGTAATTAGTTTCACCTGCACTCAGAACATTCTTTCTTTCCTGTACTTTGCATGAAATTATATTACATGTGTAAAAGCTAATATATTTTGCATAAAATCATAAAGTGTCTTCATGTTTATTGAAATTTACTGTCTCAAAACTTTCTAAAATCTTCTTTGCATGACACTCGCAGGGTTGATGAAGGGCGCGGTTCGAAGGGCCTGTACCAAGACACTGCAACAGTCGGGCCCTTGAGCAAGGCCCTTAACCCTCTCTGCTCCTGTATGATATTTGACCCTGACCCCTGACCCCAGTTTATTAACCAAGCTGAAATGTGCACATATATGACCTCCACCGTGCTCTAATGTATATATGATAAACAAAGGCTTATTCTTCTTATACAGCTGCGAATATTTCTGAGAACGTCTTCATGCAATGATTATAAACACTCCCACAACATTGCTGAAACGTTCCGGTTCAGTTGCAGTAGATATTTTTAGAAGACTGCAGGAGTGCAATTTGCTGAATCCTTTAAAAAAAAATGCTGCATTCTCGTTATTTTTTATGTTTTTTTTTCACTCTTCTTCCCCACTTTAGATCTCTCTCTCTCTTTCTCTCTCTCTCTTTCTCTCTCTCTATCTCTTTTTACACCTCTTGGTATTTATTTTGTATTTTCATGACTCCCTACACTGGAATTCTATAAAAAGTGTAGAAGTGAAACCACATGAATGAGAATTGCGCAACCGGCTCTGGCTCTTACCCCCCCTCTCCGTCTTCAAGATGTTTCGCGTGGGTGTGCCCTGTACCCTTAAGTTGTAGCTAACAATGAAGCAGGTATTTCCACTCGGCACACGTCCATATTCTCACACTTTTCCAACTCAACAGTTGTTCCAATGCTGACATGCACAAAAATAGAGAAAAGAAATAGAAAAAAATCTCTTCTGCATCCACTTGGGGTAATAATAGAAAGTTGGACTAATGTGTGTTTAATTATTCATAATCTGCACTTGAGCCTGCACTGATGTTCTGCAATTATTCTTATTTCTAAACACATGAATTGATATAGAAGGTTGATGTTAACATATATCTTTACTGGAAACATGGTAAGTGCAACGTGCAGAGTTTATTAATAAATATCACAGGTCATGTCATAGTGCAGAAGTTTACTATTAAACTCTGTTGAAAGAGCAGGTTTGTGGTTTTTAATAAAGGTAGCTGTTTAACAAAAATGTGACACACCCGATGGGTGTGTGTGTGTGTGTGTGTGTGTGTGTACGTGCATGTTGTGCATATTTAGTGCAGTGAAAGTATTGTGCGATGTCACACATACAGTAGTATATTTTCTGAATTCATTTTGCAGTCATTTTCCTGCTAAAATGACCAGGACTCTTCCAGGTGTCTGTTACACAATTTCTAGAGGAAAGTACATAAGCAATAGCCTTAAAGAAACTATTGTTGCTTGTAACAGGTTCGACCCTATGTGCACGGGCGACAGCATGAAACACGGACACGAGGCGAGGTCTTACAGGAGAAAGGGTAATTTATTTAGAAAAAATGGGGAAGGAAAGGCTTAAAGGAGGGAGGATGGAGAGAAAGGGAAGGTGATGCACGAGTGGCAGCTTTGGAGCTCGCAGAGGTAGCGCTCCTGCACGCTCCCGATGACGGCGACCTCGTCCGCTGGTGCGAGCCAAGACCGGCCCAAGACAGGCGGGAGTCTCTCCTGGACGTCCGTCGTCTGGGCGGCTTTCCCAGCTGGTATCAGGGGCCCTAACGCAGTCCTCTCTGCGGCCTTTTCCTTTTCGGCAGCGGGGATGCGAAGGCGGGCTCTAAGCAGGAGCGAAGTCGCCACTGGAGCTTGCGCAGTTTGTTCATGCACTGTCCTCTTGAGGAGATCAAAGGGCCGCATTCCACTTTTAAAGTCTTTAGGGTGCATCACATTGCCCCTGCTCGCGTGCCACTGTCTTTTTGTAAAATCCACCGCATAGCAAATCCCAGCTTCCCAACAGTCAGACCCCCGAGCTACACTCCCCGCTGTGTTCTATAGCGTAGGGAGAAGCACGGGGTCATTAACTAGCGATAGATCACCAGCCGTGCCTGATTCCGCAGCCCTGCTACTTCACATACCAAAATGGGGGGGAGGCCGCCTAACAAGTGAGCTTTGGAGTGAGCGAGGAGCGATAGTAATTTGGGCGCACGCCCATCACAGGAGCACACCGTGACATTGCTGCACATCAATCCATAAAATGTTATAAAAACATTTTTAAATATTTTGGAGTTTAACATTCTGCAGTGAGAAAGATAAAACATTCAAGACAGTCACCCATCTTCCAGGAGTCGACGTCCCAGCACATTCACCTCAAGGTCAGACCATGCAATGCTCAGAGAAATACAATAAGCCCATGACATCAAAATTAGAAGAAGACTGAACAAGTACAGTTTGTTTAGAAGGGTTGGCAGGATAAAACCTCTTCTGTATAAAAAGAAGCATGACTGAGGTTCACAAAACTGTATTGAACAAAAGCACAAGATTCATGGAACAATGTCCAATGGACTGATGAGACCAAAGTGGAGTTGTTTGACCTGAATGCCCAGTGAAAACCAAACAGCATTTCATCAGAAACAGCTCATACCCACTGTCAAGCATGGCGTTGAAGAGGTGATAATTTAGGTTTGTTTTTGCAGCAACAGGACCTGGGCTCCATTGTTCCGCTGTATACTGAGTATTCTAGAGGCAAATATGGGGCCATCTTTCCGACAGGTAAAGCTTGGACAAAACTTGGTCAAACATCTACTTCAGATTAGCTGAAAAATTCAAAGAATTGAGGTTTTGGGATAGCGTAGACAAAGTCCAGACCTCAACCCAACTGAAATGCAGTCGCTGGACCTAAAGCGAGCTCTGAACAAGTATATAAATACTGAGACCCGTTATAATCACATGATGTTCATTATGCTTTTATACCAAAGAACTTAGTGTTACAAGGGGAGGCACTAACCTTTACACATGGCTGTATATAAAACACCGATTTCATCAGTCCCTCTTACAGTTCAGCATTATTTTTGATGTCACAATATCACAAGCTCAACTATTTCAAACCAAGGGCATCCAGAACATGCAGAAGTGGACTTATCTAAATAGCTAGCTAATTCTGCACATGTTAGTCCCTCAAGGTTGTCATGCTAACCCTGAAATATTTTGACAGCTTTGGGCTGCTGTTTTAAAATAATGATTCCAGTTGCTTCTCCTCCAGTGTGAGGATTGGCACATTCACAGGATTAAGATTCACAGATGAGCATTTTGTAGCTACTTCAAAACATTTATCACATTGTTGCTCGTGTCACACCCCAGACCTCCTGCAGGGTTGTTGTACACATCAGACCTGTACAGTATGTGTGTGTGATAGATAAACTTGTGTCAGGTTTACAAATAAACAATAAGCAATGATGGACCTTTTAACACGGTCACGTGGGCCTCAGAAGTGAAAGCTGAGACCCCTGCAGGTGTTACTGACATTCCTGCTCTGTACAGCCATGTAAAGGCCTGTCTGACCTGTTAATGTTTTGTGTGGGGGTGTGTGTGTGTGGGTGTGTGTGCGTGTGCGCGCGCGCGTTTGTGTTTACATACGAATATGCAAATGAATGCTAAGGTCACACAAAATGTTTATTTCATACATTATTAATTAAGGTTCAAGATTCACGGTTAAATGTATTATGCCCAGAAGTTAGAGTTTTGGTTCACAGCCATCTGCAACATACTGTATATCAGACACACGCAATATACTGTATAATTACAACTTGTCATTAAATAAAACTGACAGCAACAAGAATAAATGAGCTTTAAACCTGTTAGTTCTGCATCATGGTAGCAATAATCTACACCCTGATGGTATCAGCCTGAATTCACACAACAAACCTGATTGAGCTTTCGTCAAGGACCTGACCTTATACAAATCATGAAAGTGATTCAAGAATGTTTCATAATTTCCATAATATTCTTTTGGATTCTGTAAAGCTGCTTTGCTGTGGAAGCTAATTAACATTATAATTATTTGAATTACTGTATATTGGCCTTTGAAAAACACATTTAGAAATTTAATCACTGTTGAATTATTCATTTTGAAATGTACTAAATTTATTCAACTAAAATATTTGACTTAAAATTTTTTTTTGAAGCCGCTTTGAGACAATAACCATTGTTACATGCGCTATATAAATAAAATTAGAAATGAAGATGAAGGACTTTAGTATTTAAATTCAAAGCAGTATCTTTTGAATTTAAATGCTCTAAATGTCACATGAAATTTTCAGTTGTCCATTTCAAGTCTTGATCTTAATATACATTGAATTTAAAATTCTGAAATTCTGAAGAAATTCAAGCTTGGAAATACAAGGAGTAAAATTCAATACAGGAAAAGCAATTGAGCCAGAATGGAATCAAACCGTCAGTCACATGACCCAGGAAAGTGGTCGTCTTCGATACCGGCTCCAAATGGCGTCTAGACATCAGAACACACCTGCAGGAGAAAGTGCTTCATCGTGATGGTGGAGGACATCGGAGTATCACACTAATTATATACCGTCAGACACTCAAGTCATTGTATTGTGATGAAAGAATTTAGTCAAAGTTTAGTTAGAGTTGGGCTAGTGAGCATGAGACCCAGACTAATGTCATGATTGTAGTCTTGAATGGAGAATCTGCTGTTAAAGTGTCTAAAATCTTTTGTGTTTTTCAAGAAACTTCAGCACTGAGAAAATTATTAGTCTACGCTGTGACGTACCAACATTATTCAATTCAATTCAATTACGTTTTATTTATATAGCGCTTTTAATGGTCATTGTCTCAAAGCAGCTTCACAAAAAATTAAAAAGATTTTGTTAGAAAAGAAAAAAAAATATTATTTCACTGAAAATCTCCAGCAGAATAATTTATCAAACTGATGATTCTGAAATGAGTCAAGATTCAAAGAACTTTATTACATAATCCCAGAGGGAAATTGCTTATGCTGGGTTACAGTTGCTATCTAAGGAAAGGTAATAAATAATCATTTTTAAAAAGTTCTTAAAACAGTAAGTACCAAAAATATGACCCAAGACTATTTGTACGTATTGCACAGTAATCTAGTATATGTATGTAATATTGTATTATTATATGTAATCTTGTATTACATATTTTATTGGGAAGTAGTATTGCAGTTATTATATTATTAATACGGCTAAGTATTAATGTCCTGTTGTGTTAATGTCAGTGAATATCCACATACATGTGTGTATGAGTTACAGAGAGGATCTCCTGTGACGCTCTGTGGAGCACTTGATAGTAATCAGACTCAGGCTGAAACTGCTCTGTTCAGCCAAAACACTACAGCGGGTGAGAAGGATTGTTCACAATGGATTGTACTTTGGACAGAATCCTCATCTTCGTCACTACAGTACATCCACAGAGTCGAGCTCCATGCCGAGCACAGATCCGGCCTTTTCCATGGGCTTCAGACTTCAAAGGACTGCAAAGGATTTTCATCCAAGTATGAAATGCCATCCATATGTTTATTATTCTTTTTTCATTATTTATGAACCCCCAAAATATATGTGTATATGAACATGTCTGTAATTCTTGACTGGTTAATGCCACACTTGTTTTGAGTTCATGTGATGATGTACAGTACAGAGGCCAAACAACAAAACATTTCAAAATTTATACTGGCTGTATATTAGATTGTCATTGTATATGATATTCAATCAACTTATTCATAATGACAAGTTTTTAAGGCTCTAAACCATCTTGTGATTGACAGTGGAATACCTCTTTCTGACCACTCTAGTGGTTTGACCCAAGTCTGGCAATCCCACTCACCGGTGGGCAGTTTTACAACAATAAGAGGCTGTGCATCCAAGTGCTGCATCCCAGTCCTCTGGGTGTCATGGTTACATTGCTGCAATTCAATCTTGTAAATCTTTTAAACAACGAGTGATGTGTGTGGCTAGTTTGTCCTGTTCATATTTAAAATGAAGTTCAAATAATGTAGCTGCTGTTTTATGATTTTTTTCTGTTTATGTTATTACAGAATAGTACATTACTGTAATTAGTTGTATGTATATAGTTATTTGTAATGGAGTAATGTAATGCATTACGTCTACTTAATTCAGTATTTATACTACAAGTAATAATCAAGGAACTTGCTATACATTCTTCAATTATCTGCATAATGGTCTCTGCTGACTGCTGGGTGAATGGGTTTCCCCCACAACAATGGGCTGTAGGATGTAGCATTTCAGTGAGAATGACTTACTGTACTTGCTTTAGATGATGAGAATACAGCTTCTCTCAAATTTGACACTGAGGTGACTACATATTTAAAGTCAGATAGACATCCTGAGCCATTTCCCTACAGTAAGTTTAAATCCATGGAAATCAGCAGTAAGACCTGTGGAGTCACTTGCCTGGGCAGTGAAGAGACTTATGGCGCTTTTCCACTGCATAGTACGGCACGACACGGTTCAGTTCAGCTCACTTTTGGGGGGTTTTCCACTGGGAACAGTACCTGGTACCTGGTCCTTTTTTTAGTACCACTTCAGCCGAGGTTCCAAGCGCGCCGAACCGTTACCAAAACGTGACGTGTAAACTCTGCTGGTCACTGATTGGCCGGAGAAAATCGTCATTACTGCGTCACTGAACTTTCGACACGAGACACAACAGAACCGCTATATTTAGAAACAGCCAGAGAAGGATCGCACGCACCTTTTTGTATTAACCGTCGGCCTCTTTTGAAACAAACTCTTTCGTCTCGCTGTTAAAAACATCCACATGCCGAGAATGAAGAACACCATGCCGTCGATATGCTGCATTGTTGTGTGTTTGTTTGTGGTGCGTTTACGATGACGTCAAGGCAGTAGCGGCGCCGCGACTAAACAACACGTGAGTAATCCCGCCCACGCTAAAGCGTTACTACACTGCAGTGGAAGCGCAAACCGAGCCGAACTGAGCCGAACCGAAGTGAGTTGAACTGATCCGTGTTGTGCCGTTCTATGCAGTGGAAAAGAGGCATTAGGGCACGAAGCGGCACAGGGTGCCCATCCATCGCAGAGAACACACACATACTGTACACACACTCACACACAACCTACGGCCAATGAGAACGCTAATTAGCCTAATCTGCAGGTCTTTGGACTGTGGGAGGAAACTGGAGTACCCGGAGTAAACTTACCAAATACGGGGAGAACATGCAAACTCCATGCACACAGAGAGGATCGAGCCTGGCTGGGAATCGAAACCGGACCCTGGAGGTGCAAGATGACAGTGCTAACCACTACACCACTGTGCCGCCATGGTTAGATATTTCATATGAAAATGTAATTAAAAATGTTTTTAATTGCATGCACAATTCCATCCTCACGAATTCAGGTCAATAAAACTCAGGTAGAAAAAAATTCAGGTCTTCACATCTGGGATTTCACAAGAAGAGCAATGGATTGCCGATTCTCAGGAACTACTTACTGATCGGAATGCAACACTCTTAACTAACAGGCTGGGTTGGCAGTTGCACAATAAACGGTGTTACATGCTTAAATTCCACATCTTCATAATTGGGGAAGGAAACCCATCGATCTTACATTTAAATGAAAGATCAAGAGCTTTGCTGTGAATATAATGATTATGGTGTATGCATTCATTTGTACAGTAACTAAAACACCTGGAAAAGGAGAGAGGACACAACCCTGAGGGTATCCAGTGGAGGAGAAAAGTACACCTGATAGACAGCATTCACCCTCAGACACTGTCATCTCCCTTATAAAAAGTCCATCAGCCAGCAAATCAAGCCAATATCAATACTGGGAGGATTCTTCCCAACCTGCAGCAGGTCTGATTTATCGTGTATTTACTAGAGTGAAATCATTAAGCATCTTTGGAATTTTGTTCTTAGCCACAGGAACAGTTGTTGAATCTTTCCATAAAGCAGGAACATTATGTAGTAGACATAAGCTCCCGCCAAATGACTTACTGATCATCAACCTTCAGATCAGAATGTAAGTCGTGTTCCTTAAGCCAAGAATACAATCCTTACTACTGTATACTCTGCCAGAAACTTAACATTGACCTGAAGTTTATCAACATTATTACAAAGTGACCAAACACTGACGAGAAAAACTGAAGAAAAGGGAATCCTTGATATCTGAGGCTCTGGCACACACTGCATTATGTCACACACTATGTCTTCCTCTTTTTCTTTCCATCGGCTTACTGTAAATGCCCAGCTCCAATTGCTGGCAAGAGGATCCTATGGCTGGATAATCTCCGCCGGGAAAACTGCAGAGAGTATCTCCATTCACCAGAAGTCTTAATAAAGAGCAACAAAACAGCATATACAAAAGAAACAAAGCCATTAAATAAGGGTCAAAGTATGATTAACAACAATAAAACACCATTCAGCCAGTAACAGAAAACACGACTGGAAGAGAATGAGCCTCCGGTTCGAGATCAAGAAAACTATGTATATGGATTGAGTGCTGCAGATTGATAACACCATCCACACTGAGGGTCAAGACCTCAAGAAAGTCAGTGATGGTAAATATCTAGCCTCATTAGTCTCCACTGACTAAATTCCTTTGGGGTTAAACAAAATATAATTGGAGCAACTCACCGCTTTAATCATATGCTAGATTTAATTATATCCCATGGTATAGATGTCTCTAATATACTGTAGAGATCTTACCTCAAAGTGATGATATCACAGATCACTAGATCACTAGATCTATATCACTAGATGATATCACAGATCACTACAGTAGATCACTAGATCACAGATCACTAGATCTAGTTCTCACTACATCCAGAAAATATGATCATATAACCCCAATATTATCATCCCTGCACTGGCTACCTGTTCAGTTTAGAATAAATTACAAAATAGTATTACTTACATACAAGGCCTTAAATGGTTTAGCTCTACCCAAAATGTTATTTTTCAACCCATCCCGAGGCATCGGGAGATTGTGCCAGCTTCAGTAGACAAAGGCCGACCCTGCGAGGTTCCTGAGGCATCCAGAGACGGACCAGCTCCAGCTGGATTCAGCTTTATGATGGTTGGAGCTACACATGCTGCTCCTGTGCTTCCAGTTATCCAGACCACATCTGCCCTCTGCACCTACTGACTCGTCCCTATGCTGAACTGGACTTCATGTTAATTTAAAGAACTTCTGTCATATTGAACTTTCACCTGCACAACACACAAGATGTTATATCATTTCTATCTGTTATCACCCAGATGAGGATGGGTTCCCTGTTGAGTCTGGTTCCTCTCAAGGTTTCTTCCTAATGCCATCTCAAGGAGTTTTTCCTTGCCACTGTCGCCGTCACCCTTGGCTTGTTCATCAGAGACATTTCATTCATCATTCATTCATCTCATTACTATCTAGACACATGCAAACGTACATGCAAAACCTTTCTTTAAAAAAAAAAAGTATTTCATTTTTGTGAAGCTGCTTTGAGACAATGACCATTTTTAAAAGCGCTATATAAATAAAATTGAATTGAATTGAATTGAAAAATAAAAGCCATCAGGAGAGACCCCGATGATCTTCTCTGCTGTCCTCACTATCCGCTGCATGAGGCGCTCACACAACACCAGACACAGCACCGGGACGCTGCGCTCATTGTGACGGGGGACTTTAATAGTGCCAACCTCAAACGCGCAGCGCCGAACTTTCATCAGCATATCACCTGCCCCACCAGGGGTGAAAGGACACTGGACCATTGTCAAGGACGGCTACAAGGCACAATCTCGTCCAGCGTTTGGAAAATCCGACCATGCCATCTTCCTCATGCCAAAATATAAACAAAGGCTGAAACAGGAAGTTCCGGTTCAGAGGGAGGTCGTGCGCTGGACGGACCAATCGGTGGCCGCGTTACAGGACACACTCGATGACGCAGACTGGGACATGTTCAGAAACAGCTCCGATGATGTCAGCTTCTTTACGGAAGTGGTTGTGGGATTCATTGGGAAGCTAGCGGATGATACCGTAGAGAAACAGACTATCAGAACGTTTCCCAACCTGAAGCCGTGGGTGGATAAAACCATCCGCGACGCTCTGAGGTCTCGCACCGCTGCCTACAACATGGGACTTGCGTCGGGGGTCATGGAACCGTACAAGGCTGCGTCATATAACGTCCAGAAGGCGGTGAAAGAGGCGAAGCAGCGCTACGGGAGAAAGCTAGAGTCACAGCTTCAACAGAGTGACTCTAGGAGCCTGTGGCAGGGATTAAGGACAATTACAGATTATAAAGCACCAACAACCGGTATGATGAATGCGGACACGACTCTGGCAGATGAGCTGAACACCTTCTATGCTCGCTTCGAGGCTGCAGCTAAAGACGCTAGCGATGCTAATGCTAGCGGCGCTAATGCTAATGGCGCTAATGCTAGCGGCGCTAACAGCTGCAGACAGGAAGACACTGCCAGTACCGGAAATGCGCTCATCATTTCCGAGCACAACGTGAGGAGAGCGTTCAAGAGAGTGAATACCAGGAAAGCAGCAGGACCAGACGGCATCTCAGGCCGTATACTCAGAGCCTGCCGCAGACCAGCTAGCACCTGTGTTCACTGAGATATTCAATATCTCTCTATCTCAGTCGGTGATCCCCACATGCTTCAAAGAGTCCATCATTGTTCCTGTTCCAAAGAAACCCCATCCTGTTTCCCTCAATGACTATCGCCCTGTAGCCCTCACCTCAGTAGTGATGAAGTGCTTTGAGCGCCTGGTCAGAGACTTCATCATCTCTTCACTACCGGACACACTCGACCCACTACAGTTCGCTTATCGTCCAAACCGTTCCACAGACGATCATCTCCTCCACACATCACTCACTCACCTGGACACTAGAAGGGGGAATTATGTTAAAATGCTCTTCATCGACTACAGCTCTGCATTTAATACCATAATTCCCTCCATACTCACCACCAAGCTGGAGCACCTGGGACTCATCTATGTGTCAGTGGATCTCCAACTTCCTAACTGGCAGACCACAGGCAGTAAGGATGGGTGGTCATGTCTCAGCCTCCCTCACTCTCAGCACTGGAGCCCCCCAGGGTTGTGTTCTGAGCCCCCTGCTGTACTCTTTATACACCTACGACTGCGTGGCCACTACCAACTCCACCGCCGTCATCAAGTTTGCTGACGACACTGTCGTGGTGGGCCTGATCACGAACAACGATGAGTCGGCCTACCTGGAGGAGATTGGAAATCTGGAGAACTGGTGCCAGAGGAACAATCTCTTCCTGAACGTCAGTAAGACAAAGGAGCTGATAGTGGGCTTTAGTACAAACAGGAGAGGAACTACCAGACCCCCATCATCAACAGGGGCCCAGTGGAGAGAGTGGACAGCTTCAGATACCTCGGTGTTCACATCACGCAGGACCTGTCATGGTCCTGTCACATTAACACAGTGGTGAAAAAAGCCCGGCAGCGTCTCTACCACCTCAGACGCTTGAGAGACTTTAGACTGCCCTCCAAGGTGCTCAGGAATTTCTACTCCTGCACCATAGAGAGCATCCTGATGGGAAACATCACGACCTGGTTCGGGAACAGCACCATGCAGGACAGACGAGCTCTACAGAGGGTGGTGCGTTCAGCTGAGCGCAACATCCGCACCGAGCTCCCTGACCTGCACTCAATCTACACCAAGCGGTGCTGGACCAAGGCCAGGAAGATCATGAAGGACCTCAGCCATCCCAACAATGGACTGTTTACTCTGTTGCGGTCAGGAAAGCGCTTCTGCTCATTGAAGGCCAACACAGAGAGAATGAGGAGGAGCTTCTTCCCGCAGGCGATAAGGTCACTCAACCATACCACATTCACAACACAAACACAGAACTAATACAACCTGTTAACGTCAATGGACACTATGGACACTTTCATGCACATCTACACTTATATCGGAACTCATGTTTATGTTTACATTCTGGACCTTTGCACAAAGACACTTTAATAAGGCACCTTAATAAGACACTTTTTCTTTGCATACTTGCACACCATACTTCCTCCACCAAATTTCAATTTAAAAAAGAAAATTTCTATTGTGCAGTATATTTCTATTTTTATTTCTATTTTATGTACAGCTATACTTCTATTTTTATTTATACTTCTATTTTTATTTTTATTTCTATTTTTATTCTAGTTAAGTTTTAATTTTCCTATCGTATTTCTTTTATTCATATTTATTTCTTACTATAAGATTTAATTCTCTTTTTAAGGTCACTGGCGGTCGTGTAAGCATTTCACTGCATATCGTGTATATACATATACTGTGTATGACTGTGTATGTGTCGAATAAAATTTTCATTTGATTTGTAGGGTCTTGCGGTCCAATATGGCACAATTCCCAAACCAGACAGTGATGCAGCCGCTCATGATGCTCTCGATAGAAAATACGTTGTTGGGCTTTCTTGTGCAGAGAGCTGGTGTTGAAATTAAAAGATGTAGATTCAATGAAAGAAATGGGAAGCAACATTTTACTACTGAAGGCTAAAAAGTTCCTAAAGATATCATTTAAAAACTGGTTGTTTAATATACAAACAGCACCAACCTCATTTCCTCTCTCATCTGTAACAACCACTCAGCATTTAGCATCAGCAGTATACTAATCATCTGCACCAGTTTCTCACTGGTTCGTACCTTAGGTGTTAGATGTTTTTTTAATTTTATGTTTAAATGATTCATAGGTCACCGTGTGGCTTAACAAAAGAAAAAAAAACATTCCTCTGAAACTGCTCAGGTACAGGGACTGGACTGAAAATGGGAACCAGAAATGTGCCAAAAAATTATAGACAAAAAAATCAATGGGAAGCCTGGTGAACTATTCCTCAAGATGATTTTGGCTCTTTGGAAAGAAAACATGAGGCAATGGGGATCATAATTCTGTATATCACAGTGTTATAAAGAGCCAATTAGGAATAAATTAAATAATGGAAAATTAAATGTTTTATTCTGCATAATTAAGCAATATCACATGAAAGTGAGTGCTGTTGTGCTGAATATCAGCATAGCTGCGAAACAGAATTATTTAACCAGTTATTTTGCTCTGCCAACACATCAGAGACTGGAGGCGGGCAGATTCGGCCTGTCCGTTCTCTGATTGGCTCCGCAGCTTCTAGGTTGAATTTAACGGCTGAAGCTGCATCATCACGTGCGTTAGTTCGTATCGTTATTATTTTATTTTCATCGGCATAAAGTAAATTTAATGGTTTTTGTTAGGTAATTTGTAATTAAGTACATACTTTAATCTGTAGAATGTACTGTATTGTCTAATGTGTTGTTGTTAATGTGTTGTGTACTTTGCTTGTGGTATAATGGCTCTGTAGCTCTCGGCCTGTTTTCAGTCTCTGTGTAACAGAATCAACACACCAGGTTTAAACTAATACTGTACCTGTAGATTCTAATACTAATGTCTGTCTGTGTTCACACACCAGGTTTAAACTAATACTGTACCTGTAGAGTCTAATACTAATGTCTGTCTGTGTTCACACACCAGTTTATATTTTAGTTTGTGTGTTTGTGAGACAACCTGATGTTTTGTTGAGCACAAATAAACTATAGTAGTGCTTTTTTGTAACCTTGTGCAAATTAAATCTGTTGAACTCATGAATAAAATCTGCCTCATAATGACTGATGTAATGTTTTTCAAAAACATGTTATAGTGTAGAAAATGCATTTAGCATTTGTAAATTATCCTAAACACCTTTAGTGTACTGGTAACACATTTGCAATACAGTAATATAGAAGGTTGTGTGTACTGTATGATACAATAAAGTATATTTGTATTAACCACAAAGTGTACTTTTTTAGTATTTGTAATTGGCCAGAAGTATAACAGCATGCTACTGCTGCAATAAGAATATACTCATAGTGTATTAATCATGTATTTGTAATACAGTAAAAATAGCTGTAATGTACTTATAATACATTAAATATATACTTAAATTGTATTAATAATACTGTCAGGTATGTACGTTAGTACACACACAGCCATATACTTTAAGTGTACTAAGTATACTTAAAGTTGTTCCACTTTAGCACACAAAAGTATACTTAATACACTTAAAATTGTGCTTTTGTGCTTAAATACACTTAGTACAAAATTAGTTGTTCCAAAATAGCAAACTTGAGGTCTACTAGTCATTAGTCTGGAGCAAGTACATTTAAGTATGCTTTGGCACGCTAGGATTTAATATACTTAGCATACTTTTTTTTTACTTGGGTTATAGGTATAGGCGGGGCTACACCACAGGTTTGACTGCCGTTACGGCGTGAATATAGGTGGCTTCAGCCAGGACACGAGGGTGCGTGATATCCTATACGTTATGTGTTGTACCTCGTTCCTCTCCATCAGGGAAGAGAGGTTATAGTCATAACCATCCGTTCTCATTACCACAACTGGCCTTAAATGTTGCAGTGTATGAGAATGGTGTTGCGGAGGATGAGGTGCCTCAGGATGTTTTGCTAACTATAGAATATCCATGATGGCTTTACAAAAATTACAGTGCATATAATTAGACTTTGATAAAAGACATTTTCAAAATGTAGAAAACTTCCTGTTTTGGTAACGAGAATCAAAAAGTCGTGTTAACATTCTGACAACAGAATATTTAATATTTCACTGGAGAGATGATCTTACCTGATCTTGAAGTAACTTTCCCATGTGCTCCATCACGCATAATCTACTAGTCATTAGTCTGGAGCAAGTACATTTAAATATGCTTTGGCACGCTAGGATTTAATATACTTAGTATACTACTTTTTTACTAGGGTTGTACTCCAATCAGGTTGCTTGGTCAGAACTAACTGTTGTAAAATCCACATTATATAACAATGACAGCAATACTCTCTACAATTATGGCTCTGACATACTGAACATTCCAGAAGAGGTTACAATTTGTCATCAGCGCAGATGTTCAAATGCTGAAGGCCTTATTACCAGTTTGACACATAAATCTGCTTTTGACTTCAGCCTTGAGTGAAATCTTAATCCTGTTAGGTAGTGTGTGTGTGTGTGTGTGTGTGTGTGTGTGTGTGTGTGTGTGTGTGTGTGTGTGTGTGTGTGTGTGCGCGCGCGCACCCATAAGCAAGTAAACTGTGGTGTGTGAATGAGTTGATTGTTGGAGGTGGTCTATAGTGGATTATAAAGTATTTTTCATGAGTATTGTGAATCTACAGAATATGTATTGAATACTGGTAGCTGACACAAATTCCAGGATTCCAAAAGTGTAAAAATTACACTTATACTATGGAAAAGAACTGATTGTCCATACTGTACATAACAGTAACATTCTAATTATGTGTCTCTAATGAGGAATGGATACCACAAAATCTTCAAGTAACAATACTTGTTCCTGTTTTGTCTGTGACGAGTCGTCCAGGTGAGGTTATCGTGGAGTTGAGTCAAGTAAAAAGGACTTTTTTTCAATGTTAGTTAAAATGTTAGTTAAAAACCTTTCCAAGTAGCTTCTTCAGTGTGAGAGAAATTTAAGTTCCACATATTTGTATCCTCCAGCGTCAACGTGTCCACCCCTGTCAGAAGAGCCTCATTAGGTGAACAATGGAGAAGGTGAGAGTAGGAAGGAGAGTCATTAGAGAACGGGGTTTTTACTGTACTGTTCAAAGTACTGTAATATATAAACGCTGTTTGGACTTAAATAATCAAGTCCTTAAGAGCCTTTGATCAGACTAGGGGATGAAGCTGAAATGACTGCAGTTGGACTTCCAAATGTCCAACACATTATTAAGCCCTTGAATGATAGTGCTGAAACCTCAACTTCATAAAATAAATGTAAGAAGTGAAGCACATGAAGTGATGCACCCGGCAATGCATAGCGGCCACTGTACAAGCCTCTGGTGTTGTGATCTGCTTCGTACATTCATTCATTCCACTCATTTTCTATACCGCTTAATCCTGTGTTCAGGGTCACGGGGGACCTGGAGCCTATCCCAGGAGACTTCGGGCACTAGGCGGGGTACACCCTGGACAGGGTGCCAATCCATCGCAGGGCACACACACATACACACACTCACACACCCAATCACACACTACGGGCAATTTGGGAGGAAACTGGAGTACCCGGAGGAAACCCACCAAGCACGGGGAGAACATGCAAACTCCATGCAGAATCGAGCCTGGCCGGGGAATCGAACCCAGACCCTGGAGGTGCAAGGCGACAGTGCTAACCACTACACCACCGCGCCGCCAGCAGTATTTCAAACATTTACTCATCACAGCTGCCCTCAAATGTCCATTGTAAATGAGGTTGGAGATTTTGTTTGCTTTTCTCAGGAGTCCAGTGAAGCATCTCCAAACACTCCGCAAAGTCAACACTATAAGAGAGAGTGAAAGAGGAGTAAACTTTAATACTTACCAATAATCCCCACCCCATCTGATCCAACAAGTTTAAAGCTCTCTGACTCTCCACTCCATCCCACAATATATTATACAATGTGAAAACAATAATGCATGACAGGACGTGCTGTTACACGACAGGGTGGTGTGATGAAGCAGAGATGTTGTTGAGATCCTGCCACAAACCTGAACCTTTTAGATCTCGATTTTAATCCTTTATATTTTAAAATGCAGTATGTGATTAGTTAGTTCCTATATTGTCAGTTACGTTATAGCAGCTGCAATCAGCACTTCTGTCACTCTGTTCTCTTTCTTAACATTAATATAAACAAAACAAAACAAACATTATATGCAGATTTTCATTTGTTAAAGACACCACAAACCGTAAATCCTGTATCTTGTAAGTAGCTCGTCCGCAATTTTTATCGTGATGATAATGATGGCGTTTAATAATAACCACAAAAATTCTAATGGAGACCATTAAGACAATTCACACTACATGGTGGAAACCTTCGAAATTTTCACCCTTCTTGTTTTTGTTGTTGTTGTTGTTTTGTTTAGTTTTTTTAAAGCAAGTTCAGAATAAACAATTAGCCTACTTCTAAGGAAAGAATAGATCATTTACTGCTCTGCTTGTGTAGAGAAGAGAAAAGTTATGATGAGGCCACACCCAAACATCCTGAACACACACGATTAAACATTTACCCAACAGCTCGCATGCGTGTTGTTATTTGACTTCAGTGTTCCCTGCACCCTTTTACATTCCAAATGACGGTCTGATCTCAAATCTTTTAAATAAAAAAAAGGAAATTGAGGAAATGGAACTGAGGAGCAGAACATGTCTGTGCTACTGTAACTGGTGCGCTGGATTTGTGGTATCATTTGAGGGTGAGTCACTCTGGAAGTCCTGAGATATAATTCCAGGGAGAGTTTAAACACAGACTGGATGAAAGCTCACTGTGTTACTCTGTACAGGAAGTCTCTTACACACACACACACACACACACACACACGTACACACTCCCGTACTAGGCAGTTGCTATGGAGGCCAAACAATGAAAGCAACAGCAAATATGGTGAAAGCATGCGTTTCTGTAATTGCACAGCTCGTCCAGTCTGAGAGCGTTTTTGTTTCTGCTTCTCTCTCTCTCAATCTCTCTTTCTCTCTCTCTCTCTATCTCTCTCTCTCTCTCTCTCTCTCTTTCCAAGTCAGTTTGTTTGATTTTTTTTGTTGTTGAAGTATTTCAGTGATTGACAATGACAAAGTGCTTTCAACTCATTCTGGCAAACAGGACACTTTTTTTTTTTTTTTTTTTTTCGGAAACACCCACGAACACACAAAGGCACTGATTGTACGGTGCAGGTTAAATCATGCCAAGTTATAAGTATAGCTTATAAAATGTGGGTTATGTAGCAAACCTACTGAATAGGCTCTGACACTATACTCTAATGTAAATTGTATTTTTGTGCACTGAAGGGTTCGTTATTCACTGTACAGTGAATATGGTGAATTACAGTAACTTCTCCTTGAACCTTAAAACCTCCTGTACCGGGTTTTCTTGCACTGACGATCTTTTACCTGGTATGAAAGGCTGTAAGAGCAGACGGACAACTATTTAACATTTAAAGGTGGCAGCACAAGCAATGGCAGTGTAATCTCCTAAAACTATCAAAAAAATCCATGCACTCATTTGCTTCGTTAGTTAAGGATGAACATGTTGGACACATTAGTTCTAGATTCTATTAGAGAATTAATTAATTATTAATTTCCTTACATGCAGTTTTACTTCTTAAGGAAAAATAATCCGCTAATTTTCATTTAAGAAAATTCCAGCGATTAATTGCCGTTAGTTTTAGTCACGATTGATTTGTACCATGCCCACGAATGGTTGCTCCCCCCTCCCTCCTCCCCACTGTCCAGTGTCCACATTATTAATATTACCCTTACTGTACCTACAACTGTGTATTTACACTCTCTGATGCAGCAGGTGGCAATATGCACCTCATTGGTTTGTGAGCTGGCAGTAAACACAAAGAGAAGAAGAGAATGAGGAAGTTTTAATATTATTTATATTTCAGAAAAATGTCGAGATGAATGATCTCGTTAAAACTTTCTACTTCATTAGCTCTGGCTTTATGTCCATGAGTGGCCGAGTTGGTTTGGAGCCCAATGCACACACGTTCCCGTTCTCATGAACATTCAATGATCCTTGAACTGTGATCATGTCGCTAACTTTTGGAAGAAAATAATCTTGTCTATGAGAACTGTAAACACACACATTCACACACACCACTTGCACATTACAGGAACTCGGCTGGGAGTTATTACGTACAGTCCTGACCTCGCTAACACACACACACACACACACACACACACACACACACACACACACACACACACACACAGACACACACACACACACACACACACACATTAACGGAGAGACAGTTTTATTGGTAAAAATGAGCAAGGCGCATCACTAAACATACTCACACAGCGCCTGCACGAACAAACGGAAACACTTATCTGTCGGGATTTAGTTTAACGTTTTTTTAAAGGTAAAGTGCAGGTTAATATATTTTTTTAAAATATATTTTCTATTAATAATTTTTATGTATTTATTTTTTGGGGCAGTAGAACGAATAATTTGAGTTTCCATTATTTCTTATGGGAAAATTAAATTTGGTTTACGAGTCTTTTGGAATACGAGCACGCTTCCGGAACGAATTATGCTCGTAATCCGAGGTTCCACTGTATTTGCAAGTGGCATTAAAGGAGTTCCTGGGAGGCCAGTGTTTTAGAAGTGAAGCAGACAGTCCTGCTCTGGCCCGAGCAGTGGCTTCGATGATGAGTTTTTTCTACCTTGATGTTGTCCAAGCTCTAGTGAAACACTGGGAGAAGCGCATTAGTGTAGCAGGAGATTATATGGGGAAATAAATGGAGTTTTTACTCTCAGTAAAAGTCTTGCTTTGACTTGAATGCCACCCATAGGATGAAAGAAATGTACAAGTATGTAAGTTGATCTGCATTAGGGAATAAATTAGACTATAAATTAGCATGTTACATTTAGCACCAACATTTACTAGATGTTCTGCAGGCAGGCAAACTAAACTGAGCGTATTAACCAAAGAGCACGGTAACACTCTCTGTGCTAATTTATGGGAGAAAATGACAGCAGGATCAATCGTTTTTTATTGGATGTTGGATGAAAAGTTTCTGTCTCATGCCAAGCTGCTGATTCGTTTCATAGCAAAAGTGATGTAAGTCTCATCTGGCAGTAGAAAGTGATTTTGAGATCATCAGAGAAACCCGAATTGAGTCTTTGTTAAATTAACAGATAATGATAAGTGTTTGTAGGCACACCCGTGCTCCTAGCATTAAATACACCTGAACTGTTGGTGTTGCTCTTAATCATCCCTAATAAAAGTGCCTGCGTTTGAAGGGTTGGCCGTGACCACACCCCTGGCATATCAGCGCTGTTATGACAAGATCTCGTGTCACCATTTTTTGGCTTGGTTTGCTGAAATCTAAGTCTCCTTTCACACAACGGGCAGGCTTTCACCAAATATTTCCACTTTGTATTGCTGCACCCTCTGAGTCACAGGATAATTATTCTGTACACTTTTCTCATAATTGTTTAATATCCACTGGCATCCAGGACCAGGTTGCTGAAAGAACATAATCTGTGTCAATATTGTATTCGGAGATTGAAATCAAAATCAGCAAAATCAAAACCGGTCTCAATGATATATATATATATATATATATATATATATATATATATATATATATATATATATATATATATATATATATACACACACACACACACACACACACATTATATACACACATTATATAAACATAGAATTAAATGTTAAGCCTGTTAAAAACAACAACAACAAAAACATCACCTATTATTTATCTAAAGAGAGTGGTTTTGAAGCCAGAGCCAGTGTCAGGAATGTCAGGAATACACCCTGATTACCGCTCACACACTCATTCACAATTAACCGCATTATAGCATCATCAGTTCCACTCGGGCAACCAGAGAATCTTAAATTGTGGAAAACTGGAGAACCTGTGCACTTCATACACAACATACCGTACTGTAGACTGTAAAAAAGAAATCTTAGGAAGTGAAATATTCTTTGAATGATTCTTAAATTGCAAATGAAAAATATCTTGTTTGAGTTTATTTCTTGAAAGAAGCAAAATTATCTGCAAGTAGTCCAAGATGTTTTTTTTTTTGCTTACCATTTCAGTAAGATTTGACTACAAATAAGCTAAATAATCTTATATTTTATTTTTTGTAAACTTATTTTAAGAAATTACAGATCATTTTGGCTAGATTCCAGAACATTTCATTTGCTAAGATGTAATTATTTGCAGTGAAGTAAAGCTCAGGAATGAACCTACAATCCGAGAGCTCTAATTGGCTGACGTGCCCAAAAATTCCCCTACTGTATATTGTATGTTAAAAATTGATGCCGTTCCTGGATATAAATCAAGCAACGAGCATCAACTAAACGTATAAACACAATTCCCATGCACACAGTTTTCCAGCAACACACATCGATTTGGTCTTCAACAAATACCAGAAAGTCTTCAAATATTTCATTAATGACTTGCCTTACAGCAAAAATTACTTTGTAAATGGTAGTTTCTATGCAAAACACTAAAAGCCCTGATTTGATGAGAGTGTATGAGAGTGAAGTGTTCAAACTGCAAATGAACAAAGAAGACTAAGAACGATGTCACATGGCAGGCGATTGATTTTTCCTGCCCGTGTTCATGCTAGTCGCAGCTGTTAATTGACACACCTTAATTATTCTGTTCATGTTCTGTCTGTGTCTGAGAGTTTGAATTGACTCACAGCTGTTCAATATTCACTCAAACTCACTTTTTATTATAAAAACAATTGCTCATTATTATATTATTGCATATACAGTATAGTAATTCTTCATCCTTTCCTGCTATCCGTATCCTCTGTTGTATGATTGTCATTCTTTTAGTAGTAATAAAGGGGGTCAAAATCTGCACTCGTTTCTCACTGGGTCATGCCTTAAGTTAGATGATTTTTTAAATTTAATAATTAATACGTCACTGTGTGGATTCCTTTGAAAGACAGCGACCGGTACAACAAGGGAGAAAAAGGGAAGAAAAGCTCCAAAGATGCGATACTCTGGTGATTCAGTACATTCAGGCGGTCAGCTGTTTTTTATGTACAGTAATTTCACCTAACGTTTAAAAAGCATCTTTTTTCTCTGACCACATTTCTTCTGTGAAGTTGAGGGTTCAGCACTATCCTTCCAGGGTTTAATAATGTTCTTAACCCAATTTCAATCATTTTTGTAATATACAGGGTGGGCCATTTACATGGATACACCTTAATAAAATAGGAATAGTTGGTGATATTAACTTCCTGTTTGTGGCACATTAGTATATGTGAGGGGGGAAAACTTTTCACGATGGGTGGCGGCCATGGTGGCCATTTTGAAGTCGGCAATTTTGGATCCAACTTTTGTTTTTTCAATAGGAAGAGGGTCATGTGACACATCAAACTGATTGGGAATTTCACAAGAAAAACAATAGTGTGCTTGGTTTTAACATAACTTTATTCTTTCATGAGTTATTTACAAGTTTCTCCTTGTTTACAGCCATTGACATGTCGCAGATGTTACTATGTGAGGAGCGGCGGATAGAAATTGTGATGTCTGGTGAACGCAGTAACCGGGTCATTGCAGTAGATTTCAATGCAAGACAACCTACGAGACCACCCATCTCCCATGCTACAGTTAACTAACAATAACTAATAATAATAATAAGTTAATAATACGTTAATATTAAGTTAATAATAAGTTACAATAGCTCATGAAAGAATAAAGTTATGTTAAAACCAAGCACACCATTGTTTTTCTTGTGACATTCCCAATAAGTTTGATGTGTCACATGACAAAAGTTGGACCCAAAATGGCCGACTTCAAAATGGCCACCATGGTCACCACCCATCTTAAAAAGTTTTTCCCCTCACATATACTAATGTGCCACAAACAGGAAGTTAATATCACCAACCATTCCCATTTTATTAAGGTGTGTCCATGTAAATGGCCCACCCAGTACTTAGTTGTTTTCTTTGTCTAATGCAGAACAATAATATGACTCTTCTGATGACTGGACATGTCTTCTTCCCACATAGTTGTTTAAGAAATGAGAAGCTACTCAATCAAGTGAAGCATCAATTAAGGTTAAATAAACTTGCCGGCAAAACCATATTCATCACTGCAGTAATTATCCAATAAAAGCCTCTTACGTATGTAATTTAATTCAAATTATATACAAGTAGGCAGCGCGGTGGTGTAGTGGTTAGCAATGTCGCCTTGCACCTCCAGGGTCTGGGTTCGATTCCCCGGCCAGGCTCGATTCCCGTCTCTGTGTGCATGGAGTTTGCATGTTCTCCCCGTGCTTGGTGGGTTTCCTCCGGGTACTCCGGTTTCCTCCCACAGTCCAATGCAGGCGTTCCTAAATTGCCCGTATTGTGTGATTGGGTGTGTGAGTGTGTGTATGTGTGTGTGCTCTGCGATGGATTGGCACCCTGTCCAGGGTGTACCCCGCCTAGTGCCCGAAGTCTCCTGGGATAGGCTCCAGGTCCCCCGCGACCCTGAACACAGGATTAAGCGGTATAGAAAATGAATGAATGAATGAATATACAAGTAGTGACGGTGGTAAGGTAAACCACCCAGAGAACCTTGAGAGGAACCAGACTCAACAGGGAACCCATCCTCATTTGGGTAATAATGGATAACAGGGATTGATCTGCACTCATACTGTGTGTTAGGCAGCTGGAAGTTCAGTATAACAGGAGAGTTCAGTTTGTTATTGGAGGATCAGGTAGACTGTAGGAAACTCCAGTCCTGAACGATTGAACGACTGCAGTCACGAGTCCTCAGAGAAACAGCTGTCAGCATCAGCCGAGGCCAGGACCCGCTTTTCTGGAAAAGTGGAACCATCCCCCAGTCACCACACGCATTCCAGACAGACCACATGGGGTGTCTATGTGACATGATCTCCAACCAGAAGCGGGACACCAGGACGAGTCAGACAGGTCCGGTGGGCAGAGGGGGTCTGGATCACTGGCAGCTCAGGAATGATGTGTGTAGCTCGACAGACAGACAGAGAGAGAGATAACAGTTGCAGGTACTCCCGCAGCACTAACTATGACATCATAAATTAAAAAAAAAAGCCAGAAGGAAACACAGACATGAGGGGGAAAAGCAACTACAGTCAACACACCTGAGTGATCAATGAGCGTGGGGAAGACGTGTCCTGGGTCTTCCCCGGGGTCTCTTTCCGGTGGGGCGTGTCCGGAACACCTCACAAGGGAGGCGTCCAATTGCTTGACTAAATGAATGGGTTTTAGCCTAGAATTAAACAAATATTGCTTCTTTAAATTCACATGTGGTGATTGAGACCAGGACTGTGCAACAGTTGTAAATCTGGTGTTGGACTCCATGGTAGCCATGTTTGTACTGTAGATACCATGATAGTAGCAATCACCTCATCATTCTTAAATACTGTAATCCAATTTTCCCAGTCAGGATTCTTAAAGAGCTCAGACTGGAGTCCCTCCATGTTCAACATTTGTTTTACGACCGGCTCTTGGGTCGACTCCAGGTACCTGACACCACCGAGAGGATTCTATTAATCATTATTACATTCCCTTGGGATTCCCTTGACTTGGGGCTGATCCATACAATTGCACTGCAACACAAATTATGTAGCAACATGCTATAAACCGGAGATATGATCATATTTAGGCCAGACTCGACTTTCTTAGAAATGAATGATATTTTCTGTCTAAACATGTTTGCATACCTCTGTAAATATATGACGCAACAAAGTGAATCAATTAGTTTTTAATCATATCTCCCAATTCTGCAGGAGGCGGATTGAAGTGGGCGGAGCAATGTCCTGAACCATGGTCTTACATTTAGATGTCCCCCTTCTTTCCTCTGCACTGTGATCATTGTCGCATTTGTGTTCAAAGAGAAAACATCATTTAAGGTTCAATCTGACACATTAGCTGGTGATTAACTGCATGGAGAGAACATCAATGCTTTCCTCGCGAATGTTTATACTTAGCTACTGAATGTCCTGTTTGTGGTCAGATACAGTAAGTGCTTTAGCATGTGTTTCCCGCCCAAAAAAATTCATGGCAACCAGTCAAGACTGAGAGTTATTTTCTTGCCCCACAATATCAGAGCGGATAATTGTATTTATCTCGCAGTCGAACCCACTCTAGTCACTAAAAGACCTTAATGAGTCATAAAACGGAACGTAAATGTAAACACACATATATATATATATATTATTCATATGCATATTTATTTACATGCATCTTTATTCTTATAACTGTACACCACTATTGCTCGTGTAGCTTGCACACAAGAATTTCCCTCACATGTACCAGTGTTCCAGTAACGTGATGTGACAATAAAAGTGATTTGATTTGATTTACATGTGTTTTTACAGTATGTAGTCTTGAGGAATAGTTCTCCAGGCTGCTGGCTCTGATTTTGGCAAGTTTTTGTGTCTCAGTCAGGTTCAGTCCAGTCCCTGTACCTAAGCAGAATTTGGTTTTGTTTATTAAGCCACACAGTGCCTGGACCGATTGTGGCCTCAGGGAAACAAACTCCAATGTGAAATCGTCTTTTATGGATTGATTTAGCATAATGTAGTACACATTTAAAAACGTCAGGGGAAAATTGTACTCATTGAAAAACCTCATTATTGAGTTAATCATAGTCTTATTTATGTTAACATGCTCAGTGAGGCCAGTAGGGTCTGAGATGTAGCTCTTGGGAGTATTGCATGGTCTGAGCATGGGGTGAATGTGCTGAGACCTTCACTACTGGGAAGACTGGTGGCTGTCTTCAATGCTGTTGCACTTGTGAATAATCTTTGTCCAATTGGTTTAGAAATGGTTTTATAATCCCGTCCACATTGATCTCCAGCAACAGTTGCTTCTTTAAGTCCTGTGCTCATGTAATTCCTTCCTGGTATTGTGTTGACATATACTGTAGCTGAATCCTCTAAAGGAGCAAACCTCTGCTGTTATAGACCTCTGCACACCTGCTGACCATCAGTTAATCAAGGGCTGATGATTAGCAGCACCAGGCTGCAACTTACACTCTCCCTGTGGAACCAGTAAGGGGTACTTAGTATTGTTCACATGTTAATTATTTTTTATCTTGCCTTCTTCCTATGTAAAATAAATAAAGGCACGTTGGACAAAAGTTATATGTTGTTGCTCAACTGATCAGATTATTTTTATTATGTTTTAAGACAAAAATTAAACATAGAATTAAACACAGAAGGGGTGCTAATTTTTACACAATAAATCATGAGTGCATTATACGGTGACATAATTTTATTTAATTTTATGACATGCATAAATTCTGGGCTGCTGTGTTCAAGCCTGTCGTAATAAGATCACACGTTCAGGTGCGATGGCTGAGTTACAGTTTTATGAGTCGGACCACACCCTGGAGTACAGAGCAGGTTGTGTGCAGGCATGTGACCGGGATCCTGTCGAACGAGTCCGGTGTGATCTGTTTCTCTGCTCTGCTTCAGGAGAACAGAGTACAAACACACACACACACACACACACACACACACACATGGAGAGAGAGAAATACATGAGACACGCAAGACATCTGTACAGTAGTTCAGTGATCAAATCTAAGCATGAAAATTAATTCTCTGTATTATGAGCTGTTTGTTTCACATCTTTGCTTATGTATAGAAGCAAGAATGTCTGATTTTCAAAAAAGTCGAGTTGTCGGTCAGTGTGACGGAGAACACAGTTAGGAATCTTTCTATTGTAAACAGAATTATACTTCAATTTAAAGTAAAGGCTTCCACATTATCGTCGTGAATCACGAGCTGGTTGAATCCATGTCTTAGTGCTGAACAACACTCACTCTCGGCACGATACCTGGGCCGGTGTTGGTCTTAAAGCCAAACCATCGTTTATTAACAAATACACCTTATTTGCTCAAAGGCTATTTTGTGTGTTGAATGTACAAATAAAGTTGTCACAATGAGTAATGTGGAATTCGTTTACTTTTTGTCTGTCTGTATGGATACACAGGGGTTATGTATACAGGTTGTTAGTGTACAGTAAGCACCCTGAGATAGTGGGTTTATTAAAGCAGCTTTGGCTTCAGGATGCGTTTTAATGCAAACGTCTTGTAAAGTTACTTTAGAAAAGTCTTTAGAAACACAAATATTGAACCAATCAGTGTTGCTGATGCACTTAGATTAGATTAGATTTGACTTCATTGTCATTCTGCAAAGTGCCTGTACTGTATAAAGCCAATGTAATGGAGTTACTGTAGCATCTACTGAACATGATGTGGCCTATTTACCATAAACTACACAATACACACACTACCGTTCAAAAGTTTGGGTCACTTTCAAATTTCTTAGTTTTTGTTTAGTGATTTATTTTCTACATTCTACAACAATACTGTGGATTTAAAACTATAAAATAACACATATGGAATTAGGTAATTACATAACAACAAGAAAACCAGCAGTTAGTTGTTATTGTAAGACACAGAGGTCGGCCTTTCTGTAATAGTTCCTGCAAGAACAGTATAACAGTAAGTGCATTTGCAAAATCCGTCCAGCACCATAATGAAACTGTCTCTCATGAAGGCCGTCCCAGGAGGACGAGACCAAAACCTCCCTCTGCTGCAGACCAGAAGTTCATTTAGAGTTATCAGCCTGAAAAATGACCAATTAACAGCAGCTCAGATTAGAGGCGTTATGAAGTCTTTACAGAGCAGAAGTAGCAGAAACATCTCAATATCAACTGTTCAAAGGAGATTCATGCAGTTACTGGACACCTTCAGCAAAACTTTACAATGTAGAAAGAAATAAACATCAGGAACCATCATGGAGTTAGAAAGTGTCCTAAAACTTTTGAACGGTCGTATATAATAAATGTAGTATAATGAGGGTATGGGTTCATACTGTATATACAGGAGTGAGAGTGACTTACAGTAGGTACAGAAGGTACAGTAGGTAAAATGATAGGGTGTATATATATATATATATATATATACTGTACTGTAGTAATGTACAGTATAATTGTGCAAACATTAATTGTGCAGTGCTGGAAACATGTCAAGAAGATAACATGCTCAACATGATATACATATGTACATATATGACAGTGTGAGCTCCAGCTCTGCCAGCTTGCTGCTGTTGGGCTCTTGAGCAAGACCCTTAACCCTGACTGCTTCAGGGGCGCTGTACAGTACTGTATAATGACTGACCTTGAACTCTGATTCCAACTTACTAACAATATAGAATTTGAATATGAATAATGAAAATGATGAATAAAGACACCTTACAACAAAACTTATATACAGAATAAATACAGCATGGGTAGAATAAACTGTAATGCAATGATAAGTACAAGTTTTGGATGGTGCATTTTCACCCCCTCTGGGGGGGTTTTAAGGTCTGGAGTGGTGCAGAGATGCAGAATGTTAGGATGGTACAACGGTAAAAGTTTTCCAGAATCCTGGAGTACAGGTGGGATTTTTTTTGAGTCTCCTCAGAACATTCATGCACTGTTGTGCCTTCCTTATCAGAAGAGAGTAGGTCAAGGACCAGATATGGACTCCAGTGAACTTAAAGCTGGCTACATGCTTAACAATAGCTCCGTTGATGTGAATGAGAGCTTGAGTGTGATAGCCAGCTTGTTTGAAACCCACAATGACCTCCTTTGTCTTCATGGTGTTGAGTTCCAGGTTATTGTCTGAAGACCACACCACTAAGTGCTGGATCTCCTCCCTGTCATGTACAGACATGATAACGCTTTTGGAGACATAAACAGGTATGCAACCATGAGCGCAAAGGCAGTGAGAAGGCAGTCTATAAACCCTCCCTTCCTCACCAGCACCTCTGCATTTTCTTTCTCTTTTAAAGTTAATCAAATACAAAAGTAGCTTGTTATCTACAAAGCGTTCTAAATCCTCCTCTGTCCTGAAACTCTCTGAAAAACGTAAGTCTTCGCCACAGATTCGAGCAAAGTACTGACACTGGAGGCTCCTTACAGAAACCAGATACTCACTGCATGACCTCATAGCCATATTAGTAACTACTACCGTCAGAGCTGCTGTTATAATCAGCCAATTAGAATCCAGAACTGAACAGAAACAGTCCAGCAATGGTGGCAAACATTTATAATCAATTAGTGTTCATTAGAAACCCTAAATTAAGTTATCTTTAGTAGTAGGTAATAATTCTTAATAACTAAGGTTATGGTTTATACAGGCTGATAAGAGATTAGGTTTGTTTAAACATAGAATAAACTTATTATTACTTATTTTAATGTCAATTTTAAAAGTTAAATCAGTGTTGAGGTTTATCTTATCGGTATTAAATGCAGTAAAAGATCGATGTCTCTGTGCACTCGTTTTACCCCTTAAGCTTTGTTGGGCCCGTGCCAAAGATAGAACAAAAACAACAACTCTACTCCAGCTGTCAATCAAACTCTGCTAAATGTGTGACTGTAACACACACACACACACACACACACGCTTTCTCAATCGAGTCTTAAAGTCACGAAGCTCCACCAGTGAGCGAAACACGAGCTCCTAATGGTGATGCACATCTACAGACTCGTACACTTTCATGCGTGATGATGTTCCGGGTGTAGAGCCGTGCCTCGGGCCTACCATCATGTAGGACAGGGGAAAAAGGAGACGTGGCATCCACACCCAGGAGATTTTATAAACTTTGAGGGCCCTCATGGGCCTGTCTGGAATTTTTGCATCGTTCTTGCAAGTACATTCAAGACCCAGGTGTAAAGGATAACCGTGTTTAAGATGCAGCGCCCTGCAGATCTGGAGCTGTACAATTCAAAACCCATGCTTTCATCATGTAGGCTGGAACAGAAGCAAGTACCATGAACAGTTAAGCAAAATGAGAACCAAGGAAGCTAGCCAAAGGATTAGCATTGGGCGCTTCTAGCTGAGCACCAGGCTAGCTACTTTCCCCGAGTATAAATCTATAATTATTATTTTTTTATTTAAAGCATGCTAGTTCAGAATAAACATGCACACGCTAGTGAGACGGCAGTATAGCATTGCAGTCTGAAGCGTTGTTAGCTGTCCTCTTCAGGACAACATCTAAACACTCGATCCCTATCTTTAATCACTTTAATCTCTGCCTTGTTTAATTCGCACCCTAATGCATGTAAGTTAAGAAAGTATTTGCACCCCTGACTGTCCACCCATACCGTATGTGGTTCGTGGGTGAACTCTTCCTTTTACAATTTCCCTTCACTGCACTGAATCGGAACCTGTTCCTGCATGATTCTGCTCCTGTGAGATCCACAAAGCTAACTCCATGAAGAGCTCCGCAGGCTGAAAGAATCCAGAGTCCTGACTGAATCCCACCTTTGGGATGAACTGGACGAATTGACCCTAACCCTAACCCTCCTTAGTTCTCCTTAGTAAAGTGCACTACAGTAAGCTCCTTACTACTTAGTGCACTTTTTTCCATTTGAAAGTGTACACACACCTTGTCTATTTGTGGTTATGATAATGCGTAACGAATTAGTAAACAATAAAAACGCATTGTAAGGCTTTAAACAGTATGAGTGGATCTGTAGATTTGTTTTTGGGCTTCTTTAGAAGTAAAGAGTCAGTTGTTTTTTGCGTAGGTGGTTAATTATAAAGTCTAGCGGTTTGTTAAGCTGCATATATAAAAGGTAATTACAGACTCTTACAGAAGAAAATACAGATGCAGACTGACTGAGCTGATATTCGATTATTAACGATTATTACATCAAAGTGACCAGAAATTTCTCCATTAAAATGTTTCTTACGTGAACGTGTCTCGTTGTTATACTTCTAGCATATTTCTAGCATGTTTTACATTTTCTCACACAAATCAAACATTTAAAGTGATGCATGATGGGTGTGCGCATTTAAAGTCATAGAGAGAGCTGAGGAATTTAAATCTTTCCACTGCGGACACCTGGTCGGACCACATTTCTGGCTCAGGTGAGCATGCATGTGCAATTAAACCTCTGAGAAATCTCTCCCCGGCGTGGCCAGGAGCAAATCGGAATGAGCATCGGAATCTGCAGATCCTTTATGTTCATCAAACGTGAGGAAGAGACTTTGTGATGGAAGCACTGACCAGTTTTAATGTTTCATGATTATCGTGACTGTAACGTCAAGGTCACAGTGCAGGTTCATACAGGAACTACTGTATTATCTACATGATAATTTATGAAAACTAAAAATGATCAGGGTTGGGAATTTGCATCTGCAACCAGCATTCAGGAAAAATCCTGTAGCTCATCAAATACTTACTAGAAATATACACACTTATGATTGGCACCCTGTCCAGGGTGTACCCCGCCTAGTGCCCGAAGTCTCCTGGGATAGGCTCCAGGTCCCCCGCGACCCTGAACACAGGATTAAGCGGTATAGAAAATGAATGAATGAATGAATGATACACACTTATGTTCCTTGTAAGGACTTAATTGGTATTGCAGCTATTTAATTAAAGCTACACCTAAATTCTTACCTTAATTATGACCTTACTGTAGTAGTCAGAGTAAAGAAACAAGTTACACACCCACATATTTTGCATTATTGTCCAAAGTGTATGTTTGTTTTTTATGTTTTCATGTGTTGTGCTTCACGACTTGTAGTGAACTTTCATGCTATACTGTTTGACCACATAAAATACATGTGCATCAAATTATCCACATGACAAATAACCCAACCCTGATTGTTACTGCAGGACAGATTGTGTTTAGTATAATGGCGTAACCTCGCTCTCAGACATGAGCTTATGTGCAGAACGACAGGTACGATGATCTCACCACTCTCTCTCTCTCTCTCTCTCTCTCTCTCTCACTCTCTCCACACTGACCCGAGGAGCCAGTCCAGACTTGCAGCTTCAGCCTGAGACCTGTGTTTGCTCATCGCTAGAAAATAAAAAGACGCGGCCAAGAGCAGCAAGAGGAGACTCGACACAGACCTGCTCGTCACTGCAGACGTTTTACAATGCGATCATGAAAAGTGATTCACCATGCCTCATTTCAGACCTTTCACATGATTACTGACATCATCAGAGAACGTTAACATGCATTGACACACAAGGAACTGCGCCCACTAGTGGACACCCCTAACAGAAAGGTTGCCATTCCTTTTTAATTTTCATGTGTGTGCGAATTTCACACCTCAGGGTCATAAATGTTCTCATGGCTAGGGTTGGATAATCAGACGCACCACTGTTAAGACCAAGCCCAGGACTAGCTGAGATCAATTCGAGCTCGCAAGGTCATAAGCAGTTTGATGCTGAGGCCTAAAACAGAGTGAGACCACATCGAGACGACCGAAAGCATTCAATAATTCTAGAGGTCAAGCCTTTATTTATGTAAATGAATTCCTTTTATTCGTAGATCTGTTTTCTTCCAAACCTTGTGCATGAAGAACATTACAGAAACAAACTTTTTCTTTACAAACTCTTAGTTGAAAGCGTTTCCACACTCGTCATGATTGTGTTATACTTGCCTCTCTCCCCACTCCTTTGCCAATCTGCTTTCATTGTACTAATATCAGTCAGTACACGAGTGCACTTTCGCATCTACAGTAGATCCTCATAGGCAATGGTGATGATGTCACACCCTAAGCAGCGGTCTACTTCCATGTTCTTGAAGCATTTAGCTTCCCGAGTACACAGTACCGGGCTTGACACTATCTTTATCACGCGGACACGAGCGCTCTTATGTACGGGGCTTTGAGGTCTGGTGTGCGCTGATCTGTGCACCAAGCCCAATCCTGAGGCTGAATAACATGCAATACAGATCCTACAGGAAAACTCAGGAGTCGCACTGATGAAGAAGAGGAAATGAAACATTCCTACAGTACAGTACGTGTCCAGAGATCACTTTTGCATCTTTAAATATCACTTATGACAAGCTGTATGAGTTTGCTCTCTCTCTCTCTCTCTCTCTCTCTCTCACACACACACACACACACACACACACACTTATTCACACCCCGCCCTTCACAACTTCTCATCCATTTTCATGTTAAATGCATTAAAAATCAGACTAACTATTTTTATTTTGAATAAAAGCATGCGTGTTAATTTAAGCTTTAGTTATAACTCCAGCATTTATAAAACGTTCATGTTTCATACTTTTTCTTCTCTGATTCCTCCACTGATTCAGGACTCGTTATTTTTTCTATTTCTTTCAATAAAACGTGTGAATAGTGCACAGTAAATAACAGATGATGGAAATCACAAAAATGTTTTGCTTTTTATAAGGATTTTAAGCCATGTTGAGATATAATGTAGTGTTTTAACAGGCACCAGTGGATTATTATTATTATTATTATTATTATTATTATTATTTATTTATTATAACAGTAGTTGAAAATGGTGTTAAAAGCCTTAAAAGCAGCATGTCGTCTTTACAGTGTGTTTTTTCTTCTTCTTCTTCTACAGTGGCTAGAGCTCATGGAAAAAAGTC
This sequence comes from Channallabes apus, assembly GCA_030522415.1. Taxonomy (NCBI): domain Eukaryota; kingdom Metazoa; phylum Chordata; class Actinopteri; order Siluriformes; family Clariidae; genus Channallabes; species Channallabes apus. The sequence goes on from CM060112.1 coordinate 1,846,577, forward strand.
ATTCATAAGTGTAAGAGGAGCGCTGCGCGGCCCCACCCTGCTGAGCAGAGCAAAGGGTGAACTCATTCCCTCCTTCTGCTTCTGCTCTGACTTTCACCCAACCAACCAGACTCATAGGCGCAGCACCACCCACTGGCATGTGTTTACTGCTGCATTCCTTTTCTTTTCTTTTTTTTTTGTTTAATGTGCTAAAAAGCAAGTGGAATCCCGCTTCCCTGCTTGACCGGTGTGTTTCTCTTTGCCTGTGCTTGCAGCGAGGCCTGAGGCAGGGCGTAACTCTTCTTATCTTTCCACTCTCACTCTATACCTGTTTGACAGGTAGGGTGTGTCTGAGAACGGGCTGCCCCTCCAGCAGGCGGTGCAACTGTATAAAAGGAAGGAGCCAGCCTCAGAAGAGCACACAGAGGGACTTTCGACTCTCCTTTGTGAGCGACCTCCTGCTACTCCGCCACTCAGCTCTACTGAAACTTTCTCGCTTCTCCACCAAACATGGCAGGCAGACAAATGAAGCAGTCCTTCTCCAGCAGGTCGGCCTATTCCATACCACCCAGGGGGGGAAGTGTAATTAGCAGTACACGCCGCTCTGTTGTCGGCTCTGGGTTCGGATCTGGTGGTGGCGGCGGCGGCGGCGGTAGCTACGCCAGCTTCAGCAGCAGCAGCCTCAGTGGAGGTGGTGGAGGAGGCTTTGGCATGGGAGGAGGCTATGGCATGGGTGGTGGCGGCGGCGGTGGTGGCTTCGGTGGTGGTGCAGGCGGCTTCGGTGGTGGTGGCTTCGGTGGTGGCTTCGGTGGTGGTGCAGGCGGTGGTGCCTTCGGTGGTGGCGGAGGCGCCTTCATCCCACCTACTATCACTGCTGTGACAGTCAACCCAAGCCTGCTGCAGCCACTCAACCTGGAGATCGACCCCAATATCCAGGTCGTCCGCACCCAGGAGAAGGAGCAGATCAAGACCCTCAACAACCGCTTCGCTTCTTTCATCGATAAGGTGAGACTCACTCAACTTCAAACCTTCATCTCTTTTAAAAATTTAATTCGTGACTCATTTTCCTCATATAATGCATTTCAAAACTCCTCTTAAAGTTTTTATTCGTGCTGAGTCGTACAGTACTTTCTCATCCTGCAATGTTTCTGTCTGACTTTACACTCCGACGTGTCACTAGGAAGGACTTTGTAACAGTTTCCATGTTAATAACCAGCTGTATAAGTAAAACAAAAGAAAGATACTGTAGAACAACCAATCACATCCAGGTTTGTTGCAGGATCGAACCAATAACTATCGTACATGTCTCAGTTTCAACATTAGGATGGATCCTATGAATCAACACTGTTGTAGATGTGTGTGTGTGTGTGTGTGTGTGTGTGTGTGTGTGTGTGTGTGTGTGTGTGTGTGTGTGTGTGTGTGTGTGAGTGAAAAGAGTTTTGTTTGTTAGCTAGTCAAACAGACAGAGTGTGGAGAGAGGACACACCTAAATATCTGCAGAACACAGGGCAAGCACACACACACACACACACACACCTGTATTTTACGTGGCTGTAGGAAACAGCAGAAGTTATCTGGGTTGTAGACATTACACACCCACACACAGGCAAACACACACATTTACACATTCACACACACACACACACACACACACACACACACACACACACACGCACACACACACAGTCCTTAATGCTTTCCATCAACAACTTTTTTTTTTACAAACGCATGTGAAGTCGAATCAAAATGCCAAAGCACAAGATATTCATTTTAACGCTGCTTTCTGTGAACAGCTCACGATGTGCTTGTAAAAAGTCAGGCGACGTGGACAGGGTGTGTTTCACATTACTGCATGACCCTTCATCCGCCTGCACCAGGGTGTGGTCGGTAAACCTACCTGTCTGATCTGTGTTATACACTTCCATCTGTGCAGCGATGCAGGTCTAGGCGTAGCCTCAGGTCATGAGGGCTTTTTTTTTTCCTTAGCTCTCCCTTCTTTTGGGAGATCATGGTTCATGCCTCATGGACACACCCTGTTAGTCTACTCTTTTTCACTCCCTTCCTCTCCCTCCTTCACCCCACCCTGCGGAAGAATTCATGGTTGGGATGACTCATGGGCCGTTTATGATTCCTGACAATAATCCAGGAGGAAACATAAAAGAGGCAGAAATACAAAAGGGCCAACAAATACAAGCCAACACAATTACACATTTCCTTTATTTTCCCAACATGCAACTTTAAACAGAATGAAAGAATTAAAATCTGTTGTTCTTGTCCCCCCCCCTCCCCATTCCTTCATAGGTGCGCTTCCTGGAGCAGCAGAACAAAATGCTGGAGACCAAGTGGAGCCTCCTGCAGGACCAGACCGCCACCCGCTCCAACATCGACGCCATGTTCGAGGCCTACATCGCCAACCTGCGCAGACAGCTGGACGGCCTGGGCAATGAGAAGGTCAAGCTGGAGGGGGAACTGAAGAACATGCAGGTTCTTGTTGAGGACTTCAAGAAGAAGTAAGACCACACCACAAATATGTTTGTGGTAAAAGTGTGAATATTATTTTTTAAAAATCCTCATTTTGTATCGGTTCTTCTTCTCTGTTTACAGGTATGAGGATGAGATCAACAAGCGTGCCGCTGCAGAGAACGAATTTGTCCTCCTGAAAAAGGTACTACATGTTTATTAAAATAATTTTAAAATGCTACTCTCCCCAATGATGAAACCAAAAGCTCATCTTTGCTGTTCTTCTCAGGATGTTGATGCAGCCTACATGAACAAGATTGAGCTTGAGGCCAAGTTTGAAGCTCTTCAGGATGAAATCGCCTTCCTCAGAGCTGTCTTTGATGCTGTGAGTGACTTTTATATTTGAAACTTTCTTGTATTCGCATACTGTATAGTGTTCTATAGAGAAGCCTGACCAGAGTGACCATTGCAGGAGCTGCGTGAGCTGCAGTCTCAGGTCAAGGACACATCAGTCGTTGTGGAGATGGACAACAGCAGGAACCTGGACATGGATTCCATTGTGGCTGAAGTCCGCGCTCAGTATGAGGATATCGCCAAAAAGAGCAGGGAAGAGGCCGAGGGCTGGTACAAACAGAAGGTGCGTGATTTTAGAAGAAATTTTCCTTTCTTGAAAATGTTTCCAGAATGCTGGATTTGAAAGTTTGATGTTTCTCAAATTTCTGTTTCAGTTTGAGGAGTTGCAGTCCTCTGCTGGTAATTATGGTGAGGATCTGCGCTCTACGAAGGCTGAGATCGCTGAGCTGAACAGAATGATCGCCCGTCTCCAGAACGAGATTGAGTCTGTCAAGGGACAGGTAGCTGAGACGGAAATTGTTTTGTTTTTGAATGATTGTATTGATTAACAAAAATCCTGATTTAACCTTCTTCTTTTCATTTTCAGCGTGCCAACCTGGAGGCCCAGATTGCTGAGGCAGAGGAGCGTGGAGAGCTGGCTGTTAAGGATGCCAAGCTCCGCCTCAAGGAACTGGAAGAGGCTCTCCAGAGAGCTAAGCAGGACATGGCAAGGCAGGTCCGCGAGTACCAGGAGCTCATGAACGTCAAGCTGGCTCTGGACATTGAGATCGCCACCTACAGGAAACTCCTGGAAGGAGAGGAACACAGGTAAGCAGCTCCTGGTGGTCTATTGTGATTCCTGTGATGTGCAGAAGGCTTTAGAATGAATTAATCTCGATCATTTTTCTTTTCAGAATCAGTCAAGGTCCAGCCCAGGCCACCGTCCACGTGCAGCAGTCCACCACAAGCAGTGGTAAGTGAAGTTTCCTTACAAACATGACGCTCTACTCATTTTTATTTGTTTGTTCTTCTGTTGATCTGACATCTTGGAACTATCTTTTGCAGGATATGGAGGCTATGGAGGCGGATCATCAGGCGGATACGGAGGAGGATACGGTGGCGGCATGGGCGGCGGCGGCGGCATGGGCATCGGCATGGGCATGGGTGGTGGCATAGGTGGCGGCATGGGTGGTGGATATGGCGGTGGCGCAAGCATCAGCAGATCCTCCATGTCCACCGTCAGCAGCCAAAGGCGTTACTAAGCATAAGCTTCCCAACTTCTTTTTCCTGCATCTTCATCAACATGTCATCGGCAGAGATAAAATATTAAAATCTTAGCGACTAGCCCAATTCGCATCATCCAACCATTTTCTGTTTTTTTTTTAACTAGATAAAAAGATTCTGAAGAGATTTTACTAGGTAGTTGACACAAAAGGAAACCAAGAGGAATGTAAAGGGAAATGCTTGATTCTGTTTTACCCTGCTGAAAGTTTCTTATTTTCTGCACTGATATGTTCTGGGGAAAAATCCAGACTTAATAGGTATAAAGATTTAAAAGACCAAAGCTGTGCGTTAAAACTGAAGCCACTGGAGCTAAACGTAGAACAGGGACGTGAGTGTTAATGCAGAAGGCATCGTGAGAGAAGTTTACACCCACAACAGATCTGTTTCCAGTCATGAACAATATCACTGAGCTAACACTGTGAGGAGACCTGTTGTGGTGTAAACCACATCACACATGGGTTCCTGTGATGATACTCTCCACAACTCCTGCTTTTTCACTTGCTAATTTGGCAGCTGTTTGCTAACTCACCATCCTGACCAACTAAACAAGCTTGTGTCCTCCTCATAGGCTCGACTTTGCTTCTAAAGTACAATTGAGGATTACAATCCCTCGTTCTCAGGCTGTCCCAGATCTGTTTTCATCTTTTCTTCTTAGACAAAAAAATGCAAACAAACGCGGACGATAGGACCAGGTTTATTGTGTGTGAAATGACCTTGTGACATCATCAAAACCTGAACTCAATAAATCTGAGAACTATAGTTACTGTGTGAGACTTTTCATTCCTCTCCGGTTAGTGTCCTGCATGCTACACCCAGGAAAAGACAGAAATTACAGGTAATAAAATGTAATGATGGAAACGTTTATTATTTTTAATTTGATAGAATTTTAAATATATAAACCTAAACACTGTAGTATTAGAAGTAAAAAAAAAAAAAGATTGCACCGACATTTTGTTACACTGACAAACAAACCATGATCTTATTCTCTTAATTTACAGTTAATTGATATTTAAAACAATAAAAAATTATAGAAATGAAACAAAATGCTTAAAAGAAATCATAAAATAATTTTTAAAAAACAATTACTGAAAAAAGCTAATTATTGAGGAAAACCTAAAATACAATCAAAATACAAAAATTATCAGCATTAATTGAAATGTATATAATAATAATAATAATAATAATAATAATAATAATAATAATAAAATACCATTATATTAACTAGCTTTGATTGCTACTTATTATGTAGTAGTACTTATTGAGCATTAATGTAAATACATTATACTTTAATTTAGTTTTATTGTAAAGATTGTATTATTATGTTTTGCATAAAAAAAGTACTAGCACCTAGCATTCAAGCTAATGGCATTAGTGGCAGTATTAGTATAAGGATATGAATTATTTACAAATTATTATATAACATTGGGGATTTATAGATGTACTTCAAAAAGAGTTCATATCACGACATCATCTTTTTACAAGTTCTAAAGCAACTTCCTGTTAAACAAAGTTGAGTTATTCTCAATAAAAGTATACAATATCTCAATATTTACTTTATATGTTCAAGTAACAGAAAAAAAAATTATTTTTTTAATTATCTGCAGTTAAGGAAAATATCATCAGAAAATATACACAATTTGTGATGAGTTTGGGTGTAGATGAGGTTTAATTAATATTTATTAATTAACACTGATTAATAAAAGTAAATTTTCATTACAGGTTGTTATAAGGAAATCTTTCCTTCTGATTGCAATATCGTCTTTAGCTTTACATATAAGATTTATAAACATAATGACACTGATAATCATGAAGTCCTGCAGAACCCTTGGAGACTGTTTGCCGCTGTGTTCTCCAGCGCCCCATTTGGTGTAGCTGTGGTATTGTTCTTCTCTGTGATGATGTGACTGAATCACTGAAATGTACATTTTATTAACGCCCACCATAAACACAGAGCAGTACGAGGATTATCACACCTAGAGCTGTGGTGACGACCCCCGCAGCGATTGCTCCTGGAGGAGGAGGATCATAAACTGCAAAAAGATGAGAAGAACAAGGGGAAAAGAGCACGTTATACAACGTAACAAAACGTGCAGTATGAAGTCCGTCATAAAGAAGCGAACAACATCTGAAAACATTACCTTAAAACCCAAGCGGCACAGATACATGCAACAAAGCACAGGTCAATGACAACAAAAACATATTCAGTGGTGTGAAAAACTATTTGCCCCCTCCTGATTTCTTATTCTTTTGCATGTTTGTCACACAAAATGTTTCTGATCATCAAACACATTTAACTATTAGTCAAAGATAACACAAGTAAACACAAAATGCAGTCTTTAAATGAGGGGTTTTATTATTTAGGGAGAAAAAAATCCTAACCTACATGGCCCTGTGTGAAAAAGTAATTGCCCCCTGAACCTAATAACTGGTTGGGCCACCCTTAGCAGCAATAACTGCAATCAAGCGTTTGCGATAACTTGCAACGAGTCTTTTACAGCGCTCTGGAGGAATTTTGGCCCACTCATCTTTGCAGAATTGTTGTAATTCAGCTTTATTTGAGGGTTTTCTAGCATGAACCGCCTTTTTAAGGTCATGCCACAACATCTCAATAGGATTCAGGTCAGGACTTTGACTAGGCCACTCCAAAGTCTTCATTTTGTTTTTCTTCAGCCATTCAGAGGTGGATTTGCTGCTGTGTTTTGGGTCATTGTCCTGCTGCAGCACCCAAGATCGCTTCAGCTTGAGTTGACGAACAGATGGCCGGACATTCTCCTTCAGGATTTTTTGGTAGACAGTAGAATTCATGGTTCCATCTATCACAGCAAGCCTTCCAGGTCCTGAAGCAGCAAAACAACCCCAGACCATCACACTACCACCACCATATTTTACTGTTGGTATGATGTTCTTTTTCTGAAATGCTGTGTTACTTTTACGCCAGATGTAACGGGACACGCACCTTCCAAAAAGTTCAACTTTTGTCTCGTCGGCCCACAAGGTATTTTCCCTTTCAAGTCTTGGCAATCATTGAGATGTTTTTTAGCAAAATTGAGACGAGCCTTAATGTTCTTTTTGCTTAAAAGTGGTTTGCGCCTTGGAAATCTGCCATGCAGGCCGTTTTTGCCCAGTCTCTTTCTTATGGTGGAGTCGTGAACACTGACCTTAATTGAGGCAAGTGAGGCCTGCAGTTCTTTAGATGTTGTCCTGGGGTCTTTTGTGGCCTCTCGGATGAGTCGTCTCTGCGCTCTTGGGGTAATTTTGGTCGGTCAGCCACTCCTGGGAAGGTTCACCACTGTTCCATGTTTTTGCCATTTGTGGATAATGGCTCTCACTGTGGTTCACTGGAGTCCCAAAGCTTTAGAAATGGCTTTATAACCTTTACCAGACTGATAGATCTCAATTACTTTTGTTCTCATTTGTTCCTGAATTTCTTTGGATCTTGGCATGATGTCTAGCTTTTGAGGTGCTTTTGGTCTACTTCTCTGTGTCAGGTAGCTCCTATTTAAGTGATTTCTTGATTGAAACAGGTGTGGCAGTAATCAGGCCTGGGGGTGACTACAGAAATTGAACTCAGGTGTGATAAACCACAGTTAAGTAATTTTTTAACAAGGGGGGCAATCACTTTTTCACACAGGGCCATGTAGATTTGGTGTTTTTTTCTCCCTTAATAACGTAAACCTTCATTTAAAAACTTCATTTTGTGTTCAATTATGTTATCTTTGACTAATAGTTTTCGGTTTTTGATGAGCAGAAACATTTAAGTGTGACAAACATGCAAAAGAATAAGAAGTCAGGAAGGGGGCAAATAGTTTTTCACACCACTGTATATATATATATATATATATATATATATATATATATATATATATATATATATACATACATATATGTGCTTATTTGGACACCTTGCCAGTGTTAATGCGGAGGCTTCTGACAAAAAACGGTGTACTTTAGTTTTTGATATGTCAGATATAAATAAAGTTTTCATTACTTTCATAAAGTATACATTTATTATTATTTTTTGCTCAGTCAGGTTTGTATTCAGTAGTTGGTTAAATTTAACAAAATCAAATAACGATATGTCACTTTATACCGCACAATCCTGAGCCCTATATACAGTATTTTAATTACAAAAACAGCAAAACAAATAAGGGCTAAAATACTCTGAGCTTTAAGGGCTGCGTCCAGAGGTTTATTCTTACTAGATAAAAAGAAATCAGAAACGGTGTTTTAGTAAAAAATCATGCTGCATATCTTCAGATTAGATACTAAGTACTGTGCCACCATTTTACCAAATACCACTTTATTGCTGATCTTTGTGATCAAATATCATCAGCATGTGAAATCTTTACTTAATCTCCTTATCAGCATGTAACAGCAGATATTTCTCTTTCCACAGAAATATAACTGAAGCCTTGGTTCGATTTGTTTATGTCACACACACCCGCGCCACGTCCGGCACTAGGACCCGGAAGTAGTACGGTCGCAAAAACAGGAAGCATAAAAGGAGACAAGATGGCGCTTCACATCACTCAGTCATTTGAGTTCGCCCATGTCGGTTCGGATCGTTTTCCTGCCATTTCGTGAGTACTCACTTTCTTGGGTTATCTTTCTGATTCGAGTGTGTGTTTATAGGACGCGGGTTAAATGCGTTTTTTTCCCTTGCTCACCTTCTGTAAGAGTCCTTAAACTAATTCGCGTGGTTATCCTGCCTACTCGCTTGCTTCTACGTTTGGGTTTACCGTCCACGCAACAAAGGGCTAACCACTAGTGTGCTAATCTTCTGGCCATCCCGGTTAGTTTTGTCATGGTTTATGTGCACCATCAGCCATCTCCATCCAGGCAGGACAAGCAGAGAGCTTCAACTAATATTGACCTTCATAAAGCCAACATTTATAGCTTTATCCGTTTTCATTCATGTATTTTCCATGCTGTAGGTTTGTGGCGCTTACATCACAAGGCGGGGTGGGGGAGGGATGGGATCCCAACCCATTGCAGGGCACAAGCACACACCCCAGGGCACACTTACATCCTAAATCATTCACTATGGGTGATTTCTCAACACTTTCAAGGCTACACTGAGCGCATCTGAAAAGCAGAAAGAAATGAACCAAGAAAGTGTAGAACATTTAAACTCCACACACACTCACACAGGATGTGAGGATTTAAAAAATGGAACCCATTGCTCTGGAGGTGTGACACAACAGTGGTAAGCAATGGAAAATGTGTCTCTAAGTAGAGGTGGAGGTCTTAGGCAGAATCCGCCCTTTCATCCATCGCCAGGACGATCAAGACCACAGGTCCACCAGGAAAGCCACATTTAAGGATTCCCTCTACTCTCACTTTCCCTGGTCCTTCTACTGATACTCTCTCTCTCTCTGCCCTACTCCCTAACGATTCTCTTTCTCCTACTCTCACTCCCTCCATTGTTCACCTAATGAGCTTTTCAGCCAGTGGAGGACCCTTGACCTTAGAGGATACAAATTTGTGGAATCTTAAAAACTAAAAAAAATTCTTGAATGAGTCATGAAACGTTTCGACCTAACAAGGAAGAAGTCCAATTGGCATGACTCAACATCCAGATATATATTTGCATAGTGGTCAAAAATAGCAACTGCAACAAATACAAAGGGTTTGGAGCAGCTGACAGTGGAGTCACAAATACACAAATTTTGCAATAAAGTGGATTAGTGTAAAAATAATTCAGCTGTTTTACAGTATGGCTGTTTTCCAAAACTCAAACCCTGAGTTTTTGGCTAGTTTTAGGTCTTTGTCTTGTTATTGGGTTAAAAGTTGGTCAAAACCTGGAAGCAACACCTGCTGTATCAACCAGTACTTACTGTAGATGCCTATCACGTTGCTGTTTTCTGTCTTCCGAATCTTGTATGATTGTGGATGTACATAGCAGGCATACTCTCCCTCAGGCACCGGGGCCCTTAATAACCAGGTGTTACTGTAACCAGGTAGGACTCTTCGGTCAGAATAGGAATGATCATTCCCATTGTATGTGAAGGTGATGTAAGCCTGGAAAAGAATATAACTTTATACATGTCAGAATATTGAAATCCAGGCAGATGTTTCAAGGAAAACTGAGAAAAAATGTCTTACAAATTCATGACGGGGCGAGTAAAAAATGCATTGGAGATGCACATCCTCTGTGGACCTGACATACACTCGTGAAGCCACGTCATAGTTTTCCACCGAAAGCTTTGGAGGAGGGAGGGCGTCTGCCAGAGAGCCGGAGAAACATATCAGAAACAGGATTTAGCTTTAAACACACTACAGTATGCACTATAAAAATAACAATATGGAATAATTATAAAGTGCATCTATAGATGTTTTGAGAGCACAAAGGAAGATCAAGAATAAAAACCGAACGTTTGTACATCTTTAAAAAATAAATAAATGAGGGCTGAAACGATTCCTCGAGTAATTCGATTACAAAAAATGATCGAGGCAAAATCTTCTGCCTCGGAGCTTCGTTTAATACATTTAAAAAGCTTGCGTTATGTTTTTGCGCAATAACAGTTTTTGTTGACGGCTCTCCCGGATGCAAGCCACCAGTAAACACCTACAAAGAAGAAGTGCTTACGTCATCCAAAAAGCGGAAGGAGACGCAGACAGTTAGCTGTGTTGAGGGAGCGTTCTGGTGCGGTCGCAAAATGGAACGATAAAATTATCAGCGAGCCAAGAGAAGAAGAAGCCAGCAAGAGAAAACGACAGGAATTGTCAGTAAAGGCTTATATGTTAGACCTGAGCTGTAGATTTTTAAACTTTTAGTTCTCAAAGTTTAGTTGCACACCTTTGTGGTTTTGTATAATTATTTTTTTAATGTGTGCCTTAGTTTTTTGATCATTTAAAATACCTTTTTTTTTTTTTTTTTTTGCATCTGAGAAAAGGCTTTAAAATAAGAATGTATGACACTGTAATGCACTTAATTCATCTCAGTCAACTTTAATACCCCTAATCTCACCTACATGGTTTCGCACGATTACGTTTCCATCTTTCCGCGCGAAAAATTAAACATGTTTAAACATGTGATTTTTCTAAAAATGTAGATCATGCAATGTTCATAAACATCTACTGTAAGATCTGAGATATTTCAAACTGCGTCTTGATGCTGTCCTGGAGTATGTGTGTGTGGGTGTGTGTGTTGCTGACTTGAGCAGATGATGTCCCGTGTTCCCTTGTCACAAAGATTTGTTGAAATGAGGGGACATTCTGCAACCCTCTTCTCGGATCCTGTGCAGTTTGTTCCTACATCGCTGTAAGATGAGTAACTGACTGCGGTAAAGTCAATCACGCGTCCGCAGCCCAGCTCTCGGCATATGACTCCAGCCACTGAAAAACCATTGCTGTCTTTGGAAGAAAAGCAAACAGGTGCCCAGTTGCCGCTCACTTCCACAAAGGCATCTCCATAACAGGAATCAGAAACAGAGTCTTTCAGACCCAAACGTACCTGGAGCGCCTCTGAAATAAAAGAGTACTCATGTTAGAAATACTGTACTGTACACTCTGGCGTGATACTGAGTCAGGGTGGAATTTGTTACCTGGCTTGGCTGTAACAGGTTTGGATCTGGAGCGTAAGGTTCTCCCATTAAAGAACATCTCCACTTCACACAGAAACTCATACGTTTCTGTTACGTTTGTTATCTTGACTACACCTCCTCGTTCTCCTGGCCCGACAACTCGTGATCCATATATTTCGAAGGACTTGTTGTTGGCGAGACGGAAATAAAGAATCAGAGTGGCGTTTGTGTAGGCATCATCTGGGGTGTAAATGTGCACGCTGTAGTTCCCCCCCACAGCAAACAGGGGCGGATTGAGGATAATAATGGGATCCAACAGAGCAGCTATCAGAGGCAAAAAGAAGAACAGAGAGCGGAAGCATTTTTATCAGGATATAACTGATTTAGACAATAACATACAGTACAGCTGAGTTATTACAGTAGGTTCAAATAATCATAGGAACTTTAAGTTCATAAACATAGTTGTCTCAGACATCAGGAACAACATTTTTTCATTGCAACATCACGTCAAATCAAACATTTGCATCCATACATGTTTGATCTGTCCAGTTAGCATATTGTTGTATGGATGATGACTGTACAGTAGATGATGTTTTAGACTATATGTACAGTATATGAGGCCCACTTCTAGGATAAGTAAGATTCATTCATCTTCTATACCGCTTTATTCTGTATTTAGGGTCGCGGGGACCTGGAGCCTATCCCAGGAGACTCTGGGCACAAGGCAGGGTACACCCTGGACAGCGTGCCATCGCAGAGCACACACACACTCATTCACACACTATGGTCAATTTGGGAACGCCAATTAGCCTAATCTGCATGTCTTTGGACTGTGGGAGGAAACCGGAGTACCCGGAGGAAACCCACCAAGCACAGGGGAACATGCAAATACACAGAGACAGGAATCGAGCCTGGCCGGGAATAGAACCCGGACCCTGGAGGTGCAAGGCGACAGTGCTAACCACTACACCACCGTGCTGCCTGGATAAGTAAGATGAAAAATAAAAATATATGCACATCCAGCCCCCACACAGAAAACGGCCACTAATTCTGCTGCAGTCCCATCAATCAACATCTCAGATGACCAGGTAAAACGCGGTCTGAGCAGACTCTGCCCTACAAAAGCTACAGGTCCGGACAACATTAACCCAAGAGTCCTGAAATCCTGTGCTCCTCAACTGTGTCTCTCTGTGACAGACTGTGTCTAAGTCTGTCTCTACAGAAAGTCCCAGCCCTGTGGAAAACATCCTGCATTGTTCCTGTCCCCAAGATACCATGACCCTCTGCCCAGAATGATTACAGGCCTGTCGCTCTAACATCACATATTATGAAGGTGTTTGAGAGACTTATCCTGGATACACTTCGTCCCCAGGTGAAGTCTTTTCTTGACCCTCTTCAGTTTGCCTATCAGCCACTCCTGGGAGTAGATGACGCCATCATACACCTGCTCCACCGTACATACTTCCACCTCGACAATCCTGGGACCAGTGTGAGGATTATGTTCTTTGACTTCTCCAGTGCCTTCAACACCATACGACCAGCGATACTGGGGGAGAAACTGAGAATCATGGAAATTGACACTCCATTGGTCTCCTGGATAATGGACTACCTGACCTGCCGTCCCCAGTATGTTTGCCTACAAAACTGTGTGTCTGACACTGTGATCTGCAGCACTGGTGCTCCTCAGGGGACTGTTCTGTCTCCATTTCTTTTCACCCAATATACATCGGACTTTAAGAATAATTCAAGATCATGCCATCTACAGAAGTTCTCCGACGACTCTGTGGTGATGGGATGTATTAAGGACGGTGACATCTCCGAGTGCCAGTCTGTGGTGGATGACTTTGTTTTCTGGTGTGAGCGCAACCACCTTCAACTTAACGTCAAGAAAACAAAGGAGCTGGTGGTCGACTTTAGGAAAGGTGGAACCCCTGTGACTCCTATATCTGTCCAGGGAGAGACAGTGGACATGGTCTCTGAGTACAAATACCTAGGAGTCCATTTGGATAATAAACTGGACTGGTCAGTTAACACAATGGCCCTCTACAAGAAAGGACAGAGCAGGTTGTACTTTCTGAGAAGGCTCAGGTCTTTCAACATCTGTAATACCATTCTTCGGATGTTTTACGAATCTGTGGTGGCGAGTGTCGTCTTCTTTGCCGTGGTCTGCTGGGGATGTAACATAAAAGCGGCAGACAGAAACAGACTGGACAAGGTCATTAAAAGGGCCGGATCTGTCCTGGGTTTGGATCTGGACTCTGTTGATGTCGTGGCAAAGAGGAGGATTCTGTCCAAAATACGAACAATCTTGAACAATCCTTCTCACCCGCTATACGGAGTTCTCACCGACCAGAGGAGCAACTTCAGCCAGAGACGAATTATGACCAGATGTTCTACGGAGCGCCACAGGAGATCTTTTCTCCCTACGGCCATAAAATTATATAACTCTTCTCTATAGCATTTTGACTACAGGTCAGGGACTGTCAGTAGTTCCTGTTTAATAACCAATAACATTTTACACTTTTGACACTTTTTGTTCACACAACTCAATGTTCTAAGTGCAATATCTGATAATAATACACTTGTGCAATACTTCTTTTCACTTACACTTGTTTTAGTGCAATAGGTAACTAAATTATGTGCCAGAGCTAATTACTAATCTATTCTATTTTTACTTCTATTTATTGTTATTTTTCGTTGAATTTTACACATCTGTTTCTTTAATTTTATTTTCCTGTCTAATATATACCCCCCTCTACCCCACCAACTTAACTTTTCTTCCTTCCCGGTAAATTAATTTGATTAATCTGAGCAACTGTATAACCAAGAGCAAATTCCCTCTGGGATTAATAAAGTTCTTTGAATCTTGAATCTTGAACAAAAAAAATCACATGACAGCATCAACAATTATGCGACTATTGACATCTTTAGAGGTAAAATAATACTACACATTGTTGAAACAATTTAATTTGAGTTTTAAAAAACAGCGTAGATAACAACTGTTGAACTATATAAAAACTTCTTTTCAGTACCAGTCAAAAGTTTGGATTTATTTTTTACATTCTAGAACATAACTGGATTTATTTATCCAATAATTCAATGCTATTCTAATTGTATAGCTCTTGTATAAATCAAAATGATCAAATAAGAAATAAAACATTAAGCAACAATAACACTAACAGTCAGTTTACATTTAGTCATTTGGCAGACGCTCTTATCCAGAGCGACTTACATTTTTTTAATGTCATTACACATCTGAGCAGTTGAGGGTTAAGGGATTTGCTCAAGGGCCCAAAAGTGGCAACTTGGTGGTTGTGGGGTTTGAACCTGGGATCTTCCGAACCATAGTCCAATGCCTTAACACTAGAAGCGCCACGCCAGTCTGACCTACTTATAACGCGGTTCAGCAGTCATTTGACCGCCTATTGTTTTGAATGGGAAGCTGTTGCTGACACACAATGATCGCTAGATGTCGTTTCACCCAAAGCAAATAGTTTAGCTCCAAGATCAACTTGCACTTGGACAATGCGCTATTCATTCCCGCGTTGATAATCAGCTGTATTTTTTTTTTCATATTCAACTGAGAAAACCTACTACAGAGTCTCTAAGTGGAGTCACTACAGTAAGTCTCTACTTAATTTTATAATGTTTTAAGAAAATTAATTAGGTCGTTCATTCTATTTGAAGCTTCTGAACTTCTCGGATGTATTTTTAGTGTGACAGTGCTTTAGATTAGTTCTGAACTCGCTTCTGTGAAATTATCGCTAAAACAATGTAATGACCCTCCTGAGGATTCATTCATTCATTTTCTATACTGCTTAATCCTGTGTTCAGGGTCGCGGGGGACCTGGAGCCTATCCCAGGAGACTTCAGGCACTAGGCGTCTCCTGTTAATGTGGGCACACACACATACACACACTCACACACACACACACTATGGGCAATTTAGGAACGCCAATTAGCCTAACCTGCATATTTTTGGACTGTGGGAGGAAACCGGAGTACCCGGAGGAAACCCACCAAGCACGGGGAGAACATGCAAACTCCATGCACACAGAGACGGGAATCGAGCCTGGCCGGGGAATCGAACCCTGGACCCTGGAGGTGCAAGGCAACAGTGCTAACCACTACACCACCGTGCCGCCTCCTCCTGAGGATATAAAACTTTATTATTGTTTGAATTAATCAGATCTACCACAGCTGAACAATGGTAACATGGTATGGTAACATAAGCACCTCGGATACCTGTCACTGCTGCTTATCGGAATGATGGCTCGGTGGTAAGTCATTTGCTTACCGTGTGGACGATCCTGGTTCGATTCCCAGCCAGTGATCAACAACAAATTGGGTTTCTAAATTAAGTTGAAATTTAAATTATTGTGTCCTATTTATATGATGTCGTCCTCGATAATGATTATAATAAATATATAAATTATTTTTCAGGTTAATTTTTTTCACGCTCCAGCGATATTTAATGACTTAAATAATTTTTCATTCCCTTTTCCACTAAAGTGAAGATCCATTGTTCACTAGTTCCCTACAGCGCTACAGTTCACTACTCTGTGCAGCTGTGTGTGTACAGAGAATTTGTGTATGTGTGCGCATTTCATATGTACAGTAGCAGTTTGAGCAGTTAGTAGTATATACGTATGTGTGACTGTTCCTATATGTGTATGCAAGTGTTTCATGTGTGTGTGCATGAGTGAAGTTTGATTTAAGCCCTATACGGCGCCTCATAGAGTTTCAGGTAAAAAAAGATCTTTCATGATGAGTGTGTGTATGCACTTTAAATATACAGTAAACAATAAACACTGCCTTTTGCAAAGGCAATAATAATCACAATAATAAAGCTTTATATCCTCAGGAGGGGTCGTTACATTGTTTTAGCGATGTTTAGGTGCTTATGTTACCATAACGGAAAAGTGAAGTTGTCTAGCTGTTTAGTGTCACCATGCAGATGTTACACACCGTGTAGTTACCGAAATCTTTGGTTTAGTTCTGAGTGGCCACACATCACTTCCACATTCCCGAATAGGCGCCTGGTCCGTTGCCTAGCAACACCGAATGAAACGAGGCATAATCGTGGTTTTTGCTTCAGTTTGACATAGCAGAGTTTATTATCTACTGTGGTAGATCTGATTTATTCAAACACAATAATAAAGCTTTATATCCTCAGGAGGGGTCATTACATTGTTTTAGCGATAATTTCACGGAAGCGAGTTCAGAACTAATCTAAAGCGCTGTCACACTAAAAAAACATCCGAGAAGTTCAGAAGCTTCAAGTAGAATGAATGAACTAATTAATTTTCTTAAAACGTTTTAAAATTAAGTAGAGCTAAATCCCTAAATCTCCTTATAAAATATTGCTGATTATCAATGCGCGAATGAATGGCGAATTGTAGATATTGCATGGAAGCATTATATATATATATATATATATATATATATATATATATATATATATATATATATATATAAACTGCATATATGGAATGAAACCTGAGATACGCACTGGATGATGCATAGATAGTATGCGCGATCCCTTGCGCCATCTGCTGAGAGAAATGAGAATCGCAGGTTGGAAAAGGCAGGAAACGTCACGCCGCCGCGCAGCTGTCAGCAATTTCACGTAAATAAGAGCAATATAGCTTTATACTGGCTATTACTGGTGCGATTTTGAAAAATGTAAGCATGCTGGGTGATTAAGCTCATAGATCTAGGAAAAGTCATGAAAGGAGGGTTCTGCATTTTGATCGAGTGTGAAGTATTTATTTATTTTTTTCCCCCTTTGTCAGGGGTCGCTAGGGGGCGCGATGGATCCAAGTGCAGACAGGGTGAGCGGGAGACAGTGGTGCTTGTAAACAATGAAGCAGGCAGGGCAGTGATTAAATTCAAAATTGCAAAATATTTTATGCTGCAGGGAGGAGACTTCGCCGAAATGCGGAGACGCGGAGTGCCAGCTCGTGAATGTGTCGAGGTGAGGGGCGATGCGTGTGATGCAAGCGTTGCGTAGACACGGAAGTGCGCGAGCCGGCGCGAGTGAGAGTCGACAGCTGGGATCAATGCTGGCGCGTGCAGCGTGAGCTTGTGCTGCGGCGGCGCGCAGATCGAGCGCATGCAGAGGGAGAGCTCCGCGATGAAATGCCGGTGTGGATGGAGGGGGCGAGAGCTCAGCGAGCCGCGAGGGCTAATCGTTGTCGTGAAGCAGGCAGAGGTCGAAGCTGGAGAGACGAGAGGGAGTCCGTGATCCAAGCTCGTAGTCGTAAACAGGTAAGACGTCAGCAACATGAAATATCCAAGGTGTAGCATCCAAACAAGACGAGAGACGAAATCGTGGTCGGGGAGAACGAAGCATGGTCGAGATCCAATAAACAATGAAAGAAAATCGCTGGAATATTGGGCTAGTGAGGCACACAATAATCTGGCGACGTGGCGGTGTCAGAGTGTGGTTTAAATAGGTAAAAGGCTGATTACTGATAGCGTCCAGGTGTACAGGGAGGGGGGGGGGCGGTGCGATGCGAGAGTGGTTGACAAACATGGATCATGATGGGGCTGTAGCTTGGCATGTCGTGACACCCTTGCGGTCAAATGACTGCTGCTCGGCGCTTCTAGTGTTAACCACTGAGCTACCCCTGGCCCAGTCAGTTGTTATTTTATGACATGCAGGTCAGCTGTTCAGTTCTTGCAAGGACAGTATCATGTTGAGAGCGTCAAGTCTCCCATGAAGATCTTCCCTGGAAATCAAGACCAAAACTTACATTTGCTGCAGAGGAGAAGTTCATTTAGAGTCACCAGCCTCAGAAATCACCAAATAACAAACAGCAGCTTTTTGTTATGAACCACGTTATGAAGATTTACAGAGCAGAAGTAGCAGATAAACATTTCAATAACATATATAGATACAGTATACTACTGTTCAAAAGTTTTAGTTCACTTTCTAACTCCATGATGGTTCCTGATTTTTATTTCTTTCTACATTGTTGAGGGTGTAGCGGTTTAGGGTTGAAACACCCAATGATCATTCGATGTGGATGTAATCGGAATCATGAACCTCTGGGCAACTAGTGACTTCCAGGAAAGGCTGGATGGCAACCGAGGAAGTTCGGTGACTCTGGAGAGACAGATGACCTCCAGGAAAGACTGGCATGGGTGTATTAGGTTAGCAACCTCATGCACAGCACTCGCAAGAGGGCACCAACTCAAGCTATGGAAAGTTATACGAAGCAATACCCCCAGAGTCGTCTGAGAGGGGGGGGGGGATGAGCGACTCAACAGGATAGACACAATGGTAATACCATCAATCAAGTTTGTAAGAGCGGGTCAAATGACACCAACTACAGTAACGACAAGAACCAATCTGCTGCAAAAGGCCCAATCATGTGAAATGAAGGTAGACCTGAAGGAAAGATTGCAATTCCCCCCGGTTGTCCAGACAACCCTGAGGCCAGATGCAGTACTGTGGTCTGCAGAGGCAAAGAAGATCATCCTCATCAAACTTACAGTCCCATGGGAAGAGGGTTGTGAACAAGCATTTGAGAGAAAGAGCGGCAAATACAAGGATCTCTTGCAGGAGTGCAGGGGGAAAGGTTGGCAGGCATGGCTCTTCCCAGTCAAGGTTGGCTGTAGAGGATTCCCCGCCCAGTCAGTATGGAGGATGCTTACAGCCATTGGGGTGACGGGGAGGGAGAGAAAGATGACCGTTCGCTGGATGGGGGAGGCAGCAGAGAGGGCTTCTTGCTGGTTATGGAGCAGGAGAGAGGAGCTTAGCTGGAAGCCAGGGGGAGTTGATGGCCAGTGATTTGGCCACCACTGCTGACCCACCAATGTTGAGGGTGTTGCGGTTTAAGGTTGAAACACCCAATGATCATTATATACCGCCTGATGACATCAACTCCTACCGGCTAGGGCTGCATTCACCAAAAGTGAATGAAGGAGAAGCATCTTTGGATGTAAACGAAATCATAAAGGAATGATGAAGGTGTCCAAAAAATGCATTAATCTCCTTTGAACAGCTGATTTTTGAGATGTTTCTGCTACTTCTGCTCTGTAAAGACTTCATAACGCCTCTAATCTGAGGTGCTGTTAATTGGTCATTTTTCAGGCTGATACCTCTAAATGAACTTCTTGTCTGGAGCAGAGGTAGGTTTTGGTCTCGTCCTCCTGGGACGGCCTTCATGAGAGCCAGTTTCATTATGGTGCTTGACGGATTTTGCAAATGCACTTGACAATACTGTTTTTGCAAGAACTATTACAGAAAGGCTGACCTCTGTGTCTTAAAATAACAACTTCTTCTTCTTTGTCTTTCGGCTGTTCCCTTTCAGGGGTCGCCACGGCGAATCATCTGCCTCCATCTAACCCTATCCTCTGCATCCTCTTCTCTCACATCAACTAACTTCATGTCCTCTCTCACTGCATCTATAAATCTCCTCTTTGGTCTTCCTCTAGACCTCCTGCCTGGCAGTTCCATCCTTCTACCGATATATTCACACTCTCTCCTCTGAACATGTCCAAATCACCTCAATCTGGCCTCTCTGACTTTATCTCCAAAACATCTCACATGAGTTGTCCCTCTGATGAACTCATTCTTGATCCTATCCATCCTTGTCACTCCCAAAGAGAACCTCAACATCTTCAGCTCTGCTACCTCTAGCTCTGCCTCCTGTCTTTTCTTCAGTGCCACTGTCTTTAAGCCGTAGAGCATTGCTGGTCTCACCACTGTCCTGTACACCTTTCCTTTCATTCTTGCTGATACTCTTTTATCGCACAACACACCTGACACTTTTCTCCACCCATTCCAACCTGCCTGTGCTCATCTCTTCACCTCCTTTGAACACTCTCCGTTGCTCTCGACAGTTGACCCTAAGTACTTAAAATCCTGCACTTCTTTACCTCTTCTCCCTGTACCCTCACTGTTCCTCTTGGGTCCCTCTCATTCACACACATGTATTCCGTCTTGCTGTGGCTAACCTTCATTCGTCTGCTTTCCAGAGCGTACCTCCACCTCTCCAAATTTTCCTCCGCCTGTTCCCTGCTCTCGCTACAAAGCACAATGTCATCTGCAAACATCATAGTCCATGGAGACTCCTGTCTAACTTCATCTGTCATCCTGTCCATCACTAGAGCAAACAAAAAGGGGTTTAGAGCCGATCCTTGATGCAGACCCACATCCACCTTGAACTCTTCTGTCACACCTACTGTAATATATTTTGATAGGAGGTTGCTTAGGAAGAGAGACAACAGACACGTACTATGCAAGCTTACTTAGTTTTTACTAGAACTTCAGAACAGGTGACCCTCCTAACCCAAGGGACGTGGTTTACTTTACTAAAGGTCACTCAACACATCACATAGGTCAGTTTTAGGACCTCTGTTGTTCTCAATATACATGCTTCCCTTGGGTAACATCATTAGAAGACATGGGATTAGTTTCCATTGTTATGCTGATGATACCCAATTATATATCTCAACTAAACCAGACGAAATACCTAAGCTGTCTAGATTAACTGAGTGTGTCCAGGACATAAAAGATTGGATGACCAATAACTTTCTTTTATTAAATTCAGATAAGACAGAGATATTACTTATTGGCCCAAAAACCAGCACACAACAGCTTTCACAATTCAGCTTGCGCTTAGAAGGATGTACTGTTATTACCAGCTCAGCAGTAAAAGATCTGGGAGTAATATTAGACAGTAACTTGTCTTTTGAAAATCACATTTCAAATATCACAAAAACAGCCTTTTTCCATCTTCGAAATATTGCTAAACTTAGGAACATCTTATCCGTATCTGATGCAGAAAAACTAGTTCATGCATTCATGACCTCCAGACTGGACTATTGTAATGCATTACTAGGTGGTTGTCCTGCATCCTCAATAAACAAGCTTCAGTTAATCCAAAATGCAGCTGCCAGGGTTCTCACTAGATCCAGAAAATATGATCATATAACCCCAATATTATCATCCCTGCACTGGCTACCTGTTCAGTTTAGAATAAATTACAAAATAGTATTACTTACATACAAGGCCTTAAATGGTTTAGCTCCCACATACCTAACCAGTCTTCTGATACGCTACAATCCACCACGCGCCTTAAGATCACAAAACTCCGGACTTCTGGTAGTTCCCAGAATTTCAAAATCTACAAAAGGGGGTAGGGCTTTTTCATATTTAGCTCCAAAGCTTTGGAATAGCCTTCCAGACAGTGTTCGGGGAGCAGACATGGTTTCTCAGTTCAAAAGTAGACTCAAGACGCATCTTTTTAATCTGGCATACACATAACTCATCCCAGTACTCATACTCCAGTACACCTATACCGAATGGCAACTACGCTAATTCTCCCCATCTGTTCTGTATTTCTCTACCCATCCCGAGGCATCAGGAGATTTTGCCAGCTTCAGTAGACAAAGGCCGACCCTGCGAGGTTCCTGAGGCATCCAGAGAAGGACCAGCTCCAACTGGATTCAGCTTTACGATGGTTGGAGCTACACATGCTGCTCCTGTGCTTCCAGTGATCCAGACCTCATCTGCCCTCTGCACCTACTGACTCGTCCCTATGCTGAACTGGTCTTCATGACAATTTAAATAATTTCTGTCATATTGAATTTTCACCTGCACAACACACAAGATGTTATATCATTTCTATCTGTTATCGCCCAAATGAGGATGGGTTCCCTGTTGAGTCTGGTTCCTCTCAAGGTTTCTTCCTAATGCCATCTCAGGGAGTTTTTCCTTGCCACCGTCGCCGTCACCCTTGGCTTGCTCATCAGAGAAATTTCATTCATTCGTCTCATTATTATCTGCACATTTTTCTCACACATCCACACTTCCAATTATTTTCTTTTCTATAATTATTATTATTATTTCTTTTTATTTACTTATTTTCTATTATAATTTTATTTATTTATTTATTACTTTATATATAATTATTCTATATATATATATATATAATATATAATATATATATATATATATATATATATATATTTTTTTTTTTTAATTTCTTTAATTTTTGTGAAGCTGCTTTGAGACAATGACCATTGTTAAAAGCGCTATATAAATAAAATTGAATTGAATTGAATTGAATATTACACTCCTCCCCTTTTAGATTTGAACCGTCAAGTCAACATAAACAACTTAGAGACAACTTTTTTTTTCTTTTCTACATCAACCCATTAGCAAAGAAAACCAATAACACCATCACTTATAAATCCAATCTTTTTGGAGCAGTTCGAATCCTCTGAAGGTATCTGCAAACAGTTCCCACCGCAGATGTTGCACCACCTGGATCCTGTACTGTTAAGTTCCTTGTGTTGTCAGGGCTCCAGCCCCAGGATTTGCATGGGACAGTCCCCAGCGGTTGGAACATTCGACGGATCAATGATGTCATCAGTGACCGTTGAGTTCTGGATCTCTGACACACCATGCGTGGGGGGGCCTACGGCAGCGTTCCTTGACAACATGTGGTCCACGTGCACCATGCGCCTTCTGTGACCCTCCTGCACAAGATAACTTACAGGACCCTTCCGCTCGATCACCGTTGCACTCAACCATTTTTCCTGCCCTCCTCTGAAATTCCGGACTCGTACTGGCTCTTCCTCCACAAAGGATCTTAGAACTCGTTTCCTCGATCATGTTGTCTCTTTTGTTCCTGCTGTTTTTCGTGAACTGACTTTGCTAGATCAGGCTTCAACAGTGAAAAACGTGTTCGGATTTGCCGCCTTAGAAACAGCTCTGCTGGTGTTTTTCCTGTCACGGTATGAGGTGTACTACGATACATTATCAAAAAATTTGCCAATTTGTGCTTAACTGAACACACCTGCTTGCTCTGTTGATCGCAAACACTTTTCAGGAGTGACTGTTTAAGTATCTGAACAGATCTTTCTGCAGGGCCGTTAGATGCCGGGTGGTAGGCAGGAACTCATGTATATTTTATTCCATTTCCTTTTAGGAATTGCGTGACACTAGTTGCGGCCCGTTATCTGAGACCACCTCTTCTGGTATCCCATAAGCTGCAAAAAAAAACTCGGAGAGCATCAATTGTAAGTGAGGAGGTAATTGATGCTATTGATACGACCTCTAACCATTTTGAATGGCTGTCAATCACTACTAGGAAAAACTGGTTGTCTCTTTCTGCAAAATCAATGTGGATTCTCTGCCATGGCCTTTCAGGCCATCTCCACGGATGAAGAGGAGGCATTTGAACCACCAGACAGCAGCCACAGCTGCGCACTCTCTCTCCAATGCAGCCATCTAATCCTGGCCACCACAGAATACTACGCGCAAGGGCCTTCATCCGGCAGATTCCAGGGTGCTCATGGTGCAGCTCATCCAGTAGTCTTGATCGATATTTGGGAGGAATTATAACAGGCATTCCCCACAAAACACAACCTTGATCCTCCGACAATTCATGCCTACGTGTGAAGTATGGCTTTAGACTTTCCTCCGGCACGTAGTTTGGCCAGCCATTTACAGTATAGTTCCACACTTTGCATAGTGTGGGATCTTTCCGTGTCGCTTGGGCTATGTCTCTTGCTGACACTGGAAGATCATCCACCTGGGAAAAGTAGAACACACTTCCTTCTTCCCCAGTACAGTCTTTCACCATTGTTGGCAGCCTGGACATTGCGTCCGCATTCATGTGGTCGGCTGATTTCTGAAACTCAATGTCGTAATTATAAGCCATTAGCACTAATGCCCATCGCTGCATTCGAAGAGCTGCCAAAGTTGGTATTGCTGCCTTTGGCCCGAGAATCGCCAGTAGCGGCTTGTGGTCAGTTATTAGTGTAAATTTCCTTCCATAGATATATTTATGGAACTTCCTTAACCCATAAATGATGGACAAGGCTTCTCGCTCTATTTGAGCATACTTTTTCTCTGTTTCAGTTAACGTGCGAGACTCGAACGCTATTGGGCGCTCTTCTCCATTGTCCATAATGTGCGAGATCACAGCACCCACCCCATAAGGTGAGGCATCACATGCTCATTTCAGGGGCCGGTTGCCATCATAATGCACCAGCACCGTACTACCGAGTAGCAGCTATTTCGCCTCCTCAAAAGCCCTATCACAAACAGCAGTCCAGCTCCATGGTTGCTTCTGTTTAAGCAGATTATGTAAAGGCTGAAGCCTACTGGAAAGATTTTGCAAGAAACGACCATAATAATTTAGAAGGCCCAAAAAAGATCGTAACTCGGTGACATTATTTGGTTTCGGCACATTTACGATTGCTGCTACCTTTTCGTCAGTAGGGTGAAGTCCCTCTTTGTCAATGCGGTGCCCTAAATACTCAACGCTGCTTTGCATAAACTGACACTTGGAAATTTTTACTCTGAGGCCATACCTCTCTAGCCTCGTCAATTCTTCGTCCAGTTTCCTGATATGCTCCTCTTTTGTGCTGGCAGTGACAAGGATGTCATCCAGGAAACAGGTAACCTGATCTAGCCCTTGAAGGATTTGATCCATGATGGCCTGGAAAATAGAAGGAGCACTGGCCACTCCATAACTCAGACGATGGTACTTGTACAATCCCCGATGAGTATTAATGGTGAGGTACTTCTCTGAGCTCTGGTCCAGTTTTAATTGCTGACAAGCATGCGCCAAGTATAGTTTGCTAAACAGTGTTCCGCCTGTTAGCTTAGTGAACAAATCCTCTGTGTTGGGTAGCGGATACGTTTCCTCCTACAAGTTCTGATTAATAGTGACTTTATAGTCACCACAGATGCGAATGGACTTGTCACTTTTAGACACGACTACAATTGGCGCTGCCCAGTCACTGCCCAGTTCTTTTTCCACCACTTCTCGTAACGCATAAGGAACAGGTCTAGCTTTCTGAAAGAACATGTGTTGCCTCAGTACGTACTCGGATAGTTGCTTTAAAATCTTTAATTGTGCTTGGTTTGTCAGAAAAAACCTCTGTGTGTCGTCTCAGCACGGCTTTTACTGCTGGGTCAGAGGCCACTACTGCTTTCTCGACATTGAAAATGTTTGGCCAATCTAAGTGAATTTTCTCTAACCAGTTCCGGCCCAGCAGGGCTGATCTTTCCCCTTTGACAATGACCAATGGCAGTGTCTTATTCTGCCTCTCATACTGCACTGGCACAACAATAGATCCCAGCAATGGAATTCTCTCACCTGAATAGGTAAAGAGCTGCATGCTGGTTTTACTTAACGGAAGGTGAGACAGAAACTCCTTGTAGGCCCGTTCTGACATCAGTGACACAGCTGCTCCTGTGTCAAGCTGCAAGCTTAGAGAACAGTTTACAATGCGTCGTAGCTGGGACACATGGAAGGTGGGGTGGATGCGTCGCATAGACAATGGGAGTAGGAGACGGACAGCGCACGGGTTGATTATCCTGGTTATTGTGAAGGGTCCGATGAAACGGGGAGAGAGCTTGCGGGAAAGTGTCTTTAGGGGAATGTCTCTGGTGGCGAGCATGACTCTGTCTCCTATGTGATACCTGGGAGTCTTGGAGCGATGACGGTCCGCCTGTCTCTTGTATAAGCGGGATGCTTGCAGCAGGGATCGTCTGGCTCGTAACCATGTACTTTTGCAGCGGCAGATAAAGTGTTGTGCTGAGGGGACCTCTACCTCCTCCTCTTGAGTGGGGAACAGTGGTGGTTGGTAGCCCAGGCAGCACTGGAACGGAGAGAGGCCCGTTGAGGCAGATGGCAGGGAGTTGTGAGCGTACTCGACCCACGGGAGAAACTTACTCCAGGTGGTGGCATCACGAGTAGTCATACACCGGAGGGAGACTTCCATTGCTTGGTTTTTTCGTTCTGTTTGGCCGTTGGATTGGGGATGAAAACCAGAAGATAGGCTAGGAGAGGCTCCGATGAGTTTACAAAAGGCCCCCCAGAAGCGTGAGGTGAATTGAGGGCCACGGTCTGAAACTATGTCGGTGGGGAGGCCGTGAAGACGAAAAACATGAAATATCAATTGCTCTGCGGTCTCTTTGGCAGACGGGAGCTTGGGGAGCGGGACTAGGTGGACGGACTTGGAGAAGCGGTCAACAATGGTCAGGATGCAAGTGTTTCCGTCAGATGAGGGTAGCCCTGTTACAAAGTCCAGCGAAATATGCGACCAGGGACGGTGAGGTATGGGTAAGGGTCTGAGGAGGCCAGCCGGAGGACGGTTGTTGGGTTTGCAGCGGGTGCAGATGTCGCAGGCTGCCACAAAGCTGGAGACATCCCTCCCCATCGTGGACCACCAGAAACGCTGTTGTATGATAAAGAGCGTTCGGGCAGAGCCTGGGTGACAGGCCAGCTTGGATCCATGACCCCACTCCAGGACCTGCGGGCACAGACTGGGGGGAACAAAGAGGCGATCTGGGGGGACATTGCTTGGGCCGGGCTCCTGAGTCAATGCCTGCTTGACTTTGGTCTCGATGTCTAGCTCTAAGGCGGCAACGAGACAACGAGATGGTAGAATGGGTTGGCATGGTATGGGATCTTGTGGGAGGGAGAACTGACGTGAGAGGGCATCAGGCTTAGTGTTCTTAGAACCTGGGCGGTAGGACAGGGTGAAATTGAATCTTGAGAAGAACAGCGACCACCGAGCTTGGCGGGCATTGAGTCTTTTGGCGGTGCGCAGGTACTCTAGGTTCCTGTGATCGGTCCACACTATGAAGGGAAGCTCGGTCCCCTCCAGCCAATGTCTCCACTCCTCTAGTGCTAACTTGATGGCCAGGAGCTCTCGGTCGCCTACGTCATAATTCCTCTCAGCTGGAGATAGACGGCGGGAGTAGAATGAGCAGGGGTGCAGCTTGTTGTCTCGCGGGGATCTTTGGGAGAGAATTCCCCCAACGCCAGTGTTGGAGGCGTCCACTTCTACCACAAACTGGCGAGATGGATCGGGTATGGTGAGTATGGGGGCTGAGGTGAACCGCTTCTTGAGGTCCGCGAAGGCCTTGTCTGCCTCGTTGTTCCAGCAGAACTGTGTCTTGGGGGAAGTCAGGGAGGTGAGGGGGGCGGCGACAGAACTGTAACCCCGGATGAAGCGGCGATAGAAGTTCGCGAACCCCAGGAACCGTTGGAGGTCACGTCGAGAGGCTGGCGTGGGCCAGTTGGAGACGGCCTGGACCTTGGCGGGCTCCATCTCCAGTCTGGAGGGAGAGATGACAAACCCTAGGAACGTTGTGGAAGTTGTATGGAACTCACATTTCTCGGCTTTAACAAAGAGATTGTTCTCTAGGAGCGTCTGCAGAACTTGGCGAACGTGGTGCCGGTGCTCCTCCAGGCCTCGAGAGAAAATCAAAATGTCGTCCAAATACACGAACACGAAGGAATTCAAGAAGTCACGGAGAACGTCATTAATGAGGGCCTGGAATACGGCAGGGGCGTTGGTCAGTCCGAACGGAACCACCAGATACTCGTAATGCCCAGTGGGTGTGTTGAAGGCAGTTTTCCACTCGTCGCCCTCCCGGATGCGGACGAGGTGATAAGCGTTTCGTAGGTCGAGCTTGGTGAAAATGTCCGCCCCTTGGAGAAGTTCGAAGGCGGTGGCCATGAGAGGTAACGGGTAGCGGTTCCTGACGGTTATCTCGTTAAGCCCTCTGTAATCAATGCATGGACGACGGGACTTGTCTTTTTTCTTGACGAAGAAAAATCCTGCCCCAGCGGGCGAGGAGGATGGACGAATAATTCCGGCGGCGAGGGAATCTGTGATATACTTATTCATGGCCTCTCTTTCTTGGTGTGCCAGAGAGTAAAGTCTGCCTTTCGGAGGAGAGGTGCCCGGGAGAAGATCAATGGGACAGTCGTATGGTCGATGCGGCGGAAGTGACATGGCTCGGGTCTTATTGAAGACCTGCCCAAGATCATGGTATTCGGTGGGTACGCTGGAGATGTCCGGGGTTTCATGGGGCGTGGCCAGGATAGGAGTTGGAGGGAGTGCTGAGTGCAGGCATGTCGTGGAGCATGAGGGACTCCAACCCGTGATGACTTGCTTGTTCCAATCGATCTGGGGTCCATGGAGGGCTAGCCAGGGAAGTCCGAGGACGAAGGCGGCGTGTGATTTCTCCATAATGAAGAGGGAGATCTCCTCAGAGTGGTTCCCTGACGTTCTTAAGGTTAACGGTGGGGTCCTAAGTATGATGGGTGGAAGCCGGCTCCCATCCAAGGCCTGAACGGCGAGCGGAGTGTCTAGTGGTAAGCCAGGGATCTTTAATGCTCTCACCGTATTCGCGCTGATCAAATTTCGATCGGAGCCGGAGTCAATTAGTGCCTGAATTGGGTGAGCCTGACCACCGATGATTAGGTTTACGGGAAGTAGGGGACGTGATTGTGGAAATCTATCAGGAGGGGAGCCTTCTAGTGTTCCCAGTCTGACTAGGGGGGGCCTCCCTTTTAATGAGCAGTCTTTAAGCAGTCTTTAAGCCTGTGTCCTGAAGCTCCACAGTAAAAACAAGCCCCTTGTAGGCGGCGTCGGCGTCTCTCCTCGTCAGAGATGCGGGTCCTGCCTAGCTGCATGGGCTCCTCCTGATCGGTTTGCTGCAGGGCAGGAGGCGCGTGCCCTATTCTGGGGTGCCGTCTTAACTGGAGACGTGAGTCGACCCGCCCGGCGAGATCCATGAGTTCGTGGAGGTCCGTGGGGGTTTCACGGGAGATGAGCTCATCCTTAAGAGCTTCTGATAGCCCTTCCAGAAAGACATCCGCTAGGGCTATGTCATTCCATCCACTAGAAGCGGCTAGGGTGCGGAACTCGATGGCATAGTCGTAAGCAGAGCGGGATCCCTGATGAAGTCTTAATAACCTTGTTCCAGCCTCCCTGCCGGCGAATGAGCGATCAAAGACCCTCCTCATCTCCTTGGAGAAGTTGTCGAAGTTCTCGCAGCATGGGTCGCGAGCCTCCCAGAGGGCTGTACTCCACTCCCTGGCTCTATCAGTTAGTAGCGTGATGATGTAGGCCACCCGGGAACGTTCTGATGAGAAGGAGGAGGTTTGAAGCTCGAAAATCAGTGAGCATTGTGAGAGGAAGGACCTGCAAGTTCCTGGTTCTCCCCCATAGGTGGGAGGGGCTGGTAGGCGTGGCTCTCGTGGTGTTCCGGAGTGTGAGGTCTGAGCTGTAGGTACCTGGAGCAGTTGTACTTGGGAGATGACGTCAGCTAGAGTTTGTCTCGTGGCGATGAGTTCCTCCTGGTTCTTTCCGAGGAGCACACTTTGGGTCTCCAGTGCCCGTCGCATTCCGTCTAACCCTGCTGGGTCCATAGTGCTGGCTGGATTATTCTGTCGTGATGCAGAACGTGGACTGTGAAAGTGGACCCAGTTGCAGGTAGAGAGCGAGAGATCAGAGCCGTGTGATCAGTCGGCGGGGGCGTCGAGCCAAAACGTGAAGCTGAGCCGTGGTCGAGGAGGAGAGCAAGAGATCAAAGCCGTGTGATCAGTCAGCGAGGGCGTCGAGCAAAAACGTGAAGCTGAGCCGTGGTCGAGAAACGAAAGCGAAAGTTCAAAGCCGTTAAATCCAAGCGTGGCAATAATCCAAATCGGGAGGCGAGGGGAAAAACGAGAAGCAAGCGAGGTCGGCAACGTGAAAAGTCATGAACAGAAATGCGAGAAAACTATGGCCAAAAAAACACACAATAATCCAGCGCGAGGCAGCGCGCTGCGCTTCCTTATAAGCTGGGTGAAATCAGCGCCAGATGAGAAACCGGTGTGCCGGCGGGGCGGTCCGGGAGGAGCGATGACAGCGTGGGAAAGCATGACCACGTGATGAGAGTCTGACAGCGTGGGAAAGGAAATGTCAAAAGGTTCCTGATCAGCGCGAAGGCACTGAGAGCGTGACACTTTGCCATCCAATTTCACATTCACTACAATTCCTTTCTTTCCATCTGAGGTTGTGCATATTGTATATACACCAAACAACTCTGATTCTTCATCTTTTCCTTCATTACAGCTGTTTGTTTTCACATACTGTGTCTGTCTAGCTGCTCTTTTATTTCTACATGCTCTAGCAATGTGTCCGATTTTGTTACACACATGACATTTCTCATTTTTGAATCTGCAGTCTCTAGCATAATGTTTCCCAGCACATCTGTAACATTTATAATTTTCTTCTTGTCTCTGTTTCTGGTATTTTCCTTTTTCAGCATCATCTCTCCCCTTAAACTTCCCTTTTTCTCTCTTATGAAAAAGTTTTGCTTCATTCACAGCATTCACTGACTGTAAATCCTTTGTTTTACCAGCAATTTCCAGCGTGTTTCTCGATGTGAGCTCCATGGATAATGCAATTTCACAAGCCTGGTTAAACGTCAGATCCTTTTGACTGAGCAGTTTGCGTTGCATTGACTCTGCATTGAGTCCACTCACAAATCTGTCTCTGAGTGCATCATTCAAATACTGCCCAAATTCACAGCTCACTGATAGCTGCCTCAAAGCCACGATGTAATCCGCCACGGATTCACCTTCCTTTTGGTTTCGTTTCTGAAACTTAAAACGCTCCGCGATCACTAATGGTTGCGGTCTGTAATGCGCTAGCAATGCTGCTTTCAGTTCGTTGTACGTCATTTTACTCGGCTTCGTAGGTGTGACTAGATTCTTTAACAATCCATACTGTATGTCTCTGCCCCGATCACGGAGCGAAACATACTAACCTTTTGCTCACTCGCGGTGTCATTTGCCAGCAGCCACTGCTCAAAACGCTCTATGTACGACTCAAAATCCTCCTTAGCTTCCTTGTACTCATCCACACGGCCAAATTGCATCGCTGCCATCTTAGCTACGTTGTTAGCGGCTTTCCACTCGGGCCTCGTTCCTTTTTTTTTTTTTTTACTTTTACAACAAGTGCAACAGTGGTTTTCCCACACGAACAGTTTTAAAATATCTCTTAATCCTTGTCGCCACTGTAATATATTTTGATAGGAGGTTGCTTAGGAAGAGAGACAACAGACACGTACTATGCAAGCTTACTTAGTTTTTACTAGAACTCACACTTCAGAACAGGTGACCCTCCTAACCCAAAGGGCGTGGTTTACTTTAATAAAGGTCACTCAACACATCTATTACACCTACAGCACATCTCACCACTGTCTTACAGTTCTCATACATGTCCTGCACCACTCTAACATACTTCTCTGCCACTCCAGACTTCCTCATACAACACCACAGCTCCTCTCTCGGCACCCTGTCGTACGCTTTCTCTAAATCTACAAAGACACAATGCAACTCTTTATTACCTTCTCTGTACTTCTCCACCAGCATCCTCAAAGCAAATACTGCATCTGATGTACTCTTTCTAGGCATAAAACCATATTGCTGCTCACAAATTCTCACCTCTGCCCTTAACCTAGCTTCCACTACTCTTTCCCACAGCTTCATTGTATGGCTCATTAGTTTTATACCTCTGTAATTGCCACAGCTCTGCACATCTGCCTTGTTCTTAAAAATCTTAAAATAACAACTAACTGGTGTTTTTCTTGCTATGTAATTACCTAATTCCATATGTGTTATTTTATAGTTTTGAAATCCACAGTATGGTTGTAGAATGTAGAAAATAAATCACTACACAATAACAAAGAAATGTAGAAATTTCCAAGTGACCCCAAACTTTTGAACGGTAGTGTATGCTGTTGGATTTATTTTTCATGCCATCCTAAACAAATGAATGATAAATGTTTAAATAAAATTTTAAATATTTTGAATAATCAATTACATTTTGCACATAAAACTGTTGAGTCTTGGTGAAATAATATTACTGCCAATTACCATGTTTTTCTTCGCATGCAAATTAATTCATATGTACAGTTTTAGGGGTTTTTTGTTTGTTTGTTTGTTTGTTTGTTTGTTTGTTTGTTTAAAGCACTTAATTGAGGAAATAGATTGGGGATGTATTTTTAAAAAATAAGGAAAAAAGTTAATCTAAAGCATTCTTAAATCTTGTACTTTTAAAAGCAAACATTCCCTATGAACTCCTTGTTTTCTCAAATAAACAATAGATTACTTTATAATGTATATAATCACTTTATAACCCACACCATGCTCATTACTCACATATAACAATGCTGATGGGAGAGCTAAACTGAGACTGTGCTGCAGTCTGGATGTCTCTGTACCAGCAGACGAACGCTGTCTCCCTTTCTGGCTTTGCGATGAGCGTGAAGACCACCGTGTTGTCTCTCCTCAGGGTAAAGGACAGCACGGGCGAAGAGTTGTTCAGAGCCTGAGACAGATGCACTTCTGTAGGTGTCTTTGCCCCGTTTGGAAGCGTGCAAACAACCTTCACGGCTGAGTAGAGCTTAATGGCACTCTGGTTCACACTAACATCGAACACAAAAGTCGGAGCTGGGAGAAGTTCTGGAAGAGGAGAGAGAGAGAGAGAGAGAGAGAGAGAGAGTAAGATGTTAAGAAAAATATTCCTTCACACTGAAGCACAAAAAACATGTACTTTTATTTGAAGGTCATCATTAAGTCAATATTTACAGATGCACTTCTGTATACATGTACAAATGTATGTGTTCATGTGTGTCCTTACATGTGGATGTTGCTTTTTTCTGCCAAGTTTTCTCTTGTGCTCTAATCTTATTGTCTTTATGCTGATTTTTACTTGTCACAAGAGGACAAACAGGTGGCAGTGGTCAGACAAAGAAGGTCAAAGGAAGGCCAGTTAGCTGTAATGGAAAGCACTAAGACTTCCAGTGCACCAGAATCTACTGTTCAAGGACTCCAACAAGCAAAGAACCCTAGACCTCCGATCCCACATCCAATTTTCCCAGATCCCAATCCAATCGAATTCCCAAGTGATGCACAGGACAAGCAAGTCTGATTCACAGAGGCCGACCCCTCGACCCACAGCACCCAAAGGATTCACTGCCCCTGGATTCACAATGTCCTGGTGCCAGACACCTGAGCACCCCCAAGAGGCACTGTTGAGCCACGACACCCCAGTGGACCAGATCTGCCCAGGTGACACAAGTGGAACCTACACATTTCTGAGCTTAATGTTTTGAGTTGTAATGTTATGGCTGTTCTTCAGTGCATTTAGAAAATCTCTCCACAGCAGCCATGTACTGTATGTAGAGTAGTAATAGTGCATTGACGCGTTGTTTGGCACCACTGTTGTAGCACATTTTTACATTTCACCAAATTTTAAACAAAAAATAAACAACTTTAAGTAGAGATGAAGCAAAAAATTTACCCACAATGTAACCACAAAGTCCTCGAAGATTCATAACTTCCTTAATTTCATATGATTTATATGCAAGTGCCTCGTTCCTCCTCCTTGTTCCTTTGTTTGATTAAATTTTAATTAATATTCAATAGATATATGTTAATTTGTTTGGCCTATTGGTGTGGTGGCTCCAAATTTCATACTTCCACCCCTCCCATCTCATCTTTTATTTATTATTTACTCATATCTGGGTTGGTTTATAGGGCCTCTAAAAATGTTATTCGCCTTTTTCCTTTTTTTCATAGAGGGTTCAGATTGTTACTTTTTTCCTAACCAGAATATAGACCACTAGTGGTGACGGCTTAATTTTTCCATCAGAGAAGGTTTTGAGATTTTTCCAAGATGCGTAATTATCTTATTCTTTTTTCATATTTTTCTCTTCCTTTCCCAACAGTTATGTCTCACCTGTCCTTAGTATGCTTCATGTTATTGAAATAATTTATTTATTTATTTATTACACTTTTTTCTTTTATGATCTCAAGATTACATATCATATAATGAATATTTATTCAACTTAATTACGCTTAGGACCAATATGATATAATTTTGTCAAAGCTTGAATACTTTAAATTATATCACAGTGGAACCTCGGATTACGAGCATAATCCGTTCCGGAAGCGGGTTCGTATTCCAAAACACTTGTAAACCAAATTTAGTTTTCCCATAAGAAATAATGGAAACTCTAACTATTCGCATTATACAGCCCAAAAAAATAAATACATAAAAATAATAAATACAAAATATAAAGTAAAAATAAAACAAATTAATGTGTTAATTATAACATTTGTTCTACCTGACATATCTGAAAACTCAAATCCACAGTTTGAAGCCTCTCCGTTATCACAAACTTCGCAAGCCTTCCATATAATACCTTTTTTGTCATTGACCTGTGCTATGTTGCTGGCATGGATCTGTTCCGCTTGTGTTTTAAGGATTAATAAATAAATATATGAGAGAGAATTATAATGAGCATAATGAATATTTTTCCATATATGCCACTGCAGAGGGACTTACAGCATTAAATCATGGACTTTGGTAATCATGAAAAGAAAGCTCTTGCATTTTTGCATTATTCCATTTTAAAAGTCACCTGTTGTGACGATCCTGTCTCCACATCTGTCCTTTCATGATTTGAAGCTTCATCCTGAGTTCGTGTCACCACCCTGACTTCAGGAGTTTCCTGATCAAGTTTCCGGATCGTGATTTAAAAGTCATAACGTACAGTTATAAAGTACAAAACGTTTCTGTTGTCGTTTAATTTTTTTCTATGATTATTACTTATTTGTGGTGTTTTATGTTTTGTACATCTTTTCAAATTGAGACCTCATTAGTAAGTTGCTGCTGGTGTAAAATAAAAATCTCCGTTTGTGTTATGTTTCCTTCCTTCACAGAATTCTGTGGACCAGGGCTTGAAATTCAAATTTACTTGAGTTGGATCAACTTAATTTACAACTGAAAAATTTGTTGTACGAACCCTATTCATTTATGTTAAGTGTTAAATGATGTTGGACGCAGCTGTAGTTAATAAGTTAAATGAACCTAATAAAATTAATTTGACTGAACCTAAGAAGTTGGGCCAGCAAAATTACTTAATGCTGGAAGAAAGCTGTTAAATCAGGTGGAAATTCTTTCCATAATTTAATTATGTTCATTCAACGAGTTATTTTTTTGAGTGCATTTCACTGATCTTATTTACTATTAACGATAATATTCTGCAAACAGGTTACTTCCTGTTCCCGCTTACGTTCTCTCAGTAACCTCCCCATACAAAGTGCAAGTCAATGTTTTTAGTTGTCAGTGTCGTTTGTCTGCTGAAAGTGTGTGTGTGTGTGTGTGTGTGTGTGTGTGTGTGTGTGTGTGTGTGTGTGTGTGTGTGTGTGTGCGTGTGTGTGTGCGTGTGTGCGTTGGGGGTGGGGGGGATATTTGTCCCTTGTCCTGTAATGCGCAAAAAAAAAAAAGTGGAAGTAAAGCAGCATTAGTGGTGTGATTTGTAAATGGTGGAAAGTAAGAGATTTTGCAAACACTCGATTCCTCCACGCAAGGGTTCACAGGTTCACATGAATATCATTTTAAAAAATTATAATTCTTGAGTTTATAATTAAATTATAATTGTCAATAAATGTATTTGATTAGCCTGATTTAAGTCAATAAACAATCAGTAATAAACACTGTGCCACACATTATATTCCTATAGAAACTGATTTCACAGTGCGAGTGCACGTACACTGGTGTTTTAGAAACTGTTACACAGAGCATATTAATATATAACTACAATCATAAATATAATTTCTACATATTTTTATAGAACATATTTTAATTTTAATGTTAATGTATATCATAAAAAATTATTTGAGTTTTATAAGTCATTTCATATCGCTTAAAAAAAACTAAAGTTGGGAATAAAACCTTTCGTGATAGAGACAGAGGTTTATAAAGAGGTTCAAAACCACGGCGTTCGACTCACCCTGAGACTCGGCCAGCTGGAGAGCAAACACGACCACAAACAGCACTGTGACACGAGAGGACAGAACACACACACACACACACACACACACACACACACACGATTAAATGTAAACGAATAAATACAGGAGTAAAAACAAAAAAAATTCATTTTAATTATCTAATGGTGCAAAACAACAAACAGTTACACATATTGTGTATATACAGTACATTAGTTTTACCATTTTTTATTTAGTCATTATAATTAAAATGATTAACCCAAGCTACAGTAATGCCTGGTAATAAACATTAAAAAGTGTAGAGTTAAAGAACCCGAGCTTTACCCGTGAGCTTGTGGAGAGTCATGGTGTCACTGGACTGCGTCCAAAATGTGAGAGGAAAAGCGTTCGTGTCAAATCTGGAAATTCTCTTTGGTGAAAGTGTGACAGTCTGCCAGAGAACCGGATGCTGACGTTACAACACACACTTGAATGTTCCGTATTCATGTGAACAGGAAATCTACGTGGTTACAAGGTTGCTTTGTAAAATGATACAGTATACTGTAAGTATGTTCAGGAAAAAAGAAAAACGATTCATAAATAAATAAATTAATAAATAACCCCTCCTTGAACCACCACCTTATTGTGGTGGAGGGGTTTGCGTGTCCCAATGATCCTGGGAGCTAAGTTGTCGGGGGCTTCATGCCCCTGGTAGGGTCACCCATGGCAATCTGGTCCTAGGTGAGGGAACAGACAAAGAGTGGTTCAGAAGACCTCTTGTGATGAATACAAACTTTGGCAAACGTTTTCCCATACTTATTGCCCCCCGACTCGGGGCCTGTACATTAGGGTTCACCACAGTAGACGAGAGGGTGGCCTCCCTCCGCCTTCGGGTGGGGGGGCGGATCCTTACTGTTGTTTGCACTTATGCGCCAAATAGCAGTTTGGAGTACCCGCCCTTTTTGGGGTCTCTAGAGGGGGCGCTACAGAACGTCCCTCCTGGGGACTCCATCGTTCTGTTGGGGGACTTCAATGCTCACATGGGCAATGACAGTGAGACCTGGAAGGGCGTGATTGGGATGAACGGCCCCCCCGATCTGAACCAGAGCGGTGTTTTGTTATTGGACTTCTGTGCTCGTCACGGATTGTCCATAACGAACACCATGTTCAGGCATAAGGGTGTCCATATGTGCACCTGGCACCAGGACACCCTAGGTCGCGGTTCGCTGATCGACTTTGTGGTCGTGTCGTCGGACTTGCGGCCACATGTCTTGGACACTCAGGTGAAGAGAGGGGCGGAGCTGTCAACTGATCACCACCTGGTGGTGAGTTGGCTCCGTTGTCAGGGTAGGATGCCGGTCAGGCCTGGTAAACCCAAACGTATTGTGAGGGTCTGCTGGGAACGTCTGGCAGAGTCCCCTGTCAGGACAAGCTTCAACTCCCACCTCCGGCAAAGCTTCAACCACGTCCTGGGGGAGGTGGGGGACATTGAGTCCGAATGGACTATGTTCTGCGCCTCCATTGTCGAGGCGGCCGACCGGAGCTGTGGCCGTAAGGTGGTCGGTGCCTGTCGCGGTGGCAACCCAAGAACCCGTTGGTGGACACCGGCGGTGAGGGATGCCATCAAGCTGAAGAAGGAGTCTTACCGGGCCTTTTTGGCTGGTGGCACTCCGGAGGCAGCTGAAAGGTACCGGCAGGCCAAGCAGAATGCATCTTCGGTGGTTACTGAGGCAAAAACCCGGGCCTGGGAGGAGTTTGGGCAGGCCATGGAGAATGACTTCCAGACGGCTTCGAAGAGATTCTGGTCCACAATCCGGGCTCTCTGGAGGGGAAAGCAGTGCACGGTCAGCACAGTGTATAGTGGGGATGGTGCACTGCTGACCTCGACTCGGGACGTTGTGGGTCGGTGGGGGGAGTACCCTCGAAGACCTCCTTATTTCCACAAAAATGCCTTCCGATGAGGAAGCAGAGTCTGGGGACATAGAGGTGGACTCTTTCATCTCTGAGGCCGAGGTCACCAAGGTAGTCAAAAAGCTCCATGGTGGCGGGGCCCCGGGGGGGTGGATGAGATCCGCCCGGAGTTCCTCAAGGATCTGGATGTTGTAGGGCTGTCATGGTTGACACATCGGGGACAGTGCCTCTGGACTGGCAAACCGGGGTGGTGGTCCCCCTCTTCAAGAAGGGGGACCCGAGAGTGTGTTCCAACTACAGAGGGATCACACTTCTCAGTCTCCCCGGGAAAGTCTATTCAGGGGACCTGGAAAGGAGGGTTTGTCGGATAGTCGAACCTCGGATTCAGAAGGAGCATTGTGGTTTATGTCCGGGTCACGGAACAGTGGACCAGCTCTTCACCCTTGAGGGGGCATGGGAGTTTGCCCAACCAGTCTACATGTGCTTTGTGGACTGGGTGAAGGCATTCGACCGTGTCCCTCGAGGAGTCCTGTGGGGGATACTCCGGGAGTATGGGATATCGGATTCCCTGTTAAGGGCTGTCCGGTCCCTGTTCAACCAGTGTCGGAGCTTGGTCCGCATTGCCGGTAGTAAGTCGGACCTGTTTCCAGTGACTCCGACAGGGCTGCCCTTTGTCACCGATCCTGTTCATAATTTTTATGGACAGGATTTCTAGGCGCAGCCAGGGCGTTGAGGGGGTACAGTTTGGTGGGCTTAGGATTGGGTCACTGCTTTTTGCAGATGACGTTGTTCTGTTGGCCTCATCACCCTGTGACCTACAGCTCTCACTGGATAGGTTCGGAGCCGAGTGTGAAGCGGCTGGGATGGGAATCAGCACCTCCAAATCTGAGGCCATGGTCCTCAGCCGGAAAAGGGTGGAGTGCCCTCTCAGGGTTGGGAGTGAGATCCTGCCCCAAGTGGAGGAGTTTAAGTATCTCGGGGGCTTGTTCACGAGTCAGGGTAAAATGGAACGGGAGATCGACAGGCGGATAGGGGCAGCGTCTACAGTGATGCGGGCTCTGTATCGGTCCGTCGTGGTGAAGAAGGAGCTGAGCCAAAAGGCAAAGCTCTCAATTTACCGGTCGATCTACGTTCCTACCCTCACCAATGGTCATGTGCTGTGTGTACTGACCGAAAGAACAAGATCGCGAATACAAGCGGCCGAAATGAGTTTCCTCCGCAGGGTGTCTGGGCTCTCCCTTAGAGATAGGGTGAGAAGATCAGTCATCCGGGAGGGGTTCAGAGTAGAGCCGCTGCTCCTCTGCATCAAGAGGAGCCAGATGAGGTGGCTTGGGCATCTACGTATTTAGGATGCCCCCTGGACGCCTCCCTTGTGAGGTGTTCCGGACATGCCCCGCCGGAAAGAGACCCCGGGGAAGACCCAGGACACGCTGGAGGAACTATATCTCTCAGCTGGCCTGGGAATGCCTTGGGATCCCCCCGGAAGAGCTGGAAGAAGTGGCCGGGGAGAGGGAAGTCTGGGCATCTGTGCTGAAGCTGCTGCCCCCGCGACCCGACCTCGGATAAGCGGAAGAAAATGGATGGATGGATGGATAAATAAATAAATAAATCTCACAACGTGTAGTAATGTACGATCACACACGGAGTCCTTCTGTTAATTATACAGGGTGACGTCTTAAAGGGCAACTTGTAAGGCCACTTCATGTTTAAATCATGTTTAGACGTTCAGACAGGTCTCCAGTGTGTGTGTGTGTGTGTGTGTGTGTGTGTGTACAAACCAAAACTATGAGAAAAATAAAACAGTCCTTGCTTTCTGTTTGTATCTGTTGCGGTTTGAGCATCAGCCCATTTACACAGACACTGAAACACTGCGTGTGGAGGAGGAGTGAAATAGAGGAAGTTGGAGGGATTAAAAAATGCATTAATTGTAAGAACATTAGAACTCAGGACTATGTTTAATAGTGAAAGAATGAGCATTCACACACACAAACACACACACACACACACACACACACACACAATGCAAAGGGAACATAAGGGATTGCATTTGCAGTGTATTTGGCTCCATAAACAGAGCCAAACTGCAGCACTACCTGACTGGTTCACAAACACACCACTTGTAGAAAACAGCTTTCCGTGCTTTTTTAACCTATTAAAAAGAAACAATTAAAACAAAACAGAAATCCAAATAAAACAATAGAACAATAATATAATTATAGAAAAACAGCTTCACACTGCATTAAAATAAAATTAAATTAAACAATAAAACATGTTTTAAAAATCAGTAAAACAGTGAGAAATGAATTGAATTGAAATGAAACACCACACGTCCTAATAAAGGATTCTGATGCAGGTAGTAAAGTGGAAATAACAGCAGCCAGAAAATAGGGTGATTCTGGTGTGTGCTACTTCTGGATGGAGGCGGGCGGAGTCAATCTGGAATCTCACACATATGTTACACCGAGCCTCTTAGCAGGAAAAGTAAATGTGAAAGTGACGTAACAGGACAAAAAAAATGCGAGTACTCTTTTTTCTCAGGAACATATTTATAAATAACAGAATAAATAACATTCAAATTGAGCAAAACTTCCAGCAAACCTCTGAACAAATCCCGCCTTCTTGATTCACTCTCATCTATGATTGGTTAGAATCCATTAGCATGAAAGGTGTTAATATTTGTCAAATCTCAGCGATGGTCTAAACCTCATTATACAGAATAAATAATACCCATGTTTACTGAAGTAATAATAATAATAATAATAATAATAATCAACGATCCATTACAGAACTGAAGGCGTGACTTACATCATGTTTTCAATAACAGCTTTAAAGACCTACAAGTATTCGGGTCACTCTGTGTTTTGCAAGATCTCACAGTAATATTAAGGACTACTGTTTTTTACAGGGTCGAAGGTTCAATTCCCAACTCAGGTCTATATATGGTTTCCTCCAGATACTCCAGGATCCTCTTCTGGGTTAAAAAAACTTTTAGATTAGGCTAGTTGGCATTTCCAAGTTTCCCATGGTGTGTGTGTGTGTGTGTGTGTGTGTGTGTGTGTGTGTGTGTGTGTGTGTGTGTGTGTGTGTGTGTGTGTGCGCGACTGTAGGCTCCAGGTCTCTTGCGACTCTGTACAGGATATTTTTCCTAATTTTTTTTCCTTTTATGTCACTTTAAGGTCCACCGTAAAATAACATGCCCAGCTATGCACAAGATTAGTTCTCAGATGATATTAGCAAAGTGAGAATTAGCATAAGCAAAGCTGTGCGAGTTACGTCAACAATCTCAGCAATCTAAATTTCTAGCCCAAGCTAAAAATGCCAAAATCTCACTCGCCACAGGATCGGTCTGAAGAATTATTCGAGCTGATCAGTTGTGGTTGTGGATTTTCCTGCTTCTTAATTCATGGACTAATGAGAAAATCTTCTTGAAATGGTGCTGAAATGTGAGAGAGAGCGGCATCTCAAGGCCACACTCCACAGACTCAGTACATGATTCAGGCTTGACCATAAAGCATGTGCAGCTCTCATATCAAATGTTTCTCAATCTGCTTTTACACTCGAGCTCTATTGTTTCAACGCAGATAGGCGATAACACCTGTATCATTTTATCAGTGTTAATAAAAAACATTAAAACAAATCTCCACACCAACGCTCCGTCTGATTCCTGATTGTGTTGGCTCTGTGTTTCGGCCCACCCCAGTTCTGATGAAGTGCGATGTTTATCCGATCCGCACGCTAGCTTCATTCGTCTTTGGCACCGTGCCATCTGTTTTAAAAAGAAAAAGTCATCAACATTCTTCAGAACTCGGCCCATGGAACTGATTTACTGGAATCTTATCAATGGATCTCTTTACTGCTTTTAATTCCTGTTTAATTTCACATTTCAAGATGAAGTATTTGATAAACTCGTGTTCTCACCGTCTATAAGAAAACATTTCTTTAAAAAAAATTAAATTTTCTGTAAGGACAGGTGTGTTTGTGTTATATCAGCATCAGCACTTTGCAGCAATCACAGGTAAAGCTGTAACTCTACGTTTGTTCACATTTTCAGAATGAAGGAGTTGATGCTTCTGTATTGTTTCTCAGCCGTGTATATTTTATAAGATACGTTCAGCGTTTCACTCGGATGCATGTTTGGACACCATCAAGGTTGAAAGTTTTCTCAGTGCCCTGGAGCCATGATCAGATTTCTTGATTTACGTCTGAAACCCTGGCCTTCCAGGAACTCCTTTAATGGCCCAAACATGTGGAGATGTCTTGGAGCGAGGTCAGGACCGTACGGGGACGTGTCAGTAACTCCCAGCCGAGTTCCCGTAACGTGCAAGTGGTGGTGGTGAGTGTGTGTGTGTACAGTTCACACAGACAGATGCATCTCTTCTGCAAGTCGGCGACAAGTTATCCATCAATTTTCAAGGATCAGAGATGTTCCTCTGCCTGAATGTTCTACAGTGAACGACTACAGTGAGCCACCACGGCTGGGATCATCATTCTCGGACGTACGGACGTCTTTTCCATTCAAATGTTTCACCATTCAAATGTTTTACTGCAGCTAAGAGTCTCATCACTGCACTGTGCTTGAAGTCTTCTGTAAACATGAATCACTTTTACATCTTCATTCACTTGAAATTTCATCTCAAAACACTGTTCCATCATTGCACTAACATGGCTGCACACCGCTTTGATGAAAATGACCACAATAGCACCACTTTGTGGTAGCAAGAAACACATGTTGTTTCACTTCTCTTTCCTCTCTCCCCCTGTCTCCCCCTTTCACTCTTTCTCTCTCTCTCTCTGTCGAGCTACACATGTGGTTCCTGAGCTGCCAGTGATCCAGACTCCCTCTGCCCTCCGGACCTGTCTGGTCCATCCTGGTGCCCGGTTTCTGGTTGGAGGTCTCATCGCATGGATGCCCCGTGTGTCTCTTTAGGATGTGCCTGGTGTCTGGGGATGATTCTATCTACTTAGAAGATGGTTCTGGCCTCGACTGGTGTTGTCAGCTGTTTCTCTGAGGACTTGACAATTCGATAGTTCAGGACTGGAACTTTCTACAAGTCTATCTGAGTCTCGAATAATTACTGGACTCCATTTTACATCAACTATTATAACATCAATTAACATCAACTATTATAGCTGAACCTAACACAGATTAACCTAAATGCAGATCATTTCCTGCTATCTGTTTCACCCAGATGAGGATGGGTTCCCTGTTGAGTCTGGTTCCTCTCAAGGTTTCTTCCTATTACCATCTCAGGGAGTTTTTCCTTGCCACTGTCGCCCTCGGGCTTGCTCACCAGGGACTATCTGAACATTTTGATTCATACACATTCACATTCCATACAAACTTAAATAATTCTTTTGATTGTGTAAAGCTGTTTTGAGACAATGTCAATTGTTAAAAGCGCTATACAAATAAACTGAAATGTTGCTTAACCTCCTCTTTAATGTTCATGTAAACCTGGAAACCCCTGAGAGGAAACGAGGCTCTGCACAATCTGTTACTTTACACATTTTACCCAATTACAGGTCCAACGATGCTTTACTTTCTCATTTCCTCATTTGTTGCATCACACGACGAGTGAGAAATTGCTGCCTCACATCATGCAACAGCACCACACACACACACACTCTCTCTCTCTCTCTCTAAACTCTGATCATGTGCAGATTGATGTTTTTGATCAATATGCAAAGGTGAAAGGTCAAGCTTTATAGAAAACACTTGTGCTAAAATAACTTGAGAAAGGAAGATGACTTTTGACCGAGATCCACCACATCATACGTTCCTGAAGGATCCAAAAGCCCATCAGCAGTAATGACACTTTGCTTTACTAGCACTAAACAGGTTCATCCAGGGCCCATAAGAGGCAGTTACAAATGCACCACTTGGTCTGCATGTTACAGCTCACCGTCACTACAACAGCAGCAGAATATAAACTTTTAAACCAGTCGCACAACATCTGAACTGCATAAAGTTTGAGTTGTGGTCAGGAAACATGAACAAACAAACAACAAACTAAAATCAGCACTGTAAGCATTTAAAAGATGAAAAATATGAATGAGTCCTATAAATAAATATTGTCTTGAAGTCGTTTCTGCAACATCGTGTTGTGGTCATTTGTTCGACAATTTCCTAACTGATAATGTTATTTATCAGAAATATTGATGTACCTTTTTTGTGGTTTTTCATTTAAGGTTATCAACCACTTAGTTGAATCCACTTTGAATGATTGTTGTGTAACCTGCAAATCTGTCAGATACAAGAATTAAAATGTGATGCCAGAGTCTCTACTGGTGTCCTGCAGGTCTTAGTACTTGGTCCTCTTCTGTTCTCCCTCTATACCCGGTCTCTTGGTAAGGTCATATCATCGCATGGATTTTCATACCATTGTTATGCAGATGACACCCAACTTACTCTCTCCTTTCCTCCCTCTGACACTCAGGTTTCCACCAGGATCTCAGCATGTCTGGCAGACATCTCATCCTGG
Organism: Channallabes apus; assembly: GCA_030522415.1. NCBI lineage: Eukaryota > Metazoa > Chordata > Actinopteri > Siluriformes > Clariidae > Channallabes > Channallabes apus. The sequence continues at coordinate 1,891,151 of CM060112.1, forward strand.
ATGGCTGCTCATCAGCTGAAGCTCAATCTCAGTAAAACCGAACTGTTGTTTATCCCTTGTGACTCATCCCCAGGTCAAGACCTTGTGATATCCCTGGACAACAACCAAATCACTCCTTCAGCCACTGCCCGCAATCTTGGGGTAACCGTGGACAATCATCTGTCATTTTCCCCACACATCGCTAACCTTACTCGCTCTTGTAGATTTCTTCTTAACAATATCAGAAGAATTCGCCCATTTCTTTCTTCACAGGCTACTCAGGTGCTTGTGCAGTCCCTTTTTATTTCACCTACTGGACTACTGCAACTCACTCCTGGCAGGCCTGCCTCTGTCCATGATTCATCCTCTGAAACTGATCCAGAATGCAGCAGCATGTCTCGTTTTTCTCCCACACCACCCCACTCCTCCGCTCACTGCACTGGCTTCCTGTAACTGCTCGCATCAAATTCAAAACACTGATGCTTGTCTACAAAGCTAAAAATGGCCCAGCTCCCACTTACCTCTCTGCTCTAATCACACCACGCACTGCACCACGTTCCCTCCGATCCTCCAGCACTGCTCACCTCATCCCACCATCTCTCAGGGATCGACGGCAGCATTCATCCAGGCTCTTTTCTGTTCTGGCACCTAGGTGGTGGAACGAACTTCCTCTAGATGTCCGTACAGCAGAAACTTTGACTATCTTTAAACGACGACTCAAGACGCATCTGTTTCTTCAGAACTTGGACTAACCCCCAATAAAAAATAAAAATAATAAAAAAAATCCCTCTTCCCAGTTGTGTTGGACTAATGGCACTTAATTATTAACCTAGTTAACCCAGTGTAAGTATGTATCCAATGATGTAAACTTTAAAGCCCTTTTTGTAAGTCGCTCTGGATAAGAGCATCTGCCAAATGCCTAAATGTAAATGTAATGTAACTGTTTCAAAAACAAATCAGGCAACAAAATCTGGCTTTAAAACCAGACAATTCAATAAGCATTGATGCAGATGATTGGCTAATAGTGTCAGGACAGCACCTAGAATATTTTACTGTCAATCAAGAGACTGAACTAATTTCACTCATCTATCCTGCAAAGTCATCAACTTGTGTATTACTGTAGATCCTATAATGACACATTCTCTCAAGGTGTTAATACCAGAAACAACTGAACTGAATTAGTAAATTATTCACTCAGCAATGGCTACGTTCCTAAATTAAATTTTTAAGTATCAGTTATTAAACCGATTATTAAGAAACCTGACCTCGACCCCTGTCAGCTGTCCAATTCCAGGCCAATATCAAACCTCCCCTCCCCTATCTCTAAGATTCTGGAAAAGATAGTAGCGGAGCAGCTATGCTCATATCTACATAGAAATGGCATACATGAACTGTATCAGTCAGGATTTAGGCCTCATCACAGCACAGAAACAGCACTCGTTAAAGTAGTAAATGACCTCCTATTGGCCTCTGATCAGGGTTGTGTAACTATGCTTGTATTACTCGACCTCAGTGCAGCTTTTGACACCATTGATCATGCTACTCTTCTTCACAGATTTGAAAATGTAGTAGGAATTAAGAGTACAGCCCTCTCCTGGCTCAGATCCTATTTGACCGATCGTTATCAGTTCTTAGAATTAAATGGTGATTAATTTGTGTGTACTAAGGTGATGTTTAGTCTTCCACATGATTTGGTTTTAGACCTGTCATTACACGCTTCCTCTGGACAACATAATCTGTAAGCATTCTATTAGTTTTCACTGATATGCTGATGACAAACAGTTATGTGTCTCAGCAAAACCCAGATGAGAAAAACCAGCTTAATAAAGTTGTTTAATGTGTGAAGGACATTAGACCCTGGATGCAAAGAAGTACTGGTACTAGGACCACATTCAGCTAGAAGTAAACTTTCTGATCACAGACTACCTCTGGATGGTCTTTCTGTTCCATCATGTACAACAGTAAAATACTTTTTATTTTAAGCTTTCTATATGAAGATAATATTACCAAGATAGCAAAGATAAAGGTAAAATAAATCAAATAGTTCATGCTTTTATCACTTCTAGGTTGGACTATTGTAATGCTTTACTGTCTGGTTGTTCAGTTAGGTGCATAAACAAGCTTCAGCTAGTCCAGAATGCAGCAGTGAGAGTCCTCACTAGAACCAGAAGATATGAGCACATCACCCCTATCCTATCTTCACTGCATTGGCTCCCTGTGAAATTTCGCATTGATTTTAAAATACTACTCTTGACATATAAAGCATTAAATGGTCTCGCCCCGCAGTATCTGAGCGAACTGCTAGTGTCTTACGATCCGCCACGCCTACTTCGGTCAAAGGATGCAGGCTGCTTGTCAGTACCGCGTATTATGAAAACTACAGCTGGGGGCAGAGCTTTTTCTTACAAAGCCCCAAAATTATGGAATAGTCTTCCAAATAGTGTTCGGGACTCAGACACAGTCTCAGTGTTTAAGTCTAGGCTCAAAACCTATTTATTTAGCCAAGCATTTTTATAAATAGATTTGCCATAAGGTAAAGGAGCAGATCTGGGGGACTCATGGACGTAGAGTATTATGGTGAACTGGTATGTTTAGATGCTGTCTTCCTCACTCTCATTTGATCACTCAGGTTTGTTGACGGTGAGGTGATTGTTTGCTTTACATCTCAGTTCCCCCTCATGTTTGTGTTTCCTTCTGGCTCCTCCCCTTTAGTTATGATGTCATAGTTAGTCCTGCCAGAGTCCCTGCTTGCACTCTACAGTAAATATACATTATACTTTATGTGACTGTGACCAGACCGAAATCTCTTACTGTTCTGCTCTCTCTCTCTCTCTCTGTCGAGCTACACATATCGTTCCTGAGCTGCCAGTGATCCAGATGCCCTTCTGTCCTCTGGACCTGTTTGACTCGTCCTAGTGTGTCGTTTCTGGTTGGAGATCTCGTCACATGGACGTCCCGTGTGTCTGTCTGGGATGTGTACGGTGACTGGGGACGGTTCCACTTTAACATGAAGATTGTCCTGGACTTGGTTGATGCAGACATCTGTTTGCCCTCGGCTTGCTCATTAGGGACAAACTGATAATTATAATTCATACATATCTTATCACACTTTTCAAACTTAGTTCCATAAGCTTTTCCACATCGAATTTTTTGATTTTGTAAATCTGCGCTGTGACACTGAATAAATGCAACTGAACTGAATATATTGACATACATCACATTATTTCTACTTGTTTGTTTGTTTTCAGTCCTGGTTGATCGCCATATCACCGATGGCCGAGGACGAAATCAGCATCTGTGATCTTATATAACATGTCGTATCATTATAATGCTTGACATTTCAATGGCATTTCTAATTTTGTTTTCTTTTAACCACGCCTTTCAAAAGAAATCATTAGCATTTGTGCTTACTCAGAACAGAACCAAAAATAATCAGACCACATTTTACTTGCTAATTTATGAGCACAAACTTGTCCAGCCACTCAAAGCTCACAAACAAGTGTCCTATAATTAATAAAACAACAGCCTGGAAAAAAAAACACACACACACATTATTGCATGTGTTTAGCTGTTTTTATCGCATTGGCCTTAAAATGAAAACATCATCTTGCTTGTCCCACTGGAGATAATTTAGCGACCACTTGTCCGTCATCCCTCACTAAAGCGTGTTCTGGTTTTATTTTTGCCTCTAGTGTTTTTGTTTCCCATCATTATTTATTTTTATTCCCAAGTGTTCTCGATTACTGACATTATTTACTGTAACTTAATTATTTCACATTTTGCCAAGTTTCAAAGACACCAAACAAAACAAAACAAAACAAAACAAACAAACAAAAAACTTTACCCTATACTGTATCTTCCACTATTTCCGAACGTCACATTGCTGCTGTGAAGTGAATAGCAGTTTATCCTGTTGATCATTTTCACACAGTGTGTCTGTTTAGGTTTAAGTTTAGTTTATTTATATAGCGCATTTATAACAGCCGCGAGACTGACCAAAGTGCTGTACATCCACATCATAACGTCATAAAAAGGCTAAAAATACATGAGACACACAAAAACTTAATAGGCACAGTAGAGTTTAGCAGCCCAGAGAAAACAGTTTTTAAAAGGGATTTAAAAATAGTCAAACTAGGAGCCGTTCGGATATCAACTGGCAAGAAGTTCCAGAGACGAGGCCCAATAACCGACGTCACCTCTACACTTAAGTCTGGAATGTGGGATTAAGAGGAGGTTCTAGTCACAGGATCTCAAACTCCTCAGCAGGAGGGGGGGGGGGGGTTTGATGGTGCAGTGGGGGTGGGGGGGTATGATGGTGCAGCAGGGGGGGTATGATGGTGCAGCGGGGGGGGGGGGGGGGTATGATGGTGCAGCAGGGGGGGGGGGGGTATGATGGTGCAGCAGGGGGGGTATGATGGTGCAGCAGGGGGGGTATGATGTTGCAGCAGGGGGGGTATGATGGTGCAGCAGGGGGGGGGGTATGATGGTGCAGCGGGGGGGTATGATGGTGCAGCAGGGGGGGTATGATGGTGCAGCAGGGGGGGGTATGATGGTGCAGCAGGGGGGGTATGATGGTGCAGCAGGGGGGGTATGATGGTGCAGCAGGGGGGGGGGTATGATGGTGCAGCAGGGGGGGGGGTATGATGGTGCAGCGGGGGGGTATGATGGTGCAGCAGGGGGGGTATGATGGTGCAGCAGGGGGGGTATGATGGTGCAGCAGGGGGGGTATGATGGTGCAGCAGGGGGGGTATGATGGTGCAGCAGGGGGGGGGGGTATGATGGTGCAGCAGGGGGGGTATGATGGTGCAGCAGGGGGGGGGGTATGATGGTGGTAATGATTTAAAAACAAATAATACAATTTTTAAATGAATTCTGAATTGAACAGGCAACCAATGAAGGGCTTTCAAAAGCGGAGTCTTTCAAAATGATCACTTTTTTTCTTCTTCAAGAGGAATTTAGCAGCAGCGTGCCGGACCAGTTAAAGATGGGAGATATGAGATTTAGAAATACCATAATAAAGAGTTTTTATGGTTGTTCTGTTGTTCTCTGTGGCTCCGGGACACCCAACTGTACACGTGTGTGAGTGCCAGCTTTAGAGCTGCAGTGTTGAAACAGACATGGGGGAAAGAGTCTGCGCTGCTGTTGATGTAAAGGTCTCAGGGCTTATTTCACAAAAGAACATCTCTATATATACTGTATATTCCTGTGTTTCCTTCTGGCTCCTCCCTGTTAGTTATGATGTCATAGTTAGTCCTGCCGGAGTCCCTGCTTGCACTCTACACTAAATATACATTCACATTATCCAGTGGCGCTTTAGCTACTGTAACTGTTAACCATCTCAATTCATTACCTCATTGATTCTTTTACATCTGTCAGAAAATATTGGATCATTTTAATACTCGCCATCTCATACCAGCTCCACCACCATCATTAAGTTTGCTGACGACACCGTCGTTGTGGGCCTGATCTCTGATAACAACGAGATGGCCTACCTGAAGGAGATTAGGATCCTGGAGAACTGGTGCCAGAGGAACAACCTCCTTCTAAACGTAAGTAAGACAAAGGAGTTGATAGTGGACTTCAGCACTAAGCAGGAGAGGAACTACCAGACCCCCGTCATCAATGACAGCCCAGTGGAGAGAGTGGACAGCTTCAGATACCTCGGTGTTCACATCACGCAGGACCTGTCATGGTCCTGTCACATCAACACCGTGGTGAAAAAAGGCCCAGCATCGTCTCTACCACCTCAGGCGCTTGAGAGACTTCCGACTGTCCTCCAAGGTGCTCAGGAACTTTTACTCCTGCACCATAGAGAGCATCATGACGGGAAACATCTCAACCTGGATCGGGAACAGCACCATGCGGGACAGACGAGCTCTACAGAGGGTGGTGCGATCAGCTGAGCGCATCATCCGCACTGAGCTCCCTGACCTGCACTCCATCTACAGCAGGAGGTGCTGGACCAAAGCCAGGAAGATCGTGAAGGACCTCAGCCATCCCAACGATGGACTGTTCTCTCTGTTGAGGTCAGGAAAGCGCTTCCGCTCCCTGAAGGCCAACACAGAGAGACTGAGGAGGAGCTTCTTCCCGCAGGCGATACGGACTCTCAATCACAATCACACCACCACACAGTACTGACCCACACATATGGTTTTTACAAACACGTATTCGCACTGCACAAGACACCCTTAAACATGTGGATTGCACAACCCTGGACATTACCATACTTTTCCTACTCGTACAGCTGCTCTTACTGTTCATATATTCTTCATATATTTTCTATATTCTGTATTGTTGTACAGTTATTTTATTTTAACTTTCATTTTTATATTTTATTCTTTCCTAGTTAAATTTACCCCCTATTTTATTTTTCATATTTATTTCCTATTCCAATTCATAGTCTTTTATTTTAAGGTCATGAGCAGTTGTCTAAGCATTTCACTGCATATCATACTGTGTATGTGACGAATAAAATTTAAATTTTGAATTTGAAGAAGCAGCAGCAGCAGGGATTGTCAGTAAAGCTAATACGAAGCTGAGCACGTTACATGTAAATCACTTGATTGACTGATTAGTGTGTTTATTTCTGTTTAGCTAGCTGACTTTACAAGGTAGAGAGCGACTTCTTCTTATCAGAACTGATCAATCATTTGGACAGGCCACGCCCACCAGACCCGGCCCAAGGTACAAACTAAGCAGCTGATTAGGGTCCTCGTGGCCACCAGGGGGCCTCCAAGAGTGACAGTATCTTTTTTTTGGGGGGGGGGGGGGGGGTTCCACAATATTAAATGAAAAAATAAAAACATCAACAACAATGCAATATTAAACAAAAAACACAATTATGTTAACAGGCTGCAAGATGTGAGAGTCAGACTGGAGCGGATTGAAGAGGCAGCAGCAGCAAAACCATCATAAACATCACAAATTAGGACAAATCCTTCAGGTGCAGAGATAAAAAAAAAAAAGAAGAAGAAGAAGAAAAGTGAGGAAGATTAAAAAAACAGCAAGATAAAGGTATCTTAATAAGAAAATTCCTGTAAACTAATCTATTTTGCAAACTAACGTTGCAGGCTGGTTAATTAACAGCCGAGGCAGCTTATTGTCTTGTTTTAGATGAATTAGTTGAATAAACATCCTTAAATAGACTTGTCATTTTAATATGTTAGAATATAACAAATTACTGAGACAGTTTTAGATTAACGTTTTTGTCTTCTGTGTAAAAATGACTTTTCTGGGTATAAACAGTATTTTTGCAATAAAATAATCTACTGTTTCATAAACTTGTTACTGATAGCAGCTTAACATTATTAACATTATTATTAACATTATGAACATTATTTACATTATTAACATTATTATTAACATTATAAACGTTATAAACATTATTAACATTATAAACATTATTAACATTATAAACGTTATAAACATTATAAAGATTATTAACATTAGCCTACCTTTGGCCTACACTGTGCCGTTATATTCCAATATCATTATGCCTCAATTAGCTAGCTACAGATTAAGAGTTGTTGTTTTATATGTACAGATGGCTTGCTGCTGTGTTTAATAATTTATGTTGTTAAAATAGTATTCTGTTCCATTAACTATACACTTACAAAAGTTCCCTAGGAGCATTGTTGAAATATTTTGGAGGTGAAGCAGAACCGGCTGTAACATTTATACGTTTATACTGCACCTAGATTCAGGCATTGATAATAGTCGATGGTATCGGCGGCACACAGGGACCCCAAATAAAATTCTGCTTAGGGCCCCATAAATGCTCGGGCCGGCGCTGATGCCCACAAACTACAGAAGGACTCGTCACTTGCTCGTGTGACTATAGGGAACGTTAAACAGATGTGATGAGAAAGTGGAAACGTGGATTTAGTTTAGATTTAGGTTCAGATGTTTCCGTTGGCTAAACGTTCAATTCCCCTCTTTTTTTTTATTTTTTTTGCACCTTTTAACACTGAAATTCTGAACAAACAATCTTTAAATTACCTGTAGATGTTTCACCCTCTCTGTACTAAAGAAATCTACCCATTTACATCACCTTTTCCTAGTTTGTCAAAAATAGACATGAACATTTACATATGAAAAAAATCCAACACAGCCAAGAGATTTCAAACTTTTTATCTCATTCTGAAATAGTTCCAGAAGATCTTTAACATTTACAAAAGAAGAATAAGTGACAATTCGTTGTTCTTCTTTTTAGGGGAATTTTTTTTTTTTTTAACTTTAATTTCTGTAGAAATGGTAACAAGTCAGATTTTTTTGATTGTCTCGCCACCTACTGGTGAAAATGGATGCATGCAGACACACAGACAGGAAGTGAGTTGACAGGTCCAGGTGTGAAGTTCGAACCCATATTCAGCGCCATCTATGGATCTTGAACGAAGCACATCAAAACACGTCTCATCTTCTCAAATCGAGAAACGTGTCACCGCTTCGTCCGGCTCGGGTTTGTCTGAAGTTCTGCAGGAGCCTCGCATCATTTTCATTCTTCCTTTTGTAATTGTTTTTGAAGCGGTGATCAGGAACTGCACTGCATGGCAGTACAATCAATCAATCAATTATTCCATAAATAGATAAATAAGTAAATAAATACTACAGCCTAATAATTGCATAACTTACTTTTTTGGTGTAAAAAACAAGAGGTGCGAGTACAAACAGCTTTACAACAGTACATGTGTAAAGGACAGAGTTTTAACAATTCTAACATGAATGATCAACTAACCACCAAAACTAATTAAACTGAGCTTCAATCAATGACTTTTACCTCCTTTAAACCACTCAGAAATACATTTAAGTCTCACTTAAATTGGGTTTCATTCAAGTTTTGACATCTCTAAACACAAATTAAAGGGCGTTGACCAAAAAGTTATACCCTTAAAATCTTGGGGGTTTGGGGGAGTCATGTCGATCCATCCATACTTTTGTTATGGAGTGTGTGTATGTGTGTGTATATATATATATATATATATATATATATATATATATATATATATATATATATAGTGAAGCAACACCTCAGCATACGACCTCCCGCCTCACGAATATTTGTGTTACGAACTGAAATCGACATAAACATCAGTGACCGAACCGAGCTGAACCGAGCGGCAGCTAAGATGCGAGAGCTCACGTGCGAGAGGAGCTCAAAATCAGTTTAGTGAAGACATACTGTAGCACTACGGGTCCCCAAGAACGTCTTCAGAAGAAAAGGGAGCCAGTTTCAGTTTGGTTTTGAAAGCAGCCGGTGCCGAGAGGAATTAAGTTCATTAAAGTTAAGTGAGGTTTAATTTGCATGTCTTGTTTTTATATGCAAAAATATGATTATAGTGTTTGAAATTGGGAATATCGGTACCATTTGTGTGAGACTGGAACAAATGATCTGCGGTTACATTATTTCCTTTTATGAGTCAACGCGTTTCACAATACGAAATTTCACCTTAAACAATTCGCCTACGGAACAGATTAAATTCATATGCCGAGGTACCGCCGTATCTAAATAATAGCTGAGATTATTAAACTATGGGCAGCTTTGATGGTAACATTAATGAATCAGAGAACAAACTGTCCGGGAATAATTACTACTTAAATAACTGTTATTAGACTCACGTTTATACGGTACGTGTCAGAGTCACGTGACCAGTCAAACAGGCTATCTATAACTTTTTTTAAATAAATAAATAAATATAATGATGTTGATCATTTGTCCACAGTAATTAAATTACAATAAATCACAAACTAAAGACATTAGGGCTTTGGTTTTATTTATTTGCCCGAGCATCTGATGATTTGTTTCAGTAAAAAAGTGGAACGTCATTCGGGTATCAAACCTCACAACCGAGAGGGAAAGACAGAGGTTTAAAGGTTTATATGGGAACCAGGGCTGCGTGCTTCAGACCCGTGAAGGAAGGCAGCATTCTGGACATCTGCAACACTAACTGCTGTGAGTTCATGGAGACGAAACAGACTGCCAGACCACCTCGATCATACACCCGTCCTCTGTCTCGATGCTGTCAGCACTTTTCCAGCAGACGGTGCAGTACAGTGAAGTGAAGTACGCCAGAGCAGAGCCGGACCTAGCCGGACCTAGCCGGACCGTTACTGAGTTCCTGGGTCTGCAGAAGGAATCCACCGTGTGGTTGGAGGAGTGTAAGCACTTGCTTAATCGTATCAAACAAAAGCTGTGGCTTCGGGGACGGATGTGTTTCAGACGTTTCAAAAATAAAAGCAAGCCTGATGCTCTGAGCCCGAGTCTTCCTCCGCACGCTCACATACAGTCAAATCTCAGTCTCATTTCCATTTCCATATACAAAGAGTCAGCACTTCAGGAAGTTTGTACCTCTTTTGCCACAGGATCAACAAAACACGATATACAGTCGGGTTAACGCTACTGCCCAGTCACTCCAGATTTTCACCCGTCACCACCTGCTGACCAGGGGGGAGTGAAGGAGGGGTGAAGACGTGATGTCAGCTGACGCATCGGTTCAGGCTGCAGGTTACATGACGTTCATTGGAGTGAAGCGTTATCTGTCCCTTTCTACCTGTGTGAGCTCACAGATGCCCAGTGTGACTACAGTATAGCTGATTTCAAACTGAAGGCATGTCACCACTCAGAGAGAGCGCGGTCACAGGTATAGCTGCAACATCACCTGGACAACATGATCATGCTCTCCGGATAATTTACAAGAGAAGTAGAAGAGACACTTTTTTAATCCTTACACCACCATTACACACAGGGATTACATCATCCTAAACCATCTGTTCTCCAAAAAAAGCCATCAGAGAGAGAGATGTCCAGCTACACCTTCTCAGTATAATGCACTCCCGCTTCCATGGCAACAGATGAGTTTGCACCAAAAAAACTAAATGTGTTTACATGCACTTCTGGTAATCCGATAAGTCTACAAGCGTCACTGTGTGTCGTCTGCTGGCTTTGCTGAGAGTGATGCAACGAGGCAGTGCATAAGTACGTAGCAAGCATGACTTTTCCGGAAAAAAAAAGAAAAGAAAAAAGTTTCAATAATGGAGTGTTTTATCCAACTGTTCATAAACCAGAAGGTCGACAATCTGCCGAATGACACTGGCCTCTTTTTCAATTCAGAATTCAGACATCTTTTAAAATCACCTGATTATATCTTTATCTCTGGAATGTTATTAAAATCAGTAAATGTTTAGCTTCGCCCACAAAGCACAAGCACAGGTGATTGGTTACAGCATGACTCGCTCAGTAAAGGGACTGAGATATGAGATACTTGATGACGGAGTGTTTCCTGAAGCTCATGTCAGGTAGAGAAGAGGACGAGCGCCAGGTCTGTTTCAGTCCTCCTGCAGTAACTTGGGGTCTGATCTCTCCAGTGTTTCTTATTATTTTAGTGCAAACATTTTCCAGAAGATCCTCAAGTACATGTTCACATGGACACACACACACACACACACACACACACACACACAGTCATTCAGTAGAAAGTGGTTAAGAGTCCATGAAGTGCTTCGGTTTCTCCTCCTCACTCTGTAAACACATGATACGGACCATCACCGCCAACCAACCAGGAGCAGCTCGTCTATACCTTGTCAGGGAATCAGGAAGCACCCGCCTCTCATATGTGCATTTAGGTTGTGTTCGTGTTTCCCCTGGGCGTGTCTTTTTAAGGGCGGAGCTTCCGTCCGATCACAGGTTGCACCTTTGAGAGTTTGTTTTTTTCTTTCAGTGCTTAAGGGTAAAAAAAAGTAATAATACATGGTCCATCATCCTTATTTTTAATTTTATAGTATTCAAATATTTCATAATTTCCCTCAAAAAAAAAGCATTGAGTCGGATGATTTTTAACCGTGACTGACAGGAGAGAAAAGACAGAGATGTAGGAATGTATCTGTATCTAAAGTTCTTTGACTAAGAATTAAAACCAAACAGAAACTCTTGCGATTGTTCTCTCTCAGATGTCAGTCACAACCGGATGACTTTAAAGCCCCTCCTGAAGGAGGGAACTATAAATAGATGTATATGCATTTCTTTTCCTCTTTCCCAGACTGGAATGAGGGACATAGCGACGAGGACGACCCCGCAGGACCCCGAGTCCCCTCAAAGACTCTCTTTAGCTACTCACGAAAAAAGAGACGTCTTTTGGGAGAGGAAGACAGAACGAGGGGAAAGGAGGATGAACAGGTGTGTGCTCAGTTGTGTGTGAGACACTGGAAGCGGTTTTTGAAGTACAAGAGGCCGTTTTTCGTACGTGTGGCGTCCGAGGAGGCCGGAGGGTAGCGGAACTTGGCGTAGGCCTTGTCGCTTTCTGATTGGCCCCAGGGAAGTTTGATCTTGGTGGCATGGTTCACGATGACATCATCACAGGAGCCAACGTGGAGCAAGCCCAGGCCGTCTATGAAAAACTCTGAGGACATGAGAGACACGAATAAACAAGAGGACCGGACAAAAACAACAACATCTCTGTTTTACATGGGAACAATCTGCTATGCTGTGAAGTTCAAAAGCGATCGTTCAGTACACACTTACCGAGGTGGGCGACGCGAGCCAGTCGGGGGTCGAAGCCCACCTGCCGCACCTTGTCCGTCCGAGCCAGGAAGAAGTTGATGACTCCATCAGTGACCACACAGTTGGGAAAGCCCTGGATGATGTGATGGAAACCTCGTCTCATGTGGAGGCAGTCTCCGTCCTCCTCTCCGGCTTCGATAGAGATGGTCTGTCTGTAAGTGGAGGTGTAACCTGTAGCTTCACGCACAGCACCACCCACCTACACACAACATACACAAACACACACACACAAGTTCAGACACGCAATCCATTATTACAGTACTTAAACACCGTCGCTGGTGTAAATCATCTTGCCTGATCAGCAGTCACTTTACCTTTGAAAAGAATCGTGACAGAGCAGTGTTTCTGTGTAGATACACAGATATGCACACAGATACATAGAGCAGGCTGAGCTTTGAGCAGAGATCTTTTACCTCTCTAATGAGACTTGCTTTTGCTTTACACTCGCGCTGTACACGCGTGCACGGATGTTGATTATACCAGTGAGAGACGAGCACTAAGACAAAGCAGGGGAGACGATTACCCACAATTCCACAGCACAAGAGAGAGAAAAACCGTTGGCTCATTTGTGATCATGTGACGCTCGGTGATACTCGGTACTCGTAAATCAAGACTTGCTCGTTTTCCAAGTCAAGATTTATTAAAAATCTTTGCTCGTATTGGGGAACACTCGCAAACCACGTTACTCGCAATCCGAGGTTTCACTGTATATCATTAAAAAAATCAACCTTGATAAAAAATATTAGTTCATCTCCAGATGGTGCTGTACATTTTTCAACGCACTTATAAGTGTGCAATTATACTACTCACAATAAGTTAGGACAGTGGTTCTCAAAGTGTGGGGCCCCACTAGTGGGGAATACAGACATGACAGGTGGGGCGCAATGAATGGGAGGAAATTAGTGGAAAATAATAGGAAAAAACTAAACAATCACACACAAATAAATGGATCATTAATACAAGTAAATTTAAAATAACATCAGTTGTGGGCCGGGAGAAAAAGTGGAACCATAGTGCAACAATAATGGTTTAACGTCGGGCCAACTTGAGCAGCGCTGCTCGAATCACAATCCTGCGCGACTCTGACAGAAATAAACCGCGCCGACCATCAAAATACATTTTACTCCGCTGGGATGCGCACGTACAAACCAGGCATGGCAAGGCGGAAACAATATTAAACAGTCCTGACATTTTGAATTGTTTTTAAATAAAAACAAAGTGGGTCGCGCAGGTTTGTGATTCGAGCGGCGCTGCGCGATCCACCGGGCTGCGCAAATAAACCAGAGCATCACTGCGCTATCCAGATAGTCGCGCTGCGCTGTATTTGCGCAGATATTCGGTTCAATTGGGTGCCACGGTTTCGTCCCACTTTTGATGTGTTTGGCTTCACATACACTTCGACAATGGAAGAAGACGGTGCAGCAGCAGTGAGTTTACTTACATGTGACAAAACCAACAACGAGGAGATTGTAAAGAAAAAGCTGCCTCGTCTGTGGTGTGGAATTGGTTTGGGTAGAAGAAAAGTGATACGAATGAGATGAACGTGATTTGCAAGGTACGCAAGTGCACTGTTTTAACAAGTGGTGGAAACACATCAAACCTTTTCTATCATCTGAAATACAAGCATCCAATCGAATATGGCCAAAGTCAAAAAAATGCGGCAAACCTCAGCAATTCAAAGTTTATATAAAATTACATTATGTAAAACTGTTTCTTTGTGTTTTAATTGTTATTTATGCATTTTCAGATACAAATTGCTATATTGTGATATAGCAATTGTGATTGTGATCATTATCGAGGTAGAAAATAGCGTCCACAGTGTTAGAAGATTTTGGTTATATCGCCCCCCCCTAATGAAGTCTATCTTGAGCTTGGATTCATGGTGGTGATGGTGGGGGCAGAAGAGAGGCTCGTGTGTGTTTTGTGTCTTAAACTGCTGGCAGCAGACCGCATGAGACCCAACAAATTAGGAAGACACTTAGAGACAACACACTCCAGTCACGTTAATAAGCCACTCGACTTCTTTCAAAGAAAGCTGGCAGAATACAGACAGCAGGATAATCGCATGGTAACATCTGAATCAGTGGACAGCAAAGCACAAATGGCTTCATTCAAAGTTGCATACAGAATTGGCCAGTACAAAAAAAACTACAAACGATTGCTGAGCAGCTAATAAACACGGGGTCAATTATGCAAAGATAAGTGACAACGTAAGCCTTTTATAACAATTGCACGTGTATTTTATCTGTTTTTAACTTGGTGTTGTTTGATCTTATTGGTTTAGAAATTGATATTTCAATAAACAGTAAACTTGGCCGATTACGTTATTATTTTGTTGACAAGTGGGACTTGAAAATTCGCTCACCCCCTTAAGTGGGGAATGACAGAAAAAGTTTGAGAACCACTGAGTTAGGAACATTGTTATTTAGATGAGTGCTTTTCCTAATTGCTCTGAATTTGAATGAAATAAGTAAAAGTTCCCTTTGATATTACTAATAATGTATGAGAAGAAACAATTTATTAGTTTAATATTTATTAAATCAAAAATTTAGACAACTACGAGTTCCACTCTTCCACAAGTGCTACATGCAGTTCTGTCAGGTTACGTGGGGGTGGGGTACGATCATCCGGTCTCTGCATCAACTGGTCCCAGACGTGCTCTATGGGGTTCAGGTCAGGGGACATTGATGGCCAGACCATATAAGGCACTCCATCTCCCTGAAGTCGAGCTGTGACAATTTTGCCACATTGTGGTGGAGCCATTATCATCCATGAACAGAACGTTGGGAGTGTGCTGGCGGAATTGGGGGATGATGATGGGTTCTATGATGTCTCTGAGGTAATAATGTGCAGTGACTGAGCCATGTACAATAACCAAATCTGTTTTGCGCTGACTGGTGATGCCTGCCCATGTCTTGTGCCCACTGTTCAGGGCGGTGTCTTGGTGTTAGTGGAGTCGCCTGCAACGGTTGTCTTGCATTCAAGCCAAGGCGGTGGGTTGGCTGTGAATGGTTTGTCTGGAAACCCTAGTACCCCTCGCATCTCGTAAACGGGCCTGCAGCTGTGTGGCTGAGTGCATAATGATGTCTGAGTGCAGAGGTCCTTAGGTACTGGTCGTGGTTGCGGTCTGTCACTCGTGGGGCTCCACTCCTGGGTCTGTCATGAACTATACCAGTAGTTCTGTGTCTTGATGCCAGTCTGCTGATGACACTTTGAGACACACCAAGTTCACGAGTAACATCTGACTGCCTGCCACTGACACGAAGGCCAGCCATGGCCAGGTGGCGCTGCTCGTCCGTTAAGTGACATCATGTGTTCATGGCTGTTTGAATGATGAACTTGGAATGACTTACTGACAATACCAGCTTTTTATACCCACAGAATGTTGAAATTGATGCCACATTGAAAAAGGTTGTCTTTTGCTATTGTCCCCAATATAAGGCACATCTGTACACAATGAGACCATTACATGGAAAACAAAAATGAGGTGTGTCCATCACCTCAATACAATTCCCAGAAAATGTATAAAGTGAAGCAAACACCATATGTATGACATCCACTAAGTCTCTCACAATATCTCACAATGTGTAGTTAGAGCTACACATGCTGCTCCTGTGCTTCCAGTGATCCAGACCTCATCTGCCCTCTGCACCTACTGACTCGTCCCTATGCTCAACTGGACTGCATGTTAATTTAAATAATTTCTGTCATATTGAACTTTCACCTGCACAACACACATGATGTTATATCATTTCTATCTGTTATCACCCAGATGAGGATGGGTTCCCTGTTGAGTCTGGTTCCTCTCAAGGTTTCTTCCTAATGCCATCTCAGGGAGTTTTTCCTTGCCACTAAAAACACTAATAGGGAAAACAGTAATCTTTTATTTAATTAAAATGTTACATTAATTTTACATTTTTATTGTGTCATATTAATATAAAAAATATGATGATAATAATAGATACTGTACAGTATATACATCCTTTTTTGAGCTCCTTTTTATTCATGGTCCAGCCAGGCGTAATGAATTATGGCAAAGTTTTCATTCCCATTTCTGGGAAAGTGAAGACCCGGTGTTCACTCGTTCCCTACACCGTTCGCAGTTCCCTTTGAACAGAGCAGTTTCGCTCCCTGCGGTGGCTGAACCCCCGGTGCGGTGCACTTCACAGGGAACTTCTAGCCGATCAGAACATGTGGAGAACATGTGGGGACGATCAGTACAGAGACAGGGAGACAACACACACAAACACACACACACGCACATGCACAATAAGAGTCCCGAGGAAAGTTCCAGAACTGATCTCTATTTCCAGTCTGTTCCTGATCAGTGTGAGGTCGTCTGTTCCTGTTTGGTTCTGAGTTTGAAACACAGGATGTTGACGTTCACAGGGCTACTGGAGATAAAAATATGTGTGTGTGTGTGTGTGTGTGTGTGTGTGTGTGTGTGTGTGTGTCAGTGTGCGTGCCAGCATTAGAATCCGCATGTGGATGTAGAATGTCTGTTTTGTTCAAAAGGTTACATAACTGACCCCCTGAGCCCACGCCAAATTCTGCAGCCTCGTGTTCCCGCCTCTGGTAAACCGCGAAACTTATCTGGACCCAAATGTTCCTTACGCTGGTGTGTGTCTCACTATAACTCCACTTCTCACTTCCTTTCGCTAATGTGTGTGTGTGTGTGTGTGTGTGTGTGTGTGTGTGTGTGTGTGTGTGTGTGTGTGTGTTAAAGCAGCACGATCTAAGTGCTACAAATAACAAGGAAAGGCAGGAAATGAGAGAGACTGGGAAACAGAGGTGGACGTGTAACGTTACAGGAAGTAAACTGATAACAGGTGCGTACAAATGTGATGACAGTTTATATGACACCATAAGGGGTGCGGACAGAACCAGGAAGTGAAAATAATGTCACAATAAGAGCACCATTCTCTGAGGAGATTCTATGACATTTATCATATATATATGTGTGTAGCTGCTCATTTATGTAGTTGACATAATCTTTTGCAGTAATTACCAAGCAGCATTTACAGCCGTTTCATGAGTGCTGATAATAAACAGTAACAGCACTGTGACATGTAACTCTATGTGTCCCAGGTGTTGTCCAGTGGTTAATGACACTGTGTGTCTCAGTGTGGGTGAGAGTAAGTCTGTACGGTCCGCAGTACTGAGGAGAGAGCAGCTGTCTGACAAAACCCACATACACACCCAGTCACAGAAGCACTTTCAGTAAGAACACACACCTGATAACGTTATGTAACGTCTTAAACAACACGCCGTCTCTGCACTAATCACTTCTAAGTCGCTCTGAATCGCCTCTGAACCGTCCGTGTCGTTCTGTTCACGGCTAACGCTTAGCTACAAAGCTAACTAACACAAGGCTGAATCCCAAATCCCTCTCTCTGACCCCTGATCAAAGGCAATACTTGGTGTGTGGAACAAGGGATTGTACATAGTGCACTAGCTTTCCATTTAACACTATTTGGGATTGAACCTCGGAACTCAGAAGTTAACAGAGCTGAGGTTGTGTAACTATGCTTGTATTACTCGACCTCAGTGCAGCTTTTGACACTATTGATCATGCTATTCTTCTTCACAGATTAGAAAATGTAGTAGGAATTAAGGGTACAGCCCTCTCCTGGCTCAGATCCTATTTGACCGATCGTTATCAGTATGTAGACTTAAATGGTGATTATTCTGCATGTTCTCTAGTGGAGTTTGGCGTTCCGCAGAGTTCAGTTTTAGGCCCACTGCTTTTTTCCCTTTACATGCTTCCTCTGGGCAACATAATCCGTAAGCATGGTATTAGTTTTCATTGTTATGCTGACGACACACAGCTATACATCTCAACAAAACCTGATGAGAAAAACCATCTTACTCAAGTTGAGCAATGTGTTCAAGACATAAGAAATTGAATGCTAATTAACTTCCTTCTGCTTAATCCGGATAAGACAGAAGTTCTAGTCATAGGACCGCATACAGCTAGAAGTAAAATCTTAGATCACACCGTAACTTTAGATGGCCTTTCTGTTCCGTCAAGTGCAACAGTAAAAGACCTCGGCGTGATTATAGATTCCAGCCTTTCATTTGAAGCTCATGTAGATAATATCACCAGGATAGCATTCTTTCACCTCAGAAATATTGCCAAGATAAAAAATATACTGTCGCTAAATGATGCCGAAAAACTAGTTCATGCTTTTATCACCTCTAGGTTGGACTATTGTAATGCCTTACTGTCTGGTTGTTCAGTTAGGTGCATAAAAAAGCTTCAGCTAGTCCAGAATGCAGCAGTGAGAGTCCTCACTAGAACCAGAAGATATGAGCACATCACCCCTATCCTATCTTCACTACATTGGCTCCCTGTGAAATTTCGCATTGATTTTAAAATACTACTCTTGACATATAAAGCATTAAATGGTCTCGCGCCGCAGAATCTGAGCGAACTGCTAGTGTCTTACGATCCGCCACGCCTACTTCGGTCAAAGGATGCAGGCTGCTTATCAGTACCGCGTATTATGAAAACTACAGCTGGGGGCAGAGCTTTTTCTTACAAAGCCCCAAAATTATGGAATAGTCTTCCAAATAGTGTTCGGGACTCAGACACAGTCTCAGTGTTTAAGTCTAGGCTAAAAACCTATTTATTTAGCCAAGCATTTTTATAAATAGATTTGCCATAAGGTAAAGGAGCAGATCTGGGGGACTCATGGACGTAGAGTATTATGGTGAACTGGCATGTTTAGATGCTGTCTTCCTCACTCTCATTTGATCACTCAGGTTTGTTGACGGTGAGGTGATTGTTTGCTTTACATCTCAGTTCCCCCTGATGTTTGTGTTTCCTTCTGGCTCTCCCTTTTAGTTATGATGTCATAGTTAGTCCTGCCGGAGTCCCTGCTTACACTCTACAGTAAATATACATTCACATTATACATTATGTGACTGTGATCATACCTAACTGCCATCTCTCCCCCTCTTTCTCTTTCCTCTCTCCCCCTGTCTCCCCCTTTCACTCTCTCTCTCTCTGTCGAGCTACACATGTGGTTCCTGAGCTGCCAGTGATCCAGACTCCCTCTGCCCTCCGGACCTGTCTGATCCATCCTGGTGCCCCGTTTCTGGTTGGAGGTCTCATCGCATGGATGCCCCGTGTGTCTCTTTGGGATGCGTCTGGTGTCTGGGGATGATTCTATCTACTTAGAAGATGGTTCTGGCCTCGACTGGTGTTGTCAGCTGTTTCTCTGAGGACTTGACATCTATCTGAGTCTCCAATAACTACTGGACTCCATTTTAACATCAATTAACATCAACTATTATAGCTGAACTGGCTGCCACCTAACACACTGTATAAATGCAGATCATTTCCTGCTATCTGTTTCACCCAGATGAGGATGGGTTCCCTGTCGAGTCTGGTTCCTCTCAAGGTTTCTTCCTATTACCATCTCAGGGAGTTTTTCCTTGCCACTGTCGTCCTCGGGCTTGCTCACCAGGGACTATCTGACCATTTTTTATTCATACACATTCACATTCCATACAAACTTAAATAAAAATGTAAAGCTGTTTTGAGACAATGTCAATTGTTAAAAGCGCTATACAAATAAAACTGAATTGAACTGAATTTAGCACTAGTCCTGTCCCTAGTCTCTAGTCCCGTCTCTCGTCCCCCCCGTGTCTTTAGCCCTAGTCTTGTCTCTAGTCCTGTCTATCGTCCTCCCGTGTCTCTAGTCTTGTCTCCAGTCCCTGTATCAGCTCCATGCTTGGCTTGTAGAGCCTTTGTACTGTGTGTACTGTTATTTAAGCCTGTGTTTCATCATAATGCTTATGTCCTGTTTGTCTTGTCATAGAGCCTGGGTATCGTTCAATTATGGACATTATAATTTGAGTGTTCGTTTCTGTCTGTATTGTGTCTTTGTGATTCATGTTTTGTTATGTTATGATTAAAGACTCTTTTGTATAAAAACACCCCTCTGCGCCTATGACTGCCCTTTTGTGCCCACGGCAACATCAGCTAGTAACAACCCCATTCGTGACACAGGTAATAATTATTAAATCTTAAATCTTTATATTATATAATGGTTATAAATTATAATTCTTTTGATTGTATAAAGCTGCTTTGTGACAATGTCAATTGTTAAAAGCGCTATAGAAATAAAATTGATAAATAAATAAATTGAATGTAAAACAAAGCCCATATGTGTGGCAGATGACTGTTGAATAAAGTGTAAAGCGTCTCACCAGGTCGAGTGTGGTCTTCTCCAGAACGTCCACCAGTTTCTCCAGCTTGGTGTTGGCAGTGAAGATGAAATCATCGTCCACCCACAGCACATACTTGGTGGTGACCTGAGACACGGCCAGATTACGACCTGCAAACCAACCCTGACACACACACACACACACACACACACACACACAATGAAAGACCAACAATCAGTTATGCTGTATAAGTTTTTGCAGTCTATCGTTTTAGTGAACTGAGTCAAATAATCTGACTCACAGAACAGGAGTCGTTTTAATGAAAGTGATTCTATATCAGTAAGTAAATGATTAGACTTGGTGTAATAAGTGAAATGTCCTAAAACGCAGACCTCATGTACCGGGATCTCATACCTTTCCAAACGGCATGATGTAATGCTCGATGTACGGGCCAGACACAACCCTGGGGTTTTCGCTGTCGTCGGCTATCACTATGGTAACGGTGGGGTAATAGAGCCGTATGCTGTCTATCAGGTCCTGAAGCTTGTTGTAACGCAGGAAGGTTTTGGTGGCGATCGTCACGAGAGCGCTGATGTTGTACTCTGAGATCATACAGAAGAGAAAAACCTGTCAGGACTTTAAATCAACACCACCTGAGCGATCTGATCTCAACTGCACGCGGATGTGATGATGTAGGAATCAAAAGTTACCAAGGCTACGTGCTTCTGTCAGGTCGAGTCATTTTATTTGCACATTTACTGTATGAATGTTATATAGCTGTATCTATTATACAAAAGTCTACTGTATCACTGGACATGGCATTGCTTCAAATAAAACAAGATGAGCAAATAGAACACTATACAAAGGTCATGAGTGGTAGGAAAAGAAAAAAAATTCTGCAAAATAAATGTAAATCCATAAATCAATCCATAAATAAATAGATAGATAATTAAAACTTCATCCGAAAATTTTATTAATTAATTAATTAAAATTAATAAATATAATCTATTAAAAAATCAGTAATTAATACAATTATACACCGCGTTCCAAGTTATTATGCAAATTGGATGTAAGTGTCATAAACATTAAATGTTTAGTTTTTAAATTAAACTCATGGATGGTGTCGTGTCTCAGGGCTCTTTGGGTCACTGAAATGAATCTCAGACACGTGTGATAATTAGTTTGCCAGATGAGGACAATTAAAGGAAAAGTACTGAAGAAGGTTGTTCCACATTATTAAGCAGCCGCAGGTTTCAAGCGATATGGGAAAGAAAAAGGATCTCTGCTGCCGAAAAGCCTCAAATAGTGCAATGCCTTGGACACGGTATAAAAACATTAGATATTTCATGAAAACTTAAGCGTGATCATCGTACTGTGAAGACATTTGTGGCTGATTCAGAGCACAGACAGGTTCGTGCAGATGAAGGCAGAATGAAGAAGGTTTCTGCAAGACAAATTCATCAGATTAAGAGAGCAGCTGCTGAAATGCCATTACAAAGCAGCAAACAGGTATTTGAAGCTGCTGGTGCCTCTGGAGTCCCGCGAACCTCAAGGTGTTGGATCCTTTAGAGGCTTGCAGTTGTGCATAAACCTACTATTCGGCCCCTAATCAATGCTCACAAGCAGAACCGGTTGCAGTGGGTCCAGGCATACATGAAGACAAGTTTTTAAACAGTCTTGTTTACTGATGAGTGTCGTGCGACCCTGGATGGTCCAGATGGATGGAGTAGTGGATGGTTGGTGAATGGCCAACAAGGCTGCGACGTCAACAAGGAGGTTCCGGAGTCATGTTTTGGGCCAGAATCATGGGCAGAGAGCTGGTCGGCCCCTGTAGGGTCCCTGAAGGTGTGAAAATGACCTCTGCAAAGTATATTGACTGACCACTTTCTTCCATGGTACAAAAAGAAGAACCGTGGCTTCTGTAACAAAATCATCTTCATGCACGACAATGTACCATCTCATGCTGCAAAGAATACCTCTGTGTCATTGGCTGCTATGGGGATAAAAGATGAGAAACTCATGGTGTGGCCACCATCCTCCCCTGACCTCAACCCCATTGAGAACCTTTGGAGAATCCTCTAAAGATCTATGAGGGTGGGAGGCGGTTCACATCAAAACAGCAGCTCTGGGAGGCTATTCTGACATCCTGCAAAGAAATTCAAGCAGAAACTGTCCACAAACTCACAAGTTCAATGGATGTAAGAATTGTGAAGGTGATATAAAGAAGAGGTCCTATGTTCAGATGTAACATGTAGCCCTGTTAGGATGTTTTTGATTGAAATAGTTTTTGATTTCAGTAAATATGACCTCATAATGCTGCAAATTTAACAAAAGCCTATTTTCAGCTCTTTACAACCTATAAAATGTTTTAACTCTGTTGTGCAGAATAATTTGGAACAGTGTTTCAGTTTTTTATTTTTAAATAAATATTATCATTAGGAGGTTTGTTCAATAAAATTCTAATTATAACCTAAAGGTTGATGACTAGAAAATTATACTGACTGTCATTTGCATGGGGAAAGATATCATGGTGTATTTGTGGTTTAAATCTACACTCAGGCCAAGCAAACGGTCACCTTTGCCCCCGTCCGAGCCGGGGTTGTAGAGTTTGGGCGTCATGCCGTGACGTATTTTGATGGTGAAAGCAGCCTGATGCCCCTCCGTCTCTAACTGCACTGAAACATAAACACACAAACACTCACGTCACATCACGTGTCCACAATCCGGGTGAAAATGTTTGCATATTTAGATTAACAGCAGGATTTTAAAACACAGACAAGATTGCTGCATGTCGCCTCGCACCATTAGGGTTGAGGGTTTGATTCCTGCATGGGTTTGTGCGCATGGGGTTTCCTCCCACAGTCCAAAGACATGCAGATTCGGCTAACTGATGTTCCTGGCTAACCCCAAAGCGCCTGTAGTGGGTGAGTGTGTGTTTGTGACAGTGACCTCTGGTGACCTGGAGGAACTGCACAGTGTTTCTGAATTAAATTGCAACTATACAGTATATCTGCTGTGTTATAGTGTGTGTGTGTGTGTGTGTGTGTGTGTGTGTGCGTACCAGTGTCAGCAGTGCTGGGGTGGAACAGCGTGTTTGTGTACGTGATGAACTGTAGCTGGCGGTTCAGGTTGGGTAAGAAGATGCTGCTCAGCGTCATGTGCATCTCACCGTCACCTCTGACCTTTACCCCCTCAACCTCTGCGCCGATGTTAAACGTACCGAGAGACGCAGAGAAGTTCAGCTAAAAAGCAACAGAGAGAGAGAATCTGGATCTGAGGAAAAGCCAGATGTTAACAATACAGGAGTACTTGAGGTCCAGACTGTAGGATCATACACGTAAGACGTTTCTACAATACACAGTATGAAACAAGGAGCGTTCAAGTCAAACTCGGACTTTTGACTGTGAAGAATAACAGTACACAGTCCTTTGAGTAAAAACTCCCTTTATTTCTCTCTATACAGTATCCCAGTGTTTCACCTGCAATTTACAAACCTTGTTTAGTCCATAATTCACACTTTGGTTTTCAGCTCATTCCACATTCCTGCCCTGAACTCTGTCCACGATTAGTCTGTTAATTTACTATTATTAGTAGTAGTAGTAGTAATATAGTGAGGTGTTACTGAGCCTCATCATCTCCCCCTTTCCCATGTAAAGCTGACGGACATGAATGATGTCACTCTGCTTCTCAGATTTGCTCTTGGCGTTGGCGCTTAATTTGACCAACAACAGCTTTAGAAAAGAGGATGCAGAGCACACACACACACACACACACACACACACACACACACACACACACACACACACACGTGCATCCTGCCTCTGATCTACAACTGCTACTCTTCCAAAGTGTCCGTCTTTTATCCATATGTGGACGATGGAGACACCGAGAGTATCAGTGATTTAAGATGCAAGATCAGACGAGTGCAGCGCCGGTCTATACAACACACAGCTGCTTTAATACACATACACACACACACACAAACACACACACATCAATTTCACTAAAACGCCAAATTTTCAGCGAATCAGATTAATTGACTCAGTTCACTAAAAAGAGTCAACTCCAAAACGGCTCGTGTACTGTATAACCGCATGTCAGTTAGGTCTTTCACTGTGTGTGTGTGTGTGTGTGTGTTCAGTGTTCACTAGAGCTCGGACATCATCAAGGTAGAAAGTTTTCTCAGTACACCGGAGCTGTGATCTGACTGTCTGCTTCGTTCACATCTGATACCCTGGCCTCCCAGGAACTCCTTTAATGGCCCAAACATGTGGAAATGTCTTGGAGCGAGGTCAGGACTGTACGGGGGGGCGTGGCGATAACTCCCAGATGAGGCCTTCTTTAAAACGTTTGACCAATCTAATGTTTTACTGCGGCTGAGTCGCATCACTGTACTGAGCTTGAAGTCTTCTGTAAATGTCAATCACTTTTATACCTTCATTCACCAGAAATTACATCAGAAGTCCAGGTTTAACTTGAACGCCCCACGTGCAGCAAAATTACACTGAACAGGGAAAAACTGTTTTAAAAATTGTAATTAAAAAAAAAATCTCTTAAAATCTTCAAGTTAGTTTGGAAAAGCAAAATAAGTAAATGTAGTGAGAAATAGATACATTAATACAGAACTTACACGTTAGGATTATTTCTGAGAATTCAGGGAACATAAACAGCATAAAGTCACTAAACATTACATAAACTGTTTTGACTTCTCATGTGAAATAAACTTACAGTGTAAATGTCTCTTGGCATGTCTTTTAAGGCCAAGCCTGAAACACAGAATACACACTTCCTGTTAGTGGGCGGTTTGTTCTCCGTCAGAACCCAGTCCAGATCTCTGGAGGACGTCCTATGTGGTGCTGAACTTAAAGGGACGGGTTCAGTTATTATAAGTCTTAAATCTTAAATCAAGGTTGATGTCCATATAAGTACATTATAGTAGGTCTTGTTCTTTTCCTTTTCTTTCTGCTCAGCACAGCAGTCGTGATGTTTGTCACCCATAACCGGAGTACAGTGTAAGTAATCTGTCCCACAACCCTGGGTCTGTGCGGAAATACTTTCCAAAAGTATGAAGCTTCTGCAGTCACACTGAGCTACGGCGAGTTTGGTACAAATTTAATTCTGTTCTTTCACTGTTACCGTCAGGCAATACCAGCGTTTCCCAATTCTGTCTTCTAGGAAACCACTTATTAAAAATGACAAATCATTATGACCCGATTCACACTGGGCACTACAGGTAGTCCCCAACTCATGATAATACGAGTTACGAATTTCCGCAGATACGAACGGATCGCGGTTCTACCACCGGTTCAATCGCAGAAGTAGCTCACGTGTGTTGTACAAGAAATAAACACTGCAGTGCACCAGATACCAATATTTACAATTATATACAATATTTTCAGCGTGTAAGTGAATGAATACAATGTCATATACTGTGTGTGTGTGTGTGTGTGTGTGTGTGTGTGTGTGTGTGTGTGTGTGCGCGTGTGTGCGCACCGGACCAATGAGTCGTCCACACCGGTTTCATTGAATCAGTCCGGGATCACGATGATTGACAGTGTCTGTCCTGTAAAGCTGTCCTGATGGAGAATAATCCTAATTTCAGAAATTTTCTTAAACGAGACAAGAGTTCACAGTCCAATACAGTGGAGAACAGCTCTGAGTTCTTAAATAACTTTTAACTTGAGAAACAAGCGAGGTATGGCATTAATATCTGAGCCTATGCCTCCTCGCTCTCTCTCTCTCTCTCTCTCTCCATCACGCACTGTGGGATTTCCGGTGTGTGTGTTTGGAATGCATGTTTTCACGTGACGACGGTTGTGAGATTTGGCCCCAATTACTTACCCTGTACTCGTGTTATGTGGGACAAACATCAAGGTCGATGTGCAGAGCAAGAAAATGTATGATGGTCAAGACCTTAGTTTAAGCTCCTGTTAAATAAACAGTTTATGATACATTTATTAATATCTTGTTTAATTCATTGTTCAATCTCATTCCACATTCCTGACCTGTACTCTGTTCTTGATTAGGGATAGGTCAGGGGTCAGGGGTCAGGGGTAGTCATTGGAATACTGATGAGAAGGTCCTAGGTTCAAACCCCAGCACCACCATGTTACCCCTGTTGGGCCCTTGAGCGAAACCGTTAACCCTCAACTGCTCCGATGGATAATGAAATAAAAACGTCAGTCGATCTGGATAAGGGTGTCTGCCAAATGCCGTAAATATAAAATGTAAATGATTAGTGGGCTTGTTTATTATTATTATTATTAGTAGTAGTAGTAGTAATACAGTGAGGTGTTACTGAGCCTCATCATCTCCCCCTTTCCCATGTAAAGCTGATGGACATGTTTTTAAGGACATTAATGAGGTCTGTGTTTGTTCTAACGATAAACTTGAGAACGGTTTAACTCCGCCTCTCTTTACGTTCTCACATCACTTGTAAAAAACATTTGAACAGCAGACTTGTGAAAGACGTGATACATCCATCACATGGTTAGTAAATCATCCCATGTCTGGTGCGCGTAGAGTAAAATAACCCACCACGGGGGTCGAGTGAAGGAGTTACTGTTACAGCAGCACGTCTTTTATTCCTCTTACACCACCGTGGCTTGAAATGGACTGCTTTTTTTTCTTCTTCTCACAATAAGCAATAAAAAGTGATCCTGACACTGGAGACTCCTGACGTGAATATTAACCATGACTCATAGAGCTGTTGCTATGGAAACGAGAGCATATTAGAACGAGTGTATTAATATAAATCCAAGATAAAAAGATCTCTGACAAAAACACCTTCTGACCAATCAGAGTGCAGGATTTCTCGGGGAGGTGTGAATAATGATGAGGTCACTCATGTCACCTGGTATGAGAATGGTCTTGAGCGGCCGCACCTCCACTCCTTGTGTCGGATACTGAAGTGGGCTGTTAGCTTCAGCTACAATCAGTAAATCAGCGGGGGTCTGTGACCTACACACACACACACACACACACACACACACACAATTATGTATAAAATCATATAAAATGATCTGGTAAGCTTGTGAGTAATCTGGTAAGTTTTTGAATGTTTCTTCGCACCTTATTTGGAAGCCCTGGTACTCTTTGGCGCGGCGTCGCTTCATTTCGTCGAGCTGAGAAGGCTGGAAGGCCGTGTGCAGTGGGTGGGCGGAAACTCGTGGGAACAGCAATTTGGCGAAGGGTAAATTTACACCGGCCCTCTCACCCTCACACACGCAGCCGTTACGGGCCAGGAGCCTGCCAGAAAAGAGAGGGGGGGAAAAAACTGCTGTTCTGACTTTACCAGATTTGTTTCTTCACATTGCGCTGGATCCACCGTGCACACCAACATCTGAGAGGAGAAACGTCCTCGGGATCCTGGCCGAGTTTCTGGACTATACCACGAATTAACATTACTAAACCTTTCAAATTCATCAACAAATAAAATAAACAGTCAGACCGCTGAGATTTCTAAATTATTCTAGAGTAGGAATAGCATGACTGTGTGGTCTACAGTTATACACAGGGGAGTTTTAAAAAAGTTTGTCCTTTAAGAAAATCTAAAAACACTCTGTCAAAGCACGCCAAACCAGCAGGGGGCGATATAACCCTAAAGCTGTGGCCAAACAGACGCTTGTAGACAACATACTCTCTCTCTCTCTCCAAGTACATCGCGCTCTGACGTTGAACGCAGGAGTCCCCCTTATCCCCACAGCGTCCCTCCTGTCCACACATCTACAAACCGGATTCCAAAAAAGTTGGGACACTACACAAATTGTGAATAAAAACTGAATGTAATGATGTGGAGATGGCAAATGTCAATATTTTATTCAGAATAGAACATAAATCACGGAACAAAAGTTTAAACTGGGAAAATGTATCATTTTAAGGGAAAAATATGGTGAATCAAAAAGTCATGGTGTCAACAAATTCCCAAAAAGTTGGGACAAGGCCATTTTCACCACTGTGTGGCATCTCCCCTTCTTCTTACAACACTCAACAGACGTCTGGGGACCGAGGAGACCAGTTTCTCAAGTTTAGAAATAGGAATGCTCTCCCATTCTTGTCTAATACAGGCCTCTAACTGTTCAATCGTCTTGGGCCTTCTTTGTCGCACCTTCCTCTTTATGATGCACCAAATGTTCTCTATAGGGGAAAGATCTGGACTGCAGACTGGCCATTTCAGTACCCGGATCCTTCTCCTACACAGCCATGATGTTGTGATTGATGCAGAATGTGGTCTGGCATTATCTTGTTGAAAAATGCAGGGTCTTCCCTGAAAGAGATGACTAGATGCTGTTCTAGAACCTGAATATATTTCTCTGCATTGATGGTGCCTTTCCAGACATGCAAGCTGCCCATGCCACACGCACTCATGCAACCCCATACCATCAGAGATGCAGGCTTCTGAACTGAGCGTTGATAACAACTTGGGTCGTCCTTGTCCTCTTTGGTCCGGATGACATGGCGTCCCACATTTCCAACAAGAACTTCGAATCGTGACTCGTCTGACCACAGAACAGTCTTCCATTTTGCCACACTCCATTTTAAATGATCCCTGGCCCAATGAAAACGCCTGTGCTTGTGGATCTTGCTTAGAAATGGCTTCTTCTTTGCACTGTAGAGTTTCAGCTGGCGACGGCGGATGGCACGGTGGATTGTGTTCACTGACGATGGTTTCTGGAAGTATTCCTGAGCCCATTCTGTGATTTCCTTTACAGTAGCATTCCTGTTTGTGGTGCAGTGTCGTTTAAGGGCCCGGAGATCACGGGCATCCAGTATGGTTTTACGCCCTTGACCCTTACGCACAGAGATTGTTCCAGATTCTCTGAATCTTCGGATGATATTATGCACAGTTGATGATGATAACTGCAAAGTCTTTGCAATTTTTCGCTAGGTAACACCTTTCTGATATTGCTCCACTATCTTTCTGCGCAACATTGTGGGAATTGGTGATTCTCTACCCATCTTGGCTTCTGAGAGACACTGCCACTCTGAGAAGCTCTTTTTATACCCAATCATGTTGCCAATTAACCTAATTACTGTTAATTGGTCTTCCAGCTCTTCGTTATGCTCAAATTTACTTTTTCCAGCCTCTTATTGCTACTTGTCCCAACTTTTTTGGGATTTGTTGACACCGTGACATTTTGATTCACCATATTTTTCCCTTAAAATGATACATTATCTCGGATTAAACTTTTGATCTGTCATCTATGTTCTATTCTGAATAAAATATTGACATTTGCCATCTCCACATCATTGCATTCAGTTTTTATTCACAATTTGTTTAGTGTCCCAACTTTTTTGGAATCCGGTTTGTACACCAAAACACTAAGTTTCTAATTGGATCCCTTTCCGGGGACTGCTCATGTGTGGACAAGATACTGAGACACCAAACCACAGAGAAGAAGCCACTCAGAACCAGTCTACACACACACACACACACACAAGCTCTTGCCTTTAAACCCGCCAAAAATTAGGGACAGAAAATGCTGACTTAAAAGTTAATTGTTTGTTTATCGTTAAATGAAGCTGACTTAACATAAAGACAATTGAAAATAATTTAAAAATGAAATAAATAATTGAAAGACCAAGATGTACAGGTGTGTGTCGGGGTGTGTTAAGGTGTGTGTTGAGGATGAGTGTCAGGGTTGTATGACTGCAGGTGAGTAACAATAACAAAAATAAAGACATAAAATAATAAAATGAATCACACAAACAAATAAACACAAGAAACTAAACAGCAGAATTTGCACTCGCACTGACAGAGCGGGAACAACACAGATGTGAGACAACCGCTGAGTCCAAGTTGTGACTATTATAACAAAACTGATGACAAAAAAGGCTCAGGTGAGATCATTCAGCTCATGGCAGAGGTGCACTATGGGAACTGAAGTCCCACGTGACTTTGGGCATGTGGCGCCCTCTACGGGTTGTTCCTGACGAGGAGACTTTACTAAACAGAATGTGAATTAAACCAAAGGCGGAAAATAATAACTATGAACAAAGAAAATGAACAGATGCCTTAACAGACACAATGCAGAGTCTGCGAGAAACACTGAATAATTAATAATAAATATAATTAATACAACTTGGCGGCGCGGTGGTGTAGTGGTTAGCACTGTCGCCTTGCACCTCCAGGGTCTGGGTTCGATTCCCCAGCCAGGCTCGATTCCCGTCTCTGTGTGCATGGAGTTTGCATGTTCTCCCCGTGCTTGGTGGGTTTCCTCCGGGTACTCCGGTTTCCTCCCACAGTCCAAATACATGCAGGTTAGGCTAATTGGCGTTCCCAAATTGCCCGTAGTGTGTGATTGGGTGTGTGAGTGTGTGTATGTGTGCGTGCCCTGCGATGGATTGGCACCCTGTCCAGCGTGTACCCCGCCTAGTGCCCGAAGTCTCCTGGGATAGGCTCCAGGTCCCCCTTGACCCTGAACACAGGATTAAGCGGTATAGAAGATGAATGAATGAATGAATGATAATACAACTTTAGATTTTTTATTATTTATTTTTATATGAATATTTTTGTTTGTGGAATGAATCATTGAAGTTTGCATTACTTTTTATGGGGAAATATATATATATCTTCAATGAATCGTTCCACAAACAAAAATATTTATATAACAATAATTAATACAAAAAAGAGTTGCATTGTGTCTTTGTAGATTTAGAGAAAGCGTACGACAGGGTGCCGAGAGAGGAGCTGTGGTGTTGTATGAGGAAGTCTGGAGTGGCAGAGAAGTATGTTAGAGTGGTGCAGGACATGTATGAGAGTTGTAAGACAGTGGTGAGATGTGCTGTAGGTGTGACAGAAGAGTTCAAGGTGGAGGTGGGTCTGCATCAAGGATCGGCTCTAAGCCCCTTTTTGTTTGCTCTGTTGATGGACAGGATGACAATTGAGGTAAGACAGGAGTCTCCATGGACTATGATGTTTGCAGATAACATTGTGCTTTGTAGCGAGAGCTACAACAGGTGAACAGGTGGAGGAAAATTTGGAGAGGTGGAGGTACGCTCTGGAAAGCAGAGGAATGAAGGTTAGCCGCAGCAAGACGGAATACATGTGTGTGAATAAGAGGAGCCCAAGAGGAACAGTGAGGCTACAGGGAGCAGAGGTAAAGAAGGTGCAGGATTTTAAGTACTTAGGGTCAACTGTCGAGACCAACAGAGAGTGTAGAAAGGAGGAGAAGAGCCGGGTACAGGCAGGTTGGAATGGGTGGAGACAAGTGTCAGGTGTGTAGTGCGATAAAAGAGTATCAGCGAGAATGAAAGGAAAGGTGTACAGGACAGTGGTGAGACCAGCGATGCTCTACGGCTTAGAGACAGTGGCACTGAAGAAAAGACAGGAGGCAGAGCTGGAGGTAGCAGAGCTGAAGATGTTGAGGTTCTCTTTGGGAGTGACAAGGATGGATAGGATCAAGAATGAGTTCATCAGAGGGACAACCCATGTGAGATGTTTTGGAGATAAAGTCAGAGAGGCCAGATTGAGGTGGTTTGGACATGTTCAGAGGAGAGATGGTGAATATATCAGTAGAAGGATGCTGAGGTTGGAACTGCCAGGCAGGAGGTCTAGAGGAAGACCAAAGAGGAGATTTATGGATGCAGTGAGAGAGAACATGAAGTTAGTTGGTGTGAGAGAAGAGGATGCAGAGGATAGGGTTAGATGGAGGCAGATGATTCGCTGTGGCGACCCCTGAAAGGGAACAGCCGAAAGACAAAGAAGAATTAATACAAAATCTAAAGTAAAAATAAAACAAATTAACCTGCAAATTTATCATGACAGAGCAGTTTTCCATTAGTGTGTGTGTGTGTGTGTGTGTGTGTGTGTGTGTGTGTGTGTGTGTGTGTGTGTGTGTGTGTGTTGGGACACATACACACTAATGGAAACATTGCTCTATAGGGAAACCTTTTTAACATGGAACCTCTCTAATGACTGCAGCCTATTCCAGGAGATTTAGGGCACGAGACAGGGTACGTCCTGGACAGGGTGCGGTGCCAATCCATCACAGGAGTCTAGCATGTGACGTCTATCTTACTGAATGAATAATCCAAGCTGTAACAATTAATTACCGGTTGAATTAAACGCTCGTTATTAATTAAACACTTCAATTAGAATAGCACTTGATCCAGCACTGAGGGTTGTGATATAAGTGTGTGTCCGGATACTGACCCTGCGACGTTGTCCTTCATGCGGTACGGGATGGAGCCGGCGCTCGGGTCTGGGTCGGGAAGTCTCTCCTCCAGCAGTCGCTCGACTCCCCAGCCGGGTCTCTGCCGCAGGTCCACAATGCTGTAGGTTCGAGTGGGCCAGGAGTGCATCACCGCCATCAGCAGCAGCACCGACGCTATCAGCGCTAACAACACCGCCTTCAGCAGAGAATGCATTCTACAATCTGACACACAGACACACACATAATGAATTTACACTATTGTTCCCCCTCCCTAATCCTGTGCATTAACCTGACACTGGTACAAGAGGCGGAGCTTTCTGATTAACAGGTGAGCAGGACCTCCTCCTCGTCCTGCCAGGTCGGATGTTCCATGTCTCTCTCTCTCTCTCTCTCTCTCTTAAAAAATACAAATCTATTAGATTAACAAACAAGATATACGTTTTTGTCAACAAGGGCAGCTTTAATCCCACCAGAATTACCTGAGGGATTAATTACAGGTGCAGTGCAGTCAGGTGCAGAGGAACGTCTCATCCTCAGGGGGCGCAAATCAGTGCCACTAATGAAATAAGCGTCTAAATATAGCCGGTGTTTGTTATTTCATCATGTGTACCATTTTAAAAGCGAAATACTAAATGATCCTGACGGTTTGCATGCAACAATAACTATTATAACTATTGTTAAATATATATACACTCATCTAAAGGATTATTAGGAACACCTGTTCAATTTCTCATTAATGCAATTATCTAATCAACCAATCACATGGCAGTTGCTTCAATGCATTTAGGGGTGTGGTCCTGGTCAAGACAATCTCCTGAACTCCAAACTGAATGTCAGAATGGGAAAGAAAGGTGATTTAAGCAGTTTTGGGCGTGGCATGGTTGTCGGTGTCAGACGGGCCGGTCTTATTTCACAATCTGCTCAGTTACTGGGATTTTCACGCACAACCATTTCCAGGGTTTATAAAGAATGGTGTGAAAAGGGAAAAACATCCAGTATGCGGCAGTCCTGTGGGTGAAAATGCCTTGTTGATGCTGGAGGTCAGAGGAGAATGGGCCGACTGATTCAAGCTGATAGAAGAGCAACTTTGACTGAAATAACCACTCGTTACAACCGAGGTCTGCAGAAAAGCATTTGTGAAGCCACAACACGCACAACCTTTAGGACTACAACAGCAGAAGACCCCACCGGGTGCCACTCATCTCCACTACTAATAGGAAAAAGAGGCTACAATTTGCACCAGCTCACCAAAATTGGACAGTTGAAGACTGGAAAAATGTTGCCTGGTCTGATGAGTCTCGATTTCTGTTGAGACGTTCAAATGGTAGAGTCAGAATTTGTCGTAAACAGAATGAGAACATGGATCCATCACGCCTTGTTACCACTGTGCAGGCTGCTGGTGGTGGTGTAATGGTGTGGGGGATGTTTTCTTGGCACACTTTAGGCCCCTTAGTGCCAACTGGGCAATGTTTAAATGACACGGGCTACCTGAGTTTACCCCCTGAGTTTTCTCAGGGTTTTTGGAGACAACCAAACGAGACTGAGCAGCTGATCTGAGAGAGCGAGCAGGACAGTAGGGCTGGAGCATGTCTGACACATACTGTACTGAGGGGCGACACCATGTAGGGATTTAATAACAAATAAGAGAATTTTAAAATCAATACGAAAATGAATCGGAAGCCAGTGCAATGACTTTCAAATCGGAGTAATGTGCTCTCGTTTTTTAGTACCAGTTAAAAGCCGTGCAGCAGCATTCTGTACAATCTGCAATCGTGCAAGTGACGCCTGGCTGAGCCCATAATAAAGTGCATTGCAATAATCTAAACGATTCGTAATAAAAGCATGAATTAAAATCTCAAAATGACGCCGAGAAAGGAATGGTTTAGCTTTGGCCAGTTGTCTCAGTTGAAAAAAGCTTGTTTTAACAACTGCACCGATTTGGGCATCAAGTTTCAAGCTTGAGTCCAATTTTACACCGAGATTTGTTACAATGGACTTTTGATATTGTGTCAGAGCTCCCAAGCCTACATCAGCAACGGAGGCATCACTAGGCCCAAACATTATCACCTCTGTCTTTGTATCATTAAAATGTAACACATTTGCTGACAGCCAGGATTTAATTTCCTCAACACAGTCTAAAAGTTGTTGAACAGAATTAATTTGAACAGAAAGGGCATGTAAATTTGTGAATCGTTCGCATAAAAATGGAAAGAGACACCGTGTTTGCGAAGAATGGCCCCGAGAGGAAGGAGGTATAGGGAGAAGAGGAGCCTTGGGCCACTCCACAAGTGAGAGGGGCAGCAGAGGACTCAGCAGACCCCACACGGACACTAAAACTCCCTGTCAGATACCATCTAAACCACTCTAACGCACTGCCATGGATTCCCACACAATCTTCTAGTCGAGACAGGAGAATGTCGTGGTCCACTGTGTCAAAGGCCGCAGTTAGGTCGTAAGCGCTTCAATCCATGCAATGTGATTGTGTGTGTGTGTGTGTGTGTGTGTGTGTGTGTGTGTGTGTGTGTGAGATGGAGATGAACTCACTGTGTGGTGTCAGTTCGAGACGTGCAGGATGCCATCGCTGCCTCCTGAAGATCCACTTCACTTATTTAGAGAGCGGAGAGAAGGAGGCTGGAGTCTCACTCGGTCCATCTGTGGAGTTGATAATAACACACACACACACACACACAACTCCGTTAGAGATATGAAGGCGTGCCATTTAGATGGCGCTGGAAAGTCTTGTCTCGACACACCCTCCACACACACACACACACACACACACACACACACACACACTCACACACATACACACTTCTCTAAGTCCATAAACCCTTAAAAAACTTTTCTATTTCAGAACCCTGAGCGCGTGTGAGAATGCAATAATCATGTAATAATCCCACCAAATACAGATGTGTTGTGTGTTGAAGTCTTCAGTATTTCTCATAGCGAGGGGGGAGGGGAGGGGGGACTGGAGTTGCACCAACTGATCCACCAAAAAATTGTAATCAGTCTAACTTTAGTATTTTTCATTTCAAATTCTCTTCTTTTCTTACCAGACAAAACTACACAAAACTACAGACACGTAAAAAGCACCAGTGCTGTACATACGGTCCTGTAATTGTAATATTGCTAAATGTTTAAGCATCGCGGTTGCATGGAGCGACGTGCACACTGCAAATTATCTGACACTTGCCATGATTTAAAATCTGACTTTCAGACATGATAGATAATTTGCCTTGTTTTAAAAATTACTTACTTGTTTTTAATACTTGATTTTATATCATAATCTTAAACTGAGCATGAGTATATAATTTTGTCTTTATTAGTTCAGAAATCCTAAATTGGATAGAATAGCTCTTAAAATAAGCTAAATTAGTTATTTCACCAGACGTCTCACAAAATAAAACTTCTTTTAAGATTCTTTGACAAACTCAAAGATTTGTTTGCTCAGTTTGCTTGATTTAAAAATCTTATTTCAAGATTTCTTACCAAGTAAAATTTACTTGCTGCATGGACAGATAATTTCACTAGTTTTAGGTAATTTTTTTATCAAATGTAGTAATTGTTTCTTATTTTTAGACTAACAATTTTTGCAGTGCAGGAATTATGCTTCATGAGCAAGAGCAGAACGAGAAACATTACTGAGGAATCTTTATGGTCTTGTTAGAAAGGAAGTGCACTCGGAGGAATGGGGGAGGGGGGGGGGCGGTGCAGGGTGACATGACTACATACAGTATGTTTTCCTCATTCCAGATGTTTCCCACAAAACCCTGATGATTTTTGGTTAGGTGAGTAGTGTTCACATGACCGCGCTTGCGATCTCTGCTTCCTGGTCATCTGACAGACGTTTTTGTCCGTCGCTGCTAAAAAACTGCTGCTGACTTCGGCCAAAAAATCAGAAGCCTACAATCAGGCTTTTTATAAAGTGAGTGAATGGAGGTAGTGTGTGGAGAGACGTGGAAGAATCTCGCTGATGTTTTACATAGATATAAAATTTCTTGTGAAAACTGATTTTTTAGAGATACAGTGAAGCCTCGGATTGAGACTAACGCGGTTTGCGAGTGTTCCACAAGATGAGCAAATATTTTTAATTTAAGTCTTGGTTTACGAGTATCATGTATCACGCATGTGCTTCTTGTTTTGACGCCAAGCGTCACGTGATCACAACTGAGCCAACGGTTTTTCTCTCTCTTGCGCTGCGGAATTGTGGGTAATCATCTCCCCTGCTGGGTCTTAGTGCTCGTCTCTTACTGGTATAATCAACATCCGTGCATGACTGTGCTGTTTACTATAACACTGTGACCAGGTGTGTGTGTAAAACATATTTGATTTTGTGTCTATATGTGTGTGTGTGTGTTAAACATTTCTACTGATTCCGTTAGTGATTCCGTTAGTGTGTCGATCAGTTGAGTGTCATTAGAGAGATTTCTTGTTTATTTTTACGATAAAACAGTGTTTCCGTTGTGTGCACGCGTGTGTGTGAAAAGAGTGGAGGAAGGGTAACTGTGTAAGATGAGAAGGGGGAGAGGGGGAGGCGGGAGCTTACTTTAGATTCACACACACACACACACGCATAGCACCTCTACACACAAACGGAAACACTTCTGTCGTGATTTATTTTTACTTTTTTTTAAAGGTAAAGTGCAGGTTAATTTGTTTTATTTTTACTTTATATTTTGTATTAATTATTTTTATGTATTTATTTTTTTAGGCTGTAGAACGAATAATTTGAGTTTCCACTATTTCTTATGGGAAAATAAAATTTGGTTTACAAGTATTTTGGAATACGAGCCGCTTCTGGAATGAATTATGCTCGTAATCCGAGGTTCCACAGAAATGCTGTAACAAAAGAACTGGAACTGGAAAATAAATCTATTTTTAGAACTGGAAATATTTCCATGTACCAATAATTGACTGTCTAGGATTAGTTTTATTCTGTCTACACTTTGTACTTTCATTATACAACAGTTAGTTCCAACTGAGTAATCTGATTGGACAAGACAGTAACAGCACTGTGAGGTGTAACTATATGTATGAGTGGGCGTGTCCCAGGTGTTGTCCAGTGGTTAATAACACTAACTGTGTGTCTCAGCCTGGGTGAGAGTTGGTCTGTACGGTCCGCAGTACTGAGGAGAGAGCAGCTGTCTGACAAAACCCACATTCACAACCAGACACAGAAGCACTTTCAGTAAGAACACACACCTGATAACGTTACGTCGTCTTAAACAACACGCCGTCTCTGCACTAATCACTTCTAAGTCGTTCTGAATCGCCTCTGAACCGTCCGTGTCGTTCTGTTCACGGCTAACACTTAGCTACAAAGCTAACTAGCGTCTAACACAAGGTTGAATCCCAAATTATTGGAATAAGTGGAAATATAGAGTAAATCTGGTAAGTTTGTCAGTTGCATTTATATGGATCACCCTTTAAACATTCAGCCATTAAAAAGAAAGGAAATGTCTATAGATTTATATATTTATTTTGTATTTAATTCCACTTCATTTAGGTTTTTTCTTTTACCTTTAAAATGACCGCACATTTGTTAGCAATTCATTTTGTTTCATAATTTTCTCATTTTCTAAAATAATTTATACAATTTTAAATAAATAAAATTATTCATTTATTTATTTAATACTTCCCTTACTTTAACTACACAAAAATTCCACTTTTTGGTTATTTCACTTAATACATTTGTTTAGTTAGTTAATTAAATATTTTTAATTACGTACACAACTCTATTTTTAACTTGCTGTTTGTTTTATTTATTATTACATTTTATTAAGCCAGAGAGAAACTTTATAACAATGTAGTTTCTTACCTGTATTATGTCAATGGAAATAGTGTAATGGGTTATAATGTGTGTGTGTGTGTGTGTGTGTGTGTGTTATTGAACTTAAAGCACTCTGAGGTTCAGGATGTTGAACTGTGGCCTGAAAACTGCTGCTGCTGGCAGTTTAATCCGGATGATGAGACCTCGGGGAGTCTGAGCGTTTTATCACAAATCAGCACAAATGTCCCGCGTCAGCAGCCTTTTAAACATTTCTTTGTAAACATTTCTACGTTCATTGTGTTTCTTGAGGTAGAATATCTTTAACTGGCGAGCTCAGCTTTAGCTTGCTAATGCTAAAATAACTAGCTAGCAGTTTTACGTTTAGCTTTAAAAATTCTTTACTGAAGCTCTGCGCAGTTAAACTCTTTTATAGTTTTATAATTAAGGAATATCACACGCCCTCCTATCACACGCGAGGCCAAGCTGTTGTGCTAAATATCAGTACGGCTGTGATATCTTCAGTGCTACTTCAGGGCTGCACCAATACGCCTACGACCACATCACAGACGTGCTGATATTCAGTACAACAGCACGAGTGTAATATCGCTTGTATACAATTTCCAACATTTCCACAAGCGCTATTTATTATCACCTGATTATAATTGGATTTTTTACAGACCTATTCTCACCCACGCCGAGACCCACAGTTAGTGTCATTAACCACTGGACAACACCTGGGACACGCCCAGTCATCCATATACAGTAGTTACACGTCACAGTGCTGTTACTGTCTAATATCAGCACTAATGGAACGATGCTCGTCCAATGAGATTACTCGGTCAGAACTAACGGTTGTATAATTTGTATTAGAAACAGCTCTGTGTCAGGCACAAGACCAAACAGAATAAGAAGAAAGCAAACAGTAACAGATTTTGATGAGAAGTGGCACAGAAGACTTTTTAATCAGTCGAGTTCGCACAGAAGAATGAAAGTTCAGTGCAGTTGTTTAAGCTTCTCATAAATTTGCATAAATTAATCTTACAGTTTTGTGCATTTGTACAAGTCATGCACATTTCTAAACAAAATATAACTTTTATATGTCTGTCGAATCTATTTCGTACCTCTCTAGTCCCGAAAAGCGTTTATCTTTTTTTTTCATGTGAACTTCAAAATCTCAGAGGCTCAAAAGAATTTGATAAAACAAGCTGAATCCATCTTTACACCTGAATAACCTTTACAGTGATTTTACAAATTCATTGAAATCTACCACTTTTTAGAGCTACTGTAGTTCGTGCATTCAGATTAATCCTCTACTGCTTTAGGAATCAAAATAAATGTTGTTTCTGATCTAAATGTAAATCTCAGAATGCCTGCAAAGTTCATTTCAATTCCACACCAGCTCTCACTCCACATCACTCCACACATATAAATAACGAGATTTATCAGTAACGTTATCTGCATTAGTGTTGGGTTTAAAATTTGTAACTGGTCCTGGATCAGTGAGCGCCTCTGAGCGATGACGCGAGGTTGAATAAGTGCTGCGGCTGATGCCAACACGTGGAGAGAGAGAGAGAGAGAGAGAGAGAGAGGAGAAAGATCACAAATGTGTCTCTAAATGTGGACGGTCAGAGCGGATCGATAAGGAGAAGTCTAATGTAGAGAGTCAGGAGTGCAGACACAGCGATTAGCTCTCGATAGGATTGGCCTTAAAAGCTTCGAGGACAGAAGTGGGGTAAAAAAAACTGTAACATTCATTTAAATCATAAAACTAAGCTTTTAAGTTAATCACGCTAGACTGTAGTACATGTAGATGCGGTCATATTATTTCACCAGTTTTGACGCGTAGCTTTGTCTTAAAGTTTCACTCACATGACAGAAGTCCGATCTCTTGTAGTTTATTTTGTCAGCATCAAAGAATCAACACTTCATACAGTCGTCTTGAGTAAATCCACTGTGGTTACAGACACCAGTTGCTGCATCTTGCAAATCTCTGACTTTTACAACAACCTGTTTGCTGTATCTTGTAAATTACAATCTTAGCTTACGAATAGAACAACACTCTTGCTGTATATATCCACTTACGGGAGCTTACGGTTACAACAACCTAGTTGCTGTATCTTACATTCTTAGCTTACCAGGCTTACGTTAGCTGACGAGCTGACGGTCAAAGGCTTGTGTTTCCGTAGCCTTCCTCATCTAGACTGAACTCTCTTTCATATGACAGTCACACAAATGCATGTAATAGTAGAATGACATCACAGACCAACTTACGAGTGTCAACTTATGATGCATGACTAAGAAATATAAAGCTTATGGCTCATGTAACAAACTTAATGCTTAATGCTTTACTAATGTATAGAACAAGGTAGAATAAATGAAATAACAGCAAGTAAAATAAAATAAAATAAACACAACAACAAATTCATAACAAGTGCGATATGGCACTTACATTACATTTAGTCTTTACTAGATCAACTTGTAAGAGATGAGCAGCGGTAGGCAAAGTAAACAAATCCTGTAGTCGAGCAAAAGTAGAGATATCTCATGTAAAAGAAGAAGTCCTCTACTTACACTTCTACTTAAGGAAAAGTACAAAAGTACTTAACTTCAATTTTACTTAAGTATCAAAATTATTGAGCTTTAATTGGCTCACTATCGCCTTTAAGTCATCGTCTCTCTCATCTCTAATTCTGATTTAAAACACCTGCTACATGATCCCACAGAGAGAATGCAAATTACACAATTACATACAACAGTCAGCAGGTGG
Source organism: Channallabes apus (assembly GCA_030522415.1). Taxonomy (NCBI): domain Eukaryota; kingdom Metazoa; phylum Chordata; class Actinopteri; order Siluriformes; family Clariidae; genus Channallabes; species Channallabes apus. The sequence continues at coordinate 1,932,550 of CM060112.1, forward strand.
CGATGTTACCCCTTCATGTACAACCTAGCAGTCTGTATAATGGAACATGATGCAGAAATGTTGTGATTTATAAAGTACAGACATGTGTTGTAGGATGTAGTGGAGAAAAAGTAAAAAGTATCCACTAAGAAAACTACTCTAATAATTTACAGACACAAAAATTGTCTGTAAAAAGTATTCATACCCCATGAACCTTTCCACATTTTGTCACGCTACAAAGCGCAAACGTAAATGTATTTTATTGGGATTTGAAAATGTGGAAAGTTTATGGGGGATGAATATGTTTGCAAGCCACTGTACCTAAAAGCTCTTCTTAAGTACAATAAAAAAGTAAACACACTTTTAGTAGTTACCTTCCACCTCTGGAAACACAAGAGTTTTACTTGATCATGTTAATGTGCATAAATAACACAAGCCTGATTCACTTCTTCTCATTAAAGAACACATTTTTATAGGTTTCTATAGCAGTGGATCTAAACACACCGTAAACTATCTGCAGTAAACCTAATAATGTGTCTCAAACTTTCTCTAGTCATCAGCATCGGCATGCCTGTCTGGTTTTCGGCTTTCCCACTTTTTTACTGTAGTAGTTTTACTTCCGGGATCCAAGTGGAACCCCTTTTCAAAACCAAGAAAATTTATCATTTAATATTCTCAGGTTCAAGTAACAGACTCAAGTGGAACGCTGAACAGTTGTTACAACAATGTGAATCTAATGGCTTCTGCCGCGGCCTGTGAGCGCAAAACACATCACGTTTCATTTCTAATGGAAAAGGCATTTGCCGTTCCAAAGGTATTTGCCATGATAGTGATGAATATTTGCTGTCAAGTTTTGTTTTTTGTTTAAAGATTTACTGTTGTGTTACGAAATTACTGTCACAATTCCAACTGTGGTTGTGCTTCCTGTCATGTCTGAAAAGTTGCTTTACTGTTTTCCAAATTTGCTTTCATATTTCCAAATTTGCTGTTTTGCTTCCAAGTTTGATGTTCATTCATTCATTCATCTTCTATACCACTTTATCCTGTATTTAGGGTCGCGGGGGCGGAGCCTATCCCAGGAGACTCAGGGCACGAGCCCGGTACACCCTGGACAGCGTGCCAATCCATCGCAGAGCACACACACACACACACACACACACACACACACACTCATTCACACACTATGGTCAATTTGGGAACGGCAATTAGCCTAATCTGCATGTCTTTGGACTGTGGGAGGAAACCGGAGTACCCGGAGGAAACCCACCAAGCACGGGGAGAACATGCAAACTCCATGCACACAGAGACGGGAATCGAAACCCAGACCCTGGAGGTGCAAGGCGACAGTGCTAACCACTACACCACCGCGCCGCCTAAGTTTGATGTTGTCTTTCCAAATTTCCCTTAATATTTCTGCATGTGCTTTATGTTTTTTTGGATTTGTTATCAAGTTTTTGCATTTGTTGTTCAGTTTCTGGTTTCGTTCTCCTGTTACCACATTCAGTCTCATGTTTCCAAATTCAACACCAACTTTACTGTCTGCATTCACAGTCTGGTGTCCTGGGTTTAGATGTCACCTTCCTGCACACTGTGTCACATTTACAGATTTACACTCATGTCCTGCGGTTGGTTGTCATCACTGTTGTTGTTGTTGTTGTTGTTGTGTTGTAGCATCACAGCCGCACTTTATTGGATGAGGACAGCGGACAGGCAGAGACACTGACCGGGGGACAGGCAGAGACACTGACCGGGGGACAGGCAGAGACACTGACCGGGGGACAGGACGCGTTTGTGATCCGGGATTTGGCGGGACGATGCGGAGCGCGTGCAGCGACAGTAACGCAGTAATCATGGAGACCCGTGCACGCGCTCTGTTTATTTATTTATTTGTTTGTTTTCGTATATGCATGCGCATTTGCTTGCACACACACACACACACACACACACACACCTATTACCGGGCCGCGATGTGAATATATTCACAAACACATCCCCCCTGTATTAGCAGCAAGACAGATTTAAATCTCCTGCACGCAGATAAATGCTGATTATTTCATCAATCCGTTAATTATAACAATAATTAAAATCAACACGCGGCCGCTTTTACTGCTCGAGCGCAGAGATGCGCAAATCTGTTACAGCCATCAGGTGCAAAGGAGCATCTCCATCATCATCATCACCACCATCATCATCACCACCATCACCACCACCATCATCATCACCACCATCATCATCATCATCATCACCAAGAAAATAATCACCGGGTCTTAAACAGATCTTTACCTTCACCGCGTTTTAAACCTGCTGTGATGATCCTAAAGCTGGTCCTGAGGAGAGAGAGAGAGACAGAGGGAGAGAGGGAGAGAGATCCGGAGGCAGGACATCATCCAGGCCTTCAGGAGGAGGAGGAGGAGGAGGAGGGAGGGAGGACAGGATGGAGGAGCAGGAAGAGGAGGATGCAGGAGGAGAGGAGTCGCCCCTCTGGCGTAGAATCATTCCGACTGAGAGAGAGAGGGGGGTGGGGGGGGGGGCGCTGACTGCAGAAGAACCGCGCAGTTCCACCCTGGGACCAATAGAGGGCGCTCTCTCAAGATTCAAGATTCTATGGAGCATAAAACGTCCCCTTGTGGCCACATCTGGTCAAACCCTTGTAGTCTGTGGTTTATCTTCTAGTCTTGCCCCGACCAACACTATCAGCATTCTCTCAGCATCGTGTGTACACCCCCCCCCCCCATGCCCCCACCCCCACTGCATTTTGTTTTTTCTGGTGAGCCAGATTGAGAGTGTTGCCTGGCCTATAATATAGTTTAATTGATCTTTTGTTTTGTACTTTGGCCCGAGGTTGTCAGTCCATGTCACTTGTCCAGGTTTTAAGCAGAGAGAACAGCCTTCCCAGTCATTAGCTTTTTAAGTTTCCTCCCTCTCGCAGAAGTGACACTCTATACCCCTACTGGGGTCCATGTGTCTGTTCGTGGCCACAGCCCCGTGTACTATCCACCACTGTAGATGGGCTGAGAGTTTTTCTTGGGGCAGTTTGTACAGGAACCTCCAGCATTCTCGTAGGGATGAGCCTGGCGTCAGCCACTCTGATCACCATCAGGCCCTTATTCCAGCCAACGAGCCTCTGAACCTTAACACATGTTTCATACAACACTTTTCTTTTGAAGTGGCCTCAGTTGTGAAAACAGGTGGTTTAAAACACAGGAGGGCTCCTTCCTCGTACCTATTCGTAGCTTTTAAACATTGCTTTAATACACCAGCTCAGCACTGTACATACTCGACCATTTTTAGACCCAACCTTTTCATTGATCTGTTTTACTTGAATTTTACCTCAAAGTCCCATTGCTAAGGTTTTTTCCCCACTAGTTTCTAAATTAATGCTTTTGTACTTTTTTTTCTATTTTATTTATTCATTTCTTTTTCTCTTTTCTTATTTTTCTCTTTTTATACTAAACCTCTTGCCTTTTTACTTCATATTATATGAACTATTTTTGTTATTCAAAAAATTTACTTTTTGTAAAATAAAGGAACGTTAAAAGTAAAAAAAAGATTCAAGATTCTCTCTTTATTCTCTTTTATCCCCCCTCTGACAAAACCTTACACACAGGGTGGGTGAAACATTACTCACTCACTCATCAGCTATAGCATTTTATCCTGTATTCAGGGTCGTGAGGGGCGGAGCCTATACCCCCTGTCCCAAGAGGCCATAAGAAGGGGGTACAGCCTGGACGTGGTGCCAATTCATCACAGGGCACACACAAACACATACACACACACACACACACACACACACACACACACACACTACAGGCAATTCTAAAACTATTTTCTATTATAATTTTATATATTTATTTATTATTTTATATATAATTATTCTATATATAGGTTTTTTTTTGTTTTTTTTTTTGTTAAATTTCTTAAATTTTTGTGAAGCTGCTTTGAGACAATGACCATTGTTAAAAGCGCTATATAAATAAAATTGAATTGAAAAAAATTGAATTCATTAACACCAATCTCCAGTGCTTTGGACTGTGGGAGGAAACCGGGGGAATTCAGAGGAAACCCACCAAGCACGGGAAGAACATGCAAACTCCACACACACACTCAGACCAGACATGGGAATCTGACCTCCAACCCAAGGAGGGGTTTGATCAAGGCGACAATGCTAACCTACACCACCGGACCACCTGTCTCCCAAACTAAAAAAAAAAAAAAAAGGATAACTAACAAGCAATGAACATACAGTACATTCACATTTAACCCAGTTCCAGTTATTTCAAATTTACTTTACTTTTATTTTTCTTCTTCTTGATGCCGGCCAATGATTTCACCCTTCTGAAATTATGACTTGTTTTAGCCAGGCAGTGCATCAGTTTCATTCCCAGCATCTTAATCACTGCATGTGATGACCGTGTTTCCCTGACAACATTCATCTGCTGTCTTGTTGCAATATGGTACTTTGATCCAAAGCAATAGCGAAGTAAAAAAAAAATATATACTTTTATTTCTTTTATTTTCTTTTTTTAAGGTCACTGGCGGTCGTATAAAGCATTTCACTGCATATTATACTGTGTATGATTGTGTATGTGACCAATAAAATTTGAATTTGAATTTGAATATATTTTTATGGTATAACTGATGCAAAATATATCCTGTACATCTGCAGAACAGATTTACACCTTTACAAACCTTTTTTGTGTGATAGTCATGAACAAGCGTTCCCAGATGTTGTTCAAATTGTAGATTTTTTTTTATCCAGTGAACTGATTAGACAGTAATTATACAGTGATACGAAATTGCTAAAGGCAAGATTAACTAGGCTGTACCAGTGGACCCCAACCACAGGACTGTTGACTGGTACCAGGCCACAGAGAAAGAATGAAAAAACATTTTATTGACTATCGGAGTGTTTTATTTTGGAAAACAAGATCATCTCCCACTCGCTTCCATCTGTACCTCTTTCTCACACTTGTATCAGTTTTGATGCCCAATAAAATCAATCAAAGCTAAAAATCTGTAAAAAAATAATAATAATTAATTAATTAATTTAAAAAAAAGTCTCTGTAGTTTCTTTAAAAAAGGGAAAAGAGCCAATGATGAGACATCAGGTGAGACTCTGAGAAGGCAAACAGAAAAGAAAAATGTCCTACTTTAATTACAGGTTTATTGCAGCAGGTGATTCACATCCTCCAAGTTCACTCTGTATAATACATGTGGCCTTAAAAGTTAGTTAGAGACAACTTCAACTTTAAAATCAAGCTGGAATATCCTAAGATTGATGCAGTGAAAAAAATCACTGAAAACCCCCGGAGTCCTCTGCAGTGACAGCAATGAAAACTAATTTCATTATGGCCAGACTAGACACAAGGAATCACTCCTAGACGGAACTGTCTCATCACATGGGGAAAGAAGTTCAGGGCTCACACTGTATTATGGTACAGGGTTTTTATTAGGAACTTTATTATGCTTTGTTACAAGTGCGCGATGACCGGCCCAGGGGAAATTGTCCTACATAAAAAACAGACTTTGGTGCATAAAAGGTGAGAGACCACTGGAGGTAGGACTACCAGCATGAAGTCATAGGTCACTGTAGGGTCACTGTGGGCCTGTTATCTATGGAGACAATTTGGAAATACTGTATCAACCAGACTGCATTGTACAGCATGCCTTTAGACTGTTGGAGGAAACCAGAGAGAACATGATCCTTTATCTCTGGAGGTGACGGTGCTAACCACTGAGCTGCCATGTGTGACAACTCGAATAAATTAATTTCAACATTCAATTATTTTTTCTAAGCAATATGCTGATGTAGGTCTTTCGTCTGACCCCGTTGCAGGGTTTCCACAGCGGACGATCCGATCCACACACAGATTGGTACAGGTTTCTAACAGTCACTTAAGAAGCTTGGACACGGCTGTTGTGTGTTGTGTGTGACTCCTCATTACACATAATGTCATTAAAATCGAACTGCCACTAAAGTGGGATTTCATCTGCAGTCAGATGGGAACAAACCGATCCATTGGTGTTACTTACGACACTGAAGCTCCAACGCTTGTGGAGGCGTTTCCAAATGAAGCCTCACTTTAAAAAAAAGGAAAAAGAAAGAAAGAAAGAAAAGGACTTCTCTATTCGTTCTTCACTTTAATTTCAATTCTACATCTTCAGTTAATTATAAAGATTCAGAGATGGTGATTATGTGTGTAAACATTTATTTTGAACTTTTCAAACAACACACACACACACTTGCAATGTTATGATCTATTTGCTGCGGTTACTAAATTTTAACTTTACACTGTTTTTTTTGTCTTATTGTTTTTAACTTGAGTGATTTGTATGTGTGTCTGTGTTTTTTTTTTTGTCTACAGCTCCAGCTAAATAATAATTTAAAAAAGTGGATTTTTGGTCCAAACACGTTAATTCAACTCCACACTTTCAGTTCAATCAAAATCCGGAGAGCTTTTTCTGTTTAACCTCCTGTTGTTTCAGATCTTCATCCCAGAAAAACAGTCGCTGGTCAAATCTATTTTTTTTTCAGCAGCTCATCACATCAATAAAAGAGTTAGAGCACTTTTGCAACAACTTAATGTCGCTGTAGCTCATGTGATATCACTGTGAGATGGTTTCGTTAACCAGATGCTTTGGAATAAAGTCTCGACTTTACCGTATAAATATATTTTAATTAGCAAGATGAGAGAAGTCTCACGTCAGTTATTATATAAATATTATCCGGTCAAGTCTTTTATTCCTTTGAGATTTAAGAAGTTTATCCGACACCGACTGCTCTCTCTGTAACTCCTGAAACTCTAGTTTGTTGACGTGTCGTTTTATTCAAAATTTTTGGTTAAATATTCTTGGTTTTAACTTTGGTACCTGATTTTTCTTTTAAAGATGTTATTTATTTATTTTTTACTACAAGGAGGAGAAGGATAAATATTTTAAAAGATCTTATCCTCTCTGCCTATGTGGTTGGTTTTAATGTTATTGTTTTTATTAACATTATTATTGTTTTATTATTTCATTACATTGTTATTGTTTATTTAAAAAAAAAACATTTTAAATTAAAAAGCTAACACAGTGACATTCTTCACAGGGGAAGAGTATCAGAATGAGTTTATTAAAGATCCTGTAAAAACAATGTGCAATGGAATGTGTAAAGTGTAGTGATTAAAATAAATAAATAAATCTAAATCTTTGGCCTGGCTGGTGAGACTGACGCGTGCACCGTCTCACCCAATCGGAGCGCCGCATCCAGTGGACTGACCCCCGGGCCGTCCAATCCCGAGTCGTGTTTCTGAGACGTTGTCCAATCCGCGGGCTCCGTCAGCGCATTACCGGGGGGCGGGGCTGCGATGAGAGAAAAACACACAATATGGCGGCTTCCTTGGTCCGCTTCCTCAGAGGGTTATATGTTTTATTTTTATTATGTCTGCTTTCTGCTTCGGCTTTCCTCAACCTGGAGGAGTTAAATGAGATGAAATATGGGATTCAGATCCTTCCGGATCCGGTGATCAGAGGGCAGGTGAGAGGATATCCGAGCTAGCAGGCTAACGAGCTAAGCTGGTTGTTTTGATGACAGATGTAGCCGATTAGCCTCGGCGGGATGCTAACATGCTAATCGGGTTAGCTAAGGTGTACTGCAATATTTATCAGCGTTACATTTTTATACGTCTCTGTTTTATTTTCTGTAGAAGAGTACATATCTATAATTAATTTATTGTTTTCCTAAGTGTATAATTTTGTGTGTGGGGGTGTTTGTGTTGGGGGGGGGGGGGGGTAGTTAACATGCTCGCAGACAGGTTGGGAATCTGCTGCCATTAGGGTGCCTGAGAGCCTGGCCCGTGGGCGTGGCCCGGGGCCATGGGCGTGGCGATGGGCGTGGCTCTGGGCCCTCACACGAGATACACGTGTAGAGCTCATGTCATGTCATGCGCTCAAGTCAGTTATTTTGTGTCCTAGTTATTGTGTAATTTCATTATTAGTGGTAATAATAATAGTAATGACCACGTGGTGTCTCTGCTCTGCTCCCCTTCACTATCAGACAGAAGACGTGATGCTGGTGGCGAATAAGTTCAAGCAGCTGTACGAGTGCCGGCTCCCCGAGCAGGCGGTGAAGTTCCACCAAGACCCGGCTCCCGAGTCGGACCCTCAGGGTTACAGCGGCCCCGCCGTCCCTGAGCTCCTGAAGCCCATGCACACGGCTCCATGCCTCAGCAAGGTCTGCTCCTACAAGGCTTCCCCCCCCCCATACACACACACACACACATACACACATAGTGTTGGTTTGACATTTCTCTCTTTTCCCCCGGCAGACTAAAGACTGGTGGACGTACGAGTTCTGCTATGGACAGCACATCCGACAGTACCATCTAGAAGGTGCAGCGCGTGTCCACATGTTTCCTGTTGAACTTTACGCCCCTTTGTGTTTGTGATGTCACTAAACTACTGAACAAATCACGGGCGAGGACCTGCAGCACGCTAGGGTTATACAGCCGGATAACTGTGATGGGGTTAGCGATGAGGCACTGTGGTTGTCATGGTAATGTTGAGGGTATGCATCTCAGCTAGTTGACTAGCGCTTAGCTAAGTTGGTGATTTCAGGAAGTTAGTAACAAGACGAGGACGTGAGGGACGTTTGTAATTAGCATGTCCATGATTGTTTGTACGGTTGGCATGTCTGATCAGTGTAAAAGTTTGGATTACTCTGTGTGTGTGTGTGTGTGTGTGTGTGTGTGTGTGTGTGTAGATTCTGAGATTAAAGGCGATGTGCTGTTTCTGGGCTATTTTGAGTCTGAATTTGACTGGACCAATGAAACTGCGAAGGTAAGACAACTTTCACTCGCTGTCCTGTCACGTCTTTCAATTCTGTTCTTAATTTCTGTTCCTCTGTCCTGTCTCCTTTTACTCCTTTCCTGCCTTGTTCTTACTTTTGCTGTATCTCTGTCCTGTCTCACTCATGTTGTTTGTCTCTTGTGTAACTCATCTCTTCTCACTCACATGTCTCACTCCCTTCTCCATGACCTCCTCCTTTCATTTGCTTGTGTCTTGCACTCTTTTTTTTTTTTTTTTTTTTAAGTCTCTATCTCAGTGTCTCTCACTCGCTCCCCTGTCTCGCTCCCCTGTCTCGCTCCCCTGTCTCGCTCCCCTGTCTCGCTCCCCTGTCTCACTCCCCTGTCTCACTCTCTGTTCTCCCTCAGGCCAGTAAACAGCACAAGCTGAAGCGGTATCACAGTCAGACGTACGTCAACGGCTCCAAGTGCGACCTGAACGGAAACCCGCGAGAGTCTGAAGTCAGGGTGAGGACCTGCTCGTGCACACACACACTAAGGTACGTGTAAGACAATAACCTGTGTGTGTGTGTGTGTGTGTGTGCAGTTTGTGTGTGAGGAGGGTTCAAGTGATTATATCTCCCGTGTGGACGAGCCCCAGTCATGTCACTACGTCCTGACGGTTCACACGTCTCGCACGTGTCAGCACCCGCTCCTGCGCCCCCCCTCGTCCGCCAAGCCGCAGGGCATCGTGTGCCAGCCTGCACTCAGCGCTCAGCAGTACATGGACTACGTCAAAGCGCAAGTCTGTGAGTGCCCGTGTCTCTCTCTCCTGTCTCTCTGCCCGTGTCTCTCTCTCTCTCCCGGACTTTAATGACTACATGTCGTGACCCCCCCAACAGCTGACACGAAGAGGAAGGTGGAGCAGATCTCAGAGGAGCTCAGGACGTTAGATCAGATTCTGTCCAAAGATGAAAGCAGGGAGGAAACAGGAAGTGATGTAACAGATGAGGAACCTGTTCCACCCACTGACAGCCCTACAGTAGAGTCCGAGGTCAAAGGTCAGTGCACGGCTCGATACTCGAGTAGTACCAGTCACTACGAGGTGATTGGATGGTCTGGGGAAGTGGGCGGGGCTTGTTTAGTGAGTTTTCTTTCTGATCAGACGCTGTAGATGAGGAGGGGGAGGAGTCAATGAGTGAGGAGGGGGAGGAGTCCGTAAGCAAAGAGGTGGAGGATAAAGAGTTTTGGGACGGAGTCACTAAGCCACAGGAGACTGAAACACAAACGCCTGAGCTGCAGGTACACACACACACACACACACACACACACACACACACAGAGCAGATACCCACTGAGAGGGTGAAAACTTTTGCACACCACTGTCCTGTGTCTAAAAGTTTGATGTTTCTGTCTGCAGGAGTCTGATGGAGCGTTGGAGGCGGAGCCTGACCATGACGACAGTAAGAGAACGCTGCACTCTGATTGGTCGGAAGGTGTTGATTAGTTTGATAGAACAGCAGATGACGCGGGTATATAGAAAAGCGCTCACTGGGATACGCTATGGTTTCCATGGCAACGGATTTACGTGACAGAACGGGGACGTTTTCTGCACATTTATGTAAGGTTTCGGAAGGAGTCTCCAGTTTTAGGGCTTTTTAGACTTGTTTACAAACGTTAACTGCAGCACAACGTGTTTTTTATATACATATATATATATATATATATATATATATGTGTATATATATGTAAATGAGTGTAAAAATAAAAAAGGACTAATAATTAATAAGTAATAATTAAATAATAATAATTAAGTAAGAAATATAAACAAGTCTTAAGTATTAAATAAACAAATAATAATACATGCAAGAAGAGTAAATAATTTGTTAAATATAAAGCAAATATCTGGGTGATTAGGAAATTAATTAAGTAGGAATGTAAGTAAACACTTGTTTACGAGTAAATAAAAGAAATATGCAGTTTGTGAAGAGTAAGTAGCTCAATAAGTAAATGAATAAGGAACAAGAACATAAACTGATCATGACAGTAAAGCAGTAATTAGCTATGCAAATAAATAAATTGTATATTTATCTAAATCTAATATGTAAATTATCATATAACTAATTAATAAGGACACATGCAGATTATTATAAATATAAATGAAGAAGATAATAGTTAAATAAAAAGCAAGTAAATAAGAAAAAAATATTATTAATGTTTATGTAAAAGAAGTAAATAAGATATTTAAATAAATTAAGAAATAAATAAGAAAAAGCAAGTAAACAAAAAAAATTAAGTATGTAAATGGGGAAATTCATGAGTAAATAAATTACGTATTGTGTAAATGAGTATAGAACTAATTGTTCAGTATAATAAACAAGACAACAAAGACAAATATGTTAATAAGGAGATTGATGAGTAAATAAATGTTAGTTAATATGTAAATGAGCACATGCATCAGTAAGAAAGTATCTAAATTATTCCGTGTAAATGATTTAAGACTGAAATATAAGAATAATCAAATTAGCGAGAAAATACGAAACAAAAATTAACAATCGTTGATGAGTAAGTTTATATTTAATATGTACATTATTATTTATGAATAAAATAAATTAGGGAATAAATAATTAAACACCAAAATTAAAGAAGATTCAAAAAGTTAATTATTATTAATATAAGTAATTATTGGTAAACATGTTCACAGCTAAATAAATAAACCTGACACATGGATAAATATGCAATTAAGTAATTAGTGATGCTTTGTCTAATTAATAGCCAAATAAGGGAGTAAATGAGTGAATATTTAAATTATCTTATGTATTAATAACTAAATTAATAAAGAAGTAAAATTATGGCCTGTTGTTGTTTATTAAATAATAATTTATAGTCCATGGTGAGAGTTGTGTGGAGTCGGAAAAATAAGACACTCGGGGTCACGAAGTTAAAGGAAAATAATCAGCCCTGGTGTGATTACAGTAACTTTGCTTCACCACGCGGTGTGTGTGTGTGTGTGTGTGTGTGTGTGTGTGTGTGTGTGTGTGCAGTATTCGGAGAAGGGAAGTTTAACTTTAAGATTGTGACGGATCCTGTAGACCTAATGAAGTTCATGCAGCACCTCAGGGACACGAACAGGAAGGTGAGAGCTGACCCCCCCCCCCCCCCCCACACACACACACACACCCTCAGGGTGGGGAGCGGTGTCATTATTTCAGAGACCTTTAAAACTGAAAATTAACCTAATTTTCTTCTTCACTCGCTGTGACTTCAGAATAAAAAATCTCAGGGGAGGAACGGGCGAGGCCAGGCTACCTCCGAGCATGGGGAGAAGGAGGAGGAGGAGGAGGAGCGGGGGAAGAAGAAGAAGAAACAACAAGAGGAGGAAGAGGGTGATGAAGACGAGCGGCTCCTGAAGGAGTTTGAGGAGGAGATGGCCGACCTGTCGGTTCCTGCGTCCAAAATCGTCCAGATTAAAAAGGAGATGCAGAAAGAGTTCAATAATATCATAGAGGAGGTACGGCGTCTGTCATCTTCATCATCATCGTCATCAATTAAAGGGGGAAAAAGACTCAAAGTAGCAAAAACTAAAAACAGAATGTAATCTTTAACAGTGTCCACTAGAGGGCGGTGTGATAAACTGTGGAAACTAAGTTTTATTATAAAAATATATATATTTTTGTTAATGTAGTAGTGACAGTGATGTGTATTTTATATTTCTGTAAACACTGTGTGTGTGTGTGTGTGTGTGTGTGTGTGTGTGTGTGTTTCAGGCGCAGCAGGAGCTGGAGAACGAGGGTCTGAAGGGAGAGTTCGATCGCTCTCAGGCCACTCAGACGTTAGAGAACACGCTGGGGAAACTGCTGGATCATCTGGAGGATAAAAACCAGCAGGACGTCGACACGGACACACACACGGGGACACACACACACACGGACACACACACGGCCGGACACACGGACACGGACACACACGAGCACAAACACACACACGCTAAAGCCGACAGGGGGGACTCCAGCCCCGTCCCCAAGACTCCAGGTACACACAACCTGTGTGAGTGTGCGTGTGAGAGTGCGCGCGTGTGAGAGTGCGCGCGTGTGAGAGTGCGCGCGTGTGAGAGTGCGCGCGTGTGAGAGTGCGAGTGTGTGAGAGTGCGCGCGTGTGAAGAGTGCGCGTGTGTGAGAGTGCGAGTGTGTGTGTGTGTGTAAGTGAGTATGTGTGTGTGTGTGTGTGTGTAAGTGAGTGTGTGTGTGTGTGTGTGTGTGTGTGGCCACCTGTGAGATGCTCCTCTACACATACAGCAGTCAAGTGCAAAATTATTGGCACCCGCTACATCAATGAGAGTTACATATGAAGAGAGTGGAATAAAAAAAAAACAATAATAAATTACATATTGATAATGTAACAAAAAATGGCAAAAACTATAATAACTTTTTTTTTATGTATTCATTATAAAAAAGTTTGGGGTTTCTCATTAGTTTATATTTATTTATTTATCTTTTATTTATATTTAAAAAGCACTGTGGATTAAAAGGAAAAAAATATTGAAAAGAAACCACAACATTGTGGTGAATTATTAACATAATGACTTTATTTATTTACTTTAAACTTTTCACTTTAAATTATATTTACTAACGAAGAGTTTTTTTTTAATGTATTTTTTTTAAACGTATTGGCCCAGAATACACCAGTACACCCAGGAGACTCTGACCAGTAATAATAATAATAATAGGGTGCTAATACTTTGCACTCGACTACAGGTCATAAGTTTTTGTTGTTACTCGTTTTTGGTTGTTGTTCACCTCATCATCATCATCATCGTGATGAAGACTAAACATCAGGGCGGTAACACTCGGGTATAAAAACTGACACCAGAGATCCACCGTTACCACGGTAACATACCCCTCCCCTCCTGTGTGTGTGTGTGTGTGTGTGTGTGTTGCCTCAGAGCATGAGGGTGGCAGTGGCGAACAGGTAAAGATCAGGGTGACTAAGTATAAGGTGGGTGGAGCCGATGCGGCCGGTGGAGGTGAGGGGGGTGTGAGGGTGCGCGAGCTGGGCGAGAGCGACCCCCAGTGGCAGCACGTTCACCACCTGGTCAAAGAGCAGCTCGAGAAAGCCGGCATCAAGGCCGAAGGTAGGACCGGGCCGTGTGTGTGTGTGTGTGTGTGTGTGTGTGTGTGTGTGTGTGTGCTTATCTTCTCCTCCTCACTAATCCTCACTGTGCTGATTAAACACTTTCAGGTTCTGGGAACGCGCTCGGATCCTGACGCTGGTGTTTGTTTCTTCTCTCCTTTCTGCTGCTGGCTTTTTTTTTCAAAACAGTGTGCTGAGTGTAAATCTAACAGTTCTGCAAGCGGCGCGCACACACACACACACACACACACACACACACACACACACACACACACGTTTCCTCAGAAGAGGACAGAAATGGTGTCCTGCTGTCGTGTTTGTTCCTGAGAGATCAGAAGGATCCTGATATATAAATATATACGAGGGTGAGTCAGAAATCATATTAAACTTTCTCTCGGCCGCAGAGTTTGGAGCGGAAACATCCTCGAACACTGACCGAGGGAAAGTCCAAAGTCGACCATCTGCTGGGAAATTCATCAACGCTTACAGTCTCCTGGAATTCTCGAGGGTTTAGAAGTATTGGAACGTTATGGTTCAACAATAAACCGAGCTCGTTACAGTGAGGTGCTTATTGAAGAGCTGAAGACTAAAGTTCAGATTAAACACAGAGGACCGATACCCCGAGGACGTCCTGATCTACGAGGACGAAGGTTCGCTTCTGAAGAACTGTCGACAGCGGCGCATTCGTGGCTCGAAGCTCAGACTAAAACATTTTTAATGAGGGAACATGAAAGCTGTTAGACAGACGGACAAAGTGTATTAAAAAAACATGAGATTATATCGAAAAACTATGTATTTGTCATTTTTGACATTTGACTCATTTTATGTTTTTAAAGGTAAAACAAAGAAAGAATCTATGACCGTCAGTATAGTCGCAGTTATCCAACCTGAACACACGTGAGCTCCTGCTGTTCTGGTGGGCGTGGCCTGATATTCTACTAATTAGCTAATAACGTTCAAGCATGTCACCTGTCATTTTCACAATTCATTAACATTCATTAACATTGTGTTGTTTCCTTTGCTTTCACCACTCTGTCTCTGTGTGTGTGTGTGTGTGTGTGTGTGTGTGTGTGTGTGTGTGTGTGTGTGTGTGTTTATCTAGTACTCAGTGAGAGAAAGTGAGCCCCTACTGTTTTTTTTTTTTTTTTCCCTGTTTAAATTCCTTCCAGGAAAGATCGAGGTAAAGATTTTGACGCGTAAGTCAGCAGAGGAGGCGGGAGACCAGTGGCTGAGTGAGGAGGACACCAAATCTTTTAGAGAACTTCTCATCAACCTGCTGGTACAGCACGCACGCACGCACACACACACACACACACACACACACACACACACACACACACACCTCTCAGCGTGTCACTTTTACACACCTGAGAACCTCCTAAACATATTAAACAACTCTACACCTTCTTCTTCTTCTGTGTCTTTCGGCTGTTCCCTTTCAGGGGTCGCCACAGCGAATCATCTGCCTCCATCTAACCCTATCCTCTGCATCCTCTTCTCTCACACCAACTAACTTCATGTCCTCTCTCACTGCATCCATAAATCTCCTCTTTGGTCTTCCTCTAGACCTCCTGCCTGGCAGTTCCAACCTCAGCATCCTTCTACCGATATATTCACCATCTCTCCTCTGAACATGTCCAAACCACCTCAATCTGGCCTCTCTGACTTTATCTCCAAAACATCTCACATGGGTTGTCCCTCTGATGAACTCATTCTTGATCCTATCCATCCTCGTCACTCCCAAAGAGAACCTCAACATCTTCAGCTCTGCTACCTCCAGCTCTGCCTCCTGTCTTTTCTTCAGTGCCACTGTCTCTAAGCCGTAGAGCATCGCCGGTCTCACCACTGTCCTGTACACCTTTCCTTTCACTCTCGCTGATACTCTTTTATCGCACAACACACCTGACACTTTTTTTTCTCCACCCATTCCAACCTGCCTGTACTCGTCTCTTCACCTCCTTTGAACACTCTCCGTTGCTCTCGACAGTTGACCCTAAGTACTTAAAATCCTGCACCTTCTTTACCTCTGCTCCCTGAAGCCTCACCGTTCCTCTTGGGTCCCTCTCATTCACACACATGTATTCCGTCTTGCTGCGGCTAACCTTCATTCCTCTGCTTTCCAGAGCATACCTCCACCTCTCCAAATTTTCCTCCACCTGTTCCCTGCTCTCGCTACAAAGCACAATGTCATCTGCAAACATCATAGTCGATGGAGACTCCTGTCTAACCTCATCTGTCATCCTGTCCATCACCAGAGCAAACAAAAAGGGGCTTAGAGCCGATCCTTGATGCAGACCCACATCCACCTTGAACTCTTCTGTCACACCTACAACACATCTCACCACTGTCTTACAACTCTCATACATGTCCTGCACCACTCTAACATACTTCTCTGCCACTCCAGACTTCCTCATACAACACCACAGCTCCTCTCTCGGCACTCTGTCGTACGCTTTCTCTAAATCTACAAAGACACAATGCAACTCTTTATTACCTTCTCTGTACGTCTCCACCAGCATCCTCAAAGCAAATACTGCATCTGATGTACTCTTTCTAGGCATAAAACCATATTGCTGCTCACAAATGCTCGCCTCTGCCCTTAACCTAGCTTCCACTACTCTTTCCCACAGCTTCATTGTATGGCTCATTAGCTTTATGCCTCTGTAATTGCCACAGCTCTGCACATCTCCCTTGTTCTTAAAAATCGGCACCAATACACTTCTCCTCCATTCCTCTGGAATCCTCTCACTCTCCAAGTTCTTGTTAAACAAACTCGTCAGAAACTCTACTGCCACCTCTGCTAAGCACTTCCATACCTCCACAGGTATGTCATCAGGACCAACCGCCTTTCCACTCTTCATCCTCTTCAACGCCCTTCTCACCTCACTTTTACTAATATTTGTTACTTCCTGCTCCACAACAGTCACCTCTTCTACTCTTTGTTCTCTTTGGTTTTCCTCATTCATCAACTCCTCAAAGTACTCCTTCCATCTTCCCATCACCCTCCTGGCATCTGTCAGTACATTTCCATCTCTATCTTTAATCACTCTAACCTGCTGCACATCCTTCCTATCTCTATCTCTTTGCCTCGCCAACCTGTACAGATCCACCTCTCCCTCCTTACTGTCCAACCTAGCATACAAGTCCTCATATGCTCTTTGTTTGGCCTTTGCCACTTCTACCTTCACCTTACGGTGCATCTCCCTGTACTCCTGTCTACTCTCTTCAGTCCTCTCAGTGTCCCACTTCTTCTTAGCTAGCCTCTTTCCCTGTATACACTCCTGGACTTCCTCATTCCACCACCAAGTCTCCTTGTCCACTTTTCCCTTACCTGATGATACACCAAGTACCCTCCTACCTGTCTCCCTGATCACATTGGCTGTAGTTGTCCAGTCAACTGAAAGCACCTCCTGACCACCCATAGCTTGTCTCAACTCCTCCCTAAAGACTACACAACATTTTTCCTTTCTCAGCTTCCACCACTTTGTCCTCTGCTCTGCCTTTGTCCTCTTCACCTTCCTCACCACCAGGGTTATTTTACACACCACCATTCTGTGTTGTCTGGCTACAATCTCCCCTACCAACACTTTGCAGTCACTAATCTCTTTCAGATTACAACGTCGACACAAGATGTAGTCCACCTGAGTGCTTCTGCCTTCACTTTCATATGTCACCCTATGTTCCTGCCTCTTTTGGAAGAAAGTATTTACTACTGCCATTTCCATCCTCTTTGCAAAGTCCACCACCATCTGTCCTTCTACATTCCTGTCCTGAAGACCAAACCTGCCCATCACATTTTCATCACCTCTGTTCCCTTCCCCAACATGTCCATTGAAGTCTGCACCAATCACAACTCTCTCACCTCTGGGGATGCTCTGCATCACTTCATCTAACTCACTCCAGAATTTCACCTTCTATTCTAACTCACATCCTACCTGTGGAGCATAACCACTAACAACATTGAACATCACACCATCAATTTCCAGCTTCAGACGCATCACCCTATCTGATACTCTCTTCACCTCTAGAACATTCCTAACAAACTCCTCTTTCAGGATAACTCCTACTCCATTTCTTTTCCTATCCACACCATGGTAAAACAACTTGAACCCTGATCCTAAGCTTCTAGCTTTGCTACCTTTCCACCTGGTCTCCTGGACACACAGTATATCCACCTTCCTTCTCTGCATCATATCAACCAACTCTCTTGCCTTCCCTGTCATGGTCCCAACATTCAAGGTCCCTACTATCACTCCTAAACTCTTTCCTTTCCTCTTCTCTCCCTGCCTTTGAACACGCCTTCCTCCTCTCCTTCTTCAACTCTACACCTTCACCATCGTTAAACAGCCCCTGTTATGCTTTTTCAAATATGATCTTTCATGCAGTGTGTAATGTAGCTGTATGTGAACATAAACTATCTGTGACGCTGACAATAATGATGAATAAATTAAGTTTTTGTCTATTTAAAAAAAAAAAAAAACGAGTCGGCTCACATTCGCCTAAACGAGTCGTTAGCAATTATATTTTTACTCTGTTACAGATCCAAGTTGCTAGCCCCGCCCCTTTCCCAGAGTTCTTCCTGTTTAGAATCAGCAAGTCTGAGGCTTGTAGATTAGAGACCAACATATACAGTGGTGTGAAAAACTATTTGCCCCCCTCCTGATTTCTTATTCTTTTGCATGTTTTGCACAAAATGTTTCTGATCATCAAACACATTTAACTATTAGTCAAAGATAACACAAGTAAACACAAAATGCAGTTTTTAAATGAGGGGTTTTATTATTTAGGGAGAAAAAAAATCCAAACCTACATGGCCCTGTGTGAAAAAGTAATTGCCCCCTGAACCTAATAACTGGTTGGGCCACCCTTAGCAGCAATAACTGCAATCAAGCGTTTGCGATAACTTGCAACGAGTCTTTTACAGCGCTCTGGAGGAATTTTGGCCCACTCATCTTTGCAGAATTGTTGTAATTCAGCTTTATTTGAGGGTTTTCTAGCATGAACCGCCTTTTTAAGGTCATGCCACAACATCTCAATAGGATTCAGGTCAGGACTTTGACTAGGCCACTCCAAAGTCTTCATTTTGTTTTTCTTCAGCCATTCAGAGGTGGATTTGCTGGTGTGTTTTGGGTCATTGTCCTGCTGCAGCACCCAAGATCGCTTCAGCTTGAGTTGACGAACAGATGGCCGGACATTCTCCTTCAGGATTTTTTGGTAGACAGTAGAATTCATGGTTCCATCTATCACAGCAAGCCTTCCAGGTCCTGAAGCAGCAAAACAACCCCAGACCATCACACTACCACCACCATATTTTACTGTTGGTATGATGTTCTTTTCCTGAAATGCTGTGTTACTTTTACGTCAGATGTAACGGGACACGCACCTTCCAAAAAGTTCAACTTTTGTCTCGTCGGTCCACAAGGTATTTTCCCAAAAGTCTTGGCAATCATTGAGATGTTTTTTAGCAAAATTGAGACGAGCCTTAATGTTCTTTTTGCTTAAAAGTGGTTTGCGCCTTGGAAATCTGCCATGCAGGCCGTTTTTGCCCAGTCTCTTTCTTATGGTGGAGTCGTGAACACTGACCTTAATTGAGGCAAGTGAGGCCTGCAGTTCTTTAGATGTTGTCCTGGGGTCTTTTGTGGCCTCTCGGATGAGTCGTCTCTGCGCTCTTGGGGTAATTTCGGTCGGCCGGCCACTCCTGGGAAGGTTCACCACTGTTCCATGTTTTTGCCATTTGTGGATAATGGCTCTCACTGTGGTTCGCTGGAGTCCCAAAGCTTTAGAAATGGCTTTATAACCTTTACCAAACTGATAGATCTCAATTACTTTTGTTCTCATTTGTTCCTGAATTTCTTTGGATCTTGGCATGATGTCTAGCTTTTGAGGTGCTTTTGGTCTACTTCTCTGTGTCAGGTAGCTCCTATTTAAGTGATTTCTTGATTGAAACAGGTGTGGCAGTAATCAGGCCTGGGGGTGACTACAGAAATTGAACTCAGGTGTGATAAACCACAGGTAAGTTATTTTTTAACAAGGGGGGCAATCACTTTTTCACACAGGGCCATGTAGATTTGGAGTTTTTTTTCTCCCTTAATAACGTAAACCTTCATTTAAAAACTGCATTTTGTGTTCAATTATGTTATCTTTGACTAATAGTTAACGGTTTTTGATGAGCAGAAACATTTAAGTGTGACAAACATGCAAAAGAATAAGAAATCACGAAGGGGGCAAATAGTTTTTCACACCACTATACATCCGTTATTGTATAAAACTAATATATATAAATATATGTGTGTGTGTGTGTGTGTGTGTAGACGGGAGGAACAGAAGAAGTATATAAAGAGCAGAAGCGACAGCAGGAGCTGGAGAACAACTACAGGTTTGTTTGGGGAGAGAAACAGGACGAGAGTCAGCCTGCTGGAACCGGAGAGTCCGACGAGCTCGATTTCTGATCCACAGGACTGTGTGTGTGTGTGTGTGTGTGTGTGTGTGTGTGTGTCGGGTACAAACACAAACTTGGACTGAGGAGCAGCCGTACAGCCATCATACAGACTGCAGTGGGAATACCCCCCCCCCCCTCTCTCTCTCTCTCTCTCTCTCTGCTTTACCTCCCGGGAGCTCGCAGCCCCCAGAGTCTCTCCAAACTTCATTTCACATCATCAAGACAAAGTTTTGCACTTTAAATTGTTAATGTTAGTAATTAAAAAGAACAAAAACATAGCGCAAAGCGTTTGTAATGCTCACCCTGGAGATGTTCATCAGAATAAAAAGAAGTAAAATCGGACATTGTGCTGTTTGGGAACGTGATCTTCTGCAGGTTCGAGGTGTTTCTAATTCAACGCGAGGTCGAGGTCCGGTGAAGAGATCGAGGATGGATGACATTACTCACGTCTGCAAACCCATAATGTCGGGGTTGATTCTATGATGCGTCGTGATTCTTCTGTGAGGTTATTCATGTTTCATGATATGAACTTTGGCAGTCTCTCTAAACTCCACTTTAACACACACACACACACACACACACACACACACTACAGCACCTTAACTATAACTCCAAGAAAGAAGTTTTAACATGTATTAAAAGAAGACAATTAGAGGGAGATCTGTAAAAAAGTAAAGAGGATGAAGGTGGAGAAAGATGTAGAGAAAATTCACAGAGTGTAAAAGGGAACGTCAGTGAGGGGAGAGACCACGGTGTCCAAGGTCACTACGCCACCATGATGCTCCCAACACCATGTTTTCAATATGTAATAATTATTGAAATAAATAAAATAAATTAATTTTTTAATTAAAAATATTAAATAAATCCCAGTTGATTGTGCAGTGTATATATAATTATTTTATATATATATATCTCAGGACTAATTTAAATATTGATAACAGAAATCACAATTTATTCACGTTTTTTAAAATATAATTATTAAAAAAAATATATAAAATACAATTAATAAATAAATTATACAATATTAAAAGAAGACTTAGAATATTTCAAAACCTTTATTATATACAATTTTAGAATATTGATTTCAGTAAATTACAATTAATGGAAAATCACATGAAATTGGGACGCATGTAAATTTTGGTAAATTATTGATTAGTTAATATAAAAACTCTAAAACAAATCCAAAGTCAGACTGTATTTCCGGCGCGCGAGAGGAGTCAGCAGCGTGGCCACGCCCCCGACCGACTCCCCCCCCCCCCCCCCCCCCCCCCCCAAAAAAAAAAAAAAAAAAGATTGAAGTCGATCAACCACAGCGCTCGGTGTGCGCATGCGCGTCGCCTCGCTGACGCTTCCTGTTTTTCGCTCAGGTGGCTCGCGCTGTTTGTCTCGCAGCGATGAAGTTGTTAAAGGGGGAGTTGTGCGGGCGCGCGAGCGGACTGTGACACGACTATCTGTGTGTGTGTGTGTGTTCGGTTTATTAATCAGCGCGACACTCTTATCATCGGCTGTGTGAGATACACGGACAGGCGGGTTTTAACGGTGGGAAGGGGGGAAAAGCGTCACCATGGCGACGTGTGGCGCCTTTAACGTGCGGAGGAGAAACTAGCCGCTTGTTCTCACTAGCAAAGTGCTAACGGGCAGCGCGCGAGCTCTGTAGCGGGGACGGAGAGAGAGAGTGGTGAGAGGAGGAGGAGGAGGGGGGGGTTATTATAATACCTGTTTGTGTGTTTATAACCGAGTCTGGAGCTCCGGGGGTCGTCGGTCACTCGGTGATGAGCCGCTCGAGCCCCAGAGCGGAGCGGAGGTTCTGAGGGAGCCGCGTGCTGAGTCTCGAGCTGCTGTCACATGGATGTGGACGTCACGCGCGAGCTTCACTGAAGACCATCAACAGTAAAAACTCCATCAGTCACTTTTATTATTAGTCCACATTTTAAATCTGTGTGTGTGTGTGTGTAACTTAACTACGTCATTGACGGTTAAAGAGTTTGTAGAAAGACTTAAAATGTTTAAATCTAATAATAATCTGCTGATCTTTAATGTACTCAGTGATATTATTATTATTATTATTATTATTATTTGAGGTTGATGTCCACGTCCGTGTACGTGTGTGTTTCTGTACAGCAGAACTCTCTGTCTAACTTATTAATAGACAGAAATGACATTCTGTAAGGTTGAGTATCTGACGCCTTGTTTACACTAAGTTGTCCTTCTTTGGTGCTCAGACAAATACACTCCCTGTTCGGTAATCGGAGAGAGAATCACAGATGAGAAATGGAAAAAGTCGATCAGATAAAGATGAAGTTTTGTTGTTAAAATTCACTTATACCACTTCAGCGCTGTTATTTCAGACAAAGTGAAAATATCAACTAATCCCAGTCAAAATATTCACTTTATCTTTTCTAATTAATATCTATTGGTGCAGGTGTTTGTTTACATTGAGACAGTAGCGCATTAGTAGATTATTATACAGTAGATTATTAAATCCAGCACATAACTGTTCATAACATCACTTTTACTCCACATTTAGATTTAAACTGATGCTGCAGATTAAACTACAGACAGAAGATCTAAGGACTGCAGGAGATTCTTAATGCGTATAGTAATCACATTATGTATGTTTATTTAATTTTTACCTCCTAATTCATATTTCTGCGTTTCCTCTTTAATACTACAGAGACGCCACCATATCTACACAATAGTTTATTAATACTTTGTAACAGTTCAGAGTTTAGTAATGTGTCTGCACGGTAATGCCACCTGTTCCCTTTTGCTGTGGTTGACTACAGTTGAATGTTTGTCCAGAGGAAGCTGTAATGTGGCTCTGATCAGCTACCTCGCTGAACTTGTTCTCCTCCGTCAGCAGCGAGCGGGGAGTGGTCGCTATACTCTACAGTTCATCTCTGTCTCGTGAGGAGAACCGGCTGGTACGGTCCATCCTGTCGGAATTCCTCATCCATACTAAGTTGCCATCGCTGTGTCTGTGGCAGAACGAGTGTAACATCAGTGTGTCGAAATAAACTGCACACACGGGTCTTAAAAGTCAGGTCGCTAAATTAATTACAAGCATCCTGTAACACAGTGTTCTGTAGTAACTCTGCTCGGTTTATATTTCATAAAAACTGTTATTTTATTTGTTTAAGGTGTTTGAACACGTTTGAATGTTATTAAAGTAAATATAATCAAAGTTATAAGACTAATATATTTAGTGCTGCTGGAAATAGTGGGCGTGACTCTGTAACACGCTCATCAACAACCGAAAGTCTCGTGTTGTGCGAGGAATAAATAACAACAAAAATTTAGCAAAACAGAAACTCTGTCGTCCTCTTACAGTAACACACCGATACACACAGAACAGTAAACACGCTGGAGCCAGTCAACTTTCTGTCATTGCAAATTAAGCCAACTTTTGAAAATAATAATAATAACTTAACATAATTACATAATAATAATAACAATAAAATCCACACAGACTGTGAAATTGTCACATTAGAGATTTTTTTTCCTCACACCCCCGATTATGTCACAATTTTAAACCTTTAACCAAAGTAATTAAATGTAGCCCGTTCCTTATAACATTAGTTTTCTCACCTAAAAAAAAACAAACGCGCCATTTAAACACTACAAACTAACTTCAAGTACAAGAGTTTAATATTTAACTTCAAATGTAATGAAACACGAAGCTGCATTGTTACTGAGCAGCGCGTCTCTGTGTTACGTCATCCGCCATCGTTATTAATTTCTCAACTAACTTGGTGAATAATTGGCTCCGACCACACGGGATGAACATGTGTGAGTAGTTCAGAGAGCGCCACCTGTAGGATAAACAAAGGAAAGGGTGATGTTTTATCACCTTTAAAAACAAAACTCGACTCTGAGCTTCTAACGCACACCATTGTTTACTAATTTTTACAAAACTGAATTGATTCCAACACCGGCGCCGGTCTCGAACACCTGCTGGGTATTTATTCATTCATTTAGTTACTTGATTATTTATTTCTGACTTGTTTAGGTTTATTTGTATAAAAATACAAATTAAAAACCAGTAAAAAAAAAAAAAAAGAGAGAAACGTGAGCTTGGTGCAGCTTCATAAAGCAGGACACTGCTAGAGACTCGTCAGCTAGACACAGTATACACACACACACACACACACACACACACACACACACACACACACACACACACACACATCAGGAAGTGCAATGTTAAAAGTTTTCAAAGGCAAAAAACTTGTTGATTTTATATGTTTATAAAAATCTATTTAAACATGTGTGTAGTTATTATTACTTTGTTACATTTTAAATAGTAAAAAATGTTTATTAATTTATGAAGGATCATTTTAAAATATTTCTTTTAAAATGGTTTCTCTTCCCCCCAACACACACACACACAGAAGTTACTTTGTCATTATCATGTGACACAACGTTAAACACACACACACATTACAGCTTTATTCTACATGTAAGAGCCATATCGCATTTGGTATGAATTTGTTGTTGTGTTTATTTTAATTTATTTTATTCATTTTATTGTACTTTAAAGTTATCAGTTATTTAGTTAGCATTAGGCTATTGTTAAGCATCCATTTATGACAACCGTCTTGTGTGTAATGCCTGTGATGTCGTTCCACTGTTACACGTAAAAAGGTTCAGTTCAGATTCGGAAGTTGTGGCGAACACAAGCTTTGACTTTAATCTACAAGATGCAGCAAATACGTTGTTGTAACCGTAAACTACCTTAAGTTACCGTAAGCTAATGTAATCTAACGTAAGCTAAAAGATACAGCAAACGTATTGTTGTAAACGTGACCTACAGATACAGCGATTGTGTTGTTGTAACTACAGTGGATTTACTCAAGACAACTGTATGAAGTGTTGAATCTTCGATGCTGGAAAAATAAACGAGAGACAAAGAAATCATCAGACTTGCGTTTTTGTGAGTAAATAATTGAGCCGAGGATGCGCGTCAAAACATGTGTAATAATAACATGACCACAAGTACACTACAGTTTGTTGAACTTTTTTTATTATTTTATTGTAAATGGTGAGCTGAAGACCGATGAATCTCTCTGTCCTGAGTAAAGCTCACGTCAGTCTCTCTCTGTGTGTGTGTGTGTGTGTGTGTGTGTGTGTGTGATGTCTTGATTGATAATCTGGTTTTATTTTTTATTTTTCTGTTTCAGTTAGCGTGCGGTGAAAATGGTGAAAATGTGCTCCATGAAGGGGCTCTGCTCTCGCACCTCGTTCTACGTGGGGTTCCTGGTGGGCACATGTTCCCTCTACATGATCCTGCGGCAGGCCTCGTTCTCGCGGGACGCGTACTTTCCGGTCGACGACGCCGACGTGAGGAGACTGGAGCAGGAGCAGAGGAACTGGCAGAAGAAGAACTTGGCGCTGTTTAACCTCAACCACCCGCACCACATCGGTAACTGGGCGGGGCCGGGCGGGGCCGTAGTGCCACGCAGCTTAAACTTCTCTTCACTGAAATTTTTTTTTCTCTAAAGTGCTGCGTTCTGGACTTTGCCCCCGGTCGTGTTGACTCTCCTGCAGCGTGTGTACACATCCTGGCCTCGCCTCACGTCCTGATACACAGATTACTGAGGTCAGGGGGCGGGGTCAGGGGGCGGGGTCAGTGCACGTGATGAAACAGTGTACGAGAATAACCTGACTATCGTTTAACAGAGAAAAGATAAAAAAAATTACAGTCAACTGTTACAGATACAAAGTAATGGAAAAGGTTACATCAAACAAAAAGGGGCGGAGACAAAAGGAAGGAACAGGAAAGTGTAACGATATAACGAGGAAAAACACTAACGGTCAGGGTCGATCAAGAGGTGTGAGGGTCTGTGTGTCGAAAACATATACACACTGAAAAACACAACGTGTGCTGCAGAAATAAATTATAGAAATAACATAACCACAAAAAAATGAACATATGAATAATTATAACTAGGGCTGCAACTAACTAATCATTTTGATAATCGATTAGTTGGGCGATAATTTTTTCGATTAATCGTATAAAACTGAACGCTTTAATTTGATGTTTTTCTTAACTATATAAAACCATAAATCAGGTTATTATTTATGTATAAAAGTAAACTTTAAAAAATGCAAAAGCCACATATAGAGTTTAATGACTTTGATTTTGACATTTAAACCTTATATTATGTAAATCAACATTTTTGTTTTTAACAATAATTGCATACGGCAAGTTGACAGTGTGTGTGTGTGTGTGTATATATATATATATAGTTTAAAAAATACACTGATATTCAGTTATTAAGAATGACCTCAATTTTAAATTCTCTTAAATTAATTCAACTTAATAAGAAGAATAATAGGCTTCTAGACTTATAGGCTTCTAGATTATTTTGATTCTCTCGTGTATTTTATCCTTTTTTTTGTTGTCTCAATAATGTATATAATTATAATATATATATATATATATATATATATATATATATATATATATATAAAATGCTATACTAGACATTAATCTTATTGTTTTAAAAATCCTCTTGTATTGTAGGATTATGGGAGGATGATGGGAGGATGATGTGATATATCCGGTCCTCCGAAGTGTAACATGAACGTGAAGAAAACGAACTAGAAGTGTTTTCCTTGCGTTCGTTGGGATTTGAACGTCATGAAAAAGCTGCATGCAACGTTTTTTTAACCCTGTATAACCGCGCAGCCGGACAAACGCACGTCACCAAAGCCTGTGTGAACTCTCTCACTGACTCCTATGTGTAGAAAACCCTCGGCGCTTCATCCGCGCTCACCGGACACTACGACCGGCAGAAAACCGCTCGATTTTAACGCCCGATAAGAGGTGTTTAATGTAAATTGCTTCCATAACTTGGAGGACTTGGGGCGCGCGCGCTTTTGCCTGCAAACGCTTGTGTAACCTCCATTGCGCGAGCGACTGTGTATCTGTGTGTGTGTCTGTGTGTGTATTTGTGCATCTTTTGGTCGCTCAGTAACGTGAGCAGCCCAACTAATCGATAACGGCATTGACAACGAATTTCATTATCAATAATTATCGATTTTATCGATTAGTTGTTGCAGCCCTAATTATAACAATATAAAAAATAACAGGAACATTTAAAAACATTTTAAAAAGAGGAAAATATAATAGAAAATATGAAGACGAAATAGATAACATATAACATGTTTAAAACAAATAACTAAATAACAGGAACAGAAAATAAAGAAATGAATGGAACAAAAAAAATATTTAAAGAAACAAAAACAGGAACATGTAATAGAAAAAAAATAATGATAGCAGAATAAAAACAACAAATATGTAATGTGTAGAAATTTGCAAAAAATTAAAAGGAACATCAATCTGAAAGCAAAAAAAAAAAAATATATATAAATTTATAAACAAGGACATTTACAGAAAACATAACCAGGCAAATATAACATCAGATAATAATAAAACATTTAATAAACAGGGACGTGTAGAATAAAAAAAGAAATATACGAAAGATATGAAAATGTGTCGAGAGAAGTGTAAGAGGAGGAGAATATAAATAAAAGTAAGTGACAGAGTAAAGGGGCGTGGCCTAAT
This sequence comes from Channallabes apus, assembly GCA_030522415.1. NCBI lineage: Eukaryota > Metazoa > Chordata > Actinopteri > Siluriformes > Clariidae > Channallabes > Channallabes apus. Next base: position 1,960,433 of record CM060112.1, read on the forward strand.
AAATAACAGGAAAGTGTGATGCTGAACAAAGTAGCTAATGCGCGAGAATAGAAACGTCTTTTAATAACTAGCCTTTTAAAAAAAAATTTATAATAAGAATGGAACGATGTGTGTGTGTGTGTGTGTGTGTGTGTGTGTGTGTGTGTGTGTGTGTGTGTGTAGGTGAGGACAGCGGCCTGGCGGACTCCCTGTACAAGCGCGTCCGCATCCTGTGCTGGGTGATGACGGGTCCCGACAACCTGCAGAAGAAAACTCGTCACGTGAAGGCCACGTGGAGTCGGCACTGTAACATCGTGGTGTTCGTGAGCTCGGTGGACGACCCGGACTTCCCCACCGTCGGACTCCACACCAAGGAGGGACGCGACCAGCTCTACTGGAAGACCATCAACGCCTTCCACTACGTGCACGAGAAGCACGGCGCCGACGCCGACTGGTTCCTCAAGGCCGACGACGACACCTACGTGGTGGTGGACAACCTGCGCTGGGTTCTGGCCAACCACTCGGCGGACGAGCCCGTGTACTACGGGCGCCGCTTCAAGCCCTACACCAAGCAGGGCTACATGAGCGGCGGCGCCGGGTACGTGCTGAGCCGGGAGGCGCTCAGGAGGTTCGTGGAGGGCTTCCGCACCAAGACCTGCACTCACACGTCCTCGGTGGAGGACCTCGCCATGGGGCAGTGCATGGAGAAAATGGGCGTGGCTGCCGGAGACTCCCGGGACACGATCCAGAGAGAGACGTTCCATCCGTTCGTTCCGGATCAGCACCTCACCGCCACGTTCCCCAAGAGCTTCTGGTACTGGAAGTACTGCTACTACCCCATCGTCGAGGTGAGAACCGGTCGTGTTCCCGCTACACCACATCAATCAACCTGATCGACAGCTAACATGCTAATGCTAACATTTAAACCACTTTGCGGCTTGTTTAACGTATAATTTATTATTTTTTATTTTTTTTTAGATTAAATTCCTGTTAACTGGAAGCTTGTTAGCTAGCTAAGAAGCTAATGCTTGCAATTAACAGTTAATTACGTATTGTATGAAGCCTAGGTTTGGTTTAACACAGAGGAAATGTGCTAGTTATCCAGAACGTTTTTAGTTTAATCCATCTTTGAAATATCAAGATGTTTTCACAGTGTGTTTAAACAGTGTTTTTAACAGTTTAGTGCTAGAAAGTAATAATAATGTGGCAATGTGCGTTAAAAGTGATATTTAACGATAAACTTTAAGAGCTACGAATGAACTCTGACTTTCTAGGCTTGAGAATTTAAATAATGAACCAACATGCCAGTCATTAAAAAGTTCCGAGTTAACACTACGGTAAAAAAAGCTAACTAGCTAACAAAGTAATACTTGAGTTTAAAGTCTCTGCAGCATTACCGAGCAGTAATGTAGCTGAACGTCGTTTACTCCGATTTCTTTGCTGTTGTGACGTTCGAGGCGGATTTGGATCTCATTCAGTGTTGATTGAGCAATAGCTTGAACATTAACTATAAAGTTCTTCAGCAAAATGCAAAAGCGTTCATGTTAGCGTTGTCTGTTATAGTTGAGGTGTGATGAGGATCTCTGTGTCACTCGGCCTGGTTGTTTACATAGCGGCTCTCGGTCAGGGAAGTGTTTGCTCACATCATACAGACGGGATTTACAACCCTGTTTCCCGGATGCACTAAACTGGAATAGACCTGATCCTGACGACTTTAGAGTCGGCGCGTGCTACGTGTGCAGGTACAGTGTGAAACGGCTGTGTGTCTTCACAGGAAGGTTAATAAAAACAGACGAATAGCTTTGCACAGAGCAAAACAAAGTATAATAAACAAAACGACTGGCGCAGTTATAACAACAGCACACGCATTCTAATTAATTCTACTCAGTTTGCAAGTTCACAATAAACCTTTTCTTTTCTACGCCCTTCACATGCTGTCTGAGGAGGATTAGTTTGTCCACGTTCTCTGGTCTCTGGTCTAATAGCAGTCTGCTCGCGGCATTCACGCGACTTTTCCTGCTGGCTGCACCGGTTTCACCTGCCACGTTTGACGCTCAGCTCTCCTTAAACGTTCGTCGTCAGGTGGTGTGTGTGTGTGTGTGTGTGTGTGTGTGTGTGTGTGTGTGTGTGTGTGTGTGTGTGTGTGTGAGATCGGGTGAATGCGGCAGGAACGGGAAGGAATGTGTTCCTTGACCTTTTTTTAAACTCCTCATTCACGCCGGCTTTATAGAAAAAGTGAGAACCATGGAAGACTTGGAAGAACCAGAGACTTTTTTGGGGGAGTTTCCTTTACACAAGAAGCCAACAAATGTCCTGCACCTTTTGATCGGAGTGGACGTGACGGATCGTAAGACACCAGCAGTTCACTCGTACCGTTCGTGTCCTGTATTTCGAGAACACATCACTAATGCACATCAAACACTAAATGATCTGAAGGGAACCCGCGGGCTTGTCACTCTTGTCACACTTCATTATGAAGGTGAAACTGACTTGTCCACAGAGACAGAAGCCACACACTCTCTCTATCTTGTCACATTATTTGCAGACAATGGATTCGTTTGCTCGGCCGTAAGAACTATATACAAACTGTTTTGCATGTAACATGAAACGCTTGTGGTTAAGGTTAACGCTTGTGGTTTATTTATTTTAATTAAGACTTTATCATAAATATCTAAAGTAAATATGCCGAGCTAATTTTCTGTATTTCTTTACAACAATGTTTGCAACTGGATAAACCACATCAAAGTCTGCGCTAGTTTATCATATTATTTTGTCGTGTTTTTGTTTTTTTCTCGCTAGAGTTTGCTAGCTAGCAGAATTGACAACTTACTTTTTAAACTTAGATAATTTTTTTTGTTTGTACAAATCTCCACCTAAACACTAACAACATGACTCTAGGCAATAAGTTTTTAAACAGAAAAGCGTAGGCGTGCAATTTTAACTGTTTCTTTTTACAATTATAGTTGTCACAATTATAGTCCACATGAATAGAAATAAATAAATTGACTCAGTAATAATTAATTGTGCCATTACCTGCATAAACTCAACACACACACACACACAGTCATAGACACTCCCTGCCCTGTGTGTGTGTGTACATGAGCGCATTTAAAGAAACCTGTTCGACCTTGATCGCGTCCCCAGGAATCCGCCTCAGGGTTTTTTTCCTGATCTACCAGTTTTTTTTTGTTTTGTTTTTTTGTATTTCCTTTTTTGTTTTTGTTTTTTTCTTATCACAGCACAGAAATTCTTTTCATCCCTGTTTTCCTTTTGTTCTCGTGTCCTTTGTTGAACCTTCAGGGTCCTCAGTGTTGCTCGGACTTGGCCGTGTCGTTCCACTACGTCAATGCGCAGATGATGTACCTGTTGGAGTACTACACCTACCACCTGCGTGCCTTCGGGTATCGATACCGCTACCAGCCCCCGGAGCCGGGCCGCGCCACGCCGCCGCCGTCGCAGGACGAGCGCGAACACCGCGAGCAGCCACAGGAGGCAGAGAAACAACCCGATCCTGAACCCAAACTAAATAATGTTTAAAGAGAACTATTTATCTTATTTTTTTCTTTTTTTTTTTAAGTCTTGAGGGTTAGGGGTGGAAACGAACATAATATTTTCTCAGTGTTTTTTTCTTTTTCTTTTTTTGTCTCTCCATACACATGAAAAGTATTGAGTCACATAAGTGTGTGTGTGTGTTTGTGTTGATTGTTAGACTTTTTTCTTGAGTGTTTACCAAGATGTCACAGTGCCTCTACAGGTGTGTGTGTGTGTGTGTGTGTGTGTGTGTGTGTGTGTGTGTGTGTGTGTGTGTGTGTGTGCAAAAGAGACTCAGGTGTGTGTAAATTCATCCTCAATGCCTTCTTAAAACTCTAGACCAAATGAACACTTTTTTTTTTTTTTATTAATTAATTAATTTTTTTTTATCTACACGCAAGATCGTTTAATGACGTTCATTTGTTCAGGTGCATCGAACCTGAAACGGCTTCAGTGATCAGGCTTAAGCAGAGACGTTTCTCAGATATTTTCTGGTGTGTGTAACGTTATGTTTGTGCACACAGTGTGACATGAATAGTTATTTTGTTGTTTAAAGAGCTTGAGTAACTGCGTTACCCATCAGCCTTTGCGGCGCGATAAACAAAAGGTGTTCAAGGAAATAAATCTGCCCGGGCGTATCCCGTGTGAGTGTAAATATGCAAAGTGTATCCTGTACGGTGGGTCACATGACTCTCTGCCTGCGGCGGAGCTGAACGTGTCGCCCTGCACGGCCTCAGTACAAACACTCTGCAGGTGGCCTTTAACGCCGCCGGTCTCTCTCTCTCTCTCTCTCTCTCTCCTATGTGGGCGTGGCATGTGATGGAGAGTTAGAAAAGAAATATGTAAAAACTCCTCACTGATACACGCGTCACCGATGTGCTCAAGTCATAATGATGAATTAATAAGCCTGGTTCAGAATCCCTCTGGTGGTCACGCCCACTTTTTAGCCACACCCCATGCTTGTCACCTTAAGAGGGCGATAGACACAACAGAAGAGAGACTCACTGTAAAGTTTAATCTCTTAGTAGCTGCAACTCGTAAAAACCGGAGCAGGAGATAAAATATATATATATATATATATATATATATATATATATATATATAAGAATAGGAAAGAACCAGAGTGTGTAGTTCCCTCATACTGGTGTGAAATAAGAATTGTAGCGCACACACTTCGATGCACACAAACTGATTACATGTTCCTCGATTCGGTTCACTGAGTCATCTTTTTCCGACTCTGAATCGGTTCACTTTTTTTTTTTTCTATTCAGATCAAATCACAAACATTAACCACAAACTGATGAATTATGTGCAGAAAGTCTTTGTGTGAGAGTACTATTTTTTTCATCTTGTGAACTTACGGGGCCTTTGGTGCGACACCGCCACCTACTGGACTGGAGCAGAAAATAAACATCATGGCGTGACACTTACACATTCAACACCACCACACGCCGCAGAGCACTTCAGTGTTTATTAGATACTTTTAGCAGGTTGGAATCTGCTTGAGATGAATCAACCAATAGCGCCACTGAATCGAATCGATCGAAAGTCACTCTGTGATGTACAGCTCACGCGGCCGTGGCAAGTTCATGTAATTATGTATTCAGATGAGGGAAATGTGAGAGAAAAATCCTGTTTAAATCATTTCCTCACCCTCAGGACAATACAGTAAAACTTCATCCCGTTGTGGTTTGTTCGTATCCATCCAATAAACCCTCAGCTCTTCCCTCTGGACCACCAGAACGTGTCCTCAGCTCTCTCGTCCTCCATTTATTACAGTTTTGATGTAGATTTTGATGCTTTTTCTTCTTTTCTCCAAACATTCATCAAATGTATCCTCGCGCACACACACACGGATTTAGGTGTTTTATTCCAAACACACCTGAGCTCACCATTAAATCCGAGATCGTCCCGGTGGTGCGTGAGGACGACTTTAGGCCAGACGGTGCACTTTCCTAATGAAAGAGCTGAGTCGAACCGAGATGTTCAACTGGACAGACACGGCTCTGAGTTTCTCACCTGAGTGTAAAATAAACCAAATCGTGGTGTTACTGAGAGCAGGAGGTAATGATTATGATCAGGCCACTCAAACACAGGCCAGTATTTAATTAACTCTTTTTTTTTTTTCCCCCACCTAAATATTTGCATATTCATGTATTATTACTAAACACGACTCTGAAATACAACCACGTGTTTAAGCCTCGAGTGTGAAATTAAACTGGATCAACTGTAAGACTTCGATTTTTTTCTTTGTGTTAACGGGAGCAAAATTGTGAAGAGTGATGTCATCGCTCTGTATTAATAGTTTTGTATCTAAAGGTGCATATATATACGTCTGTGTGTGTGTGTGGGTGTGTGAGTGTGTGAGAAAGAGTGGGTGTTAGTGAAGGGAACTTATGTACAGTAGCTTTACATCAGTCGCTATTTATAGATTCAGAAATGAACAAGAACAAAATCACGGAGGTACGCTCATGAAGATGATATTTAATAAAGAATTATTTTACCTTAAACTGGCTGGAGTTTTATTTTTTTATTTTTTTTATCTCAACAAAAAGCATGAAATCCTGAACGATGGACGATGAAATTATTTCATTCAGGTCTATACTGCAAAGAAACAGGAAATATTCAAAGGGAATGGTTATGCAGATCAGAAACCAACTGACCAAGTATTTATTGAATTTGAAGTACAGTGAAACCTCGGATTGCGAGTAACGCGGTTTGCGAGTGTTCTGCTAGACGAGCAAAGATTTTTAATACATTTTGACTTGGAAAACAAACAAGTCTTGGTTTACGAGCACCGAGTATCATGTATCATGCATGCACTTCTTGTGTGCGTCTCTCACTGGTATAATCAACATCCGTGCACGAGTGTACTGTGTACTATAACACTGTGACCACGTGTGTGTGTGTAAAACATATTTTATTTTGTGTCTGTATGTTTGTGTGTACAGCGCGTGTGTAAAGCAAAAGCAAGTCTCATTAGAGAGGTTAAAGATCCATTTTCACTCTCTGTATCAGCCTGCTCTTTGTGTCTGTGTGCGCGCGCATCATTGGACACACACACACACACACACACAGACCTCTCCTACTTTCGCGTTCAAAGACATACACGCACACACACACTCTTTCTCTCTGCTCTACACAGAAACACTGCTCTGTCGTGATTCTTTTCAAAGGTAAAGTGCAGGTTAATGTGTTTTATTTTAACTTTTTTTATTTTATTTTTACAGCAGTGATTCTATTAGTGTGTCGCTCAATCGAGTGTCATTAGAGAGGTTTCTTGTTTATTTTTCCGGTAAAACAGTGTTTCTGTTGTGTGTGCGTGTGTGTGAAAAGAGTGGAGGAAGGGTACAGTAACTGTGACAGACGAGAAGGGGGAGAGGGGAGCTTACTTTAGATTCACACACACACACACAGCGCCTGCGCACACAAATCTGTCGGGATTTATTTTTCCCTTTTTAAAGGTAAAGTGCAGGTTAATTTGTTTTATTTTGTATTATTTATTTTTATGTATTTTTGGGGGGCTGTGGAACGAATAATTTGAGTTTCCATTATTTCTTATGGGAAAATTAAATTTGGTTTACGAGTGTTTTGGAATACTTGTCCGATTCTGGAACAAATTGTGCTCGTAATCCGAGGTTCCACTGTATATATAATATATATATAATATAAGTTTTTTTGAATAGACGTCAATGAGATCATAAGATCTGCTTTTACAATTAGGACATTGCACAACATTTTGAAAAAACAAAAAACAGGAAGCGGGAAACACTGAGGAAAATCAGATGAGAAAATAAACTCCACTTCCTCCAGAACAAGACGCGTAATTCATAAACAGTGGGTGGAGAGATCAGCGCCACCGCCGAGTCGAAGCTTCAGGGCCGAAATCTGCAAAAAGAACAACATTCACCTAAAACTACAATGTTTATCTTTCTAATGTCTCTCCATTGTTTTTTTTTTCCTTACAACATCTGCGTGGAGCCTTCATTACATCCGGCATTATTATTATTATTCCAGTTCCTCACTCAAACCTATAAAATGACTTCAGTTCCATGTTAATACAATTGTTATGAACACCACGGACAGACCTACGACACCTGAATGACAGTGTTATGTAATGTACAGTATACAGAATACACAGGTGTCACCTGACAGATGTTTAATCAGAAGGCAGTTTTTATGTTGCCTTTAATACTTGTTCATTTAGGTTGATGTCAGTTGTCATGAAAGGTTTATTCAGCGTCAGTGTAGCTCAGTGAACACCGACCCTGGCCAGAGTCTCCGGTTCTTTCTGAACACTCCGCCTTGTCTCTCTCGTCTCCACGCAGCCGTGCCTGAAAAACCACAACAGGAACATTTTTACGGGAACCGTTTCAGATTTTCTTTTTAAATTCAGAATTGCTTATTATCGTTTATCTCTGTCACCACGCTGCTCACCCGAGTCTGTGCTTCTGCGCCCGAACAGACTGACAAACACGTCTCCCATGTCTCCTGCAGCAGACGAGCATGGAGATTCAGCATTCCTCGTTATTATTCCTGAGCATAACACTCAGTCAGGTGTAGTTCATATACACAACAGCAAGGATAGACAAGTAAAGCTCCAGAGTGGCCCAATAAAACCTTAGAATGGACAGTTACTGAGAATCTCCAGATTGGACAGATAAAGCCAGATAATGCACAGAGAAGGACATTCTTTCAAAATTTAGATTCATGTCATTTGCGCTGCAGTAACTGTGATGTTCACGCTGAGGTCAGAGTTGCAGGTTCCACATCAGGACGTTGTGTAACCTGCGTGATTCTGACCAAAGCACTAATGAAGCACTCACTGAAAAATAAAGCATACATTCATCACATAGCACTGTGTGATTACCCAGAATGCACTCCTGATTATCAACACAATCTTTTTTCATTGTAACTTTAGATCCCGGATTTCACGTCTTACTGAGTCTCATTTCTGCTCCGGTGAAATAATGAAACGAGAGTGTAAAGCGTTTCTCACCAGAACTCCTTTTACCCATGAGGCCAATGAAGCTGTCATCATCCATGTCATTATACTGCCTCACTGCTCGCCCTGAACTGTCCTGTAACACACACACAGTTTCAGTTAAGAAATACATTTTCTACATGCATTTATGGGAATTTAATAAATGACCAAGTTTAAATAAAATATTCACTTATAAATAGTCATTTATAAGCAAATAAATGAGATAAAATGACAGAAGTGCACCAGCCAGTGGATTAAAGTGTTTCAATTATGCACATGTAATAATATTATGAAGCGTAAAAGCACTATGGAAAGTGAGCACTAAATATGATATGTAATGTCATTACACACGTCATTACACAGATGTTTAAAATGTAATATTTTGAATGTTTAATAATGTGCATATTTTAATACAGATGCAAAACATGAAAAAAAATATGCTAAAATCTTATAATTCTGCATTGGAGAGATGTGAAATGCACAGATGAAGATGTTCAAAGTGCACGCTCCCGAGGCTCAGAGGATGTAGATGGATCATTAAACACATTATTGCCATCGCATTCAAGAACACAACGAAGTTCAGTCCAGCAGGCCGACACACGTAGCAGCATTAAGAGTCATGTGACCAAATTATGGAAGATCATTAGGAATGCAATCATTTGTCCAACTGCTCTGGGAAAGAAACTGTTCCTCGTCCTGTTTGTTCTGGTGTGGATGATTCTCACACTGCCTGAGGGAGGATTTTCAATGAGACGGTAGACATTAGGTCTCTGGGAAGTCTGTTGCACCTTAGAAAGAAAATACACTTGTATTACTTTTCAGCTGTGATGTGTTTACTCTTCCAGTCAGATCATGTCACTTGAACGCCCAAGAATTTGAAGTTGATGTACCAGTCCAACCTTCCTAAAAATAACAGAAGTCGAATGTTTCCCTCCCTGATCTTGTCTTGTCCACCTTCCCACTCTTTCCAGCTCTTCCTGTCCAATACACTCTGAGTCTGAGTTTGTTTTGATGTTTTTCCTGAACTCCTTTGACGACTTTGCACAACAAGGACAATGTCTGCTCATTATGTCATTGCATTATATCATTATTTGATATTAAACCCAATGCAAGAAATATGCCATCCTCACACTCTGTGGTCTGTTGGAGAAGTCGTCCTTAATTTATTTAGGTTGGAATGCAGTAGGTTTCCACCAACTGCAGGTCTCGTTCTCCATCATTGTAATGGCGTCCTAAAGCCGATGTACCAATCCAACCTTCCTTATAAAACACAAAAGTCCAGCCTACAACGTTAAATGCTTTCTTCCCTGATCAGTGACTCCCATTGGATTAATGGAATTAAACCCATTCAACCACAACCAGAAGTAGGTGTTATGATTGTTACAGTATGATTGAGTGAAAGCTGCATGAAGTACCAGAGCAATTTTGCCTTCTGTGGATCTTTTGGGTTTGTAAGTGGAATGGTGTTGGTCTAGATGGGATGCAAAACGTGACATGATTTACAGTAACACCTGTATTTCAAAGCATTTGGTAATTACTGCGGCTGTAGTTGTAGTTACTGTATATGAACTTGGATTAGGGATGATGGTGGCTGTTATTGTAATGACTGATTAAAGATGTTAGTAAACACTCCAGTCTATTGTATTGCACATGTTTTCAGGAGACTATCCTCAAACACCATCAGACTCGTTGCCTTAGTGTAAACATATAGCTTACCCACTTAACCACACACAGCTCTGGTTTTTACTGTTGATTTTTTGTCATGTGACTTCACCAAGCTTAACCAGGAGTTGATGATTCAGTTCTATCCTTCCAGGTTTAAGAATGTATTAAATGGTTCTTAACCCAGTTCCAATTATTTCAGATCTTCTTCTTATTTTTTTTTTTGCTTGATGCTGCTCAATAATTTGACTTTTCTGTAATGGCAGTTTTTTTTTTTTGGCCAGTGCATTTTGCAAGGTTTTGCCTGAACTGGTAATGTTGAAGGATCGCTGCCTGATCATCTCCTGGTGTTGATGTGGCAGATGCGTTTTTGCTAGAGCAATCCTCAAAACATGCAAATAAACCCATTCAACTGCTCTGAAATGTTAGCAAAGGAGTCATGGTTTAACGCAGTGCCTGTAATTGATGAGGCTCGTAATTCCTGACCACAGAGTACATCAGTCGTCTTCATTTAGGCATTTGGTAGATGCTCTTATCCATGTACATGAGTGCTTTGAAGTTTTAAGTTTATTAAATATATCCTTACACACTGTTGAAAAGGGTTTTCTTTGTGTGCTGGGTCGGGTGTAAGGGGTTAACCCTAATACAGAAGAAACAGATACTGTAGGTCTTTAGTCAGTGTTTGGAGATTTCTCAGTGAATCAGCTGTGCATCCCAACACCTAGGACCCAGGATAGACACAGTAGTTCATATTTCAGAATCTTGTTTTCATGTTTGTTTTGTGCATTTGTTTGTTGTTTGAGTGCAGCAGGCCTGTTCCAGTGCATGAGGTGGTCTTTGAAGGAGTGTCCAAGCCAGACGATGTTATCACACTGTATCTGCACTTGGCTACATTATGATGGTTTGTCCAAAGGACCGTCTCAGCAATAAGACATTTCACATGATTGTTTGCACCTGAATCATGTTTTGTATAAGGAGCACCTCTTCTAGAACTCTTTGGTCCAGCTTTGTGTTTCATGCTCTTATGTGAGGTTTTCCCTTGAGACCACGTTTTTGAGTCTTGTATTCAAAGATCATTTGTGTCATTAATTTGTTTGAGTAAATAAACCACTGCCGTATAACCAGCTACACTTACACTAATCGGCATTATTATTTATTTTATGACCAATATACTGTAATAACAAACTAACAAATTAAAATTCATATAAAATAAATCTTGGCCTTGTGTAGCTTATATATATATATATATTAGGGCTGGGACTTTAACGCGTTAATTTAGATTCATTAATTACACAAAAATAACACGCATTTTAATCGCACTTATTTTTGCACCGCGGAACGTTTCTCACTGGATGAGCTTCGGCGGACCGATTGTACTGGAGCACCAACTAGCGTTCAGACAAAAACAAACCACAGTGAACATGGACACAGAAGCTGATGAGGCGCTTTGGTCGGACTTGTGTGTTATGTTTGCATCAATATGCAGAACTAACATCGATAATATGACTTGCTTTTTGTGTGAGACAACCAGAGGAAAAGAAATGGAAGCATGGAGAAAACAGTATTCTCCTTTTACTGCATTCAGTGCACACGACACATATAGTATACAGCGCCGTATTACCCCCTGGTGGCCCGTCAGTGAATTAACATCAAACTCAAATATATATATTACACTGTGGATGGGAAATTTAGTTATAAAAAACGAATGGATGGAAGCGTCGATAAGAGAATGGTTGTGCAAACAAGGAATTCGCAAATCACCGCAGCACATCGAGCCTCAAGTATCACCTAGGGTGATATAAAATAAGGTCAAATATTTATTTGCGATTAAAATGCGATTAATTTTGATTAATTAATTACAAAGCCTCTAATTAATTCGATTATTATTTTTAATCGAGTCCCGGCCCTAAGATATTTATATAGTTAAAAGCTTAAAGCTTTAATATTCTAATAACTTTAATGTAATCAGTGATATTATTCCTATTTCATGTTGAATCCCACGTACATGTCTGTCTGTCTGTATGTCAGAATTCTCTGCCTAACTTATTAATACAAAGAAATCACATTCTGTAAGGTTTTGTATCACTTGACTTACTTAATTGACCTGTTTAAAACAAACTGGTTTTTAACTTCCTGCAGGAAGAATAAACATTCATTGATCTGTACATTCATCTTTGAAGGTTCAGTTTTCATAGCGTTTCCTTTTTGTCGTGTAGTGTTTCACTTTTCTTTCTGTTCCTTGAGAATTTTTGCTGCTTTTAGGGGCATTACTGTCATTTCTGTGTCTTCCACATACTGTGTATGCACGGTAACCTGTTGCACTGATTGGCTCTGTTGAGTGATGCATATAGCCACACCCACCTCCAATTTACTATACTAGTAAAAATAAATAAATAAATAACAGCGTTAGATGCTGTGACATAATCTGACACATAACTGCTCATAACGTAAACATGTGTAATTATGTGTAATGAGCTTGACATTATTATTATTATTATTATTATTATTATTATTATTATTATTATTATTATTATTATTATAAGGGGGCAGGTAAGGATGGAGGACGTGGCTCAAAGGCACTGTGGCACATTAGCAGTCCAGTGGCACTTTTAGCTCCAACCCGACACGCTCCATTCAGTAGTCCAACACCTTAACCACTGGGCTTCCCCATATCATTATTTACCTTTGGGTATTTTTGTTCAACTGAACTTTTGTTCAACATATTTTACTTTAGTGGAAATTCTGAGCTTAATTTAAATATGTTGATTCATGAATCTTTTTTTTTCCAGTCTACTCTTCAAACAGATTAAATATTCCAGTCTTTACATTAAATATCATTGAATTGTCAAATTCATTGCTTAGTCTCTTTAACTCTCTGCAGTTTCTTTAACTGATAAAACTCACAATAAGAATAAAAAAAAATTATTAGTTGAATGTTCTCTGTTGAACAGAAAAGAGAGGAAATATACTATAGCATTGTTTTATTTTATTTCTAAATAAAACATTAATTATATGTAAAAATATTAGAAATGTGAAATGCAAAAATGATGCGTCTATCATCTATGTTTAACTGAAAAAGATACACAGTCAAATACATAAATACAGTATTAATACCATTTGTGATATTTTATTTAAGCGGAATAAATCTTTTAATATACTGAAGAAGGCAGAGAGACGTTACATCCCGAGTGTGTGAGAGTGAAGGAACAGGAACATGGATGAGTTTCCTACCTGGACACTGAAGCTGCTGAAGCTGGTGTTGCAAGAGAGCAGCAGCAGGAGCATCACACACATGCAACTCTTCATGTTCGTCTCTCTTTCTAGTTTAATGCGTAATGCTCCGAGCTGAAGAGGGACGTCTGTGTTAACGCCTTCACTGCGTCTGTTTTATAGCTCTCGCTCTCGCTCTCCATCACGTCACGTCACGTCGTGTTGAGCTCTGAGGGTCCTGACAGTTCACATGTTTTCTCACCCTCAGCTTTCATAAAAAAAGAACTGTTTCAGTCCCCGCATCATGAAGATCATAATGTTACATTTTTACATTCAATATGTAAACTATAGCTTACATTAGATATTTTATGTTACAATAACAATCTGTTCATCTGTAAAACTCGCCACATCTGCAAGCTGACTGCTCTACCTTTATTATAAGATTATTATTGATAAACTTCCGCAGGTGAATCTTTCCCTCCAAAGTCAATTTCTGACATCAGGCTCCTCCCCTCCATCACTCTTTGGAAATTCCAAATCTGTAGAACTTTACAAGTTTTGCGTAACAGTTTTGTGTTTGAAAACACACCAAATGGACCCTGTAAGCCACGCCTACATCCCCTATACCTCACATCCCCAGTCTCGGCTCGATTTTCCTGGTTAAAGACGTGCTCATGCACCGGCTCTACTTCCTGTCTCAGGAAATCTGATATGTTTTGAATTCATTAATGTGTCAGAGAACAAATACTATAAAAACAGATTTTTAAAAATGAAATGAAATTTGAAATATATTGAAAAATGTCTTGTCTTATGTTATTTGAATATGTTTGTACTTTAAGCTCCACCTTCTTCACCCTGAACAGTTCACTAGTTCTGCTCAGAATTTATTCTTCTTCTCTATCTATCTATCTATCTATCTATCTAATACTACTACTAATAATAATAATAAAAAAACATATATGCAGAAAATTTGTCATATTTGTCACTTTTTAAAAATAAAAACCTGAACGTTGTACATCTCCAGTCTCTCACATCTCCGCCTCAGACTGAGCGCATCAGCGTGTGTGTTAATGACACTGTGAGGCTCACAGACACTGAGTAATGCTTACGTTAATGCTTTCCTCTGATCATATGTGTAAGTGTGAAAACCACACTGCTATAAAAACCGGTACAGAAAAATCAGGTCATTTATATGTTTCATAAGTTTGCTACGAAATATTTATTTGGAGAAAAGTGCACTTAACACACAGTGAAATGAGCTTACAGTACATTACAGCACAGTGAAATTCATATATCCCAGTGCGTTAGGAAACTGGGGTCAAAGCACAAGACAGAGTTAACCATGGTATAGCGCCCCCTGGAGCAGAAACTCAAAGGCTCTACAGTGGCAGCTGGGTGGACTTGAACCACTGAGATCCCTAATGAGGAACCCAAAGCCTTAACCTACTGAGCTACTACTACTAATTACACAACACGTATAGATGTGACCTTTAAGATGTAACCAAACTGAAAAGTACATGAGGGTACAGGAACCAGACTGATGGACTGATTAGATTTTATTCTTATTATAAATAAGATATAAATATAATATAAATATGAAGACATTTCTACCCCATTATACATTGGCTTGTATTACCATTAAACCTGTAACATGGTGGAGCACCTGTTTTCAGTTTGTGTCCAGTCTGACCCTCAGTATCAGTGTATCTGAACTTAGCAAGCCTGGCTCTTGTGTGTTCGAACATCTTGGTTTTCACTACATCTTGTTCTTTGGACTTTTGTGTATTTTGGACTTGCCTCTGACACTAAAGGCCTAAGCCCTTACTGAGGATTTATTAGAGAGAGAGTTGTATGTTGTGTGCTGTGCACTATTAACTTAAACACACACTGGACTGATGCTCTCTCTCCCTCTCTCTCTCTCACTCGCCGGCGTTTTAGGGAGACAGAGGCTGGGTCTCTCTCCCTTTCATGAGCGTGCTCTGTCTATCTTTCTTGTCTTTTTCTTTCTTTGGCTTTGTCTTTGGCCCTGATACCTTACCAGTGCTACCTAAAGGATCATGCAAAGTGGCCGAGGCATCAGGACCCTTATATAAACAGGTTGCCAGTTGTGGCTCGTTCAGGCTGATTGCCTGATGGCGGCATTGCCTGGAGACTGTATAAATGGCTGCACCTTTGCTTGTTCAGAACTCCTTTTTTATTTTCTTTGGCTTTGTCCTTGGCCCTGATACTTTACAGATAGTGATGGGACGTACCGTGCCGATGCTTCGAAGCGAGTGTCGAGAAATGCAGGAAATATCTAAAGCAATTTGTTCTCAGGTAATTAATCAAGACTAGTTTCAGGCTTCCTTAAGGTGTGAATTGTGGGCAGGGCTTAGCTATATATATTGCAAGTGTCTCTTGTGTCTGTAGCGGTTAATAAGCATATCCTGCAACAAAGTTAGAATCTAGATAGCAAGTGCACAGATAATTGACTCAAATTCTTTTCAAATTCAAATTTTATTTGTCACATACACAGTCATACACAGTATAATATGCAGTGAAATGCTTATACGACCGCCAGTGACCTTAAAAATAAAATAAAAGCTTGTACGTAAAATAAATAATCAATAAAAAGGAAATACTAAAGAAATAAATTTAACTAGTACAATTAACTGTACAATAAGGGCATAATAAAATATTGCAAAATATAGAATTATAGGGGGGGGGGGTATATATATAGAATTAAAAGTGACCGTGGTTGTGCAAATATGCATGAAAGGTGACTAATGAAAGTGACATGTGCAATTGTCCAGATGTATAAATTATTTTTCAAGAAATTCTAAGTTTTATAGACAGTTACCGCAGTCTAGCATGTGTGTTTAACCTATCTCTGTCAGGTCTCACAGACCAAGATGCTTTTACTCACAAAGCATTTTTTCTCCCAGAAACCTCCCAGAAAGGTTCACTCCACAATATCTTCTCCTCACTGCTCTACTCCTCTACTACTACTCCTGCCCCTTCCTCTCTGACTGCTGACGATTTTGCCACATTTGACGATGGGAAAATTACAGCAATCCGCCAGTCCTTTGCCCCCAGCCAAACTCCTACAGCAGAACCTCAGGACCTTCCCTTCCCTCCCTTAACAGAATTCTACAACCTGTCATCTGATGAGATTCAGAAGATCATCTCGTCATCTAACCCTACCACCTGTTCATTAGACCCAATTCCTTCCACAATGCTCCAGGCCATCTCACAAGATCTCCTTCCCTTCACCACAACCATCATCAATCATTCCATATCATCTGGTCATGTTCCTGCTGTTTTTAAGAAGACAAGGGGTATTCCCATCCTCAAGAAACCCTGCAGAAGTTAACAACTATCACCCGGTATCACTTCTCTCTTTTATTTCCAAAATTCTTCAAAGGACTGTTTATAACCAAATGTCACTTTATCTCTCACAGAGCAACCTTAATGATCCCAACCAATCTGGATTCAAAGTGGCACATTCTACAGAGACTGCTCTTTTGTCCGTCACTGAGAAGCTCCATGCTGCTAGATCTGCTAAACTGTCATCTGTTCTCATCCTCCTGGACCTGTCAGCTGCATTTGACACGGTGAACCACAAGATTCTATTATCTATTCTTACAAGCCTTGGAATTTGGGGAACAGTGTGGCAATAGTTTGCTTCTTATCTACTGTAGAGGATAGGTCATATGAGTTAACATGGAGGGGGTCTACATCTGCCCCAAGTAGACTCTCTACAGGTGTACCGCAGGGCCTCTTCTGTTCTCCCTCTATACCCGGTCTCTTGGTAACGTCATATCATCGCATGGATTTTCATACCATTGTTAAGCAGATGACACCCAACTTAGTCTCTCCTTTCCTCTATCTGACACTCAGGTTTCCACCCAGATCTCAGCATGTCTGGCAGACATCTCATCCTGGATGGCTGCTCATCAGCTGAAGCTCAATCTTAGTAAAACAAACTGTTGTTTATCCCTTGTGACTCATCCCCAGGTCAAGACCTTGTGATATCCCTGGACAACAGCCAAATCACTCCTTCAGCCACTGCCCGCAATCTTGGGGTAACCGTGAACAATCATCTGTCATTTTCCACACACATCGCTAACCTTACTCGCTCTTGTAGATTTCTTCTTTACAATATCAGAAGAATTCGCCCATTTCTTTCTTCACAGGCTACTCAGGTGCTTGTTCAGTCCCTTGTTATTTCAAGACTGGACTACTGCAGCTCACTCCTGGCAGGTCTGCCTCTGTCCACGATTCGTCATCTGCAACTGATCCAGAATGCAGCAGCACGTCTTGTTTTTAACCTCCCCAAGTTCTCCCACACCACCCCACTCCTCCGCTCCCTGCACTGGCTTCCTGTAGCTGCCCGCATCAAATTCAAAACGTTGATACTTTCACTACAAAGCTAAAAATGGCCCAGCACCCACTTACCTCTCTGCTCTAATCACACCACGCACTGCACCACGTTCCCTCCGATCCTCCAGCACTGCTCGCCTCATCCCACCATCTCTCAGGGATGGAGGACGACATTCATCCAGACTCTTTTCTGTTCTGGCACCGAGGTGGTGGAACGAACTTCCTCTAGATGTCCGTACAGGAGAGACTTTGACTATCTTTAAATGATGACTCAAGACGTATCTGTTACTCCAGTACTTGGACTCACCCCCCCCCCACCCCCCCCAAAAAAAAACTCTTCCCAGTTGTGTTGGACTAATGGCACTTAGTTATTAACCTAGTTAACCCAGTGTAAGTATGTATCCAGTGATGTAAACTTTTCAGCACTTTTTGTAAGTCGCTCTGGATAAGAGCATCTGCCAAATGCCTAAATGTAAATGTAACTATTTAGTGAAGCGCATTTCGAGGCTTGTATTGTTTATGGCGACTGACATCATGAATAATGTTTGAAGCCTCGCTATGATTATATACAAACAGTATATTTTAATGTGTGTGTATATGTATACAGTATATATACTATTAATGTGTCCGTGTGTTTGTGAAGAGGTTATAGTAATCATCATTAGTCACAGTTTTACTCCACAAGTGTTGTGTTCCTCTTCCAGCACTGAGATAAATCTTTTTAAGAACATCTGACATTTTATCAGTGTATAGATATTCCTCATTACTGGACTGAAAATTAACAACCTTTTCAGTGGGCAGTGAAAAGAACCCAAATGGTACTGCATTCACTTACAAAGGCAAAAGGGTGCCAAAACTTTCTGCAGTGCAATAGAAAACAAGAGCACTCATCACTGACTGTCAGCTCTTCCTCATAGTTACCCCAAAGTAATTTCCATCCATGATTTCACCCCTTCCCTCTCTCACTCTTTGTCATGACGTCTTGGTTCCTCTGACGGTTCTCCACAAGTTCCTGCATTCTTGCACCTGCGTCTGATTCCCGTTAATGATCTAATCACACTTTCCCATATTTCTCCAGGTGCCTGAAATGCTCTCAGTGGTGGTCTGACGCATCGGTGTGACTCCACGAGGAATAAAGATGACACAGCATCATGAACATGAGGTGAAAATATCAAGGGGAAACATCATTGGGTCTCTGTGATGCACAAATTCTTCTTGTATCAAAGCTTGTATAATTAAAGAATAAAATTATGAGACAATATATGCCAAATGTTATATGCCAAATGTTTGGCATTAAACATAAATAAACTATTATACACATTCATAATGTTATGAAGCATGTGCTGTACGAAGCATGGGCTTCAGCCAGTGTGAAATTATGTTATGTAGCAGACAGGAGATGTGATAGCATTTGGAATAATCATGCCCACCAATACACCACACTGACGTGCACCACTGTGCATTACTGTTTTTTGCGTTCTGTGAGCAATGCTGTCCCGTGTCCTCCGCCAAAATCTCCTACAATGGGTGTGTGAGTATCAGAACTGGACTACGGAGCAATGGAAGAAGATGGTCTGTTCAGATCACATTTCCTTTTACATCACATGGATGATCAGGTGTGTGTTTGCCACCAATCTGAGGAAGAGCTTGCACCATGCACTATGGGAACAAGGCAAGTAGGCAGAGGCAGTGTGATGCTCTGCGCAAATTTCCCTCTGGGATAATAAAGTTCTTTGAATCTTTAATCTTGAAGTTCTGCTGCGTAACCTGGCATTGATGTGGATGTTACGTTGACACATCCCACCTACCTAAACACTGTTACAGACAGTTACCTCTCTTCATGGAGACCTCTTTCAGCAGGACAAAGCACCCTGACACACTGCATATACACACACGCTGCACACACACACACACACACACACACACACACACACACACACACACACACACACAGACACACACTGTTCAGGAATTGTTTGAGGAACATGCTAAAGTGTTTGAGGTGTTGATTCTCCAAATCTCAAACTGATCCAGTCTCTGTAAGATGGAAAGCTGGATGCTAGAAAGCCAAGTCTGATCCATGGAGGGTCCACCTTAAAAACTTCTGATCGGATACCGATGGCTTGATACCACACACATCTTCAGAGGTCTAGTGGAGTCCAGGCCTCAGGGTCAGGGCTGTTTTTGTGGCACAACAGGAACTACAAAATATTAGAAAGTTGGTTTTATTGCTGTGGCTAATCAGTAATACAGAGATACTGTAAGCTTCAAGATTCAAGATTCAAGATTCTTTATTTGTCACATGCATAGTTATACAAGTACAACACGCAGTGAAATGTATCCTGAACCGCTCCTACTTTGTGCAAATAACAAGAAACAAAAGAAATAATCTATAAATAGAAATAGAAATTAAAAAAAAAAAAAAAAAAAAAGGGTGCAAATGTAAACATAATAATAAAATGTGTATCTGAGCAGGATAAAGATGTTTTATAAAGAGCTATGCATTTCTGACTTATGGTGTGTACCAAAGATGCTAATGGTCCATCTAACTGGAATTGTGAGTATTTCAAATAGCATGGAAGGAGAGCATCCTGAACTATAGACAAGCTCTTAGTGTAGCTAGATCAACGTATCTCTCCACTCTTATAGAAAATAACAAATATAATCCTAGATTTTTATTTAATACCGTAGCCAAATTAACCAGAAATAAGACCACTGCAGAAATCTCCACAACAACATCATGCAACAGTGAGGACTTCATGAACTTTTTAAATAATAGAATTGTAAATATTAGGCATAAAATTGAGGCTTTGAAACCGAACAATGTAATTGATACAGATGTTAACCTAGCCATGTCAGATTCAAACCTAGAATACTTTACTCCTCTTGAAGAGAATGAACTAATTTCACTCATCTCTTCTGCAAATTCATCAACCTGTATATTAGATCCTATACCGACACATTTTCTTAAACAGATAGTACCAGTAATAACAGAACCGCTGTTGAGAATAATTAATTCCTCACTCAGCATTGGTTATGTTCCAAAATCTTTTAAAGTAGCAGTTATCAAACCAATAATTAAGAAACCTGACCTCAACCCCTGTCAGCTGTCCAATTCCAGGCCAATATCAAACCTCCCCTTTATCTCTAAGATTCTGGAAAAGATAGTAGCGGAGCAGCTATGCTCATATCTACATAGAAATGGCATACATGAACTGTATCAGTCAGGATTTAGGCCTCATCACAGCACAGAAACAGCACTCGTTAAAGTAGTAAATGACCTCCTATTGGCCTCTGATCAGGGTTGTGTAACTATGCTTGTATTACTCGACCTCAGTGCAGCTTTTGACACTATTGATCATGCTATTCTTCTTCACAGATTAGAAAATGTAGTAGGAATTAAGGGTACAGCTCTCTCCTGGCTCAGATCCTATTTGACCGATCGTTATCAGTATGTAGACTTAAATGGTGATTATTCTGCATGTTCTCTAGTGGAGTTTGGCGTTCCGCAGGGTTCAGTTTTAGGCCCACTGCTTTTTTCCCTTTACATGCTTCCTCTGGGCAACATAAACATGTAAACATGGTATTAGTTTTCGTTGTTATGCTGACGACACACAGTTATATGTCTCAGCAAAACCTGACGAGAAAAAAAAGCTAACTAAAGTTGAGCAATGTGTGCAGGACATAAGAAATTGGATGCTAATTAACTTCCTTCTGCTTAATCCGGATAAGACAGAAGTTCTAGTCATAGGACCGCATACAGCTAGGAGTAAAATCTTAGATCACACCGTAACTTTAGATGGCCTTTCTGTTCCATCAAGTGCAACAGTAAAAGACCTCGGCGTGATTATAGATTCCAGCCTTTCATTTGCAGCTAATGTAGATAATATGACCAGGATAGCATTCTTTCACCTCAGAAATATTGCCAAGATAAATATATTGTCGCTAAATGATGCAGAAAAACTAGTTCATGCTTTTATCATCTCTAGGTTGGACTATTGTAATGCCTTACTGTCTGGTTGTTCAGTTAGGTGCATAAACAAGCTTCAGCTAGTCCAGAATGCAGCAGCAAGAGTCCTCACTAGAACCAGAAGATATGAGCACATCACCCCTATCCTATCTTCACTGCATTGGCTCCCTGTGAAATTTAGTATTTTAAAATACTACTCTTGACATATAAAGCATTAAATGGTCTCGCGCCACAGTATCTGAGCGAACTGCTAGTGTCTTACGATCCGCCACGCCTACTTCGATCAAAGGATGCAGGCTGCTTGTCAGTACCGCGTATTATGAAAACTACAGCTGGGGGCAGAGCTTTTTCTTACAAAGCCCCAAAATTATGGAATAGTCTTCCAAATAGTGTTCGGGACTCAGACACAGTCTCAGTGTTTAAGTCTAGGCTCAAAACCTATTTATTTAGCCAAGCATTTTTATAAATAGATTTGCCATAAGGTAAAGGAGCAGATCTGGGGGACTCATGGACGTAGAGTATTATGGTGAACTGGTATGTTTAGATGCTGTCTTCCTCAGTCTCATTTGATCACTCAGGTTTGTTGACGGTGAGGTGATTGTTTGCTTTACATCTCAGTTCCCCCTGATGTTTGATTCAAGATTCAAAGATTCAAAATTCAAAGAACTTTATTAATCCCAGAGGGAAATTGCTCAATTGTTTGTGTTTCCTTCAGGCTCCTCCCTTTTAGTTATGATGTCATAGTTAGCCCTGTAGTCGGAGTCTCTGTAGCACTTTACAGTAAATATACATTCACATTATACATTATGTGACTGTGACCATACCTAACTGCCATCTCTCCTCTTCTTCTCTTCCTCCCCCTCCATCTCTTTCCTCTCTCCCCCTGTCTCCCCCTTTCACTCTTTCTCTCTCTCTCTCTCTCTCTCTCTCTCTCTCTCTCGAGCTACACATGTCGTTCCTGAGCTGCCAGTGATCCAGACTCCCTCTGCCCTCCGGACCTGTCTGACCCATCCTGGTGCCCCGCTTCTGGTTGGAGGTCTCGTCACATGGATGCCCCGTGTGTCTCTTTACATTTACATTTAGGCATTTGGCAGACGCTCTTATCCAGAGCGACTTACATTTTTATCTCATTACACATCTGAGCAGTTTAGGGTTAAGGGCCTTGCTCAAGGGCCCAACAGTGGCAACTTGGTGGTTGTGGGGTTCCGAACCGTAGGCTAATGCCTTAACCACTGAGCTACCCCCGGCCCTTTTTGGGATGCGTCACTTTATGTAAGAAATTACATACTCGTCACTTTATGTAAGAAATTAGCGGAGGATAATCATTTAGTTAATCAATTACTGTGTACTTTGGAGTACTGTTATTGCCATGTTTGGGTCGCCGCCATTTTTTTAACCCCGCCCACCGCTCATTACATCACGGGTTCTCGCGACTAGACTAGTTTAGGGGCCGGCGTTATGCGCTAAAATGTCCCCCTTACTTTTGGTTGCAATAAACTCTTTTGCTATTTCAGTACTTGAGTAGTTATTGATTTTGTTTGGAAAATTTACATAGTTCACAACAAATTTGCCACGACAATTGCAAACCCCCCCCCCCCAACATAATCGTTGTCAAATATTGAATTAGAACATAAATTCATAGGTTAATGGTTTACATGAAACAATAAAATAAAATAAGCAATATTAAAATAAATGTTGTATATGAAAAAAAATTTCATATACAACATGTATACTATTATATTGTTCATTTTATAATAAAATTAGTTTAATCAAATTTTTCATCATAAACAATATTTATTTATTTGCATATTTATGACAAAGCCCTGAAAAATAAATGTGCCACAAAATAAACATTATACAAGAATTTGTATTAATGGTCTTGACGGCTGTCTCGTGCCTAGGCTTCATTATAATAGCTATATCATATTTGATAATAATAATCCTATGAATTTATGTTCTAATATAATATTTGATAGTGATTCTGTAGAGGGGGGCAATACATGGCAGGGGGGCATTTTAGCACATAACAATACTGGGGGCATAATGCAAATATGAAAATATCTAAAAAGAGCCACTTGAAAATAATGATGATCAGGGTTATACATAGGTTGTTTATATATTTGGGCCCAGAGGCCAACAAGTTATGTGTTAAAAGTGCGTCGCATACATAGTACCTCCAACTCTTCTCACCTCGGAGGCAAGGGAAAAAAGTTCAGGCTCAGAATCAGCCCTGCATACATCTGAGAGGTTTTTTTTTTTTGTCTTCACCTGATCCAAGATAGATATTACAAAAAACACCACAATCTTTTCTCTTTACAGCATGAAAAAGCTGATAAACACTCTGTCCCCAACTCCCTGAGCCCATTTTCATAACAACTCACACATTCCCCTGGTACACACACTGATTTCCATAGTAACTTTACTGAAGAGACAGACCTGAGGTCAGAATATTACACACGTGTGTGTAGGTGTGTGTGGCCATATTATTAAGAAAATGCAACTTTATTTTACACAACAAAGGTGAATGTGAATTTATCTGGGAACAAGACAACTATTAAGAAATGTACTTAAAAGTTTTGCTTTGATCATATCGGCTTCCAGCTGTTTTCATGGGGTTGTGTGACATCTGGTAGAGTTAGAACAGAGACTGATGGAAGAATCTGTGTATTGATGTTTGTGTGTGTGTGTGTGTGTGATCCAAGTTGAGGAGACATTCATTAAAGCATTAGAGTTTTAATCAGAGTGTCTACAATACACTTTTTCACTTTTAGAAAGGTTTAAATAAAGACCAAAGACACGTGTAAGAGGGACAAACAAGTGACCTGTGATTGGCTGTTGGGAACAGTGATAACAGTAGAATTAAAAAATCTGTCAAACAAACAAGCAAACAAAAAGAACACCCTGTGTGTGACCCCAGTGTAAGGATCGTTGCACAAGTTGCTCTCTACAAGAGTGTCTCTCAAATAGCTAAGAGTAAATGTGGTGATCAGTGATTGGTTGTTGGGAATAGTAGTGACACGTGTTCATTGTGACTTTTTATAATGTTTTTTTAAATAAAACTCATTTGCTTGAATTTTTTGCTTTTTGCAATTGCTTTGAATATTTCTGTCTTTTTTCACTACATCCTAAGTGGGTGCGAACTTTTGCACTTATATGATTCAATTGTGTTTCAGGACAAAGATTTAATACAAGAATCAACATTTCAACATAGGGTCAGTGGTTGAGGCATTGGATTATGGTTTGGAAGGTCTCAGGTTCAAATCTCATGACTGCCAAGTTGCCCCTGTTGGGCCCTTGAGCGAGGCCCTTAACCCTCAGATGTATAATGAAATACAACATATTACAGATATTAATTCCACAATTTAAAGATCTACATGGACACTTGTACATCTCACTAACATTAAATAATAAAATTAATAATAATGAAAGTAAATCATTGTGAAGTAACTATGTTTAATAAACAAAAGCTCCAGCAACAGAAGTCGAGCACTTAAAGGATCTCTGTAGAGGCAGACGAGAGAGACGAGCGAGAACTATAGACCTGTGTACACAGACGTGACCCTGAGACGAGTGTTTAGGTTTTGTGTCCTGCTGTTGCTCTGTATTGTGTGATAACATTTAAGAAATGTGACAAGATTCATGACAATCCTGTCCTTAAAGGCGGTGCAGGTTTCCACCTGCTGTTTTTAACATCCCACATCTGGCCAGATGGTTCACATGGAGTTAGACTCGATGATTTAAATGATGTCTGAAAGTTATGTGTGAGTTCTTCAGCCCTGGATCTCCTCCTCCTCCTCCTCCTCCTCCGTCACAGCCGCATTCCCTCTGCTCTCCCTCAGACAAAACTCACACACTTACAAAGTAGAGATGTGCAGTCTGTTCCCTAAAAACTCCCATTTAAAACAGGACTTTTATTGATTCTACTTAGTTCAAAATATGATGTAGAGAAAAAAAACATCAATGCGTGTAATTAAAATCAATAATTAAACAAGACAGAGCAAGGAGAAAAAAAAACGAGGGAGAGTAAAGCAAACAGGTGAGGAAGAGGAAGACGTAAAGAGAAAGTGGAGGAAGGAGAGGAGATAAAGGAAAGGAAAAAGATCAGATAGTGTAAACGAAGGATGAGGCAGTGGGAAAACTAAAGATAAGTTATAGGGAGAAGAACAGACAAGTGAAGGGAGGAAAACATGAGGTAGAGGAAAAGACCTTTAAGGCAAAGGACAAAAACAGATGTGGTGGAGGAAAATCATATGCCATGGGAATGATACTGTGATCCAGCTGGAATTTGAAAACAAACAAAACAGGAAAAGATCTCCAACATGGAAAAAGTGTAACGGAATGTTCACCCAACGCTGACATCCTCGTGGACGCTGGGACTCGGACGTTTCTGACACCGACACACCTGACACCTAAAACACCGCGGCGCTGCACTCGCAGTCATTCCCTACTTCATCCACCCTGACCTTACTTCATGTGTAGCTTCGTGTTGTGTGTGTGTGTTTGCAGCTCTGGGTCGGCTCCATAACCAAAGTCTGTTCATCATGAAAAAACCTGTTTTAACAGAACAAGACAAAAAAAGACAGATGAATTTCACACTATATAACACTTAACTTCATTATATTCACTGACTAGGCATTCAAAAACTCTGCCCCCCCCCCCCCCCTCTCTCTCTCTGAGGCCCAGAAAGAGGAGCTCCAATGAAGGATCTGGGTCAGACACAGAACAAAGAGAAAGAGACAGAGAGTGACGGAAGGAAAGAGAGAAAAAACACTGTGTCTTTGGAAAACATGGACGACCCTCTCCACGTGAATCCCTGGATCCCACCCCATTCCCTATTCACACACACACACACACACACACACACACACACACACACACACACACACACACACACACACACACAGACAAATCCAGACACATCACGCGAGAGAGAAGGAGAGAATCCAGGAATCCAGACTTACTTTTATTGTGACTAAAATAAGGTAAGAGCAAAATATATTTAGTTTTTATACAGTTGTTGAAAATAATATATAGTGAAAGTAATTGAAGTGAAGTAGCTGAAGAATACAAATATATTTCCCCCAACCGGTGTAGACAAATTCTGTACGTACAGTATGTTAGCCTAATCAAGTAGCCAGAACATTTACTTTAGCTGAAAAAGAAAAAGTTAATAATATATTATATTTCAGAGCAGTGAAAATGCAGCAGTCTGTGAACTTTGCTCCTTGGCTTTAGGCCAAAACCATGTGGACTCACATCAGCATGTTCCTGATTTCACTTAATAAACGTTATTCGGACACAGTGGAGTTATTTGGTCTCTGCCACAAGATGGTGGAGGTTTTACAATATGCTTTCAAGAGTTTGTCTGAGATTCTTGTTTCGAGAGCGAGTGTCTGTAGGATTTACGGATTATCAGTACAGTATACCTGGAACGATCATTCTAACCAGTAAACTAAACTCAATCGCATCAGAACTGTTTGTCTCGTTCTGTTCACGGCTGTTGTGAGCTACAAAGCTAACTAGCTTCTAGCACAAGGCTGAATCCCACATCCCTCTCTAACCCCTGATCAAGGGCACTACTTGTCGTGTGGAACAAAGAGATGTACACACTACATAGTGCACTTGCTATCCATTTAATGCTATTTATATATAATTAATCATTATGGAAGGAGGCTCCAGTTTCAGTTTTGTTTAATCAGTTTAATCTAAACATCGTTTTTCATTCACCTCACCTTTTTTATCTGATTCAATTCTAAATTCTGCACTTTGTTGAAATACGTTGATACATGAATCATTTATTTTCAATGACTTTTTTGTCTTTTAACTTCAAGGGAAAGAAATAAAGGAAAGCTGATGTACAGTAGGAACCGCTGCTTATAGCTCAATCAGGAACTAGATGTAGATGTTCTACGGCACTACATGTGGCTGTAAATGCATAAATATCATGTTGTTCTTTATGAAAACATATTGTTGTGGTGTGAGGGGAGTAAAATACACAAGCAGATGCTGTTTTGGCAAAATGACATACTTCAGAGTGGTTACAGGAAATCCACTCCATGACACTGGTGTCACTAGAGAAAACTTTTTCTCTGTTTTGAAGTGACAATGTAATTAAGTAATTTACTGTCATTACATTTTTAACAACAGTGAGGTGACGTACAAATTCCACAGTACAAACATATACTGTGAAAAATACATTCTAACACTATAAACCCTCTCACCCTCACTCTGCTTGTCTTTTAGTCACTTCCTATTGGATAACAGCCATGTGGGGTCACAAATTCCGACTGCTGCTTCTTATCAAGTTCCTGTTGTTTGACTTGTCCCATCTACAAGCCCCGCCCTCTCCACGCTTCAAAAACAGAGTTGGGTTTGGCTTTTCCTCCACCAATTCTCCTTCCTTATCTGCAATCCCACCTGAGGAACCAAGGTCCACCCGAGATGAAGAACCTCACAGTGATCCAATCCTCGACCTGGTCTCTGGCCTTGCAGTATCTTTAGATGGTCTTGTGCATCTCCATGGGAATTTGAGCTGCAAAGAGCTGGAGACAGGGCCTTGGAATGGGGCAGGGTTTTCACATGAGCTTTTAGGGTTGGTTATCGTGCCTGTACTGGTGTCTGCAGGATGTGAACATGAGGCAGAGGAACTGGTGAGGAACTTGGTTACAATGCTGGGTCAGGATGACACACGAGAGCTCCTTGAGGACATAGTTGTTCTGATTAGAAGGTCATCTCTAAATCGTTTAAATTCCCAATCCATTCCAAACAAACCAAGCGGTCAATCAGAGCGCCACCTGCAAGCCATGATGTTTAACATCCAACAGCTGGCGGAGAGTCAAGATGTGGCTGAAAATGTTCCTGGCTTGGAGACGCGATGCCAAGGCTGGATGAGGATGAGGGGCATGGTCTTATTAGGTCAGAATATCAATCATGGAAAGCTGCGTCTAAGTGAAGCAAAGCGTGTTTGCCGAAATATGGGATTTGTCTGCGCAGGCGTGACGCATGATGTTCCTACCAGCCCTGAGTCCTACCATATTGTCCTCAGATCAGGCAGCTGGCTCATGCCCTCACACCCTTTAAACCAATCAGAAAGCTGGATTCAGAGCTGTAGGGTGTGGCCTGTACGCTGGCGCAGACACGCTGTTAATCAGCCCGGCTGCGCTAATGAAAAAGAGGAGCGTGTGTATAAAGTGGTGGAGTGGATCCCTGCAGTCTCCACGCTCTATAACCTGGGGACAGCTGTTTATTATGCCTCCATGCGCTGCTCCGATACAGCAAAAGAAAGAGCCCTGATGAGTGCCGTGGACCTGGGGACCGATGCTATCGTAGCAGCCACTGGCGGCACAGCAGGCGTAGCTGGATATGCCCTGGGGGCGGGGCTTAAAACCAGCATAAAAGCAGGCGTTAAATACCTGCTGAGTAGAATGAACCAGGAAGAAGACCTAGTCTTAAACCAAAACAGCTGGGAGGAAGGAGCTATTAGCTTTCAATATTAATAAGAGTAATAATAATCGTAAATAATAATAATAATAATTAGTAATAATCGTTGGGTGCTTTTCCACTGGACAGTTTGTTTAACAATTACAACAGTTCTTTTTCCAAAGGAAGCAGATTTTCTTCTCTTAAAAACCTAAAATTATTTCTTGTTTTGATTAAGAGTCCAATAAAATCTTGATGTCTGAGAACTGAGAAATTTACGATCTGGTCACATGAAAAATGTCTGTCTTGTGCAAGTAAACTCAATCCAATGTTTACTGACACCTCAAACGACAACTAAATATTTTAGATTTTTGGTGTCTGCATTAAAATCATGTTTGTTTTTATCGCAGCGATCTAATGTAAACACTGATGATTGTCGTTTGAATTCATCTAATGGAATAAATTTCCATTAGAACCTGTTTAGATGTACATTTCGAGTAGGAAGTAGAAAAAATGTAAATACATAAAATGCATAAAATAATACCGAAAGTAATTTAAAAAAATAATAAAATGTCCTGCTGTGTAGTTAAAAGAGAACCCATTGGACGTGTGACTCCAGATGAATAAACACTTAAAATTTGTTTTTAGTGGTCCAGATGATTGAAATATTACCAATATGACTTAAAATAAAAACACTTTGATACTAATAAGCTATACTGAATTTTAAGTATGGTGGCCCCTCAGAACAAAGCACTTACAAAGTGGAAGCACAAACATATATACCATGAACATATATTACATTACAGTGTACAGTATGTGTTCTGCGAATACAAAAACACATGCAAAAGTCTAAACACACGGTTAAAGAACTATGTTTAAATAAATAAAAGGATAATATTTATCGTATTATTTTATTCAGCTTTTAATAATAAACAACACAATGGTTCTAACAACTTCAAAACAAAGAGTTAATTTTAATAAACGTTAATAACCCTGGCCTCCCAGAAACTCCTTTAATGGCCAACATGTGGAAATGTCTTGGAGTGAGGTCAGGACTGTATACAATAACTGTGAATGTGGCAAGAACTCCCAGCCAAGTTTCTGTAATGTGCAGGTGGTGTCGGTGAACGATTGTGTCTTTTCAGGAAGATGGATTTTCAAGAATCAGGTGTTCCATTCACCGAATGTTTAAGGGAGTGACTGCAGTGGGCTCCACCTCGGGCCGGAAACATTACTTACAGACGTTCTGCCTTCATTAAAAAGAGTCTCATCATCGTACTGTGGTTGAAGTCTTCATTTTTACGCCTTCATTTACAAGAAATTTCAAATCCCAGTTTGACGTAAAAATCTCACCTATTGTAAATAGTAGTTTAAATAATAATGACACTTCAAAATGGCAAAACCTCTCTGTCTTTATTAATGATTTTACGTCCCATAGTGTTTTTATCTTAGTTTAGCTAATAGCAACTTATTATGATTGGTAATTTTAGGCTATTTTAAAATAAGATTTCCATTAATGATGAAGCGTATTTTGCTAGTCCACCTGCTTGTCTATCTAAACTGATAGAGGGATGACAGAGGATCAATATTTTCTCCAGTTGTGATTTAAGCATTTCACTGCATAGCTTCCCAGCGAATAGAAAAGACTGATTTCGTAAATATTTACTTAAGGGCTTATTGTATTGACATCTAGTGGGCACATTTTGTGTAGCAAATAGTGATGCAATACAGAAATCAATAATTAAAACACAATAAAGAAAAGTCATTGAGGAGGGAAAGAAAAAAGAGAGATAAATAAAAACATAGATACAATAATAATAGAGTTTATGAGATAGATGAAGGTCATTCATGTAAACCAAATAGTTTTTTGTGCATCTTCCTAATTCACATATTAGATAAGAAGTAATATAGTGTGTGAGTGTGCATGTGACTGTTGACCGGAGGTCCTACCACGTTCATACAAAATGGGAATGAATACAATGGTCACCATCGGCCTCCACAATCCCTAGTTGGACTACAGAGGTTCCTAGATGGATGGTTGGAGGCTAGTAATAATAATTATAGTACAATAAGTTACTAATAATTGTAGTAATAAGCAAAATAAACAAACACAAACTAAGGCTACTGTATATCTTATGATGGAAACTTTAAAGGACTTTTGCCAAATGACAAAATGCAAATTACAAATTGCAGGTAGCAAAAACGAACATAACGTCCATATATACTAATATTAGCCCACATGGTTCTGTTACCTGCTCCTTCTCTGTCCGTTTCTTTCTCGCAGTTTGTGACAGATGAGTGTGTCTGCCTGAAATATAACATCATGAAGTAGTTTGGTAATTAACAGTCAGCTGTATTTTTTTTTCTGGTAAGAACAGTATTGTGTCGAGTGTGTTTGTGAAACCCATCGAGCTCCATGATGATGAAACTGTCCCTCATGAAGACCTTCACAGGAGAACAAGACCAAAACTGACCCTCTGCTGCAGAGGAGACGTTCATTTAGAGTCACCAACCTCAGAAATCACCAATTAACAACCAGCACCTCAGATTAGAGCCGTTATGAAGCTTCACAGAGCAGAAGTAGCAAATAAACATCTCAATATCAACTGTTCAAAGGAGATTATTGTGGATTTTAGACATCTTCAGTATTAACAACAACTTTGTGGCCGTAACATACTATAATAATATTGGGTTTGTTCTTATAAGTTCTTCTAATAATATTGGGCTTATTTATCCCGTAAAAGTTAACAACCATGATGATCAGTTGTCGGACTGTTCAATTACGTTTAGATGCAGATGGACGTGTGAGGAGGGTGATGGGCTGATGTTGATGTTATTGTCATTATCGTCTGAATTTTGGATTTTTGTTGCTGATGGCCAAGTTTTTTTTTTGTAAAATCAAGCTTTCTTTTTTATTGGATAACTAGAGTTTATTATTTTTTAAATGAATATGTGTTTATATTATTCATATATTATGTCCTGTCAGCATTTCTAAATAAAACAGCTTTTTAAACTATCACAGCACTGATCAGTCTCATCATCAGATCTAACCCTTATAAAGAAGTTAATATTTGTACAAATCTTATTTTTGGCACTTTTAATCCTGTCACTGTTTAAATACATTAAAGTATGCTTTGCCTGATTCTTATCTATCACCTGTTTCATATTAATTAACCTATATATAAAGGAAGAGTTTTATCGGTACATTGGTCAGAACCCGCTCTTTCAATGATATCTTTAAATTGGAGAACCCGAAACTAGAAAACCATTTTCTCCCTGTCAGTCAGTCTGTCTGTCTGTCTTTCCAGCGAGATTTTGTCACAGCATCATGCAAAACTAACTGGACAGAATTTAATGATGACGTGCAGTTCAACAGGTTCTGTTCTGAGAGCTCATTCGTAAGTCCAGTTTGTTCGTAAGTCCAGCAGACGTTGTCTCGGTACTGGGATACTGACACAGTTTGGCTATACATATACATATACTGTACATATACTCCGTCATTGGACAGATCCTTACGCTGTGTTACTAACTAATGCCTCTTTTCCACTGCATGGTATGGCACGACACAGTTCAGTTCAACTCACTTCGGTTCGGCTCAGTTTGCTCTTCCACTGCAGTGTAGTAACGCTTTAGTGTGGGCGGGATTACTCACGCGCGTGGCGCCGCTACTGCCATGACGTCATCGTAAACGCGCCACAAACAAACACACAACAATGGAGCATATCGACGGCATGGTGTTCTTCATTCTCGGCATGTGGATGTTTTTAACAGCGAGACGAAGGAGTTTGTTTCAAAAGAGGCTGATGGCAGCCAAAGAAAAATTTTGGTTAATACAAAAAGGTGCGTGCGATCCTTCTCTGGCTGTTTCTAAATATAGCGGGTTCTGTTGTGTCTCGTGTTGCAAGTTCGGTGACGCAGTAATGACGATTTTCTCCGGCCAATCAGTGACCAGCCGTGTTTACACGTCACGTTTTGGTAACGGTTCGGCGCGCTTGGAACCTCGGCTGAGGCGGTACTAAAAAAAGGAACAGGTACTATGTACTGTTCCCAGTGGAAAACCCCCCAAAAGTGAGCTGAACTGAACCGTGTCGTGCCGTACTATGCAGTGGAAAAGCGCCATAAGTGCCATCAGGGACCGAACAGGGAGTGTATTTGTCTGAGCACCAAAGAAGGACAACTTAGTGTAAACAAGGCGTCAGATACTCAACCTTACAGAATGTCATTTCTGTCTATTAATAAGTTAGACAGAGAGTTCTGCTGTACAGAAACACACAGAGACATGGACGTGGACTTCAACCTCTAATAATAATAATAATAATATCACTGATTACATTAACCTGTTCACTGTTTCTACAGACTCTTGAACCGACACGTACTAACGCTAGTATTTCATAAGAAGAGCGGTTTAAACGGCGCGCGCGGCTGTGACGCACGTTAACTTTCGCAGCGTCATTTCTTGGAAGCACCGAGTCTCAGAGCTGTAAGTTTCGCTCTCCCAGTTCCTCATGGCCGCCCTCGTCCCTGAGTCTGACTGACGGGGCCTGCGTCCAATCGTATTCCTCAAACGTTGTCACGTGTGTAAGCACTTTAATTAGGGCGGGAGGTGGACATCGAGCAGCCAACTAGTGGAGCAGAACAGAGGAACGAAGCGGCGCGTTTTGACCAATGAGCTGCAAGGAGAGGCGGGACTTACAGCGACGCTGCATTCAAGTCTGACAGCAGTAGGATTGTTTGTTTGTGTTTTTCGGTGATATTTGTCTCGGTTGCAGGTTTTAATAAGCTGGGGAGGGTGGAGTGGTGTGTGTGTGTGTGTGTGAGTTACACCAGGTCAATGTGACGGGTTTGATCTAAGTTCAACTCGGGGATTTCAAAAGTAAAGAAATAATAAAAACACAGGTAAGTTACCTAAAGTGGAGCTCTAGGTTTAGATGTTGTCTTAAAATAAACGGTTTATTATTATTATTATTATTATTATTGTTGTTGTGGTTGTTGTTGTGGTTGTTGTTGTTGTTAGGGTATAAAAGCAGCTCTGAAAGATAAAGTGTAAAATCATGTTACACATATGTTTATTATTATTATTATTATTATTATTATTATTATTAATATAACACTAATCTTTAATGTTTACTTTTGACTGCTACTGATGATACAAATTGCATTTAAGAAAAGAAATAATACACTGTATATATATTTCCATTATGTAGCCACAATGTTGCTCTGATACTTTGAACAACACAACTGTCTGCATAATTTCCGGTGACGTCATTCCATCACCGCCCTCTCTTTTTCCCTAGTTTGTTTAAAACCAGTGAGTGTAGACGCAGAGCAGGTTGAGGTGAGTGTAGAGAGGTGGAGGGATGCAGTGGAACCGAGACGCATGAAGATCAGTAAGAGCTGGGGTGGGGTGGGGGTGGGGTCGGGGGGGGGGGGGGTGTAGAGGAGTAGAGGTAGGGAAAGGTCATAAATGACATGGATGTAAGCTACATGTGCATGATTCTGTTTTGTGTGTGTGTGTTTGAAGAATGGCACAGTGGGAGCGTCTGAAGCAGCTCGACTCTGCGTGTTTGCAAAGAGTAGATGATCTGTACCACACGGATGCTCTGCCCATGGCTGTGAGAGAATATCTCGCTCATTGGATAGAGGATCAGGACTGGTGAGTAACGCACGCACACAGAAATTCATGAACGTACACCTGAATGTACAGAACTGAATTTAATTCAATTTTATTTGTATAGCGCTTTTAACGATCGTCATTGTCGCGAAGCAGCTTTACACAATCAAAAGAAAATTATTTACGTTCGTATGAGATGTGAATGTGTGTGAATCAGAATGATCAGTTTCGTCACTGATGAACCAGCCGAGGGCGACGGTGCTGAGTGGAAAAACTCCCTGAGATGGTAATAGGAAGAAACCAGAGGAACCAGACTCAACACGGAACCCATCCTCATCTGGGGGATAACAGATAGCAGGGATTGATCTGCTCTCATACTGTGTGTTAGGAGGCTGGAAGTTCAGTATAACAGGAGATGTGGAGAAGTTCATATGGAGAGTTCAGTTTGTTATTGAACTGAACCATCTCTCTGTCTGACTAGGGAAGGGGCTTCGCGGGACACGTCCCGGGCTGTGGTCCTGTTCCAGATCCTGCTGGAAAACCTGGATAATCAATACAGCAGATTTGTGCAGGAAAATAATTTCCTTATGCATCGTAATTTTCGTCACTTCAAACAAACATTTCAGGTACAACCCATTCCTCTCCTTTTGCTTTCCGGTTTCATGAACTGCTTAAGAATTCCCGCTTAATGAAGTTGTTTTTGTTTATAGCAGAGGTACCAGGAAGACCCGTGCAGCTTGGCTGAAACCATAAACTGGTTCCTGGTTAAAGAGCGAGAGATTGTGGAGGCAGCGGAGCTGGCAGAGGAAGTGAGAAACGGTTCATCACTGGCATTGTTGTCATGATTGTCACTAGAGGCATCACTGTCATCACTTCACTATTGTCATTACCATCACTGTTACATTAATCTCATCATTATCCATAATTATCACTATTCTAGTATATACACTGATCAGTCATGACATTATGACCACTTACTTCTTCCACCTTAACAGTGATGTACCTTTCTATGACAACAAGCATGAACCTTTCCATCAATTTCACCCACACTAACACTTACTGTATATTGGATTAGGGTCAGCTGTCCAAAGCAGTGGGGAGTGTGGCCAGCCTTCACTCCCCATCTGCATCAGTGAGCCTTGGCCACCCATGACCCTGTCAACAGTTCATAGGTTTTCCTTTCTTGGATTACTTTTCGTTGCAGACCGGGAAAATCCCACAAGAGCTGCAGCCTTGGAGTTGCTCTTACCCAGTCCACTAATCATCACAATCTGGTCCTTATCAGAGTCACTCAAATCCTTACACTTGCCCATTTCTTCTGCTTCCAACATGGGGACAAATGTTCACTTGCTGACTAATATATCCCACCCACTTCTAGCCACCATTGTAACGAGATATTGAAATTGTAACTACTGTGACAAGGACCAAATTGTGATGGCTAGAGGACTTGGTCAGAGCAACTCCAAGACTGCAGTTGCTAGGACATGCTAAAAGTAAACCATTCTCTCTCTCTCTCTCTCTCTCTCTCTCTCTCTCTCTCTCTCTCTCTCTCTCTCTCTCACACACACACACACACACACACACACACACACACACACACACACACACACACAGTGCCTGCGTGCATAAATGGAAACACTTATCTGTCTGGATTTATTTTCACTTTTTTTTTTAAAGGTAAAGTGCAGGTTAATTTGTTTTATTTTTACTTTATATTTTGTGTTAATTATTTTTTTTATATAAATTTTTTTGGGCTGTGGAACAAATAATTTGAGTTTATTATTTGTTATTGGGAAAATGTGATTTGATTTACAAGTGTTTTGGAATGCAAGCCGCTTGCGGAACAAATTACGCTCGTAATCCAAGGTTCTTATCATAACCCTAACTTGCTTGTGCTCCCCACAGGTGCAGATGTTGCAGGTTCAGCAAAGCTCCATGGAGTCAGAAACTCAGAGACACTTAGAGAAAAACATCCGGGATTTTAAAAACAAAGTCCAGGTGTGTCTCAATGAATTTCTGTTGTGTAACTTTTGGATGGATGGATGGATGGATGGAAGGATGGGTGGTTATTAGGTCTATTGATGGATGAATTGATTGACAGGCAATGGAGCACTCACTGAGGTGTTTGGAGGAGCAGCAAGACGAGTTTGACTTTAAATATCAGACGCACCGGATGGACGGTGAGATCAGCGTCCCTCCGCATCAGACACTCCATGTCTTTACATCACTTCCTGTTTCTTATTTCACAGTGGCAATTTGCGGATATATATTTATATATCCACACATGCTCATGCTTGTAGTTCAGATGCTCATACCTTAAATAAAAACAAAATAATAATAATTGAGGTGTTTAATGAGAATTTAATTTAAACGTGAGTGGAATGAATGCGATTTCAGGAACGACAGACGAAGAAGAGAAAAAAGAGCAGATAAAAGTGCTTAAACTGATGCTAAACAAACTCAACTCTGCCAGAAAGGTACGTCTGTGACGTCCGCACGTGTGCGTGGCCTTACACTTGTTTTCTTCCATCGTTCTGTTTGTGAACAACTCTGTGTTCCTCAGTCGTTTCTTTCGGGGGCAGCGTCACTGCTGGAGAGTGCAGATCAACTCCAGGTCGTCCTTCTGGAGGAACTGGATGAGTGGAAACGCAGGCAGCAGGTCTCCTGCATCGGTGCTCCGGAAGACACCAACCTGGAACCTCTGGAGAAGTGGTATGATTGTACCACTCGAACAGTCTGCTGCTCAATAGCTTTTTTTGATCTTTTAATTGATTTTTAGTGTTTTAAAACAATCACGCTGTGATGACATTTCCATCTTAACATGCGAAAAAAAAATATATATTATATGTCGGTGGGCAATCACGGCCGCTCACGGTGCCGAACACTTGGATCACCAGAAAGAGGTGATCAATTCTTTCAGCTCTTGAATGATTCTTTCCTCTAAAAGCTTTGGGCTAATATGTTAGATAATCTCAGACTGATACAAATCACTGATACTAGAGACTCTAGTGAGAATTAACAAAACAAGAAAACAACTCTACGATACAAGTGAATTGACTCTCTGTGTTCATATGAAGATATCAGTGTGCACGTTGATGACGCGTTACAAGTAACTGCACCAAGGCAGTGCCATCATTTTACTCTTTCTATGGCATCTAAATCCTGTTTGATAGCCGTCTGATCTCCAACCTCTGTCTGACTCGGGCAGGTTCACGGCGGTCGGGGACGGGTTGTTCCAACTGCGAAAGTTCCTGCAGAAACTGGAGGAGCTTCACGGCAAGTTGAGTTACGATGAAGATCCCATCAAAACCCAAAAACCTGGCCTACAGGAAGAAGTGGACAGACTGCTAACCACTCTGCTGAAGAGGTAGACACACACACACTCACCCCACTCCATACACCTGCCTCTAGCACTTTATACACATCTGTGTGTTTATTGTATTATTATAATATTTTTACTTTAGCGCATTCGTGGTGGAGACGCAGCCCTCCATGCCACTGGGCCGAGGTTCTCTGGTCCTGCGCACAAACGTCCAGTTCTCAGTCAAGACCAGGTAAAAGATCCGCACACACCTCAATATTTTATACACCTACAGGTGAAAATAGCTTCTGTTCTGTCCTCGGGAAAACAAACCAGAACTTTCTTTATCAGCTTGAGAGAAACTTGAATAGTTACCATGATGATAGGAAAACTCAACTTTAATAACTCAACATTATTATTCCAACGTAAACAGGATTGTTTGGGGATAGGGACAGATAGATCAGATTAATGCCGTTCCAATGACAGATTTTCTGATCTGCTGGCTCTGACTCCAAGTACTATTAGTTCCTCTTGTAGCTAGGATAAGAATAATGTATCTATAAAGACAGAATATACATTATAAGAAGAATATTAAAAAAATAAAACTTGGCTGTACAAGTATGGCAAAGAAAAGGTTCTGTACAATATAGAAAAATAAAGACATTTTAGTGTAAATAAAAAGAAATGACTGGGGGGTGTGCAGATATGCATAAAAGTCATATTTAAAGTGACTTGTGAGCAATGAGACAAGAAATGAAACATAAATATGTAAGTGTGCATGAATGTGCAGGTGTCCATTAGTATCCATAAATGTCCAGTGTGAGTGCAAAGAGACAATGTCATGATTGTGCATGTTTTTGAATGGTTTAGTCATGTTTGGTGTTTTGGTTGAGAGACCTTATCGCCTGCGGGAAGAAGCTCCTCCTCAGTCTCTCTGTGTTGGCCTTCAGGGAGCGGAATCGCTTCCCAGACCGCAACAAAGAGAACAGTCCATTACTGGGGTGACTGAGGTCATTCGCGATCTTCCTGGCCTTAGTCCAGCACCGCTTGCCATAGATTGAGTGCAGGTCAGGGAGCTCGGTGCAGATGATGCGCTCAGCTGATCACACCACCTTCTGTAGAGCACATCTGTCCTGCATGGTGTTTCCGAACCAGGTCGTGATGTTACCCCTCAGGATGCTCTCTAAGAAATTCCTGAGCACCCTGGAGGGCAGTTTAAAGTCTCTCAAGCGCCTGAGGTGGTAGAGACGCTGCTGGGCCTTTTTCACTGGTGTTGATGTGAACACCGAGGTCTCTGAAGCTGTCCACTCTCTCCACTGGGCTCCTGTTGATGACGGGGGTCTGGTAGTTCCTCTCCTGCTTTGTACTAAAGTCCACTATCAGCACCTTTGTCTTGCTGACGTTCAGGAGGAGATTGTTCCTCTGGAACCATTTCCCCAGATTTCCAATCACCTCCAGGTAGGCCGACTCATCGTTGTTCGTGATCAGGCCCACCACGAGGGTGTCATCAGCGAACTCGACGACAGTCGTGGAGTTGGTAGTCGCCATGCAGTTGTACGTGTGCAGTGAGTACATCAGGGGCCTCAGAACGCAACCTTGGGGGGCTCCAGTACTGAGAGTGAGGGAGGCTTTGGTTTACGAGTGTTCTGGAATACGAGCCCACTTCCGGATCAAATTATGCTCGTAATCCGAGGCTCCACTGTATAGCTGTTTTATTAGCATTGTGCTCCAAAACTGTTTAAATAACTTAAACTAAAAGAAAAAATATCTTATTCATGCACATTATGTCTACAGGTTCCTCTTTAAGGTTGCTGAACTTAACCATGCCATGAAGGTGGTTGTGTCCGTTGATGCGTAAGAACATGTCTTTTTTTTTTTTCTCTTTAAGCATTACATTAATGTGATTTTAGAGATGACAAGTGTAACATTTAATATTGTTGTAACTTTGTGTTTTAGGGATGGCCCAAATGTGAAAGGGTGAGTGTGTGGTTTTTTAAAATGTATTAAATTTTTATAACCATTATTGGATGTTTCCTAATAAAAGCATAATATGGGGTCAATATGGATATTTTCTGTTCAAAATATAATAGTTAATAATTTTGTTTGTTTGTGTGTGCTGAAGCTTCCGCAAGTTTAACGTTCTGGGGACGCTGAGTAAAGCCTTAAACATGTCCGAGAGCATGAACGGAGGAATGGTGGCAGATTTCAGACATTTGGTAATTTTTTTTTTTCTCCCACTAAATTGTCAGACTTTACATGTTGTTAATTTAATCCTGAAGCGAATACATTAAATGATGTGTTTCCTTTTAGACCTTAAAAGAGCGGAAGGTTGGAGCAGGAGGGAAGGGCAATAATGACGTGAGTCATGTTGTTGTCTTAATTTGTTATTTTAAAGTTAATTAATTGTTGTAGTTTTTTTCTGAAAAGTTTGTGAACAACACAACAAACATGCTTCCTGAATGTTCAAGTGCGTAAAACAAACAGCAGCACAAAAAAACCTACGCTACTTATGAGCGAAGTCTCCACTCCAGCATTAACTGACCGAAACGGACAGATGGGCAAAGTGACCATAAGTGGACCATTTAACCACCACGAGGGGGCGTTCAAGTCAAACTTGAAGACATAAAAGCGGTCTACATTTACAGAAGTACAGTCCTGACCATTTTACTCTCAGAACTGTGTTCTATTATTCTGTACAATCAAAGTCCCTCTTTGACTTCAACCCCCCTTTAATAAACCTGAAAGTCATTTAAAATATGTTACATACAGTATGTTTTATACAACATTCAAGGTTACTTACAGTAATGTTTAATTTCAGTGTTTTACGGTTTTCATACATTAAACACGATGCAGTTGATCACACAATTTTCAGCTTTAAACTCTTCTCTACATAGTTTTCAGGGTTTTTGCTGCATACTGAATAGATTTTAAAAGCTGTGTGCGTGTCTATGTATCCAGCTGTCTCTGAGCGTGACCGAGGAGCTCCACACCATCCACTTTGAGACTCAGTTCAGCCTGCACGGCCTGTCTGTCAGCCTGGAGGTGAGACCGCTCTGATTACTCTTTATAAAAATTGCAGTTTTTATGTTTTTTAAAAATTTTTATTACAAGAATCTCTTTATCCTGTTGTCAGGCGTGCTCTCTGCCTGTCGTAGTGATCTCCAACTCCAGCCAGCAGCAGAGCGCCTGGGCCTCTGTCCTGTGGTTCAACATGCTCTCTACTGACCCCAAGGTTAGAGGGACAAACAGGGACTCACAAACATATCCTTTTTAATATATAAAACAAAACTTGCATGTTAAGCATCATTAATATGGCTAATGTAATAATGTGTGTGCATGCTTTGTTAGAACCTGGTGTTCTTTGCGAGCTCCCCTGTTGCCACCTGGTCCCAGCTGGGGCAGATGCTGAGCTGGCAGTTCCAGTCGTGTGCTAATCGAGGCCTGGACGCAGACCAGCTTAAGACTCTTGCGCAGAAGTTTTTTGGTAAAAAAAAAATCACAGAACAGATTTTTAATGAGAAGCATGGTTTATTGTATGGATAAAATCATGAATCAACTTGAATTTTCTCCATAAGCGTAACAGATGAACTCCTTCTCCGATTGTTCTTACAGTGGAGTGCATCATATTCTGATTTCTTGATCATATTTTGTCCATCTGACTAACCCATTAATGATGTGCTGGACGAAGTACTGTTCTGTTCATTGCTGAATAATTAGAGGGATCCGATCTGCTAAATCAAATCGGTAATTAATGCCACAGTACAACTACAGTAGGACTATTCATGCAGCTGTATATCATCAATATACTAGATTTTTATGAAATTAAAGGTAAACACTATTTCTTTATTTAGGACACATTTTCTAGGCCATTATTTGTAGAAGTGCAAAATAAATCCGGGTCGTACCATTGGGAGTGGCTATTACTATTTATAAGAACTTGGATCAACAGTTTTTCCAATTTAGGCCATAACTGATTCAGTAGGAATCAGCTGTCTGTGTATCATAAGGTGGAAATACGAAAGCGCACCCAAGAATATGCACAAAAAAAATGACAACGCTGTCCAGAGGGGGAGTGGGGAGGGTTGAGCAGTTGTTCCTGAGCATGGTACAAATCAATCGTGACTAGTGTGAAAACGACCACAGTGTACAAAGTGCATTGTGGTGTTCCTCAGGGTTCGGCTTTAGGCCCGATGACGTTCTTGTTTTTATATCTCTGTAAAAAGATTTACAGAGATAGTTTAACTCAAAATATGATCTAATTTGATTAGAAAACTAAATGAAGTGCTGATGTTTTATTTGGATTAGTAATATTTATTTTAATCAGGGTCAAATTATGATATTAATAAATTGTAACCTGTCTGTACATAATTTAATTCATTCGTTTTTATTTCTCCACAATATTGAAAGATACGTAAACGTCCTTGTTGTTTTAGGAATAAAACTGTTCAACTGGATTTCTTCATGATTTAAAAAAAAATGTTTAGCTAGATTTTATCTTCTCACTTTCTAAGCGTTATGAGTTAAAGTGTGATGAGTTCTCAGCAGTGTGTGAATCTTGTTTTATCTGTCCAGAAAAACAAGACAGTTATGAAAACTGTAAAATATCCTGGACCAGATTTAGCAAGGTAAGAGCAAAAACTTGTCTAAACAACTAATAATTTCTGTATTTGAAATTCGTGTGTGTGTGTGAGAGAGAGAGAAGAGTTCTAAGGTGTGTGTGTGTTGATTTTTTTTTTTTAGGAGAACATTCCTGGCCAGAACTTCACACTGTGGGTTTGGCTGGATGGAATTCTGAACCTTGTGAAATCTCACCTCGCCAATTTGTGGGAGAATGGGTATGTGTGTATATATGTGATAGTGTTCGATGACAATAATGGTGTTGATTTCTGGATCCTTATTGGTCAGACAGGGTTGATAAACTTTATAACATGCTCACCCTATTGTGTTATTGTTTCCATAGCAACACCTCATTTGCAGGGGCGAGTAGGATGGAGACAAATAAAGTGCAGAATTATATGTGGATATGTGAGGGGATATGAGGAAAAGAAAACAACTAATAAAACCTTATTTTGTGTGTGTGTTTGTTGTAGGTCCATCATGGGTTTTGTAAGTAAAGGGACAGAGAAGGGTCTGCTGAAGAAGAAACAGGGAGGAACATTCCTTCTGCGCTTTAGCGAAAGCATCAGAGATGGAGGAATCACATTCAGCTGGGTGGAGTACTCAAATAAAGGTACACACACACACACACACACACACACACACACACACACACACACACACACACACACACACAGAAAGATCTAAAAGAGATTGCATCAATATTGCATCATGCTCCAGATAGTGTTCCTATGAATCCCAAGGGGTGCCAAAAGTTTCCACCTACAGTACATGTTTCAGTTTCTCATATGCGTCATGTTTGTTCACTCAACATTTCTCAATTAAAATTTACACAATACCCAGGAACTTTCTGTTACACGCTGCAGTTACGTATTGCTCCTTGCTGTTTCTTGCCTCGCCCTATTGTTCGATGGATGGAGGAATTTTATTTATTTGTTTATTCGTTCAAGTCAAAGTGGGACTTTGCCCTTCTTTATGGCCTTCTTTATAATATCCACACCGATTCACTGCGGCTAAGAGTCTCATCACCGTACTGTGCTTGAAGTCTTCTGTAAATGTCAATGGCTTTTCTACCTCCATTCAATAGAAATTTTATCCCGGTTTGACTTGAAGGCCCCTCGTGATTACATCCCTTTTTAATATGCACAAAATAAGCTCTCCGAACATAAAATATTTAATTCCGTGTGAAGCTCCACGGCCTGCGTCCTAACATCCCGTGGTTGCAGGTGAACCCAACGTGAGGACGGTGCAGCCCTTCAGTGGCGTGGACCTCAAGCAGATTCCTTTCCCTGAGATCCTGCGCAACTTTCAGATCATTGAGGCGGAGAATGTGCCCGTGTACCCACTGCAGTTCCTCTACCCCAACACCCCTAAAGACGAGGCGTTCGGCAAGTACTACAACGAGAAGACTGGAGGTGAGGAGCAGATCATTGGATTGTTACTGTTACAGGGCGTTAACTTTACACTTATCTGGACTAATTCTTAAAAATGTTATAAATCTGCTTTGAAAAAGCATTTTAATTAAATTGATTAATTAAATTGATTTATAAAAGCATCACTGATTTTAAATTTAGCAATCTGGTGTGAGATTTTGAAAATCATTTACTAAATCAAGGGTACAGAGCGATTGCAAAACAGGCCAGATGAAGTCACTTTATTTTCTGTGGTCAGGTTCAAATCTAGGTAACAGATAAGAACTCTTATTTCTGATTGGTTCAGGGGGGTTAGTGACATTACCTGCATCTAGTATAGCCACGCTATACTAGTAGCGTGGCTATAGCTAGTTCTCAACTAGCATGAAGAAAAGATCAGAGTAAAAAAAAAAAAAAAGACAGCATGGCTTTCTTTTTTTAATAAAAAAATAACAGAGGACATATGAAAGCAAGAGGTTAACAGAGTTGAGTCTACAAGGTTCTCATTGTTTTTATGAACTGTATAGCATTATGATCTGCCTTTGTGTATTTGTGTTTCAGCGGAAAGCCCTTACATTAAATACATTAAAACCAAGCTGGTCTTCGTTTCAAAAGAGTAAGTATTTGTTCTGTACACTTTAAAAACTGCTGGGTTAAAAAACAACCCAACCATAACCAAGCCGCTGGGTCGCTATTGGACAGAACACGCGCTGGGTTGTTTTGGTCCAAGTGCTGGGTTTAACCCAGAATTCTGGGTTATTTTAGTTGATCCAACCAGTGGGTAAAATTGACACTCTTGCTGGGTTGACGCATTCCATTTGATTTTTTTTAAAAAAATTTCAAAAAAGATGCAAAAT
This sequence comes from Channallabes apus, assembly GCA_030522415.1. Classification (NCBI taxonomy): domain Eukaryota; kingdom Metazoa; phylum Chordata; class Actinopteri; order Siluriformes; family Clariidae; genus Channallabes; species Channallabes apus. Next base: position 2,005,348 of record CM060112.1, read on the forward strand.
GTACACAACTTGTATATAGATTGGCACACGATAAGAAAATGTGAATAACTCAATCATATAATCCCAAGGTGACCATTTGTTGAAAAAACTGTTGTCCTCAAAAATTTAACAGATAAGTACACGTGTCTATCAATCTGATCTACAGTATGCTGGAGAAACTCACAGGTGAGAAGACACTGCTTTAAGTATGTAGTTAACATCAGAGATAAAAAAAAAACAACCTTTTAAACAAACATCAACGGCCTCCATCAAACAGTCTGTATCAATAGCATTGCCTCCAACAATGGAAAAGGTCTGTCTGTCAGGTTCCTCTTGTCTCATCCCCAAGGCACAAAACATGAAACAATGATCCACAATGATACACAAAAATATTAATAATTTAAAACATAATGTAAACATGAATTTTACTATATAGTCGTGGCCAAAAGTTTTGAGAATTACATAATTATTGGAAGTTGGAAAAGTTGCTGCGTATGTTTATATAATAGTAATTTGCATATCCTCCAGAATGTTATGAAGAGTGATCAGATGAATTGCATAGTCCTTCTTTGCCATGAAAATTAACTTAATCCCAAAAAAACCTTTCCACTGCATTTCATTGCTGTCATTAAAGGAGCTGCTGAGATCATTTCAATGATCGTCTTGTTAACTCAGGTGAGAATGTTGACGAGCACAAGGCTGGAGATCATTATGTCAGGCTGATTGGGTTAGAATGGCAGACTTGACATGTTAAAAGGAGGGTGATGCTTGAAATCATTGTTCTTCCATTGGTAACCATGGTGACCTGCAAAGAAACGCGTGCAGCCATCATTGAGTTGCATAAAAATGGCTTCACAGGCAAGGACATTTTGGCTACTAAGATCTAAATCAACAATTTATAGGATCATCAAGAACTTCCAAGGAAAGAGTTTCAATTCTTGTTAAGAAGGCTTCAGGGCATCCAAGAAAGTCCAGTCAGCGCCAGCATCGTCTCCTAAAGAGGATTCAGCTGCGGGATCGGAGTGACACCAGTACAGAGCTTTTGCTCAGGAATGGCAGCAGGCGGGTGTGAGCGTATCTGCACGCACAGTGAGGCGAAGACTTTTGGAAGATGACCTGGTGTCAAGAAGAGCAGCAAAGAAGCCACTTCTCTCCAAAAAACAACATCAGGGACAGATTGATCTTCTGCAGAATGTATGGTGAATGGACTGTTGAGGACTGGGGCAAAGTCATATATTCTCAGATGAAGCCGCTTTCCGATTGTTTGGGGCATCTGGAAAATGGCTTGTCTGGAGAAGAAAAGGTGACGCTACCATCAGTCCTGTGTCATGCCAACAGTAAAGCATCCTGAGATCATTCATGTGTGGAGTTGCTTCTCATCCAAGGGAGTGGGCTCACTCACAATTTTGCCCAAAAACACAGCCATGAATACAGAATGGTACCAAAACCCTCCAACAGCAACTTCTTCCAACAATCCAACAACAGTTTGGTGAAGAACAATGCATTTTCCAGCACGATGGAGCTCCGGGCCATAAGGCAAAAGTGATAACTAAGTGGCTCGGGGACCAAAATGTTGAAATTTTGTGTCCATGGCCTGGAAACTCCCCAGATCTTAATCCCATTGAGAACTTGTGGTCAATCCTCAAGAGGCTGGTGGACAAACAAAAACCCACTAATTCTGACAAACTCCAAGAAGTGATTATGAAAGAATGTGTTGCTATCAGTCAGGATTTGGCCCAGAAGTTGATTGAGAGCCTAGTCGAATTGCAGATGTCCTGAAAAAGAAGCTCCAACCCTGCAAATACTGACTCTTTGCATAAATGTCATGTAATTGTCGATAAAAGCCTTTGAAACGTATGAAGTGCTTGTAATTATATTTCAGTACATCACAGAAACAACTGAAACAAAGATCTAAAAGCAGTTTAGCAGCAAACTTTGTGAAAACTAATATTTGTCATTCTATAAATTTTTTGCCACTGTATATGTCTAATTTACCTCAACATTTAATGTGTGAGGGGTAAAAGGATACAGCGCCCATCTGAATTTAATACGAAACATTCACCCCTTTTCTAAATTCTCAACAAACCCTAGATGAATATGGTATTTAAGTGATGAATTTTCAATTTAAATATTTCATAAGGATGAAGAAAAAGCTTGTTTTAAACGATGACACATTCTCATTTTTAAAATAATTAACAATATTTTATTTGAAGAATAAAATATGCTTGCTCCTACCACAACTTACTAAAAAAAAAGTAGAAATTTACATTAACTTACTATGAAATAATGTGTGCTCTGAGTATGACCCAGACAGAAGTGAAGAATCCAGAATGTTCACCAAAGGATCAAACAACTGTTGGCTGAAAATAACACACAGAAACAGAAGACATATTAAGACATATTCCAATAGCAAATATGCCAACAGACGTACTGAAGATGACTAGTAATTTACCTAAAATTACATTTAAGATTACATTTAATACATTTAGTTTTTAGTGCTACAAACTTTTCTCATAAAATACAGTACAGCTGACTTTTGGCACAGAATATAAAAACAGGAACCCCCCACACCCTCATATCAAAGTGCAACAGTGGAAAAGTGAATGAACATGGAAATGAGCTTGCTCATACCACAACTACAGCATTTAAAATTTAGGTAAAAATTCATATTAACTTTCCGTAAAATACTGCCAGCTTTAAGTGACGTGCCCCTCGCTTCAGAAGTGAAGAATTCAGAAAATCTGTCAGGTACTGAAAAATCTGTCACTTGAAAGTGCACACTTGAGGGTATGAGGACACCGGGTATATTACAAATGGAAAGCAGCGTACAGGATGTGTCTCACGGCCGCGATATATACTGTACCATAACCGTATTATACTAAAGATTGCCTTTAATACACAAAATGAAATAAATCTGCTGTTTTAACCACTGCAGAGACATCACAGCCAGCGGTAGTTTTCAAAAGTTCGACTGTATGAGCGCAGGGCACCTGTATTGCCTGCCTGGAGCTCAAATTTCTGAAATCGTTGGGGCATTTTTTTATCTTTGATAACTGATTGATGTTTTGAGCTGTACACACGTACATTCTCGCTTAAACAACTCTTAAAACTACACTTTGGGACACAATAACAGTAATATTTGTCATGGCATGCACCTGTGATGGGCGTGCTCTCAAATCAATATCGCTCCTCGCGAAGTTACGCGAAGGAGCAGGGCCGCGGAATTAGCACGAGCGAACTGAGACAGGAGCTGCTGTCCACACTGGCCCAAGCTGCCACTCTGCCCGCATGCCAGTGGGGCACTGCCAACCAGACCTGCACGTGCACAACCTTCCTTCCCTATCTTTCCATCCTCCCTCCTTTAAGCCTTTCCGTCCTATTTACCTAAATAACCTGTTACATATTTCAAATATTTTGAAGGCTGCCGTTCTGCAGAAACCAGAGAATAAAGAATAAACCAGTTGTTGGGTGAAAAATAACCCAACCAGGTGTTTATTTGTAAATGACCCACTACATCTCATTTTACCCAACACAGAGCAACCCAACAATGTGTTTAAAGTAAGTGAAATAACCCAGATTTTTGACCCAGCATAAACTACCCAACAATGTGTTTACAAAAATATTCCAGCATTTTTTAGAATGTTGTAATGTTTTTTGTGCTTTTGCGCGATTTGTTTCAGGAATAAAACAGCAGGCCTTGTGCTGTTACAGTAAAACCATCAGTTATCAGTGGAGTTACAGTTTCTGTCTGAAGTTGATGACCAATAACAGCATGTTCTCGAGTGTTTTATTTATCTCAAACTACAGCAGTTTGCCAGCATTTACAGTGTTTTAAGTTACAATGTTTTTATTGATTTATAATTGTGTTTAAGCCAGTGAGTTCCTCTGCTCACTCGCGTTATAGCAGCTACAAACAACTACAAACATTTGTCCCCTCACCAGCCTGTGTTTACTTTCTCTCTCTTTAAAAGTTAATATGATCACACGAAACCAAAAAATCTCAAAATCCTCCATTAGTGAAGATACTGGGGACCGGTACTGGAGACTCCTTCCATAAATACACCTTATCGATCCTGTTATAAACAGAGCGTCTGTCGTACACGTCCCTGTAAGAGGAGTTCTTGCTATAGAAACTTTAATGTATCAGAACTACCACGTTGATATAAAGCTGCACTGGTGTCAGAGCTGCTGCTATAGAGAATTAATCTATACCTCCTGAGATGTCAGGCAAATTTAACTCCATATTTACTCCAGTTAAATTTCATGAATTTTTATCTTTTTTTACCAGCAGATTGTGCCCTGCTGAAAAAAAGAAAACAATGTGTGAGTTAATTTGTCTGTGTGTGTAAAACTATGCTGATAATATTTAACTTCCGCAGCGTACTCACTGCAATTGTAAAAGAAAAAACCTTGTCTCTCCACTAGGGGCAGGCAAGAGCCCTAATGTTCCCGACCTACAGGTGTTAAGCTAGGTTAAGCTACATGCCACCGTCTTGGAAAATAAAAATACTGACATGGCTGTTGTCAAAAACAGTGTTTTAGATCTTGTTTGCAAATGTAGAATCTAATTTTATTACGTTTGTGATAACATCACAGATCTTTCTTATCAATTATTACGTGTGTGTAATGACGTTTAAAAGAGGTTCTATGCGTGAAAGTTTAACGAAGGCAAGAGCTTCAAAACTAGTCAAGATTATTACTTTTAACAATTTTTTTTGACTGTTGATATTTTGAGAAAGTGTAAATGTTTATCACAGTTTAAGTAAACAAAAACAACAAAACAAAAATTGACAATTTCCATTTAGGTATAAACGTCGGGTTTTAAAAATGTTAATTTTTTTGTTCATACGTGGCCGCAATATTTGACATAAAAAATAGTTTGGATCTCCACTTCTAATTTAGTTTTAAAATTTATTGTTCCTTGAAAGCACGTGATCGGTTGCCACAGTTAAGTCATTTTTGTTTGCTGAGTCAGCATTAGATGCCAACTCTCTGCTCTAAAAACTGAACGAACGAAATGATGATAAAACTAGTATGGACCGCTGCCAGCACAGTGTAGAATCAAGCTGCTGTGATTCTTCTTGGTCGCTGAGATGGCTGTAACATTGCCATTGGTTGGTATAGGGTGGTTGCCATAGTAACAGTGGTACTGTGTGCTTGGTTGCAACAGGAACGGGTGTACGAGCGCGCCGGAAGGCCCAGCGCCTGATCTGTGTGCTCAGCACAACGGTGAGTCCTGCCTCTCCACCACCCCGACAACCAATCAGATTACTCGTCTCGTCTCCTTCCTGTCAGCGATTCGCTCATACACTGCACGCCGTGCTTCAAACGCTGTCTGAATGTTGAGCGGGAACGGGTCATGTGTCGTTCATTTCACACTAATGGGATGTTTATCCATGAATGATGTTTTGCTTTTACTAACCCTTACTTTACTGCCACAATGCATGCATGTGTACACCCTTACATCTAGCATAAGGTTTATTTGTTTCTGTTTAAATTATAATTCCATGAACATAATTTGCACCGGGCCTGACTGATGAATCCGATACAATCAGACGATCCAATAAGTTTGAGTTAATATTGTGAGAAATTTTCAGTGTTACTCCAATAAAACAATAATAGTATGAAATATAAATTTTCTTTTCAGATTTTTTATTTTTTTTTATTTTTATTAATCTGCTTTGGGGCAGTGACCATTGATAAAAGTGCTATATAATTAAAATAAAATTTTATTGAAAATGGCTGCCATGACAAACATTTCAAACACTAGGGGGTGCTAATCACATTAATTGTGGATACATTTGATCCGTTAAATACAAAAGTTTGCATCTCTCTATTGGTACTCTTTATGGGAGCGGGGGGGGGGGGGGAGGATAGGGGGATGGGTATCATACGGCACATGTGGCGTAGAAAATCTAATGTATGTTTTGCAACAAGGACATTTTACAGACTTATGAATGATTTTTATGATAGATCGAGGAGGATGCAAACTTTTAACATGTTAAAAGTATATATTTTTTTATTCTCATTTACACACTTCTTTGTTTTCTTTGTATTTCTTTTCATTCACCATTAGATGATTTTAGTGTAAATTGTGGCGCCTCCAAAGTCAGTCAGGCACCCTAGTTCTCACCTCATCTTCACACAAACTGAAAATCTCTCGTATCGTCTTTCTTTAAGACCCTGTCTCACCTCCTGACATAAGTGACGACGTGATGCTGCGAGGGCCGGAGAACTCCCCGATGCTCTCGGGCTACAGCGACAGTCCCGCTCCACCCAACAGCGTTCCCGAATGTGGTTTCGATGACAACCCTACAGATCTCTTCATTACAAATCCTTTAGAAGAGGTTTCCCTGAAGGGCCCCCGCGGCGGTGACGGAGGTTTCCTGGAGTTTCTCTCAGAGGCGTTTTCTCCAGACAGCTCTACTTGTATGACGACGCTGCAGGAATTTCTGAACGACCCGAACCTCCTGGATGGAGTAAACAGTCCCATGTAGAAGAAAAAAAAAAATCTTTGAACATTGTTAATGTGATCTTGTTATTCTCTCTAAAATATAACCCTGTGTACACTTTAACTTTCTAATGCTCTCCTGTTGTACTGGGACACTACGCTGCGCTATGTATCCGCTAAACCACTGCTAAACATTTAGATGTTTTTCAGCACAGTGCAGTTTAGATGGGTAAATAATCGAATAATGTGATTTGTCTTTGAGGACTGAAGAACAATATCTCTGCGTGTTTAATGTGTTGGGGGGGGGGGGGGTCATCCAGCTGCTTGTCTTGTGCACTCCACCAAATTCCACCGTTTTCCTGCTTCTGTTAAAATTAATAATTTTTTTTTCATTTTGGAGGCAACAAAACTTTTTAGCTACAGAAATGTTCCTCCCATCGCGCAGGAGGCCACTCGGATTGATGCAGTTCCCTGTATTGGCCACTAGTAAATGAAGGGCAACTGAGGCAGCACGCTCTGAAGAGCACGATGTCAAATACCAACATGTAGTAGTAAATCATTAATGACACATTAATGAAGAGATGATTTGTATTCGGCTGAAATATATAAAAAATGTATTGAGCTGCGCATCTAAACTTTATAAAGAGGAATGTTCGTCTAATCGTTGATGACGCTGGGGCACAGCGTCACTTATTTTGCATAAGTTTTGACTCCCCACTTCTACAACTTTTTCACATTTTCCGCAACTTGTCGAGACACTCCTCAACTCAATTTCTTGGTTGCCTAATGACAGTACAGTTCCCTTAGTACCTCATACAGTGACCACAGTAACCATAATTACAATAACCAAACTGTGACCATAGTAACCATGCAAAAGTTCAAACAGGAAGAGTAAATGCTGTGCCTGAAACATCATGATGTCACTGTCCTAGTCTCTCTCTCTCTCTCTCTCTCTCTCTCTCTCTCTGTCTCTCTCAATTAGGTTCTTCTGCCTCATTTTTTCCTTTATCTACTTTCCGTCCTCTTTATTTTATTTTGGTTTTCTTTCTCCTTGACTTTCTTTGAATTCTTTTATGTTTCTTTTGCTTGTCCATTTTTTAAATTAACTTTGCTTAGGTTTATTTGAATCCTCCTTTTCATATTTAGGCTTTTTTGTCATTTAAAAAGAATCTTTAACATTGGGTTAGAAACATAAAATTGTGGTTTTTATCTGCCTGTTTGGACTCTGCTGGGTTCCGCTCTGTCTGATGGCGATAATTGATGTTTGAAGTCGATGCTTGTGAATGTGGAAGTGAAACGATGGAGCTGAGGTCGATAGAGAGCTCAGACTCCACTTTCAGTTCATTACTGAAAGACAAATACAAATATATGACGTAATGTCAGCCAACGAAGCACTTTATATGATTTAAAAATGTAATGAAATGTACTGGAAAAAGCGTTATAACTAAATACAGTATAAACACCGTAAATGTCAAACAATAATGATCTCAATTACCAGTTGCAATCTGATGATCCTGTGATGTCACTTCCTGTAGAGGTTTTCTCCTTCTCTCACCCAGAAATGAAAAAAAAAAAAAACATAATTCTGCATCTAAATGAACAGATATGCATAATTCAGTGCCGATGATGATGATTTTATCAGATGTAGACATGTACATGTTCTGTTTTGTGTTATAATAATATATCATTTTTAAATACACTTTCATGTTTTGAGTGAAATTCTTCATGACTCTCTGTTTTGAATTCTTTAAGAGAAGAATCAGCGTAAAGATGGGGAGCACAAACTTTCACATATATGTGGTCTCTCTGGTGTCAGGAGAAACTTAACCTTTGTAAGAAATAAGAGGCATTATGTAAGAGGAGTGATGTCCTCATGCTTCACACCTTTACACAGGAAACATGCTGTGTGTGTGTGTGTGTCATCAGCACCACAAGTCCCAGCTCGTCAAAAAAGAGAGGCATTTAAATAGCTATCCCTTGTGTGTGTGTGTGTGTACATACATGAGTCTGTGTACCCTGAGGATAAAATTAACTGCAACCATGAGACCGACTCTCCGTCATAGTCCCCCATCACTCACTCGTTCTTTCCAGCACTTATCCTCATTTTCTAATTATTTATAGCACCTTATTATAGCTTTATTAAGCATTAATAGAGGTTTTACTTTTTAATTTTAATATTTTAAACATTCATTCATTGAAAATTAATAATTCATATAATTAACAGCATTTATAATATAACCCTTTTAAAATGACATTTATGGAACGATATCGCGGACAATATTCAAATAGCATTTGCAATTGCGTTTCCCATATGTGGACGCACAAACTGTGCCATAATTCAAATGCAATTGCAAACTTTGCATTACCATTTGCTGATTCGCCTTTGCGAGCCGCACACTGACTGCCAAATTTCAAATGAAAAAACAAAGTCCATTTGCATTTGTATTTCCCAGGTCTTACACGTCATGAACCTGTCATATTTAAATAGCAAAATCAATCACCACGTTTGCTTTTTCACTTTCTCTGCGCCGCGCGTCAAGCCGGCCAAAATTCAAACGCAATCGCTAATCCATTTGCAATTGCATTTCCAACACGTTACACAGAAACCTGTCAATCAGCGTCAGGGGCGGGTCTATACTGTGGGGCGGGATTGTATGGGGAGTGACGTCACTCGCACTCGCCGACCAAGAGGGGGATATTTGAGCACTGGAGGTGAACCGAGATTATCTCATTTGTTTATCAAGAAATAAACACACAAAAATGACAAATCGCATATTTTCTTGCTCCGGAGTGGACAGAGAAGTTTTTACAAATAAAAATATTTTTAGATCTTCTCCTGTTACAGCCTGCTGGAGCTAAATCTTTCAGAAACGCTGCGTACCGGTGTTATGCGCTAAAATGCCTCCCTGCCACTGATTGCACCCCCACAAAATCTCTGTCAAATATATGAGGACATCACAATCAAATATTCATATTATTATTATCAAATATAATATATGAGTATTATCACGAAGCGATTTTTATTATAAATAAGAAATATAAAAATATACATGTACAACCCCTGGCAAAAATTCTGGAATCACCGTCTCAGAAGATGTTCATTCAAATGTTTAATTGTGTAGAAAAAAAACAAGCACATACATGCCAGAAAACTATTTTCACTCAACAATCCAAACTTCTGGCTGTATAAAACACTTAAAAAAAAAACAAAGAAAGATAACTATAGTCAACGACAACTGTTTTAACAGCTCGTTGACTATAGTTATCTTTCTTTGTTTTTTTTTTAAGTGTTTTATACAGCCAGAAGTTTGGATTGTTGAGTGAAAATAGTTTTCTGGCATGTATGTGCTTGTTTTTTTTCTACACAATTAAACATTTGAATGAACATCTTCTGAGACGGTGATTCCAGAATTTTTGCCAGGGGTTGTACATGTATATTTTTATATTTCTTATTTATAATAAAAATCGCTTCGTGATAATACTCATATATTATATTTGATAATAATAATATGAATATTTGATTGTGATGTCCTCATATATTTGACAGAGATTTTGTGGGGGTGCAATCAGTGGCAGGGAGGCATTTTAGCGCATAACACCGGTACGCAGCGTTTCTGAAAGATTTAGCTCCAGCAGGCTGTAACAGGAGAAGATCTAAAAATATTTTTATTCGTAAAAACTTCTCTGTCCACTCCGGAGCAAGAAAATATGCGATTTGTCATTTTTGTGTGTTTATTTCTTGATAAACAAATGAGATAATCTCGGTTCACCTCCAGTGCTCAAATATCCCCCTCTTGGTCGGCGAGTGCGAGTGACGTCACTCCCCATACAATCCCGCCCCACAGTATAGACCCGCCCCTGACGCTGATTGACAGGTTTCTGTGTAACGTGTTGGAAATGCAATTGCAAATGGATTAGCGATTGCGTTTGAATTTTGGCCGGCTTGACGCGCGGCGCAGAGAAAGTGAAAAAGCAAATGTGGTGATTGATTTTGCTATTTAAATATGACAGGTTCATGACGTGTAAGACCTGGGAAATACAAATGCAAATGGACTTTGTTTTTTCATTTGAAATTTGGCAGTCAGTGTGCGGTCGCGAAGGCGAATCAGCAAACGGTAATGCAAAGTTTGCAATTGCATTTGAATTATGGCGCAGTTTGTGCGTCCACATATGGGAAACGCAATTGCAAATGCTATTTGCAATTGCATTTGAATATTGTCCGCGATATCGTTCCATAGACATTGGTGAGACATTAAATAATAATTATAATACGATACAATAATGTGGTTTTGTTGCAAACCAATTATGAAAGAAATAGAAAAAGTATTAATGTTTGAACATTTTATTGTCAAAAAGCATTCCATAAAGTTATTCTAAAACATCCAAAATATAAGCAAATTATAAAACAACCAATGCAAGTTTTAAATGATCAACGTATTTTCTAATTATTATTAGCATTGTATTACAACTTTGTTAGTCATTGTTAGATTATTTTAAAATCATGTTTTTTAACAACCATTGTATTTATAACGGAATTGTTACTAACCTCTAATGAATTATAAGCATGGTTATAATAATTTATAACTAGTGATCTTGTAAACAGTTTTTTTTACTTATTCATTAAAAAAAATCATTGTTTTCTTTTTTTCTTTTTGCGTAAATCAAAATAAAGGTAAATTTTATTCCTTTTGATTCCATTATTAAAAAAAAGATGGGGAGCACAAACTTTCATATTTATATGTGTTGTTTTGGTGCATCCTACTAAATAATATTTAATTTTATATTGTTAAGCCCAGTAGGTATTAACATGAGGTAAAAGTGTTACTATTAACTAAAAATAATAATAATAATAAATATTGTAAAATGTCTAATACTGTAATAATATGGTAAGGTGCAGGTGTCTGTAAGGAGTCTCCAGTGTCAATAGTACTGAGGGTCTGCAAATATTATTGACTGGTTTCATAATTTATTTTAAATGTACAGATTTTAAGAGATACAAGAATACCTAGACATTTATTCATACTATATCAAAGACTTTGATATCGAGCCTTTAGTTTATACTTAATCACGTCTTTCTCTAATCGTATCTTTTGGTAAGTAAGGCGTTATGGAAATAACTGGTTTTGCTTATTTTTAGCCCCAACCACTCTCGGCCTAAGCACGGAAGATTCTGTCGAGTCTGAGTTAGCAGTTTTGCTCTGTGCATCATGAGCATTGATCACTATTAGTTATGGCTAATGAGAGTCTCTGCAAGCTGATGCAAGTTCCCCTCAATGCAGAACCAAAATTCCAGTGGGGTTAAGTCAGGCCTGGGCCAGCTACTCGTACCTTGGCAGAGCTGAAGCAAAGATCCAGGCAGTGGAGTTGGACACTGATATGACAAGTCCATGGTGTGGAGTCAGACCAGGTAGTGGAGAGAGCATATACTGTATGATAAAGTATGTTTGCTGTACCAAGGTCTCGTTGGTTAGACATTGTAGGAAAAGTTGGACCAGTTCCAGCTCAACCCCTTGCAAAAATGACTGTTTTTGTTGGCTACATGTCCTTCAATTTTTTCCCCACAAACGCATTATTGGCCACGCTGCTTTGGCCAGCAGGTCCTTATAGGCCTGGTTAAACTGCCGGTTCATGGCTGCATACAGCAGCGGGTTGATGCAGCTGTTAAGCCACGTGAGGTTTGCACAGAACATGTGGACCACCTGTGGAGCGTTGTTTTTTTTATCTGCAATGTTCAGCAGCAGAAAAGGCACAAAGCAACCCACAAAGCACAGGAAGACAGTGAAGCACATCCGGGTTACGCGTTTAAACTCATTGTCTTCTGTTGAGGATGATGCTTTGGCTGGTGTTGCAGCTGTAGTTGGAGCTGCTGCTTTTGAGGAATCCTTCTTTTCATGTGATACCACACTAACAGCATTAGTGTCTCTGGGTATGGTTTGAGGTTCGTTCACATTGGTCGTGTTCTGGTCTACCTCAACAGCTTGCCCGCTGAATTCACTGCTCTGAGTCATTGCAGTCCCAATCCCAATCCCACTATCATCCCCCTCCGTGCCTTCGGGTTCAGGCTGTTTGCGCCTTGAGGAGCGTCGACTTGGCCTGTACTTGATCAGCGCTTTTGCGGCGACACGCACCTTTCGGTAGATCAGAAAGTAGAAAAGTCCAACAAAGCCCAACCCTAAAAAGAAGTACATGAACAGCAGGATGGTAGTGTAAGGGCGACCTTTTACACGGTGGAAACTGCAGGTGCAGACCTGAGGTGCGAAGACGTAGACAGGCCACAAAGGGGCAAAGCTGGCAAGCCCGAGCACCCAGGAACTCACAAGGAGCACAGCGACACCCTGGTGAGACAACAGCAGCCGAGCGACTTGTGAATTCCTATGAGCAACCACCAGGTATCGACTCAGAGCAATGAGACACAATGTAATAATGGACACACTGTTGGATAGGAATAGGAGGAGTCCAAACATTTGACACCAAGTGGCTCCGCCCCTCCAGCGCAGGTGCAGGTAAGAGTCAATGCTCACTGGCTGCAGGATGGTGCAGTACAGGATGTCAGCCACCGCCAGGTTGACAATGAGGACATTGAAGCGAGTGCGCAGACGGGCATCAGTGGCGAAGGCGAGAACGGTCAGGACGTTCCCCACAGTTCCCACCACCATAACGACGGAACCCCAGAACACACCGAAGTAGCGGTAACCTTCCACTGAGGGGGAGGCGCAGGAAAATGAGTCATTGTCATAGACATCTGTAGTGTTTAGCAACATCCTGGTGGGAGAAACAGAATATTAACAGCATATTAACGGTAGACATTAAGGAAACACACACGAGTAAATCGTAAGAATTTGTAAGATTCATTAAAGATTCTTCAACATTTTGCAGTCAATCTTAGGTTTAATTCAATTCCGTAAACAATTTACTGTGAGGCTAGTCATGAATAAAAAAAAAATAATAATAAATTATCATGATCAAACGAATGAATATAATATCATATAAGAAATAATATAATGTTTGAAATCATTTGTTTTTAGAAGTAAAAAATATTTAAAGTTAAAAGTTTAAATATTTAAAGTTGCTTTTATTCAGTATCATCATGGTTCTAATACAAATGTATGTACAATCTCAGAAAAACAAACAAATGTGTTCTTTAAGGATTCATTGCATCATTAAAGGTTCTAAGTTTTCAATAGTTTCTACCTGGAATTGTTTCCAATTTCATTTGTAGTATTCCACGAGAAAGATGACTGAAGAACCAATAACAAATGTGAAATAAAATAAATCTGGACCAATGACAGCTTGGTGGAATTCTTCATTTTTTTTTTTTACCTTACCTTTCTTCTGAGCTACTATTCCTCTAGTGGAGATATAAACCTTACAGCATGTTGGAATTTAGGACATGTTTTTTAATACGTGGGTGTTTTTTCTCCAAATCAGCAAATCAGCTTTATGCTTCCACACTGAAATGGTTTAGAATTAAAGCTGGAACTTTACATTGTGAAATTGTGTATAGTATCTGAGTAAGTGTGCTTGATGAATTACTGCTCAGCTCTTTCTTCTTAACATCTAGAACGTGCCTGTGGATTAAACTTAAGCTATACTGATCCATGTGTTCTTTAAGGATTTAATTGAATAATTAAGATCTTAAGTAGCCTTACACATCCATGGAGTCATTAAGCACAAAATAAAATGAAGTATAAAAAATATATAGAATATATAAAAACATATATTATTAAGTTTTTATATATATATATACAGAGGTGGAAAGTAACGAATTACATTTACTCGCGTTACTGTAATTGAGTAGCTTTTTTGTGTATTTCTACTTTTTAAAGTAGTTTAAAAAATCTGTAATTTAACTTTTACTTAAGTACGTTTTGTTTGAAGTATTGTAATTTGCTACATTTTAAATCATATTCGCTACTGAGTAAAAAATAAATTAATGAAAATGCTAAAATAATAAAAATATTATGCTTTATAAATGCTCCGTTGCGCCGCGTGTGTGTATCATGTCCCGGTCGCGCGCCGCTCCAGACTCCACTCCAGGTTTTCTGACATCGGCATCACCTGACCTTCCACACGGTCGCTTCCACCCTGAGTGACGTCATCGACTAGTGCGACCATATATAAACCGGAGAGACGCGGGAAAGATGAAAGAGGTTGTGATTTTGGCGTTTTGATATTTGGTTGTGTATTCCGGTTTGACTTTTTGCCTCCAATTGACTTTGATTATTGCTTTGTCCCTTTGGTTTGGTTGGTCTTTGTATATATTTGTAGATAATTTCACTGTATGTTTGTGCACTCACTTGTAGTAGGGGCGTGGCTACCATTTATTTTGGGAAGAGGGAATTTATTCACTGTTTTTGGTTTAGGGAGTCCGGCGGGAAGGTACCTGTATTTTTGTTTGTGGGTTTTTATTTTTTATTTTTTTTGCAGGTAATCTAGCTACTAAATATAAATACCATTTTGTTTATTATTTTGGCCTGGGTCCATCCTGAATCTGATCCTCCTCCTCCTCCTGGTGTGTGTGTGTGTGTGTTTGTATATACAAACCTCATTATTTCATCAGTTAATGATTGGATCTAGTTCTTTCTGCCATATACCACCATTTCCATACAGTTTAAAATAGAACCCTGAACCATTCTTTTGCTGTATGACCCTAGACTGGGACGTAACACCATATTTAAGTGACCACTTTGATTTTCAAGCACAAGAAAAGACAACAGCTTTATTATGCAAAGGTGTTCCTTCAGTTAAAAACAACTAGTTTGAGATTTATATCTGCTCATCTTTTTTGAACTATGCTAGAATGCCTCATCCCCCCCCCCCCCTCACCCCCCGCTGTTAAAAAAATCAAAATCAAAAAGTAACTCGGTAACTTTTACTCTGAGTAAATTTTTTAATGAGCTACTTTTTACTTTTACTTGAGTAGATTTTTATAATGGTAACTTTACTTGTACTTAAGTAAAATTTCACTGAAGTAACAGTACTTGTACTTGAGTACAACATTTTATTACTCTTTCCACCTCTGTATATAATTCAGTTTAGATAAGGATTTAAGGACTAGATAAGGTTCTACCATCAGGTCTTCAAAGGATCCCTCATAGGAACAGCTGTGGAACCCTTAAGAAAATGTAGAAGGCTTTTGAAAAATTATGAATTGTAGAAAGAGTTAGATTATATATATATATATATATATATATACTGTATATATACAGGGTAATTAAAAAAGAATGAACTGATTTTACTACTTAATTTTTTATTAAGGAAAAGTAATACAAAACTGCAGCCAGTATTCTGACTCAAAGTCAACTTTTATTTCCTCTTACAAGTGACATTGACTCATTCCATGACGATGCTGAGAACTGAAGCAATTAGTCGTGAAATTGGTTCATTATTTTTTAATTCGTTTCGTATTACAATAATAAAATATTACGTAGTAAAATCGGTTTATTCTTTTGGATTTACTCTGTACAGTATATACTGTATGTACTGTATGCATTAAGTCACATCAGAGTATCTAATAGACCTCGTGTTCTTAGAGCGTAAACGTTCTACAATGGTGTTTTATTCTGTTCTACCTACAACAGAATGTTTTCTTATCAGTAAGAGTTTCAGTAAAGATACTGTAAAAGATATGTTTTGAAACGTTTGGATAATGTTTTTTTCCCTCCTTGGTTTGGCATCTTGTTAACACCTACAGCCTGTGATTTAACTAGTCACATTTTCCTTAAGGGTTAGTTTTATAAATAAACATTGACATACAATATTCAAAGAAAAACAAGAACATGAGCAACAACCTGAAGGATGAGAATTATTAAACCTTACCTTTTTCTTCTGGGTTTCTTCAGCTCTATGTTTCTCGTTTCCGTCTCCTTTATATGAACTCTTCTCTCAGTGTTCAGATGTTCAGCTGCTCAAATCTCCTCCCACTCGACTCGTCTTTGGTCATAAAATACAGAGGTGTGTCTGTATGTATGTTTGTGCGTGTATGTGTGCGTGTGTATGTGTGCGTGTGTGTGTGTGTGTGTGTATGTGTGCGTGTGTGTGTGTGTGTGTGTGTTGGTGCCAGCTCTGTTACTCAATACTGGAAGGAAGTCATGTTGAACCTGTGTGCTATTTAGAAAGACTGAATTTTCCCGACATGACGGGGGATAAATATTTATAAACACCAAGCTGTCTGTAAAGAACACTGTAAAGAACACTTTGAAAGACCAGAATGCTCTTAAAATTTAGAACAAAACACAGCGGGGAGATGATAAAATAGGCGAATAAAGAAATGAAGATGTAACATTTATCTTTTCCACTTTGACCTCGTTGAGCGTCGTGAGGAAGTTTTTCTAATGTTCCATATCGGCTTTACTCCATTTCCTGTTTCATCTAGAAATGCTAGCTTGAGCCTTTTTTGTTAAAGTTTATTGTATCTTTATTGTAGTTAATTGTACCTTCAAAAGCGAAATTAGTTTTTCCTTAAAAAAAAAACGGGTTATGATTTGTCAGCCAGTGTAAGCTGAGGTTGAGGTTAGACACAATAATTCATAAGTATCGTGTACGGCCTACGTTTGCAGCCAATACTGCATCAGTTCGTCTTGGGAATGACAGATAGCGATTCTATCTGTCTATTCTATTTTGAGGCATTCTTCTTGCAGAGGGAAGAATGGATTCCACTAAATACCAATAAGTTCTGGAAGCAAACATCACGCCATCTGTAAAAAAGCTGAAGCTGAAACGAGGATAGCTTCAACAACAGGACACTGATCCTAAACATACCTATGGACTACCTCAAGAGGCACAAGCTGAAGGTTTTGGAATGACCATCACAGTCCCCTGATTTAAACATCATTGAAAATTGTAGATCTTAAAAGAACTGTGCATGCAAGACGACCAAAGAATATTACAGAACTAAAAGCCTTTTGCAAGGAACAATGTGAGAAAATCCCGAGTACAAGAACTGAAAGACTTTGAGCATTTGCAAGCTGTGATATCTGCAGGAGAAGGTGTTACTAAGTGTACTGTAGGGTGCCCAGGCTTTTACACACTGCCACAATAATATATATTTTTTTCATCTTTGTTCAATTTATGACATAAAAAGTAACTATGTATCAATGTTTCCAACTGGTGGGATGGTGGCGTAATGGTTATCACTGTGGCCTAATCATCCAAGGTTAAAGTCACACCTCCAGATCTGTCTAGTTTGTGTTTCCCCTGAGAGGTTCCCCAGAGTCCTCTGGAATACAGTAGGCTCCTATAGCCTCCCCAGCCCCTGTACAGGACAAGCTCTATAGAGAATAAGATGTTAGGGGAAACTGGGTAAGTGTGTGGTACAACCTTTCTATTCTTTGTAATATGTCAAACCTTTCATGGTGTAACTTATAACTATATAATGTTATTTGAATTCGTCAAGGATCTTTAAACTCCCAAATTGGTTCTTCTTGTAGCACTCTTCAGATAAGGAAACATTTGGTTGCAGCGTTTGTTAGAAGACATCTAGAAGACGGTCGAAGACATCTTAATGGTCCTGACCAAAGGAATCCGTGTGCCAAGAAGTTACTTGTTGTAAGCACTTGTTTTGTTACTATGTTTTATTCTGAGACTGGTGTGATGTCACAACTGAAAACTCCCCAGTTCACCCAAACAAATTCTCAGTCAATCTAAAGGTTTTATAAGCCACTGACTTTACCCACAAAGCTATACCATCTAGTTTCCCTGAAACTGACCTACAAAAACATCCGGAAAAAAGTATTTAGGTCAGAAAAATGTCCAAAAATGCTGATTTGTTAAATTGTTTTCCATAAGTTTAAATTGTTTACTTTCATGATAAAAGTATTGTCAACAATGAGCAGTAGTTCTATGTTTCATATAATTAATAGTAAAAGTTGAAAGAATTATTATTTTATTAATTTATTACCAATTTAGATTATTTATTTATTTATTTAATTCATTCATTTATTGTGTTCCAGTCAAAGTGCGACTTACTTGTGCAGCATATCAGAACACAGTTCTGTAAAAGCTCCCTTTATTTCTCTATATAATGACCTGCTACACTAATGCACTTATCCCAGTGTTTCACTAGTACTTGGACACTATCAAGGTACAAAGTGAGCCATGATTGGACTGTCTGCTTTACTTCTTAAGGTTTGGCCTTCCAGGAACTCCTGTGGAAATGGCTTGGACTGCGGTCAGGACTGTACGAGCTCTGGCTCGAACTTCCAGTCGAGTCCTTGTAAGTGTTGTTGGTGAATGACTTTGTGTACAGTTGACAGACAGATGCGTCTCTTCTGCATGTTAGCAAAAAGTTTTCTATCAATTTTATCTCGCTGAATGTTTACGGGAATGACTGCAGTGAGCTCTGAGGCACCAAAAGTATGGCCTTGTTTAAAACGTTTGCATGGATCAAATGTTTTACTGCAAACTAAGAGTCTCATGAAATGAAATGAAATCACTTTTACGGTGTTTTCAGTGTTGCATTTGATAAACATTCCCTAATCACACACTATCTGCGAAGGACGAAACATTCTGTCAAACTCTTTTATACCCTGGTCATGTGACTCCTGTTCTAACAGCCTTACTCTACTAACCACTTAGCAGCTTCTAACCTTCTAACCCAAACACTGATGAACAAAGCTGCTCTCTACTGCTTCTAACTAGATTTAACATAATTATCAGAATACATATTCTTGTCTGACTTCCGGACGTTACATCACATAGTACATCTTAGGTGTGAAGAACATCGGTGATAACATCAGCCTTGCTGCCCGCAGCCTTGCAAATGCCAACCGATTCTTTCTCCACAGATGACGCAGCTATTTCAGGAGGAAGGGTCTTTGCAGCACTCGCTCTGACTCGCCCTGCTTTAACATCTGAAACATTTTCAGCTTCACACAATACATCTCCTATAGTGAACTGGGACAAAAATTTTTAAGAATTTTTAAGACAAGAAATTTAATCACAAGTCCCGCCTTCACTTGAACACCAGTCATAATTGGTCAGCATTGGTCAGTCAGCATTGCCTGTATATTGTCCTTTACTATTGTTGTTGTTTTTCATATATTTACTTTTTATGTTGTGTAAGGTGTCCTTGAGTGTCATGAAAGGCGCCTACAAATAAAATCTATTATTATTATTATTATTATTATTATAATTACTAATTCATTTATTTAATTGTACTTAATTAATTAATCATGTGAACATCCACATACATTAACCATACCTTATATTCAGTTTATTTTCTATATTCACAAGTAAATGAATTAATGCACGAATTGCATTTTACATTAAAAAAAAAAAAACATTGTCACAAACATTGAGTCAAAATGACATAAATTTCAACATACCAAACTGGAAAGACACATAAAATGTCTTTGTACATACAAGCTATCAGGCTAACATTTTAATGACAATAAACATATAAAGTATTTCCTTTAGGTCTGGTTGTAGATTTAATTCACTAATCGTCTGTGATGATGAATCTAACATGACGATTCTTCATGTACATTTACGTTTGAGGAAGGACTGCATCATCTGCTTTACATTTAATCTATAGGTATATGCACTTCTCTTTTTTACAGACTTCTCAACAAAAACAGGAATCTGATTATGCGAATCCACAAACCTGAGGAAGTGGTAAAGCTCACTGAGGTCAACACAAACACTCGCCACATTTATGAAATTATCTCCGAACCACAATGGACTATATGATATGCTTGGGGTTTGTAAACTGTTAAAGTAGATCATGTAGAGTAGTAGAGTAAACCTGTTCTGATTACACCCTGGGTGTGTAAGTGTGCAGTACAGACCACATTAATGCTCATTAGTTTCTAACACTTTTAGAGAAAAAAAAAAACGAGATGAGATTCAACTTTATTGTGTCTGTCCATGTTTGGTACAGGGCATCTAACCAGAAGTGTATTTGTTGCAGTGCAAAATAATTTGCATATGTAAACAGTAAACAGAGAAGAAGTTATATACAACGAGTGCAAATGATTATAGATGGATGCAGTGAAGGAAGATATTGTATACCATGGTTATGATGTCGTGGTTTGAGCAGGTTACATCTTATTGTTATGGAGAGTGCAATGAGTGAGGCTGTTATATACACGATATGTGCAACAGTTACGAATAGTAATTAATTATACAGTAGTTATAAAAATGGCCAGATGTGTGGCATGTCTGCTCTTAACACTGTTTATTGGGGGATTACGGGACCCCAGTGTTCTGTGCAGCACCGGTTCTGTTAGATAAACAGTTTGTTGTAAAGTCCAAGTTATCGTTGAGTTGGAGTGTTTAGTGTGTAGCAACCTGCAAGAAACTGATCCCTCAGCATCTCTTTCTCTAAACTTCCTCTACCGGTCATCAACAGGCCCTTTACTATAAGGGAAGTGAAAATGGATCAGAGGTTAAAAAAAAAAGGGGTTAAGGCACGTTCCTGTGTTCTGACTGGAATGAGAAATATTCTGGTGATACACTGTGTTATAAATCCAACAGCTCATCAGTCAGAAGATCCAACTCAATTCAATTTTATTTGTATACCACTTTTAACAATTGACATTGTCACAAAGCAGCTTTACACAATAAAAAAATTATATTAAAGTTTGTATGAAATATGAATGTGTATGAATCAAAATGATCAGACTGTCCCGGATGATCAAGTCGAGGACGACGGTGACAGCGGCAAAGGAAAAACTCCCTGAGATGGTAACAGGAAGAAACATTGAGAGGAACCAGACTCAACCGGGAACCCATCCTCATCTGGGTGAAACAGATAGCACTGACTGAAGCTTGTTAGTTTTATGTTAGTTTTATACCCAGAGTCAAGATCACAGATCTCAGCTGTGGAAGTAGAAAATGGAAGAAAACTGTAGAACTTTTACTCATTACAACGAACTCATTTCGTATTGGTTCTGCCCACTGTGATGATGGAAAAGAACTTTTATATTTTACAGCCGATCAAAGGGAAAAGTGTGAGATTTTTCTGATATAGTATATTTGCAAACAAGAAGTTTATCTGATCTCTCTCTCTTGTTAAATGATTAACACCTGGGCAAAGACCCAGATTACAAAATGTTTTTTTTTTGGAAGACCTCTTTATTATCAAATGACCTTTTAAAGAAACCTAAATAGAATCTATTACACATACATACAGTACATGCGCATAACACTGTGTTTAGTTAGAATATTTATGTCCAGATTTCTTTAGCCAATTTATTTGGGCAACATGGTGGTGCAATGTTTTCATCTTCTCCCTGTGCTTGGTGGGTTTCCTCTGGGTACTTTGCTTTCCTTCCACAGTCCAAACACATGCAGAGCAGGCTTAATGAAGTTCCACCCTGTCCAGAGTGTCCAGGGATCGGCCCAATGAATCCTGCAACCCTGCACAGCAGGGGTCTCAAACTGCTGTTTATGCAGAATTACGCGGTTGGAGAGCGAGCTAACGTCCCAGGAAAGACTTTTCCATAAAGCCAAAAAGGACGCTGATGCTGCAGTCGAGGCAAGTTATGTGGTGAGTGAGTTGATCAATGAAGCAGGAAAGCCATTCACTGAAGTGCAGTTTATAAAGGATTACATGTTGAAAGTCGCTAATATTCTATATCCAGAAAAGAAGAACTTTTTCAACCATCTCTCTCTATCGGCAAACAACATAGCAGAGCGTATTAGTGAGTTATCAATGCGCATACTCTGTGGTGCTTGACGAAAGCACAGACGGTGTCCAGCTAGCCATTTTCATCAGGGGTATTAATGACCAATTTGAAATAACGGAAGAGTTGCTGAGTTTGTGCCAGTGAACGGCCGCACATCAGCCACAGATATATTTAATCAGCTTTGAGACGCAATTGAGTGCGCTGGTTTGCCGTTGAACAGACTGGTAGGCATTACCACTGATGGTGTCCCGTCTATGACGGGCAAAAAAAAAAAAAAAACAGACTTGTACAAAAAAAGTTGTATGAAAATCCAGATCCAGCAGGAGTTCTGCACTGCTTTACACACCTAAAAGCATTTTGCAGTACTTTAATAAATGCAAGTTCAGGTGGAGGCTTAGTGATGCCTATCTTCAAGCTCTACTCAGGGTTTTAACTGTGACCTCCATTAGGGCAAACGTGGCTCAGTTGTGTGAGCAATAAAATAGTACGCAAATGTATTGTATTCATTGCATTTTGAATTTCATGCATTTAAGATTGCATTTGTTCACTGCAAGACTGTTAGTTCAGCAAGGTTTTTAAAACTTATTAAAGTTAAAATAAAGTAAGGAAAAGGATTTGCAAACTGTTAAAAACTAATATATGTAACATGTACAGTTGTGCACTTATGTGATTTAAATTAAACGTTATTATATGAATATGGAGCTTTACTCACTTTTATTTAAACACACTGCTATTATTTTGAACACCACTGTATATGTACATGTAATACTAACAATGTAGAGACACTGTTTACATTTTTTGACAGTATAATAAAAAATGTTAGTAATGTAAATTAAATCAGAACTAATGTAAGTAAGGAAATTACTAAGTAAGTAAAGAAAATTTGCAAAAACATTCTTGTTGTGCTTGAATGTTGAAATGGCCCTCACATGTGTCAATCACAGCAGTGGCCACCAACCAATTGGAGTTTGAGACCCATGTTGTAGAGTGTAAGTGCTATAGACTATGAGTCAGTGAATGAGAATTAGTGTGAGTTGCAGACATGCCAAGCACCAGGGCTTATTACTAGCAGTCATATTAGTGGGCAGGGCTTTACCGTCAACGTCTCACACAGTACAGTTGTCAATGGCAAATTGTAACAAAAAGTGAAAATGACAATGAGCTTCACCACAAACTTCAGTAAAGTGTACTCCTGCCTATAACAGAAGTGAAAATAATGTCAGTGTGACTCAATGAGTGCAATGATGCTAACGATATACACATATTACACACATTTTTTATGCTTCACCATTTGAGAGATACTTATCGTAAGGCAGGGGTGGTTTAACAGCAAGGCCCTTACCCCTGTCCTGTTTCTGTATGATATCTGACCTATGACCCCAGATTCCTCACATGCTGGGATACACACAGGAACTAAAGTCACTGGACCTTCCTGTATATGTGACAAATAACGACTTCATATCTGATCCTCTTTTCTTATTCTTGGCAATAAATATGAGGACAATAATAGCTCATACTGAATCATGTAAACAAAATATACATAAAATGCATATTTAATGTACACTTTTATGCTACATAGCGGCCGAAATAAAATAAGAAATCTTATTTTAACATAACATGAATACTTGCATTACTGAATACTTGCTTACTAACATCACGTGTATTATCAGCATGAATATGATTTAAACTATATAATTTTAAAAGCCCTGCTGTATATCCAAGCCTTTATGTTATGGAATATAAACGTATGTCTGTGACGTCTGTTCTAGTAAAGAGTAAGAATAAAAGTCGCCTTAGTCCCAGAACAGCACAACGAAAACCTTGAACAATTCCAGCTTCAGCATCAGAGATTTTCCATTTCATAAGGCTTAATATCTACCATCAATAGTCTGTACAGATGTGCATTGTACCTTAAGTTATTAAAAATTATTCCTAAGGAGGAAAGGGACTTGTAGAGGTCAACAGATCTATTTTCTGAGACTGTAGGCTGAGTGACAATAGACCAATCAGCAGCTTCTAAAAGTCAGCAAGATGATTAAAAAAGATGAACTGTATATGAAGCTGGCATTATTTATACCTTCTGACTCACTGAAATTCTAATCAATCCAATCAAGCCTAATCAATAGCGAATTTATTAAGTGCTGCAGCAGCTGCTGCAAAAGATATATATATATATATATATATATATATATATATATATATATATATATATATATATATATATATATATATATATATATATATATATATATATATATATACACTGTATATATAAACACACACAAAAACAATACAAAATACATGTAAGTGATGCTTGTTATGACAGTCCATTACCAGAAAATAAGATTTACAAGAAAAATTACTGTAATTTCATTTACTCTAAAATACTAAACTATTTTACACAACAAAAATGAGATTTCACTTAAAAGACTCCATTTAACTACAAAAATATACAATTAAAAATCTAATTTCCACTAAAAAATTTTATTTAAAAAATGTAAAACTGAAAAAAGGATTACACTAAAAGTAAAATTATACATCAAATTCATACAAAAAAATACAACTATACTATAAAATCTTCATATTAATACATAAAATGGAAACTAAAAATTAAGTTACACTACAAAAATATTGTACAGTAGATACCCTACAAGAAAAATTATACTAGAAACATCTGTTTTACACAAACAAAATAAAAATTTTAATAAAAATACATTTTACAAAAATAAAAAAAACCCAGATAAAATAAAAACAGAATGTACACAATGTTTACCTGAGAATAACATTTACAAAAGGAGAGAATGAAATGTAAATATCCAGTACAGCTGGGTTAGAGAAGGCAGCAGCAGTGTGATTATCATCGATAATAGTTGAGTTAAATTCCCAGCATATGTAAATTAATTCACATGTGTAAATAAAACTGCTGCACAAGTACATTTCTGATTTATTATTATTATTATTATTATTATTATTATTATTATTATTATAGGGATTTCCATAATAAGCACTGGTCAGTGTCTGGTCAGTTCAGGGAAGTGAAATAATAATAATAATAATATATAAGAATGAAACACAGGATGTTTTTATCATCTTTTTCATGTCTGTGGTTGTTCTGTGTATCAACTTGTGGTTTGTACTGTACACCAAGTTTAAATGGATATATTTTTTTAAGGCAAATGCAGAAGTGCATTAGCTCAGTAATGGGGAAGTGATTACAGCAGTTATTATAAAGCTCAGAAAGTTTGAGAGAAGTTGGAAAGTTTGCAACACTGCAATAACCCAAATTCCTTCTTTTTCTTGTGCGTGTCTGCCAAGGTTAACCCCTAGAGGGCGCCATGCTGATGGGGTCCCTCACCTGAACCGAGGTTTGGCTATAAGAAGCCTGGAGTTTCAGTTTAGCTTACAGTCTGTTGTGATCCTGTTCTGTTCTTGTGTTTAACTGTTGATTTTGACATCTTGTTTTTGGTTCTGCTGTTTTGTTCTGTTGCCTTTTTTAGTGTTTGCCTCAGTTCTTGTTTTGGATTGTCTTAGAGTTTTGTGTTTGTTTGTTTGTGTTTTCTTCATTAATTAAACTTCTAAATCCTCCTGCGATTATACCGTGCCTGCAAAACCATTACTTTCGTGACAGTGTCTCATTCATGAATTATGCATAATACACACACACACACACACACACACACACACACACACACACACACACACACACACACACACACACACACACAGCACAAAACATTTTAAAAGTTTTTATAGCAACATATCAACTGTAGGTGAGGCAGAGTAACTGTTACTGTACAAAGAAATCACTAAATGCTCAGAAAAGTGTATTTATCAAATTGTGTTTAATTTTCCAACAAAAAAAAAACAGATTGGTTATGGCAGCTATAAACAACAGCTCTCGTTTAATCTGTTTTAAAGTTAATAACACCAAAAACACAGCTTGTCATATATACTGTGCAAAAAACTGTTAACTAAGAATGCATTCATATATATATATATATATATATATATATATATATATATATATATATATATATAGTGGTGTGAAAAACTATTTGCCCCCTTCCTGATTTCTTATTCTTTTGCATGTTTGTCACACTTAAATGTTTCTGCTCATCAAAAACCTATTAGTCAAAGATAACATAATTGAACACATAATGCAGTTTTTAAATGAAGGTTTACGTTATTAAGGGAGAAAAAAACCTCCAAATCTACATGGCCCTGTGTGAAAAAGTGATTGCCCCCCCTGTTAAAAAATAACTTAACTGTGGTTTATCACACCTGAGTTCAATTTCTGTAGTCACCCCCAGGCCTGATTACTGCCACACCTGTTTCAATCAAGAAATCACTTAAATAGGAGCTACCTGACACAGAGAAGTAGACCAAAAGCACCTCAAAAGCTAGACATCATGCCAAGATCCAAAGAAATTCAGGAACAAATGAGAACAAAAGTAATTGAGATCTATCAGTCTGGTAAAGGTTATAAAGCCATTTCTAAAGCTTTGGGACTCCAGCGAACCACAGTGAGAGCCATTATCCACAAATGGCAAAAGCATGGAACAGTGGTGAACCTTCCCAGGAGTGGCCGGCCGACCAAAATTACCCCAAGAGCGCAGAGACGACTCATCCGAGAGGCCACAAAAGACCCCAGGACAACATCTAAAGAACTGCAGGCCTCACTTGCCTCAATTAAGGTCAGTGTTCACGACTCCTCCATAAGAAAGAGACTGGGCAAAAACGGCCTGCATGGCAGATTTCCAAGGCGCAAACCACTTTTAAGCAAAAAGAACATTAAGGCTCGTCTCAATTTTGCTAAAAAACATCTCAATGATTGCCAAGACTTTTGGGAAAATACCTTGTGGACCGACGAGACAAAAGTTGAACTTTTTGGAAGGTGCGTGTCCCGTTACATCTGGCGTAAAAGTAACACAGCATTTCAGAAAAAGAACATCATACCAACAGTAAAATATGGTGGTGGTAGTGTGATGGTCTGGGGTTGTTTTGCTGCTTCAGGACCTGGAAGGCTTGCTGTGATAGATGGAACCATGAATTCTACTGTCTACCAAAAAATCCTGAAGGAGAATGTCCGGCCATCTGTTCGTCAACTCAAGCTGAAGCGATCTTGGGTGCTGCAGCAGGACAATGACCCAAAACACACCAGCAAATCCACCTCTGAATGGCTGAAGAAAAACAAAATGAAGACTTTGAAGTGGCCTAGTCAAAGTCCTGACCTGAATCCTATTGAGATGTTGTGGCATGACCTTAAAAAGGCGGTTCATGCTAGAAAACCCTTAAATAAAGCTGAATTACAACAATTCTGCAAAGATGAGTGGGCCAAAATTCCTCCAGAGCGCTGTAAAAGACTCGTTGCAAGTTATCGCAAACGCTTGATTGCAGTTATTGCTGCTAAGGGTGGCCCAACCAGTTATTAGGTTCAGGGGGCAATTACTTTTTCACACAGGGCGATGTAGGTTTGGATTTTTTTTCTCCCTAAATAATAAAACCCCTCATTTAAAAACTGCATTTTGTGTTTACTTGTGTTATTTTTGACTAATAGTTAAATGTGTTTGATGATCAGAAACATTTTGTGTGACAAACATGCAAAAGAATAAGAAATCAGGAGGGGGCAAATAGTTTTTCACACCACTGTATATATATGAAAGGTCATATATGGTACTCACTTTTGTTGCCAGCCGTTCAGACATTAATGGCTGTGTGTTGAGTTATTTTGAGGGGACATCAACTTTACACCATTATACAAGCTGTACACTGATTACTTTACATTCTGTCAGAGTTTAATATCTTTAGCATTGTCCCTTGAAAAGATATAATAAAATATTTACAAAAATATGAGGGGTATACTCACTTTTGTGAGATACTGTGTGTATATATATATATGGTTTTTAAGCTTTTACCAAAAGCACCAATACTCTGTTTTTGGCTCCTAGACAAATTTGGGAGGTAAAATTTTGTCTCAAGTAGAAATGTTTGCTGTCTAGCTATCAAATACAGGATGTGTCTACTTTTCTCACCACTAATTAATATAGCAAGATGAATAAGTCTGCAGAATGTATTTGGAGAGACAAGCTGTGGTACAAATTGGCCACTCAGGGGAGCTGTTAAAGGTATCATTATTATAATACTATCCTGTTGTACTGTACTTAACGGATACTATTATATACAGTAGATTATAAACTTACAAACCATATAAATTAGAAGTCCCATACTTCATGTAAGAATAATATTTTCATCACAGGCTAGAACAGAATGGGTGGAGTCTCAGTTCCAACGGTTTCATCTTTGCAATCCCTGGACAATTCTGCCTGTTGTTAAAAAGGCATCTAAGATTCTTGTCTTTCCTATGAAAGGTCATTATTTCACAGTAAATAATGCTGTAATACTAAACTACTGAGGCTAGCTGAAAAACCATTCTGACGTCTGCATGGGGACTTTCTCTATGTCTAGGATTTCCCAATAAAGAATGAGATTAATTTTTCCACTGCACGAATATAAAAGGTGGACACTTTGATTATATCAGATTAGTCCTGTTAAGCCAACACCTGCTTTTGTACATTACAGAATATTCATCATTTGAATCTGTGAAGGGTCTACTTTTATTTACAGTGTGTACACACAATATCAACAAAACATTGTGCTTTTGTAAAATCAAGATATTAGTTACAGTGGAAGGAGTTTCGCTTTTCCTCAGTTTAGCTTTTTCCTACAGAGAACGGGTGTGTTTCAAAGAGTGAATTAAGTTGTGTATATAATCCTTATTCTAACATAATATATAACAGATAATATAAAACTGATATGAATTTTTTCCCCTTGTTTTGGCTAGCTTTTGCCAGCTTATATATAACATGGTCTTTCAGTGTCACTTGCACGGTTTGCTAATCATGATAACATACAGTACTCTCTTATGTACAGCAGCTTAGCAACAACGTGACTAAACTAATGCCTTCTGAAGTTACAGATGTTCATGAATATCAGCTGTGGTGTTAATGTTCTAATACCCTGTTTTGGTTCGCTTTAGCTTACGGTAGCTATTTGGTTCAGTTCTCGGTTAGCTTATGACACTTCTATCTATATTGTTATTAAGCACAAACAATTTAGCTCCCGCGCGCTAAAATCCTGCTGTATGTAGCAAATGTTTGCGAAATTCAGATATAAAAAAAAGTATGTAAAATTTTAAGTTGTATGACATTACAATAGTTTGTGTTGTCTTTATGATTATTAGTGACTGATGATGATATTATACAGCAGTATATTTTATTGTGTTATCATGCTCGTTTTTTAATTAAAATTTTTATAAACAGTTGTGACAGTAAAAATGATCAGCTACATGTTTAATAGAAAGCAAATGCAAACAAGCAGGCAAGATACAGACGGCCCTTCACTGTTTCATGGGAAACACAGACTGATGATGTCACTCTGAGATTCCTGCCCCCATGGGAACCTGGACAACAACTGGGGTCTGGATTCGGGATAAGTATCTATCTGCACCTGTGACTGTGTACAACCAGCACATGGACTGGCTGTAATTCAAAACATAAAGTAAAAGTAAAGAATAGGGTAAAAGAATAAAGCGTTCCGGGAGTGAGCAGCAAACCTGAGCTCCTACTCGGTTCACTCCTACTCACGCACAGTGCACACACTGGGGGAGGAGGGGCAACTCTTAAAAGGGCAACATACATACAGTACATAATGTGGTATACAACATAGTACTGGCCATTACAATGTCCAGGGGTTTGCTTCATAAGAATTTGATGGCATTTCATTCTTGTGAATTTAGCACGTTTCTTCTCACGGCCACCATACTTAAGTAAACATAAAATTCTAGTCTTTAAAAACTACTTTAAAAAGTAGAAGTGCACAAAAAAAAAACCTACTCAATTACAGTAACACGAGTAAATGTAATGCGTTACCTCTGCATGCTTCTTACATATTATTATAACCCAGTTTCTGCTGAATACAGTGTGATCAGACTTTAGCCAAATAAATTATTGTTACGGTTTTTTTTTTTTAAGTGTTAACAGGTTGCATACATGTAACTTACTTAGGACTAATCCGCCTATGGATACTTGACAAAGCCAGGGAGGTTTATTACAATTACACTGGATATCCAGCTCTGGTACTGAGACACCAGTGTGTACACACCAGGCGAATTGCGTTCAGCACATCCAACCCCCCAGCTCGTGATTCCAGCCTGAACCCAGATCGCAACTTCCTTGGTCACCATCGGACCTCCAGAGTCTCCCTTTCAGGAAATAGAGAAAATGACAATAGTTACATACAATTCTGATACAAGCACTTTGCATCTTATGAGGACTGAGGAATCTACTGTAGGTGTACAGTACCTGGCATGTGTCTTTGCCTCCTTCTAGAAATCCAGCACAAATCATGTTGTTGGTAATGACTCCAGGTCCAAGAAGGCTATCACACTTAGTTCTGTTAATGATAGGAACCTGTGCATCCTGCAGTACACGAGGAGAAGGCAGCTCCACTACGCACATACACGGACGTTCATTAAGTTTTTCATCAAGTATGTCCCAGCATGCTACAGTATAACACCTAAATTAGTATCTGTCTCTTTATTTCATTTTTTCTGCTCTAACTAGACTTATTAGAATCTTAAAGTTTAAACTCTAATGATTTGTTCTTTCTCTGTGTTGAGCTGTACAGTATGTGTACTGCGGCTGCCGGATCCTGACACTATTCTCTTGCTGTGTCTCCGTTTTTATCCTACGCCTGTTAGAACCCTTGTGTGTCTACATTTTTTTTTTGCTGTTGTGGATATTTCTACACACACAACATCAAGGATGTTACCCTAACAAATAATTCATGCCCAAGTCTTAGTCTTGCATCAGTAGATCATCAACGTTATTACTGTAGATTTGTACCTTAAATTAAAACCTCAAATCCTAAAGGTTTTCCTGTGCTCAGATATATAATCTGTTGACACCCAAAAGACGATGGTTGCATTTTTAAATCTGGTTCCTCTCCAGGGTTCTTCCTAATCAATTTTTTTTCTCTCCTGTCAGTCACAATTGGCTTGTTTATTATCACACTATAAATGCAAGTCTCTGTCTAGATTTCTGATAAACACCACACCAGTAGACAAACAAGGTTTATACTCAGCATGCATGGTCTGTATTTGCACCTGATATTAGCCTGGTAAATTATTAATAAGTTCTCCCTGGAGATACACCCTTAATTCTAAACCATGCTGTTAAGTGGACGTGAATTCTAATTACCTCCAGAAGCAATGTTCCCCCAGCCTGTGATCCAGCACATGGTACTGGCAGCAAAACTACTTCCTTTAGCAGCCAGGCACACGGGATTTATGTAGTTTGTGAAGGTCACAGAGGAGCTCAGGCGAAGCAGGGTGATATCATTATCTAAGGTGATGCTGTTGAACTTGGGGTGGATGATCATCCTAATGATCTTTCTGGTGATTTGATTGGGATTCACTCCCGTCTGATTCTGCTTCCCCAAATACACTACTATGTCAGATAGTCTGGAAATGCTGGACAAAAACTAAAAGTGATCAGTTACCTATTCATCTAGCTTGTGGTAACGTATCTAAATTTGTGTGATGTTTACCTGCTAAAGCAGTGTGCAGCGGTCATAACCCAGTCCTTGTTAATGAGGGATCCTCCACAGAAATGCCCACTGTACAAAGGGCTATGTAGACTGACCTGCCATGGCCACGCCCCTGGGATGGCATTTTGTCCACCCACGATACGGTTGTTTAGAGGTGCATGACCGCATACTGAGAAAACAGAGGAATCTTTTAATTGAATATTTTTCAGGAACATATTTCATGAAGACAACAAAGACCAAGAGATGTACTTACTGCGTAGCTGACCAAGAGAAACTGAGATGAAAGAGAGAAAAGAGTAAGAATGTAACAGCATATTATTTATGGATTAAAGGATGTAGGTGACCCACTTCCCACTGGCACATGACACACTGTTCAACTGTCTACAACTAATCCATTCTGCCTGAACTTTAAATTTCAACATTGGCTGTCACGAAGACCTTCCCAGGAAATGTTCCTGCAAAGAACTTCATTTAGTCACTAGCCTCAGAAATCACCAATTAACAACCAGCACCTCAGATTAGAGGCGTTATGAAGCTTCACAGAGCAGAAGTAGCAGATAAACATCTCAATATCAACTGTTCAAAGGAGATTATTGTGGATTTTGGATAATAAACGCCTTCAGTGTTGTTGTACAGTGTAGAAATAAATGAAAATGAAAACAACCACACAGTTAGAAAGTGATCCCAAGATAAGTGAAGTTACAGTATATGGTGTTTTTCCTTGCTTTTCTTTTTAATGGTTTATTACTAAAGTGGTTAAAGCTTTCTGAGGATCTTTTAGATTTTTCCTCTTCAGATATATTTTTACTATTGGAAGTCAGGCTCTTCCAGGAAAGACACACGCCAGCTTCAGAGAAAACGCCTAAATAGTCTAGACTGTCCTGTAGCTAAATAGGTGAACAAATCCCTCCCTGACGCTATGCTTCATGCTCATGACATGACATAAGGAGAGAGTGTGTAAGAACCAAATATAAAATATTATTGTTTTTCAACTTTATCATCAAATGCTTATTATACTTTTGTCATTTATTAAACTAAAATAAAACATTTCAACAACGAGTATTTAGCTTCACTTGACATCTTAGGCATTGTACTAGTACTGATAAATTAATATAATTATTGATATTACAGTTATCTTACCTTTAACAATTAAAAGAAGTGCCAAAACCACACACCCCGGCTTCAGCATGTCCTCACCTTTTGTGTTTCTTCTTTTTATCCTGCACTCTTTTATATTCTCTCCAGTCATTGTGGTCTCTGGTTCCATTGGAAATTTAGATGGACGTAGACTTCAGCAGGAGGGATATACTGGATGTGCATATACAATAGCACATGATGCACAGCTCGGATACTACAAAAATAACAGTGTAACTGAGCTGAACTATCCTGAGCCAAGTACTGTAAATGTCAGTACAATTCTGTAGACTCAAATAAATTTTTTTTTTTAAAAACTTCAGACATGCCTTGCAAGTTGAACTTTAGAGACCATGACTTGACTAAGACTTTACATGTCATTTTTAAACAGGGAATATTTTGTTTTTGTTTGTTTGTTTATTCAATGCAATGAATGTCTTTTTTGTACTTTTATACTTAATGTGAGAGCGCTCAATTAAAGGAATGTGCGCTTTCTGTCTTTCTCGCTCTCTTTCATTAGTGTCTTTAGGAGGCATAGGCTGGGTCTTTGCCCGTTATTTTTTCTGTCTGTCTGTGTGTCTTTTTTCTTTCTTTCTTTCTCTTTTCTAGTCTTCAGGACCCTTGAATAGACACGCTGGCAGGTGTGGCATGTCCACACTGATTGCAGCGTTGCCTGGCAACCATGCATATAACTGGCCGCGCCTCTGCCTGTTCAGAACTCCGCGGGGTAGCAGGCTGCCTATCTGCCTGTTCCAAACAGTGCAGAGCATTTTCATGCGGTTCTGCCCTTTGTGAGACCCGCGTTGTTACAGTGCTTTAGACAAGTGGAAGAAACTCCTGTCACAGCTACATAGGTGAGCTGACAAACCAGGAATGTCTTTTCCAAGCTGATGGGTGTATTGATGACAGGAACAAATATGTATCTTCCTGAGATATATAAAACCCTATATCACAAAGAGAAGTGAACTTTCTGCTCACACGCGATGTCTTGAAATGAGATGAAGAGTGTTCATTCCATCAACGCTGTGAAAAAATAGGGCCAGGGGTAGCTCAGTGGTTAAGGCATTGGACTACGGTTCGGAAGATCCCAGATTCAAACCCCACAACCGCTAAGTTGCCACTGTTGTGCCCTTGAGCAAGGCCCTTAACCCTAAAAAAAACTGCTCAGATGGATAATGAGATAAAAATGTAAGTCGCTCTGGATAAGACCGTCTGCCAAATGACTAAATGTAAAAAAAGTTGCATGCAGGTCACTGTGGAACAGTCTGCATACAATAACTGGCTGGAAACCATTTTCTGTGGAGCCTGCTTCCCCCAGATGTTTTGCTTCAGACTGATCAATCCATCTACCTCACTCGTCGCCTGCCCTCTGTTCTGGGTGATGTAGCTCTTCCAGATAACAGTGTTGTTTCATTAAAGAGAAAGGCAACCATTTAAATGCCTGGACCATTGTGAAACTGGCCAGAATAATCTCAGGATAATGTCAGGGAGAGCAGTCTACCTCATCACTTAGTCCTCAGGAACTATACTGTAGACAGTATGAAGTTTGAAAAACTTCCTTTTCTTTATTAGGTCAGGTTTACAAAGTTTATTAAAGTTTTTATCAAAAATGTTGGTTTGTCTAAACAACTTAATAATAATATAATAGTATTGCTTTGGAGTAAAATATTCCATTTTGTATAGTTGTGGTTATTTTCAGGAAATAAGTAATATATACTCAAATAAATATTTTCAATTTACTCCACTTGTTGGGAATGTGGCATTACTGTATCTGTAACAGCCAGTAGAGAGCGAATGGTACAAAAATACACCAATCAGCCATAACTAATGTCACAAACACAATATTTTACAAGTTTTACCACGAAGAGCTGTTGTGAGGACATTCTAGGAATAACTTTAGCAAATTGTAAAGCTGTAAAAGCTAGTCAAAGCTAGGTAAATCTTATTTCATGTGTACCAGAGTGGGAAAAAAAAACACTTCAGTGTAATGCAAATACAGGTCCTGTATATTGAAATATTTGATAGCACATTGCAAGTATACTAACAATTTTTTTTACCATCAGTTAATATAGAAAAAGTACAGTATACTAACATCATGCTTTTACCAAATTTTGGAATCAAACTTTCAAACATACTTCAAAATAATTGTGTTATAGTACAGTTTCCAAAAATATATGAAAATATACTTGAAGTGAACAGGTGGTCCAAAATTTTTCAAAGTGTCCAATGCACACTTATTTAAACTTTGTTCTTCAATTTATTTTTGGTATATCTTTTAAAAATATGCTCAAAATAATCATGGTAGAAATGTACATAAAGTAGAAATTAGAATACACATTTTAATATACAGTAGTCTCAGTATATTTATATATATATATATATATATATATATATATATATATATATATATATATATATATATATATACCCAGGGATCGAGGGCGGCATTCATCCAGACTCTTTTCTGTTCTGGCACCGAGGTGGTGGAACGAACTTCCTCTAAATATCCATACAGCAGAGACTTTGACGATCTTTAAACGACGACTCAAGATGTATCTGTTTCTCCAGTACTCCCCTCACCCCCCCCAAAAAACCCTCTTTCCAATTGTGTTTGATTCTGGCACTTAGTTATTAACCTAGTGTAAGTATTTATCCAATGATGTAAACTATAAAGCACTTTTTGTAAGTCGCTCTGGATAAGAATGCATACTTGTAAATGTGTGTGATGGTTCACCACTAGAGGGCACTGTTCGTCCAGAGTCTTGTTTATTGTAGTTTTTGTTTCCCAGGAGGCACCTCAGTCAGGTCATGAGAGTGCGCACCTGAACCGAGGTAGCTCATTAGATCTCCTATAAATAGCTGTTTATTGTGGGAAACTGGGTAGAGCATCATTTAATGTCAGTATTATGTGGGCATTTTGTTTAGTTTAGTTTGATTAGTATTTTTTGGTTTAAGTTTTGTGATGCACCACTTGTGTAAAGTTAAGAGGGCTCTAGTTTTGGTGATGTTTTAGGTTCATTGAGTCCCCCAGTGAAAAACAAATACACTTTAGTGTATTACAAATATATTGAAATCCTCGATAGTACACTGCAAATATACTAACAAAAAGTTGTACCATCAGTTAATATATAAAAAGTAAACTAACATCATGCTTTTACCAAATTTTGGAATTAAACTTTAAATATACTTCAAAATAATTGTATTGTAGTACACTTTCTAAAAATATATTTTTGGAAAATATACTTTAAATGAATGGCTGGTCTAATTTCCAAAGTATACTTATTTAAACTTGTTTTTCGATGTATTTTTGGTATATTTTTTAAAAAATATGCTTGAAAGTATAATTTTACAAATGTACAGAATGTACACATTAGAATAAAATTTTTAATATACGGTAGTCTCAGTATATTATCAGTTAAATTTAAATGTACATATTCATATGTACTTATATTTAGTGCACTACTCTCTCGTGCGCGCACTCGTTTAGACTCGTTCTTGCACGCTGAATCTCTCTCTCCCATGCATGCGCGATCTCACACTCGTTCTTGCGCGCTGAAAATCACTTTTGCCGTTCAAGATTATTTATTTTTATTTGAGTTACCCTCTCACTCTTCTATGCGCTCACTGTCATAAAGCGACACTTGCACAAACTTAATTTGTAATTAAATACATACTTTAAGCTATAGAATGTATTGTGTAATGTTTTATTGCTAAATCTTATGTACTTTGCTTGTGGCATAATGGCTCTGTGTGTCTTTGTGTAACAGCTAGAATCAACACACCAGGTTTAAACTAATACTGTACCTGTAGATTCTAATACTAATGTCTGTCTGTGTTCATACAACTGTACTGTATTTAGACTGGAAATCCCGTACTAACAGATCCAGTATGATAAATGGTATGTAAATAATGAATGAACAGGTCTGAAACATACAGTAACACTGTCAAAGCAGGGGAATTATATCCTGTCTTACCTTTAACTGGATTTGAATAAACATATTAGTCAGGTAAATAATTATGATGTTATTGTTGATCTGGAAAGGATTGCAATAATTTTAAGAATTATCAGCAGGACTATACAAACAGGACTACCTGTCCAACTCCACTCAGAGCAAAATATTCAAATAATATTAGCATATTTTGGGCTGTAATTCTTATGGTCCTGTTTTATTGGAAACCTATAAACCCATTTTTAATACATTCACTTTGGTCAGTAGAGAAAAGTGCTAACTGCCGTAAGATTAACATGATTGATTAGTTTTATTCTGATTGACTAGGGGTTGACTGGAGCATTTTTGTAGGCTGGTGCATTTATACCATGCTCAGTTTATACTAAGGGGCCCAACGTGTGCCAAGAAAATCTCCCCACACCATTACACCACCATCACCCTGAACCGTTGATACAAGGCATGATGGATCTACGCTTTCATGCTGTTTATGCCAAAGTTTGACAAAGAAAATGAGACACATAATGTGAAATGTAGGCTCAGTTTCATGTTCTTAGCTGACAGGCGTTAGTGCTGGTGTGGTTTCTGCTGCTGTAGCCTATCTGCTTTAAAGTGCGACATGTTGATGTTCAGAGATTGTAACAAGATTGGTTGTAACAAGAGATTATTTAATGAGGTGTTAAGCCTGGCCTTTCACAATCAACCTCTGGCATAAACACAGCGTTTTTTTTTTATTTTTTATTTTTTATAAATGCTCTATAAACTCTATAGATGTTTTTTTGTGACAATAACAAGTAGATCATCAGTTTTGGAAATACTCAGACCAGCCTGTCCGGCTCCAAGAACCATGTTAAATCTCTTTTCCTTCCCACTCAGATGCTTGGGTTAAGTTTCAGCAGATCATCTTGACAATGTCTACATGCCTTAATGCATTGAGTTACTGCTACTGTACATGATTGGCTGATTAGATATTTCTGTTAATGAGCAGTTGAATAGGTTTAATAAAGTGGCCAATGAGTGTAATTTCCACCAGCAAGCTTAGGCTTCCCTTTCATGTATATTTTAAGGATCCTCTCAATATTTCTTCTTATGGACATTTTTTTTCATGCATCAATTCAATTCAATTTATTTTAATTTGCATCACATAAATTAAGAGCTCTAGTGCTACAATGTACCGTAATGTACTACAGTGTTCTGGAAGATTTTTTTTTAAATTCCTTATTACATACTGTATATGTTTCCTGCTTGTTTTGTTTTGCTCAGCACAGAGAATTCTTTTGATGATAATTGCATGGTATGCGTTTAAACTAGAAGTAGGTTATTTCCGTGATTAAACAGGGCGTTCCAGTAAGATGATTGAGTAGGTTTGAGTAATAGCAACATGAGCAGGCTGGATTGATTTACCAG
Source organism: Channallabes apus (assembly GCA_030522415.1). Lineage (NCBI taxonomy): Eukaryota > Metazoa > Chordata > Actinopteri > Siluriformes > Clariidae > Channallabes > Channallabes apus. Next base: position 2,043,501 of record CM060112.1, read on the forward strand.
TGTGTCAAGAAAGAATCATATCACTTGCTGAATTGTCCTGACAAAGAAAGAGGACTGAATGCAAATATGATTCGATTTCAGTGTGTAGTAGTTGCCCTGGTCTTGTATTTAAAAGGTAAGACATATCCATTTATCACTCGTGTATTCATGTATTTATGTTTGTGTCCTGCTAATAAGAATAGGCATTGTTTAACAGTAATCGGACTGACAGCACATTATATGATGTATGTATGCTTTTTATTAAAATCAGTATAATATTTCTTAATGCATATTATATTCTATGTGATATTTTTACAGGTTCTCTTTCCCAACTAAGTGGTAGGTGACTATCTTAATCATAAGTCACATTTCAGTTTGTTCCATTCTACTCAGTCATTGATAAGGAAAAATGTAACAGACCTTCTCTTTTTTCTTCAGTATGTGGTCGTGCGCCTTTAAACAGTTTTATTCTGGATGGGCAGAACGTTTCAGAAGGTGACTGGCCGTGGCAGGTTACTTTACAGTCTGGTAAACGTGGTGGCCTTTTTTGTGGAGGATCCCTCATTAACAACCAGTGGGTTCTAACAGCAGCACACTGTTTTACCAAATTAAAAAGGTAAACATCACACACATAGTACTGTAATGGTACTTAGCAAGATAGCTAACTCAAAAATAGTACTTACTTGCTTTCAGGAGAAGAAATTCTGATGTGACTGCACATTTGGGAAAAGTGTCTTTCACTGGCATCAATTCCCACCAGGTTATTAGGCGTGTTGAACAGGTGATCCTGCACCCTAAGTACAACAGCACAACCAATGACAATGACATTGCTCTTCTACGTCTGCACACTTCTGTCACTTTCTCAAACTACATCACACCAGTGTGTCTGGCTGGACTAGACAGCCAGCTTCCCGAAAACACAATCAGCTGGGTCACAGGCTGGGGAACCATTAACTCTACAGGTAAAACTCATTTTACAAACTCTATTTTAACTTTACAGGTAAAATGTAAACACACATCCATGGCTGTGCACGAGTCAATAACAACTGGTGTGGTCTGTTTAGAGCAAACGTCCTCAACTCTAGTTCTTGAGGTCCAAGACACATCTAGTGTTTTTCCCTCACTCTACCACACCCACTTTCATTCAGAAAATGCTGGAAATTAAACAATAATTGGATGATATGGGAGTACAGGATACTGTTGAGACAACTGATTTAGGAAATTAACCATTGCTGCTGTACGATGCTGTATTTGTATTATTATTTGTATTATTTAGGGGTTTGAATTAAGAAGTGTACGCTAGAGGTCTGCGCGGGACGGTTTTTTAGTCCTGCTCCCACCCGCTCCCGCTATACAGTATATTCACTCTTTGTTCAGCCGCTGCCCGCTTAGAATAACTTACTTCCCGACCCGACAGTTGCCGCTAAATTTTTATCTGTTTCCAGAATCTCACATTTAAACCAAAAGGAATAACAAAAAAACTGTAAGGACAGCGCATCCACACTTTGCTCTGCCATCCTCGGTACAGCCTGCTCTGATGACTGTTATGCAAATCCTGCATGCACAGACCTTGCCAATAAAATGCGCGACGCAGTCATGAGCGCAAGTCTTACAGGTGCTCGATAAGATTGAATAAAGCGCAGATATGCTGTTCAGAAAGGACGTCGGGACCACCCGCTCCTGTCCAAATTACACCCGACAATCTTGTCGGGTCCCGCGGGAATGCAGACCTCTAGTGTATGCCCCCCCCCCCCCCCCGGATCCCACTGAGCTGACCATTAAATCCTAACTCTAACATGTCTGGTGCAGGAATAGCCCTACATTAGAATAGGAATTTATCTATTGGATTAGTCTCCTCTTCATAATGATCTAGAACAAAGGTGTTGCAGGTCCAGTCGTGCAGGGTAAGTTAACTGACAGGTTTAGTGTGTGCGATTAAGTCTTGTAGGTGTAAGTCTTGTAAATGTCTGGTGAATTACAAATTATGCCGGACACTGGCAGAGTTTGTCCTGTTCTCCTAGTTCTCATTTAGGTTTTTTCTTGGTCCTTTATTTTGCTTCATGTTATTACAGTAGGTAGTCAACCAGAATGGGTATTTCCGCCATGTTTCTGGGCACAGCAAAACGTCAGTGGCCAAAATAAATCTGTTGAATTTCAAAGTCCTTCCTGAAATGACCACCAGGTGGTGCAAAGTAACATTTTCAGTTGCCATAGTTTTTAAATGTAATAAATGTCATAAAAATAGTCATAACAATACAACAGTGATGGTAATTTCTGGTAAAAATCTGAGTACTTTATACAATAAACAAGGAAAATCTGAGCCAGAGCTATTGACATTTATTAGGCAATAATGAATAATAATAATAATAAAAAAATAATAACATCAGTTAAATGTTTATTTTTTATTAATTATCTTTTAGATTTTTCCCAGATTTTCTCCCTTTTTTCATGTCCAATTCCTCCCTGTCAGTAGGGGGCTCCACATTAAGTCATCATTGTGAGTGCATTTAAATAAAAGTAGAGTCTTATAAAGACTTATGTAGCTTATATAGGTTTTTTTTTAATAGTTTTTTATTTTTTATAGATTTTGTACATTAATCTGATAATAAATGTAACACCCACTTTTCCCAGTCTGTGTTCTGACTATGCGAGTGTTACACATGATAAAATCTAAAGGCTAACTGTGTTAACATTTTCTTTGCTTAAATTTGATGCAAATAAGAAACGCCTATATTTAATTGAAATTCTAAATTTGTACTGTAATTATAGTACTGAGGTTATGAATTTGTTTAATTACAATGTTTCACTTGAATTCAACTGCTATTACATGCAGCTATCACCGAACTGCGGCTCATTAATCCTTGAGAGAATAAACCAAGTCGCCAATTAGTAGTAAAGCGAGGAAGTGCATGCCCCTAATGCTGTTGTTGCTAGAGACATGTCTGTAAACCTATTATTCTCGTTGTGTACCATCTGTAAATAGTCTGGCTACTCTAAACTTCCCCTGGATGTAAGTGACCGTGTAAAATGCTTGTGCATACACCATGTTCCAAATTATTACGCAAATGATAGCTTTCCCTGATTTTCATAATTAGTCAATGCAAATGACAGTCAGTATAATTTTTAAGTCATCAACCATTAGGGTATATTTCAAATTTTATTGAACCGACCTCCTAATGATAACAATATTTATTTGAAAAAAAATAAAAAATAAAAACCTAAAATAATCCAAATTATTATGCACAGCTGAGTTAAAACATTTTATAGCTGGTAAATAACTGAAAATGGGCTTTTGTTAAATTTGCAGCATTAGGAGGTCATATTTACTGAAATCAAAAGCTATTTCAATCAAAACATAGGGACCCTTCTTTGATATCACCTTCACAATTCTTGCATCCATTGAACTTGTGAGTTTTTGGACAGTTTCTGCTTGAATTTCTTTGCAGGATGTCAGAATAGCCTCCCAGAGCTACTGTTTGGATGCGAACCGCCTCCCACCCTCATAGATCTTTTGCTTGAGGATGCTCCAAAGGTTTTCAATGGGTTTGAGGTCAGGGGAGGGTGGTGGCCACACCATGCGTTTCTCATCTTTTATTCCCATAGCAGCCAATGACACAGAGGTATTCTTTGCAGTATGAGATGGTGCATTGTCGTGCATGAAGATGATTTTGTAACGGAAGGCACGGTCCTTCTTTTTGTACCATGGAAGAAAGTGGTCAGTCAATATACTTTGCAGAGGTCAATTTCACACCTTCAGGGACCCAACAGGGGCCTACCAGGGGCCTCTCTCCCCATGATTCCGGCCCAAAACATGACTCCGGCACCTCCTTGTTGATGTCGCAGCCTTGTTGGGACATGGTGGCCACCCACCAACCATCCATTAATCCATCCATCTGGACCATCCAGGGTTGCATGACACTCATCAGTAAACAAGACTTTTTGTTTAAAACTTGTCTTCATGTATGCCTGGGCCCACTGCAACCGTTTCTGATTGTGAGCATTGATTAGGGGCCGAATAGTAGGTTTATGCACAACTGCAAGCCTTTAAAGGATCCTACACTTTTTCAATTCAATTCAATTCAATTTTATTTATATAGCGCTTTTAACAATGGTCATTGTCTCAAAGCAGCTTCACAAAAACTTAAAAAGATTTTGTTAGAAAAGAAAATATTTGGAAGTGTGTATGTGTGAGAAAAATGTGTATAGGTAACAATGAGATGAATGAATGATGAATGAAATGTCTCTGATGAGCAAGCCAAGGGGGACGGCGACGATGGCAAGGAAAAACTCTCTGAGATGACAATAGGAAGAAACCTTGAGAGGAACCAGACTCAACAGGGAACCCATCCTCATTTGGGTGATAACAGATAGAAATGATAACGTCATGTGTGTTGTGCAGGTGAAAATGCAATATGACAGAAAATCATTTAAATTAACATGAAGACCAGTTCAGCATACATAGGGACGAGCCAGTGGACAGGTGCAGAGGGCAGATGAGGTCTGGATCACTGGAAGCACAGGAGCAGCATGTGTAGCTCGAAACCGTCATGAAGCAGAATTCAGCTGGAGCTGGTCCTTCTCTGGATGCCTCAGGAACCTCGCAGAACAGAAGGGGAGAATTAGCATAGTTGCCATTCAGTATAGGTGTACTAGAGTATGAGGTTATGGGATGAGTTACGTGTATGCAAGATTAAAAAGATGCGTCTTGAGTCTACTTTTGAACTGGGAAACCGTGTCTGCTCCCTGAACACTGTCTGGCAGGCTATTCCAAAGCTTTGGAGCTAAATATGAAAACGCCTTGAGGTTCGCGGGACTCCAGAGGCACCAGCAGCTTCAAATACCTGTTTGCTGATTTGTAATGGCATTTCAGCAGCTGCTCTCTTAATCCGATGAATTTGTCTTGCAGAAAACTTCTTCATTCTGCCTTTATCTGCATGAACTTGTCTGTGCGCTAAATCAGCCAGAAATGTCTTCACAGTACGATGATCCCTTTCAAAAGCTACACTCGATTTTGCGTGAAAATACTATGGGAACATCTTTCTGTGTTGCCGGTTGTGAAGCATGTGTGTATCAAACACGCCAAATTTTGGCATATATAACCTCGGTCAGATGACGTCATCTGATGAAGTGCACCTGCAGGTTATAAATAGGAGTGAACCGGAAACATTCCTCAGATCAAAGAGTGTTTGACTCACCGATAAGATGGCTGAGTTTCAAATGAGATGTGCCTCCGTATGATATAATCCTATCGGAGGGCGTTCTCCATACTTTTTGTTTCCAGTGTTTTGGGGAAGATCATGCTCTCCTTGGGTTCAAGGAGAGTGCGGGCACTGTGACCCCTTCCGATAAGTTCATGTGCGTTCTGGAAGAGGCGCACGAGACGGACTCTCCCCTCCTATCTCTCGCGCTCCCAATCGGGAAGTTTCTCCGTCCGCCTCAGCTCGCCTCATGATTGAGCAGACCACCTCCCTTGCTTCTGCAGAAATGGAAGTAGTTCCCTCAGAACCCTCGAGTATCATTGCTGCGGAAGCTCTGGGTTATACGATGATGCATCAGATAGAAGAGACGTTTGCGGGCTATCTCTCTCCTGGGACATCAGCTACAACCCCCCCCCACAAATATAAACACAATACTTCCATCCAAGCTATGTAGACTTTCATCTGCCTTGTTGGGAAAAGCCCTTCATGCTTCAAGCAGCAGGTCAGGCTGGTGCTTCTCTGCACACCATGACGGTCTTGCAGACATACCAAGTTGTTGATCTGCCAAAAGATCTGAGGACCTCACGGGCAAGTATAAGGATCATGCTTTCCTCCCTGATGCCCCCATCTAAAAAAAATAAATAAATAAAATAAAAGAGGCGCAGAAAGAGAGCGTTAGCAGCCTCTCACCCCCTCGTAAAGACTGGGGTACGGCTCGCCGCCCTTCACAAGCTGCCTCAATTAGGTCGGACCGACACACTGTCTTCTTCATTAAGAACAAAGTGCCCTCCCTGGCACCCTCAGGAGGTCGGTGTTCTTGCTCGGCCGCCACTGTGTTTTGGGCAACACCGGTCTCCAACATGGTTAGTTCTTGGTTATCGCTATCTGAAAAGGTACAGTTTCAAAATGTGATAACGATTGTTCTCAAATACAACCAGAAGATTGGTTTGCGACAATCAACCTGAAGGACGCATATTTTCATATGGAAATATTGCCACAACACAGGAAGTTCCTGAGGTTCGCTTCGGGGCCGAAGCTTACCATTATCGGGTTCTTCCATTTGGCCTCTGTCACCCGCACATATACAAAATGCATCTGTATTTTGTATGACATAGGCAACTGGCTGATTCTGGTTCAGTCACAGAAGCTAGTGCTCCGACATAGGCATGTCATCCTAGCTCATCTTGACTCTTCAAGGATTGAGACTCAATGCCATAAAAGCATTCAATTTCCTGCTCAGAATACAACATATTTGGGTGTCACATAGGATTCAATCACAATGCAGGCACAGGTGTCTCCTGCGCGTGACGAATCCATTTCCAACACCCTGAAGGAAACCAAGCTAGGCCAGAAAGTGACTGTTCATCACTTTCAGGGATTTTTAGGTCTCATGGCAGATGCATCCATGGTGATACCTTTGGGCCTGCTGCACATGAGATCGTTTCAGTTGTGGTTAAAAACAAAGGGATTTATCTCACTGCCAATACCCGGAGGCAATAAGGGTTACGCGCCAGAGGCTTCATACCCTTTTCTATGTGGTTTCTGACTTTGGGTCCCACTCTATGTGCGTTTTTGTTGTTGGGAGACGCTAACGACAAACGCTTCCCTCACGGGCTGGGGTATGGTCTTAGATCACCATCCAGCCCAAGGGAGCTGGAGAGGCCATCTTCTCGCATGGCACATCAATTACCCCAAACTGATGGCTTTATTTTTGCCCTGAAACACCTCCTCCAGCAGTTGAGGCTACCATGTCCTAGTGCGGATGGACAACACTACGGTAGTCTCGTACATAATCGCCAGGGTGAACTGTGCTCGCGCCGCTTGAATAAGTTAGCGCACCAGGTTCTGCTTGGGATACAGGATGAGTTCCTGTCCCGCATGTCATTGTACATTCTAGCAAAAAGCCAACAAATACGGGTTACGCGCCAGGTCACTTCGTACCCTTTCTATGTGGTTCAGACCACGTTTTTTTACTTTGGATTCCACTCTATGTGCGTTTTTGTTGTCGCGAGACGCTAATGACTGACGCTTCCCTCACGGGCTGTAGAGCCCATCTTCTCGCGTGGCACATCAATTGCCCCGAACTGATGGCTTATTTGGCCCTGAAAACACCTCCTCCAGCTCGTACATAATTACCAGAGCGGACTGTGCTCGCACCGCTTGAATAAGCTAGTGCACCAGGTTCTGCATTGGGCACAGGAAGAGTTCCTGTCCCTCAAGGCAATTTACATTCCAGGGCATATGAAGTTGGGAGTCCTGGAACCTTCACACTAGAAGAAATTATGCCCTCAAGGAGAGGGTATTTGAAAGTGGTGCATGGCGAAACATGTAGACCCAGTCCACTGCTGAACTGTTTCAGTGCTGGAGTTCTGCAAGAAAGCTGTCTCGGGCTTATGCCCTAGTACCCTCAGAATGTAGGTAGCCACTATTTCGGCTTGTCATGTTCTGACTGATGGGTCTGGTTGACACCCCTTCCAAACCACTAGGGTCAGCGCCTGTCTGGCTTCTGACCCTTAAGATGTTTTTTCTTATAGTTACTTCTTTCAAGAGATCTGCAGGCTCCCGTCCTGCCTAGACTTTGCCCCTGGGCTAGTCAGAGCTATTCTGCATCCTCACCCAATCTATTTTCAGTCTCATCCATGCACCCAGTCTTCCTCGAAGCCTCCGTCCTCCGACTTTTACAGCTCCAAAGCAGGAAAGGTTTCACTACTGTCTTCAGTACGCAGTCTTCAGATTTACATCCACCGCACTAGCCAGTGGCATAAGTCAGAGCAGCCTTTTTTTTTATACCAAACGCTGTCACATCCAGTGAGAGATGCTATTGCCCTAGCCTACGAGGCACGTGGTCACACTTCGCCTCTAGGACACAGGGCTCATTCATCCAGGGGGATTGCCTCACCTATTGCCCTGGCAAGAGGTGTTCCCCTGCAGCAAGTATGTGATGCGGCAGGTTGGTCCTCTCCGCACACATTTATGAGATTCTATAGTCTGTGAGATTCTATAGTCTGCTATAGTCATGCTAAGCCGGGCTCACGGGTCCTCGAGTCAGCCTCCCAGAGCTAGCTCTGAGACCACCTTGGCCTTTGTGTGCACATGCTACACAACCTTGGGGTCCATTGGTATTCCCGTTCCCATAGCATTTTCACGCAGCATCGAGTGTAGCTTTTGAAAGGAAACGTCTTGGGTTATTTTGCTGTAACCCTGTTCCCTGAAAAAGCAGGAACGAGATGCTGCGCTCCAATGCCGCACTGCTTGCGTGACTGGACGTCCTTTCAGACAAAATTGATCTGAGGAATGTTTCCGGTTCATTCCTATTTATAACCTGCACGTGCACTTCATCACATGCTTAACAACCGGGAACACAGAAAGATGTTCCCATAGCGTTTTCACGCACCATCTTGTTCCCGCTTTTTCAGGAAACAGGGTTATAGCAAAGTAACCCCAGACGTTTTCATGAAATATCTTATGTTTTTAAACCTTGTCAAGTTCAAAGTTCAAGTTGAAAGTTAGTACACAGTGAAACGAAACAACGTTCCTCCAGGACCAAGGTGCTACATGCAACATAAATTTCAACATAAATTAACAGAAACACTAAACTAGCTAACTAAAGAGGCCTAGTTAGCTGGCTAGCAGAGGCAAGACAGATAGACCTAACATAAATTACAACATAAATTTACAAAAATGAACTAGCTACAGTAACTAAGACATGTGCAAACAAGAGCAACAACAAAGTGACAGTGCAACGAACATGACATAACATAACAGAATAATATGGTGTTGAGGTAGTGAAAAACTGTAAACATTCCTTAGCACAGCAGCAAGAATTGAGGAATTAGTGGAAAAAGTAGTCCAGTAATGATTTGTGCAAAAGAGATAAACAGTTAAGCATTTACAGGTTGGTGTGTATGATAGTTTGGTAGTGTAGGTCAGTGTGTCTGCGCTTGTGTTCATTAGTCAGTCCAGTACCAATATATTGAGGTAGTTAAGTTAAGCTGAGTGTGTTGTGTGTCTGTGTGTGTGCGCGTGTGTGTGTTCATCAGTCCAGTCCCTTTTTGTTGAGGAGACGGATGGCTTGTGGAAAAAAACTGTTGAAAAGTCTGGATGTGTGTGCCCGAATGCTTCGGTACCTTTTTCCAGATGGCCGGAGTGTGAAGAGTGTGTGAGAGGGGTGTGTCCGATCAGCCACAATGCTTGTGGCTTTACAGATGCAGCGTGTGGTGTAGATGTCTTCAATAGAGGAGAGAGAGACCCCAATGATCTTCTCTGCTATCCTCACTATCCGCTGTAGGGTCTTGCGGTCCGACATGGCACAATTCCCAAACCTGACAGTGATGCAGCCGCTCAGGATGCTCTCGATAGTTCCACTATAGAAGGTGGTCAGGATTGGTGGTGGAAGCTGGGCCTTCCTCAGTCTTCTCAGAAAGAAGAGACGTTGTTGAGCTTTCTTGTGTAGGGAGCTGGTGTTGAGGGACCAGCTGAGGTCCTTCTCCAGGTGGACGCCCAGGAATTTGGTGCTTTCGACGATCTCCACAGAGGAGCCGTCGATGCTCAGCGGAGAGTGGTCGCCTCGTGTTCTCCTAAAGTCAACAACCATCTCCTTTGTCTTGTCAACATTCAGAGACAGGTTGTTGTCTTTACACCAGTCCGTTAGCCTCTGCACTTCCTCTCTGTACACTGACTCGTTGTTCTTGCTAATGAGACTCACCACGGTCGTGTCATCAGCGAACTTAATGATGTGATTCGAACTGTGTGTTGCTACGTACACAGTCGTGAGTCAGCAGTGTGAACAGCAGGGGACTGAGCACACAGCGTTGTGGGGCCCCAGTGCTCAGTGTGGTGGTGCTGGAGGTGCAGTTCCCGATCCGTACTGACTGAGGCCTTCCGGTCAGAAAGTCCAGGATCCAGTTGCAGAGGGAGGTCTTCAGCCCCAACTGGCTCAGCTTCCCGATCAGTTGTTGGGGGATGATAGTGTTGAATGCTGAGCTGAAATCTATGTACAGCATTCGAACGTATGTGTCCTTCTTGTCCAAGTGTGTGAGGGTGAGATGGAGTCTAGTGGAGATGGCGTCGTCCGTTGAGCGGTTAGGACGGTACGCAAATTGCAGTGGGTCCAGTGAGGGGGGCAGCAGGGTCTTGATGTGTCTCATGACGAGCCGCTCGAAGCACTTCATGATGGTGGGTGTAAGTACAACGGGACGCTAGTCATTGAGACAGGACACAGTAGACTTCTTGGGCACGGGGACAGTGGTGGCCTTGAAGCACGTGGGAACGACGGCGCTGCTCAGAGAGATGTTGAAGATGTCGGTGAGAACATCTGCCAGCTTTTCAGCACATTCTCTGAGCACTCTGCCTGGGATGTTATCTGGTCCAGCAGCTTTACGTGGGTTGACTCTGCGTAGAGTTTTCCTCACATCAGCTGTAGTGAGACACAGCACCTCGTCGTTCGGAGGAGGGGTGGTCTTTCTCGCCGCCACGTCGTTCTGCCTGTCGAACCGAGCGTGGAAGTTGTTCAGAGCATCTGGGAGGGAGCCGTCACCGTCACAGGCAGGTGATGTCCTGTAGTTAGTGATGGCTTATAAGCCCTGCCACATGCGCCGTGTGTCGCCGCTGTCTGTGAAGTGGTTGTGGATTCTCTGGGCGCATGCACGCTTCGCCTCTCTGATGGCCCGAGAAAGTTCGGCCCTTGCTCTTCTAAGCGCCACTTAATGTCCCGCTTTGAAGGCAGAGTCTCGGGTCCTCAGAAGTGCACGCACTTCCGCAGTAATTCACGGTTTCTGGTTGGGTCGTGAGATGATGTTCTTGGAGACAGTGACGTCATCGGTGCACTTATTGATGTAGCTGGTCACTGATGACGTGTACTCCTCCAAGTCTGGGAAGTCGCCGTAAGTTGCCGCCTCCCTAAACATGTTCCAGTCAGTGCTCTCGAAACAGTCCTGAAGAGCAGAGATGGCTCCTGCTGGCCAGGTTTTCACCTGCTTCAGAACCGGTTTTGAACGCCTGACGAGTGGTCTGTATGCTGGAATTAGCATAACAGAGATGTGGTCTGAGTAGCCGAGGTGGGTGCGGGGCTCTGCCCGATATGCACCGTGGATGTTTGTGTAAACAAGATCCAGCGTGTTTTCCCCTTACGTTGCAAAGTCCACATACTGATCGAATCTAGGAAGCACTGACTTAGATGATGGACGGGAGAGCCGGCCGGCTAGGGATTGTTTTTAGCCTAGCACAGACTCCCGCCCGCTTGCCGCGCTTCCGCTTCCTCGCGCACCGCTTCCGATGTCCCCTCCTCCGGCCGCCGGCATCAGGCAACGCCGAGGCTTCGAGACCTGGAGCAAGCCGAGTTCGCGTAGCGTTTCCCGCAGCTCATCCTGAATGTCGTTAACCGGGTTAATTAGGTAGAAAAGTGTCAGGCTGTTGTATGTACGGACACCAGTTGCGACGATATCCATACACAGGGTAAAATCTTGGATCTCCAAGGCATTGCCATTGCAATATTTGACGCTTTTCGGCAGCAGAGAGATCCTTTTTCTTATCCATATTGCTTGAAATCTGTGGCCTGCTTAATTATGTGGAACAACCTTCTTCAGTACTTTTCCTTTAATTGGGCTTATCTGGCAAACTAATCATCACACGTGTCTGAGATTCATTTCATTGATCCTAAGAGCCCTGAGACACAATACCATGAGTTTAATTTAAAAACTAAACATTTAATGTTTATGACACTTACATCCAATTTGCATAATAATTTGGAACGCGTTGTAGTGTTCCATAAAAGACTGGTGTCCCATCTTGGGTGCATTCTCTAACGATACACTTGAGATTGGACATTGTATTAAATAACCCTGTCCAGAATAGAGCATTGAAGATGAATGATCTAATAATTCTGGACGATTCTGGGTGAAGCTAGACATTAACACTTTTTTTGTCATGGCCAGTCTCAGATGTGGATGTATGAAATGATACAAGTAGTATACACTGCTTTAGTAATCTCCTTTCAATTATAGAATTTCATCCCAAACTTGCAATCAAACTGATACATCTGGTCTTTTTTAGAAACAAAAGTGGATCACATTAACATTAACTGTAACACAAATGCAGGTTAATTTTTATTTGATTGTTTTTGTGTAGTGCCTTCATCTCCCATGCAGGAGGCAATGGTTCCTACTCTAAATGAAGAAATTTGTGGTTATCTGATGAGTCCTGGAGTCCTTACCACAAACATGATCTGTGCTGGTTATCTAAATGGAGGCCCAAGGATCTGCCAGGTACAGTGCCCTCAGCATCATGAAATGTCAACAAATATCTAAATAATACAAACTACATCAATGTTCTAGTGAGAGAATTTTTCCTACTATGTAAAGCACTGCAATTACAATTTGTTTTCTCTGGGAAAAGGGTGATTCTGGTGGTCCGTTGGTGACTAAGCTGGGTGCAGCCTGGATTCAGGCTGGCATCGCTAGCTGGCGTAATGACTGTGCTCAAAACAACTCACCTGGTGTGTATACGCTGGTGTCCAAGTACCAGAACTGGATATCTAAAATACTCAAACACAGCCTTCCTGGATTTGTGACATATATTTGATCAAAAAATAATTTTGGATCATGATTCACTATATGGCTTCCACAGTGAACCACCAAATCTAGGTCAAAATGTGTTCTTCTGTATTTTCCAATCATCAGGGAGAGGGAGAGAGAAAGATGTATGTATATAATGTTATATATCAAAGATGCATCATACTATTTTTTTTGTCTGACATGTATAAACTATATGTAAAACTGTTGAAGATATATAATGTACCTTTGCTATATTGATCTGATATTCTTGGTCAGTGTTGTAATAATTATATAAGTTCATTTAACATCAATAAATTACAAACGCATACATGAGTATTCCAGTTGTTGAGTATTTCAGTTGTGGATTGTTTGTAAACTATTTGTACTATGCATTACTAAAGCTTTTAATTGTAATAAACATATGACTTTTTTAGTGGACTGAGCACCACAGGGCTATGTCACAATGTGCATATTGCACATTATTACTCCTCAACATGACCCCTTGTCAAAAAAAAATATATACTAAGTATACATGCGCCAGACAATTTTAAGTATACTTAGTACACTTAAAGTATATGGCTGTGTGTGTAGTAACTTACATACCCGACAGTAATTAATACAATTTAAGTATATATTTAATGTATTATAAATTACAGCTATTTTTACTGTGTTACAAAATACATGATTAATATACTATGAGTATATTTTTATTGCAGCAGTAGCACGCTTCTGGCCAATTACTGTACAAATACTAAAAAAGTACACTTTGTGGTTTATACAAATATGCTTTATTGTATCATACATTACATACATCATTTAGGCATTTGGCAGATGCTCAAAAGCCAAAATCAAATTCAAATACTTAATATAGGTGAATGTGATCCATCATCTGAACTGTCCAGATGGTCATCATCTGGTATGTTCTCCAAAGGTTGCTGATTCTCCAGTATTCCTGTCAGTAACTCATCCAACACATCACAGTCTTTATTTGCAGGTCCTCCGCCAGTCTTAAACCTCTCTCTTCGAGCTTCAGCAGCAGTTTTTTTTAGGTTTATTTTGATATTTTTTTTTCACATGTATTAAATAACTATTATAAATACGACAGTGATTTTAAAAAGCCATAATGATTCTTACCTGAAGTTGTTGTATAAGTTCATTACAAATAGATGTCCAGGCATTCCTTTTCTTTGATTCAGCAGCTGATGTGTGCAGTTTATCTTCAATAACAGGATGTCTCGAAACTATTTGCTTTAAAAGACTTTTCTCATGTTCAGAAAAGTTCTTTGATCGTACTCTCTTTTCAACATCCATTGCCATTTGCTTCTCAGTTGCATACAATCTTTACTTTTTCTTGGTTCATTCCATGTTTTATAGGCAACCTCAATCCAGCTAATCCTGATTTGCACAAGTGGTATTAAATTAATCGAGAGTATTTTAGTTGAAGCCTCCATAGTCCAGGTGTTAGTAATCTGTACTTAGTCTGTGTTTCAGAAAGCCATTTTTAAAAACATGATTAACTATTCTAGATTAAGGCCTACTCCTGTCTTAATTTAATCTTGGTCTGGGAAACCACCTCAAATAAGTTTTTCTGTGAATTTAAAATGTCAACCTCTCTTGTCTCAGCTAGCTGGCTAATTAGGTTTCTAACTTAGCTAGTTAGTTTTGTTAATTTATGTTGTTTATTTATGCTATTTATGTGTAGTACCTTGGTCCTGGAGGAACTTTGTTTAGTTTCTAACCTGTAAAAAAAAATCTGTAAAGTTATGGCTGCCAGTCATTTGATAATTTTTTATGATTTTATTTTTGTGTATGTTCATAAATCACTCTAGTTAGCAACACAATGCACAAGTATTACTATTCTTATTGGAATCTGGAAGCTTCTGAAGTGCTGCTAATATTTTTATGTTTAGGAAATGTGAATCTGTCTGTGTGTCCATACGTCTGTGCAAGATTCAAATTAGTGTGATATTGTTAAAACAAATGGTTTTGCAGAATTATCATTTTAATCACCTGATAAACGGATTGCATTTTTTAATTATTCCAATAGAGTCAAGGTCACAGCAAAGGCAAACATTCACGATTAAACTTCTGTTTTACTTTAAAGAATAATTTACGGGTTACTAATTTCACTAAGAGGGACACAAAGGCCCAGTTTCCCATTAAGGGCTTAAAATAAACCAGGACTAGGCTAATTCTACTTAAATTAATCCACACTAAACACCTGACTTTCTGAGATGTTGCTTACGTTTAGATTAACTAGTTCTAGACTACAGAGTCTCAGATTAAGGTAATCAAGGACAAGTGAGATCATCTTTTGGAAACCAGATTACATTAATGTGGCTAAGGAGAGGTTGCTATAAAAACCTGGTATGGAATACTTGTAATTCATTAGTCTTAAGGAGTGTGTGGAACAGGACTCAGTACACTTAACCAAAAAAGTGATAAAGGCCAAAGATAACTCTCAAAAAACTTCAGTGAATTTGAGAAGACCCGTTTCAAACAAATTCTATCAAACTATCCTGTAATTGAAAACAAACAGCATGATTCAGGTACAGAAAACAAGAACAAGAAAGCATGGATTTCCCTATTGAATGAATTCAACTGAAATGAAAAAGTAACCAAACGGACACTCCGACAAGTTCAGGTAAGATTTATTGTTGCCCCATTCTTACAAATCAGTCAATTATATAGTGACTTTCATTAATGAAATGAAAAAGAAAACAATATTATATAGAGCCCCTACTTCAGAGTGTATATTGTCTTGTAAAGGTCCTGTGGAAAAACATAAAACCTGAAAGGGCAGTCAAGAACAGTCAAGAGGCTAAAATGAATCCAGCAGCAGCCAGCACCAACATGAACATGCAGCAGCATCCAGTCTCCTACAGTAGTTTTACTGGATGACCATTCATGAGAAACTTGCCATAGAGTTCCATGAATGTAAATTACAATATTTAAAAGAAGAACATGAAGTCAAAATGAAAATTCTTCATCTTGAGTTGTCTATGAAAGAAACAGACATGAATCAGCAGCAGTGTCAATTGTCTTTGGAACGAAACCTCAGTTAAATAATTTTTTTCCTGAAATTCTTTTTCCTGTCTATGCCAATAATTTATCACTCAAGGCAAATTTATGAGAAGTGCTGCAAAGCAAAAGCATCTCTGTAAGCAAGTCCATTTCTGTCATTGTCTAGCTCAGCGATGGGGACATGTTGGTCATCATCATCTTCAATATCAGGGTCTAATATTGTTCACATATATCACTGCCGACTTTGTGGACTATTTTGCACACTGTTGATTCACCTATACCACACAAATCCCTAGTTTTACGACGGTGGAAGGTTCCACATGCCAAAAACCTTAAAGTAATTAATATTTGTAAGGAAGGAGAAATAGGGGTGGCCCTGACTAAGTCACCTGAAAGCTTGGGCTGCAACAAACCAATTATTTCTGTTGTATTTTCGTTTGACATACGGAAATGGTCAAGAAAATGTAAATCATAAAAATCATTTAGTGGGTTGCTCCTGTCTTTCAGCAACCTTCTTTCTGGGCTTGGTGGTAGTCTCTGATTGTCGTTGAAATAGTTGAGGTAATCCATTTTCTGCTACTGTGGATGTGAGCCTTGAGGCAAGCAGTTTTTAATCTGAGGTTAAACCTGCTTCTGACCAGGTTTAGTTTAAGACTAAAACTACCTTCTTCAGAGAAAAGCTGGAAGCCTCTGCACATGATCCTGGCAAACTCCACAACATCTTCTCCTCACTACTCAACCCACCAACTCCTCCTGCCCCTTCCTCTCTGACTGCTGACGATTTTGCCACATTCTACGATGGGAAAATTGCAGCAATCTGCCAGTCCTTCGCTCCCAACCAAACTCCTACAGCAGAACCTCAGGACCTTCCCTTCCCTCCTTTAGCAGAATTCTCCAACTTGTTATCTGTTGAGATTCAGCAGATCATCTCGTCATCTAACCCCACCACCTGTTCATTAGACCCAATACCCTCCACAATGCTCTAGGCAATCTCACAAGACCTCCTTCCCTTCACCACAACCATCATCAACCATTCCACATCATCTCGTCATGTTCCTGCTGCTTTTAAGAAGGCAAGGGTTATTCCCATCCTCAAGAAACCCTGCCTGGACCCATCAGAAGTTAACAACTATGGCCCGTATCACTTCTGTCTTTTATTTCCAAAATTCTTGAAAGAACTGTTTATAACCAAATGTCTCTTTATCTCTCACAGAACAATCTTAATGATCCCAACCAATCTGGATTCAAAGTGGCACATTCCACAGAGACTGCCCTTCTGTCAGTCACTGAGAAGCTCCATGCTGCTAGATCTGCTAAACTGTCATCTGTTCTCATCCTCCTGGACCTGTCAGCTGCATTTGACACAGTGAACCACAAGATTCTATTATCTATTCTTACAAGCCCTGGAATTTGTGGAACAGCGTGACAATGGTTTGCTTCTTACCTAGAAGATAGGTCATATGAGGTAACATGGAGGGGATCTACATCTGCCCCACGTAGACTCTCTACTGGTGTCCCACAGGGCTCAGTACTTGGTCCTCTTCTGTTCTCCCTCTATACCCAGTCTCTTGGTAACGTCATATCATCGCATGGATTTTCATACCATTGTTATGCAGATGACACCCAACTTACTCTCTCCTTTCCTCCCTCTGACACTCAGGTTTCCACCCGGATCTCAGCATGTCTGGCAGACATCTCATCCTGGATGGCTGTACATCAGCTAAAGCTCAATCTGAGTAATACTGAACTGTTGTTCATCCCTTGTGACTCATCCCCAGGTCAAGGCCTTGTGATAACCCTGGACAACAACCAAATCACTCCTTCAGCCACTGCCCGCAATCTTGGGGTAACCGTGGACAATCATCTGTCATTTTCCCCACACATCGCTAACCTTACTCGCTCTTGTAGATTTCTTCTTTACAATATCAGAAGAATTCGCCCATTTCTTTCTTCACAGGCTACTCAGGTGCTTGTTCAGTCCCTTGTTAGTTCAAGATTGGACTACTGCAACTCACTCCTGGCAGGTCTGCCTCTGTCCACAATTCGTCCTCTGCAACTGATCCAGAATACAGCAGCACGTCTCGTTTTTAACCTCCCCAAGTTCTCCCACACCACCCCATTCCTCCGCTCCCTGCACTGGCTTCCTGTAGCTGCCTGCATCAAATTCAAAACGCTGATGCTTGCCTACAAAGCTAAAAATGGCCCTGTACCCACTTACCTCTCAGCTCTAATCACACCACTCAGGGATCTCACATCTCTCAGGGATCGAGGGCGACATTCATCCAGGCTCTTTTCTGTTCTGGCACCTAGGTGGTGGAATGAACTTCCTCTAGATGTCCGTACAGCAGAGACTTTGACTATCTTTAAACGACGACTCAAGACGCATCTGTTTCTCCAGTACTTGAACTAACCCCCCGAAAAAGAAAAAAAAATCCCTCTTCCCAGTTGTGTTGGACTAATGGCACTTAGTTATTAACCTAGTTAACCCAGTGTAAGTATGTATCCAGTGATGTTAACTTTAAAGCACTTTTTGTAAGTCGCTCTGGATAAGAGCGTCTGCCAAATGCCTAAATGTAAATGTAATGTAAATGTAAGACTTCATTTAGATCTGGATTAGGTCTAATCCTATACTTCTAGAAATCCGATTGTTTAAGTCTAGACTAGTGCAAGTCAAAGACTATTGTAATCCACGTGTGAGAAAGCTACTTCAATAAATCCAGGTTTAAAATAACATTTAGTCTATGACTAGGCTTAATCCCCGTACGGGAAACTGGCCCTATGTGATTTATAGCACGGGGAGAAGCCCCGGATCCATTAATGGAGATAGCTCACCAGCCGTGCCTATTCCCACACCTACAGAAGGGGAGGCCGCCTAGCTAGTGAGCTTCGAAGTGAGCAAGGAGCACTATTAAATTTGGGCGCACACCGTGACACTACTATAAAAACCTATGGTTATTTTCGGTAAAATTAGGATTTTGACAGACTCCAGGATGTACGGTGCTATAATAGTTCATCCTGAAGGCAGGAAAAGCAAGAAGATTTTTTTTTCTTCTGCATCTTGTTTTTTTTTTTTTTTAGCAAGTATGAGGCAACAGTGGCAAAAACCTCCCTGAGATGGAATGAGGAAGAAATTTGTAAGAAACAAACTCAAGAGGGACCTTATCTTATTAAGTAATGCTGTATGGTGAAAAATGTTTACTTACATTAACTAATTAATGACACTTGAGATGTGATACTTGAATATACTGTAACAGATGTGTTCACATTTAATATAATTCACCTTGCATTAATACCACATAAAAGTCAATTTTTATAATTGTTTGCTGTTTTTTTTTTTTAAGTCAACAAAGGGGTGTTAAAACACACAAAGCGGGGTACCAACTCCATCGCAGGACACACACACACACTATGGGCAATTTAGGAATGCCAGTTAGTCTAATCTGCATGTTTTAGGACTGTAGGAGGAAACCAGAGTACCTGGAGGAAACCCACCAAGCACGGAGAGTACATGAAAATTCCACACACAAAGACCAGAGGCAGGAATCAAATCCTGGACGTTGGAAGTGTGAGGCCATAGTCCTAACCTCTATGCCAAGTGCCACTGATTTTTAAAAATAACATTTTGAAAACAAACATTAAAACAATGGTAAATGTTACGTTTGTGTGTGTGTAGAAAATCAGACGTACATGATGGAGTGTCGAACATTCTCTAGTTATTAACAGGATAGCCGCGGCTGCTCATCAAATGCCCTGCATTTCATACCCGCCACACCAAGAGTCATTTACATGTTCTGGTGAATTTTGGAGAGAAAAAAAACACAGAAAAACAGAAAAAAAGAGTCTAGGGGAAATAAAAAAAAATCTCCAAATAAAGAAGTCTACAACCGGATTGCAGGGAGCATAGGTACATGAATATCTGCGTCTTATCATTGAGTTCTTATTAACAAGATAGTTTTTATTTCATTTGTCTCTGTTTAGTGGCTGGGGCTGAGATGTGTGAATGCTTGTGCTGGAAGCAGAGAAATCTATAAATTCAAAAAGGAAAAAAAGGAAAAGCTCAACTTGCCTGTGTTCTGATTTTGTTTGGTTCTACAGAGGTATGATGATACAATCCTTTACTCTACAGGGCCTTCTCCTTCTACTGTCTTGCAGCAACTTTAACTCAGTTTTAATAGATTACAACAGACTCTTTCAAATTTGCATCTCCAGCTAAATACTTCCAAAACTAAAGTCATGTGGTTTGGAAAAAAAGGTCACGCTCCATTAAGCTCTCCAAGTATCTGCTCCCTTGATGGACACCATTGGATCAGATTACTGAATATAAATATCTGGGAATTTGGCTAGATAACACTTTGTCTTTTTCAAAACACATTGATAATTTGAAGTCTAAGAGAAAATCAAAACTTGGGTTCTTTTATAGAATGCGTTCTGCATTTACATCTGCTAGGAAAACTCTGGTGCAAATGACCATTCTCCCCATGTTTGATTATGGTGACGTTATTTACAGATCAGAATGCAAAGGCCTGCTTCAAAAGCTTGATGTTCTCTACCACTCTGCCATCCGGTTTATATCGAACGCTTCTTTCAAAACTCATCACTGTACCCTGTATTCTTCTCTCAACTGGACTTCATTGCACACCTGCCGTAAAGCTCATTGACTTATGGTCACTTACAAAACTCTCCTCGGTTTGTCCCCTCCTTACTTACAAGAACTGTTACACTCTTCTCATTAATCTCATTAATCAATTTGTTTTAAAAATTCTCCTAATACGGCAACATAGGGAGAGAAAAAATTGCAACTGCTACTGGGTTCACCCTTTGACTACAGAACGTCGGATTAAAGGAAGTTTTTTTGTGGTTTTTGAAGAAATGCGAAAATTTCTGCGCAAGTTTTTCAATTACTGTCGGATGGCAGTTTCCACTTTTGATTGTCTGCTGCAGCTTTATTTAGCTTTTTCTGCCACATTTCCCTGTGTATAGCATGTAGGATTATGGGATATATCCGGTCCTCCGAAGTGTAAAATGAACGCGAAGAAAACGCACTAGAAGTGTTTTCCTTGCATTCGTTGGGATTGGAACGCAAGGAAAAAGCTGCATGCAACGTTGTTTGACGGCGTAAAACTGCGCAGCCCGACAAACGCACGTCACCAAAACCTGTGTGAACACTCTCATGGACTCCTATGTGTAGAAAACCCTTGGCACTTGATCCGCGCTCACCGGATGCTACAGTACAAACGCCAGAAAAATGCTTGATTTTAACGCCCGTGTGAACAAAGCCTACGTTTGCTTATCAATCTCGGATCTTAGCTTACTATAAAGACGTATGTTGCTGTTTTTAATTTTTTTGTAAATATGTATCTTATTTTCTTTTTGCTTTTATTTGTATTTATTTATTTTGTAATTTTGTTTATACTGTTTATATGTTTCTTTCTTAAAATGTCTTATTTTTATTAGTCCCCCCATTTCCCCCAAAAGGCCTCACCTTCTCACAGATTAAGAACAGAAACCAGTTCTTAATCTGTCTTGCCTGGTTAAATAAACGTAAATAAATAAAATTAAATGCAGAACCGGACTATTTGCTTTGCGCACAGGACCACAGAGCTCTGCTATTCAGTGAGGATGAATTGATTGTCCTGTATACAGATTAACTCCTCGTGCCTAAAAAACTTAAGAATCAAGATTTCTGTTCAAGACAAAATTTCTGCGATTGACTTACGTATACACGCAGGAGTAGCTCAACTCTTAACCAGAATAACTGGGTGTGCTAGTCCTATTTTGAAAAGTTTGATAGTCATTTTCTTTTAAATGCCCAGCTTTATTTAGACTAACAAAATGTTAGGCAAACATATTTAAATGTTGTGTGTGTATGGGTTCATTCAGCAATCCAGTTAACTTTTTTTCTTGGGCTTTGTCCCTTTCATACTAGGGGTCACCCTCTTGGATCATTTGATCCACAGTATCTGGCACAGACCCTTCTTTTCCCTTTTCTGACCGGACTTGGGGCCAGCACTGCATGGCATGGCTGGGTTGTATAAAGTATAGGTGGTCTTGCCCAAGAACACAACACTGAATGTCCTGACCCTTCTGATCAGCACTTCTTATCACACATGGCCTGGCAAATGCCCAAATGGTTTTCCAGTAATTCAGGAAGGAGGATGTGCATACTGTACATTACTGTACATGCGGTCAGTAACAAACTCAATTATTTCTACAAACTAATTCTAAATGTTGTACTATCTGCATTTTTTAATTTCTAATAAAAATCAGTAGTTATAGTGCATGCAGTGCAATTTTTTGTTGTATACTATACTGGAGTAAGAAATGTATTAAACACATTTCCTGGTTGTTGTTGTTGTTGTTGTTTTTTTTTTCTTTTTCAACTGGAATGTAATTTGAGTGGTTCAATAATGAGGTAATTTCCTTTGTGCTTTTCAGTTATGTAACAGGTTAGATCAATTCCACTGCCATTTGCTATAGATATAAAAGAGCAAAAATAGAGAGTGAGAGAGAGAGAGAGAGAAAATGAGAAGGACACATGTTGACTTACACAGAAAAAGACAGAGGGCTCAAAGCAGATATGTTGAGATGTCAGTGTATGGTTGTGGTTCTGGTCTTGTAAGTATTAGCAGATTATTCAGCAGTGTATAAAATAACACATGATCTTGTATGTCCATTCACTTGTTACATATTGTTGTCTTCCATCCATCCATCCATCTTCTTCCGCTTATCCGAGGTCGGGTCGCGGGGGCAGCAGCTTCAGCAGGGATGCCCAGACTTCCCTCTCCCTGGCCACTTCTTCCAGCTCTTCCGGGGGGATCCCAAGGCGTTCCCAGGCCAGCCGAGAGACATAGTCCCTCCAGCGTGTCCTGGGTCTTCCCCGGGGTCTCTTTCCGGTGGGGCGTGTCCGGAACACCTCACAAGGGAGGCGTCCAGGGGGCATCCTAAATAGATGCCCAAGCCACCTCATCTGGCTCCTCTCGATGCGGAGGAGCAGCGGCTCTACTCTGAGCCCCTCCCGGATGACTGAGCTTCTCACCCTATCTCTAAGGGAGAGCCCAGACACCCTGCGGAGGAAACCCATTTCGGCCGCTTGTATTCGCGATCTTGTTCTTTCGGTCACTACCCACAGCTCATGACCATAGGTGAGGGTAGGAACGTAGATCGACCGGTAAATTGAGAGCTTTGCCTTTTGACTCAGCTCCTTCTTCACCACGACGGACCGATACAGAGCCCGCATCACTGCAGACGCTGACCCGATCCGCCTGTCAATCTCCCGCTCCATTTTACCCTCACTCGTGAACAAGATCCCGAGATACTTAAACTCCTCCACTTGGGGCAGGATCTCACTCCCAACCCTGAGAGGGCACTCCACCCTTTTCCGGCTGAGGACCATGGCCTCAGATTTGGAGGTGCTGATTCTCATCCCAGCCGCTTCACACTCGGCTGCGAACCTATCCAGTGAGAGCTGTAGGTCACAGGGTGATGAGGCCAACAGAACAACGTCATCTGCAAAAAGCAGTGACCCAATCCTGAGCCCACCAAACTGTACCCCCTCAACGCCCTGGCTGCGCCTAGAAATCCTGTCCATAAAAATTATGAACAGGATCGGTGACAAAGGGCAGCCCTGTCGGAGTCCTACTCTCACCGGAAACAGGTCAGACTTACTACCGGCAATGCGGACCAAGCTCCGACACCGGTTGTACAGGGACCGGACAGCCCTTAACAGGGAATCCGATATCCCATACTCCCGGAGTACCCCCCACAGGACTCCCCGAGGGACACGGTCGAATGCCTTCTCCAAGTCCACAAAGCACATGTAGACTGGTTGGGCGAACTCCCATGCCCCCTCCAGGACCCTGCTAAGGGTGAAGAGCTGGTCCACTGTTCCGCGACCCGGACGAAAACCACACTGCTCCTCCTGAATCCGAGGTTCGACTATCCGACGGACCCTCCTTTCCAGGACCCCTGAATAGACTTTCCCGGGGAGGCTGAGAAGTGTGATCCCTCTGTAGTTGGAACACACTCTCCGGTCCCCCTTCTTGAAGAGGGGGACCACCACCCCGGTTTGCCAGTCCAGAGGCACTGTCCCCGATGTCCATGCAATGTTGCAGAGACGTGTCAACCATGACAGCCCTACAACATCCAGAGCCTTGAGGAACTCAGGGCGGATCTCATCCACCCCCGGGGCGCCGCCACCACGGAGCTTTTTGACCACCTCGGCGACCTCGGCCCCAGAGATGAAAGAGTCCACCTCTACGTCCCCAGACTCTGCTTCCTCATCGGAAGGCATGTTGGTGGAATTAAGGAGGTCTTCGAAGTACTCTCCCCACCGACCCACAACGTCCCGAGTCGAGGTCAGCAGCGCACCATCCCCACTATACACTGTGTTGACCATGCACTGCTTTCCCCTCCTAAGACGCCGGATGGTGGACCAGAATCTCTTCGAAGCCGTCTGGAAGTCATTCTCCATGGCCTCCCCAAACTCCTCCCACGCCCGGGTTTTTGCCTCAGCAACCACCGAAGCCGCGTTCCGCTTGGCCTGCCGGTACCTATCAGCTGCCTCCGGAGTGCCACCAGCCAAAAAGGCCCGGTAAGACTCCTTCTTCAGCTTGATGGCATCCCTTACCGCCGGTGTCCACCAACGGGTTCTTGGGTTGCCACCGCGACAGGCACCGACCACCTTACGGCCACAGCTCCGGTCGGCTGCCTCAACAATGGAGGCGCGGAACATAGTCCATTCGGACTCAATGTCCCCCACCTCCCCCAGGACGTGGTTGAAGCTTTGCCGGAGGTGGGAGTTGAAGCTCGTCCTGACAGGGGACTCTGCCAGACGTTCCCAGCAGACCCTCACAATACGTTTGGGTCTACCAGGCCTGACCGGCATCCTACCCTGCCAACGGAGCCAACTCACCACCAGGTGGTGATCAGTTGACAACTCTGCCCCTCTCTTCACCCGAGTGTCCAAGACATGTGGCCGCAAGTCCGACGACACGACCACAAAGTCGATCATCGAACTGCGGCCTAGGGTGTCCTGGTGCCAGGTGCACATATGGACACCCTTATGCCTGAACATGGTGTTCGTTATGGACAATCCGTGACGAGCACAGAAGTCCAATAACAAAACACCGCTCTGGTTCAGATCGGGGGGGCCGTTCATCCCAATCACGCCCTTCCAGATCTCACTGTCATTGCCCACGTGAGCATTGAAGTCCCCCAACAGAACGATGGAGTCCCCAGGAGGGACGCCCTCTAGCGCCCCCTCTAGAGACCCCAAAAAGGGCGGGTACTCCAAACTGCTGTTTGGCGCATAAGCGCAAACAACAGTAAGGATTCGTCCCCCCACCCGAACGCGGAGGGAGGCCACCCTCTCGTCCACTGCGGTGAACCCCAATGTACAGGCCCCGAGCCGGGGGGCAATAAGTATGCCCACACCTGCTCGGCGCCTCTCACCGGGGGCAACTCCAGAGTAGAAGAGAGTCCATCCCCTCTCAAGGAGACTGGTTCCAGAGTTCAAGCTGTGCGTAGAGGTGAGTCCAACTATATCTAGCCGGAACTTCTCAACCTCACGCACTAGCTCAGGCTCCTTCCCCGCCAGAGAGGTGACATTCCACGTCCCTAGAGCCAGCTTCTGCAGCCGAGGATCAGACCGCCAAGGCCCCTGTCTTCGGCCACCGCCCAACTCACACTGCACCCGACCTCTTTGGCCCCTCCTACAGGTGGTGAGCCCATGGGAAGGGGGACCCACGTTACCTCTTCGGGCTGTGCCCGGCCGGGCCCCATGGGTGCAGGCCCGACCACCAGGCGCTCGCCATCGGGCCCCACCTCCAGGCCTGGCTCCAGAGGGAGGCCCCGGTGACCCACGTCCGGGCGAGGGAAAACGTTTACCAAAGTTTGTATTCTTCATAGAGGTCTTTTGAACCACTCTTTGTCTGTTCCCTCACCTAGGACCAGATTGCCATGGGCGACCCTACCAGGGGCATGAAGCCCCCGACAACATAGCTCCCAGGATCATTGGGACACGCAAACCCCTCCACCACGATAAGGTGATGGTTCAAGGAGGGGCTGTCCCTGTTGTCTTCTATTTTATTATATTATGTACTTATCAATAATTGAATATTTCTACTGTAAAGTCTAAATATTGTATTTTGTGACACAGTGTGTTCTTTCTCTCATTTCAGGTGCCTATTCGCAGCTCAATGGTAAGTACTTCTCTCACTCTTAAACACTCTCAGGCATTGAATTTTCTTTGTTCTGTTCAGCGAGATTAAGATTATGCTTGATATTTTGACAAAGGGACTTTGTTCTTTCTCTCACACTACACTGTGTGAAAGGGTCAGTTAAATTTGATTGACATTCCTGGAAAACTTTATATACTGTAAATATATACTTAAACATGCTTATCAGTCATACCCTCTCACAAATATATTTAAAACATGCTTATTTCTTTCTTCATCCCTTCAGCAGAACATACAGACACACATGCATGGGTCTTTGTGAATCATAGAACTAAATATAATCATCATTTATTTATTAGGCAAATTTCGTTCAGAGAGGTGTTTTATTTGCAACATCACATGTTTCATTAGAAATAGGGTTTGGTTGCTAATCAGTGACATGAAATACAACAGTAAGTTTGAAGTAACTACAACTATAGACCAAACTACCAGGCATTCATTTATCTGCTGAATCAGGAAATTCCTCCATACTGTATGTAGAACTTAAGGCTTATACATACGTAGTTGGGGATCATGAACATGAAATGGGGGTATACATGGTATTCTAATGTATGACTTTTTAAATGAATGTTTGTTCATGTGTGTGTTTGTCTGTAGAGAAACTGCCATATCCTGGTGTGCTGCAGGAAGCCATGGTGCCCATTGTTTAAAAAAAACAAACAAACAAAAAAAGCTTTGTAATTTACTACTGGGATTTAAATCTGTTACCCCAAACATGATCTGTGCTGGTCATCTACAAGGTGGCAAGGACACCTGCCAGGTACACATAGATATGAATTATGATAGTGTAAGCAAATTTTGATCAACATATATTTATGCAAGTAGAAATATAGTATAAAAGAGAGGACAAGAGTTAGGAACAGCGAAAATGGGGGGGACTGGAAAAGTCCCTAGAATCTGGGGAGCATGACAGGTCGTAAAACATAGACCAGATAAGGCGCCAGGTGCCGGACTTGCTGAAACTGAGCACACACACTTAAGGTGCCGGACGTAGCGAAGAAACTGAGCACACACACTTGGTGAAGAGTGGGGGGGAAGATCGGAAGTACATAAAAGGATAACTAGATGAGGTAATGAAAATATGGAAGGACCAGAAACTGGACATAGCTGGAACCAACAGATGACCAGATAAGATAAGGGAGACATAAGACCAGAAATCAAAAATAATTGGACGAACCTGAAAGATTAATGAGGGAAAGAACGGATGGTCAGGCCGTAGAAACTTGATAAGAGGGGGGCTAACGGGGTGACTATGTAATCAATCATACATTAAAACCAAAATTCAGAAGGATCAGGAGACAATGTGTGTATGTGTCTGTGCGCAGGTGGCCGGAATCTGCCAACAGAATGTGTGTGCGCAGAGTGATGAGGGAGAAACACAGAGCAGGGGTTTCTCCTATGTGTGTGTGAAAATGGCCTTGGCCACAGACTGGATGGGCAGATAAGAAATAAATCAGAGCCACAGAGAGTTTTGTGAGTAATATTTTAATAAGAGTAAGACACTGGATAAAATAAGCGTATCTACGTGGTAATAACATAAAATGCTTACAAAAGTATAAAAAGGCCCAACAGAAAAAAAACATACAAAATAGGGGGCTATGGGTAAGCATCTAGAGAAAGTAAATTACATATTAAGCCTTCCCGGGCCTAGGACGACTCCTAGAGGAAGGTCAGTGAGAGGAATGAACACAGAGACCCCACGGTTTGACATAGACACAGAGGCCTGAGGAAAATCTGTTTGAACACCAATGGAATTAGTTTCATTGGTCTGTGTACTAACAGACACGTTTGAATCAGTCTGAGTACTCACACTTACTTTAAATCTAGGCCGTCTGTTGGATGTGGCCCTCACTGGCTGAAAAGAACAGTGAGGGCTCTCAAAATCCAAGCGTCGTCTCTTAGAAGGAACAGGCTTAGACTCATCCTTTCTAAAATAAGTAAGTCCTTTATTTCGTAGATACTGCATCAAAGATCCAGACAATTCGGAATCAGATCGGACAGGACTCACGGAGGTCGGATCCAACACAGGCTCAGTCGGGTTGTAGTCCTCAGAAGGAACACGATCTGAACTGTCCTGGCTGTCCGAATCATCCACAGAGATGATGTCATCCATGGAGAAGTTGCAGTTAGCTATAAAATAGAATAAAATGTATATAAACATTGAATAGGGTAAAATAAGGCAAATAAGTAATAAATAATAAATAAATTAAGTACAGTAGTATAAAGGAGATGCTTACCCATGACTGGTCTTTTGAGAAATGAAGAATAAACCAAAGAAACACAAGGAAAAAGTCTTGAAAACAAGCAACACCCCTATATTTTATAAAAAGATATGAAAAGTGTAAAGATAATAGAAAATAATTATTAATGAAAATAAAGTATAATGGAGAAAGTTATGAGCATGGAGAGGAGTCAGATAGCGAGGTGTATGATGTAATGGTACAAGATAAGAAAAATTTAATTATAATGGAAGAATTAATTGATAGAAACTGGAATAAAACAATTGATAGAACTGGATTATAATGGAATAAAAATTTGATGTGGTCAGCAAAAAGAGTGTACAGAGGAGGGGTCGGGAAATTCCCCGGGACTCCCCCCTCCTTCTCATGAAGTGTATAAAAGGTGTGTGTCTTTTACTGTGAAGTCAGTCTGCTCTTGACAGTGCTTGTATTTATGACCTAAGCATTGCAAGTGCGGCTCACTGGGTTTTATTGCTGCAATAAATCCTCTTACTTCTTCCAGTTCTGTGTGGCGTCTGAAATCTTTTTAATTTTGATTGTAACTAATTTGTTAACTGTTTGATATTTTAAATTGTAGGCAACATTCAACAGGTGGAAGAATTTTCTCCCACAATAGTATGAATATGAATTATCTGAATTACATGAAATATAAAGTATCTGAATAATAGAACTTAGCTTAACCTTCTAGTTTCACATTTCTTTATTCCTTCTTGGCAAAGGGCCATTCTGGAGGTCCACTGGTGTCTAAGCAGGGTGAAGTCTGGGTACAGGCTGGTATTACTAGCTGGGATAAAGGCTATGGTCAGCCTTATAAACCTGGTGTGTACACCCTGGTGTCCCAGTATCAGTCTTGGATATCTATCTGGCTTTGTCACATAAGACATTATTTCTTTAGGATACATAAATAAAATACAAAATATTCTAAAGACAAGAGTCATTGACTTACAGTGAGTCATAATGTGTTCTTGTGTACTAACACAGTAGGACCTGTGGCAAGGAATCAGACAGTATTAAACCACTTTATTTAAACTGTACCCAGATGGCATCTGTACCCTTTATCATCCGAAATTTGCTGGTATGTGGACGGAAAGCTGCAGCATCTATGACTTGAATGATTTAAGGGGAAATACGTGAATTTTTATATATTTTTTTATTTAGTGGCGGAAACGGGCTTCCATAGGTTTATTCCGAAGAATTACGTGAAGAAAAAATATCTGACGTTAATTAAGTGTAATTGGGAAAAGACTGGTTTATATTTATTAAATTATTGTAATTGTTTCTTTTAACTTACGGCTTCAGCTATGCAAGAATTGGATGCTGAAAAATTAATCAAAGATTTCCTTCGCTTGGCCCCAGCGGGGATGTAATTTATTGTTATTTCTTATGCATGTACACACAAAAAAATGCTGGGTTGTTTTTTCTACTAAGATGTCTGAGCTTTTTAGCTTTCTCTGTAGAATGTTTGCAGGGTTACGTAGATGTGAAGTGATGAATGAACGCTAAACTGTTAACTGTAGTGCTAGCATGACGCAGGCATTTAGTTAGGTTGCTAGCGTTAGCAGCCACATATCTTTTGCCTCTTTTCCACTGCATAGTACGGCACAGCACGGTTCAGTACAGCTCACTTCGGTTCGGCTCAGTTTGGCTCGGTTTGCGCTTCCACTGCAGTTTAGTATCGCTTTAGAGTGGGCGGGATTATTCACGTGTCGTTTTAGTCGCGGCGCCGCTACTGCCGTGACATCATCGTAAACGCGCCACAAACAAACACACAACAATGGAGCATATCGACGGCATGGTGTTCTTCATTCTCGGCATGTGGATGTTTTTAACAGCGAGATGAAGGAGTTTGTTTCAAAAGAGGCTGATGGCAGCCAAAGAAAATTTTTGGTTAATACAAAAAGGTGCGTGCGATCCTTCGCTGGCTGTTTCTAAATATAGCGGTTCTGTTGTGTCTCGTGTCGCAAGTTCGGTGACGCAGTAATGACGATTTTCTCCAGCCAATCAGTGACCAGCGGAGTTTACACGTCATGTTTTGGTAACGGTTCGGCGCGCTTGGAACCTCGGCTGAGGTGGTACTAAAAAAAGGACCAGGTACCAGGTACTGTTCCCAGTGGAAAACCCCCCAAAAGTGAGCTGAACTGAACCGTGTCGTGCCGTACTATGCAGTGGAAAAGCGCCATTTCTAAATAGAAACGAAATAGTGAACATAAATGTCACCTGCTGTTTAGTGATGTTTAGTCACGTTATTTTAGTTTAAGCTATTTCTTGTATTTTTAATCACACTTAAAATACCGACGGTTATATGCGCGTGCTTAATCTGCGGTTCGGTTCTGGTTCCGGTCGGTTCTCATGAGTTGTGAAGCGAGAGGAACAAAGTATAAATATTGTTCATTTGCTAAATTAAGTATCATGAATTTTAATTGAATATCTATCTCTGTATTTTTTCACAGCAGTTTGTGACTGAAAGTGTGTCTGCATCTGACTTCAGGAGTTTCCTGACCAACGGATCTAACGGTCATATTTAAAAGTCATAACGTTCAGTTATAAAGTACAAAACGTTTCTGTTGGTGTTTAATTTTTTTTCAATGATTAATACTAATTTGTGGCGGCACGGTGGTGTAGTGGTTGGCACTGTCGCCTTGCACCTCCAGGGTCTGGGTTCGATTCCCCGGCCAGGCTCGATTCCCATCTCTGTGTGCATGGAGTTTGCATGTTCTCCCCGTGCTTGGTGGGTTTCCTCTGGGTACTCCGGTTTCCTCCCACAGTCCAAAGATATGCAGGTTAGGCTAATTGGCGTTCCCAAATCGCCCGTAGTGTGTGATTGGGTGTGTGAGTGTGTGTATGTGTCCTGCGATGGATTGGCACCCTGTCCAGGGTGTACCCCGCCTAGTGCCCGAAGTCTCCTGGGATAGGCTCCAGGTCCCCCGCGACCCTGAACACAGGATTAAGCGGTATAGAAAATGAATGAATGAATGAATGAATGAATGAATACTAATTTGTGGTGTTTTCTGTTTTGTACATCTTTTCAAATTGAGACCTCATTTGTAAGTTGCTGCTGGTGTAAAACATTAAATATAAAATAAAAATCTCCATTTTATCCTGTTTGTCTGATTCCTTCGTTCACAGAATTCTGCTGACCGGTTAATTATAATTAATATCTGGTTCCTTTAATGTTGGGCACACAGCACCTGACCAAGTGCTTTAAATGTGCTTCCTTTGCTGAGAATAAACAGGCCTCATTCCTCTGTGTGTGTGTGTGTGTGTGTGTGTGTGTGTGTGTGTGTGTGTGTGTGTGTGTGTGTGTGTGTATGCATGTTTGTCTCTCTTAGTTTGAGGCCCTGACTGGTAAGTGTATCGAGGTGTGGCAGACACAGCAAGCAATAACTCTTCTTATTTTAAACCTAACAATGAGTAAAATTCACAAGACATAATGATTGAAAAACTATTTTAATGAAATAAGGTAATAATCTAAAAATGTTTTGTACATTTATGAAATGATGACTTGCCAAACAAGAGCTGTATTTTGCTATTGCTGCTTAAATGTAAGCAGTTAATTAAATTAATTACATTAAAATATGTAATCTTTGGTACATACAGTACTAGATATTTATCACAAAAGGTCATTATTATATCAAAGATAAATTACAATGCTCTTCAATGGATTGGCACTCTGTCTTGTGCTCTAAGCCTCCTTGGATAGGCTCCAGGTCCCCGCGACCCTGAATACAGGATAAAGCGGTATGAGAGTGAGAGAGATCAATTACAATGGCTATGTAAAAGTAATTCAATTTGTCTCAGTAAGAAACATAAATACAAACATGTATATTAAAACATATACAGATCATGTAACATCAACATTATTGATTAAATAAAATAATTTAATTCTGCTTGATCCATCAGTGCTGCCACAGGTCACACCTCTGTTTTAGTACCTGGAAAGACACAAAACAACTGTAAGCGAGATTTAGTGTTTCACTGTAAATCTATGACTCATGTGTGGAGAATATTTTGATTGTATTGTTATTTATGTATCATGAGAAAATAATGTCTTACTTGACAAAGCCGGGTAGATTTTGTGTGATGATGCTAGATATCCAAGACTGGTACTGGGACACCACCGTGTACACACCAGGTTTGCTTGCACAGCCCTCACCCCAGCTAGTGATACCAGCCTGAATCCAGGCTGCACCCAGCTTAGCCACCAAGGGACCTCCAGAATCGCCCTTTACAATGAAACAAATATCATTTGTTTTTAAAGTTGTTAATAATGCATCTAGGGTGAAATTTTCAGAAATGTGTTCATATTTTATCTGTGTGTACCTGGCAGGCATCCTTGCCTCCTTGTAGATTACCAACACACATCATGTATGGGGTAATGGAACCAAGTCCCAGTTGAAAATCACACAGACTTTGGCTGACAATGGGCACCATGGCCTCCTGCAGCTCACCCGGAGATGGCAGTTGCACTACAACACAAGAATACAAGAAATACCATGAATTAGAACTCTTTACACCCACGGGTTCCTAAAGAGGAATCATACAGTACATAAGCTTTCATCCTTGCCTAGTGAGGAGCAATGTGCGTGAACAGAAAGTAATGCCTGGCAGCTGTTTTAAAATCGCTGTAGTTACATCACACTAATTGCCGTCGTTTGTTTCTGTTATTAGAAACCAAACCCTGAGCACCTCTACTTCTCCTGAAACATGTATGTGATGTTGCAAATGAAACACCTCTTTGGTTGAAATTTGCCTAATATTTTTGCCTAAATATAATATAGTTGGTATAGATGATGCACAGAGATCTGTGTGTGTGTGTGTGTGTGTGTGTGTGTGTGTGTGTGTGTGTGTGTGTGTGTGTGTGTGTGTTTTACCTCCACTAGCAGTGTTCCCCCAGCCTGTGATCCAGCAGTTGGTGCCAGATGAAAATGTGCTGCCTTGACCTGCCAGACACACTGGAGTGATGAAGCCGTTAAAGGTGACTGAGGAGTTCAGAAGAAGAAGGGCAATGTCGTTGTTAAAGGATGCGCTGTTGTATTGAGGGTGAATGACCACATTTGTAACACCTCTTACAATTTGATTGGGATTAGGGCCAGACAGTGTCTGTTTCCCCAAATACACAGTCAGGCCAGACATGCTAATTCTAAAGGGATGAAAAAAAAACGTTAGGTTTTTTTTTTAAAAGATGAATATTTTGTATAAGTTGTTAAGTTGTCCAGAAATAGGTATGAAATTTAACTGACCTGTTGACACAATGTGCTGCTGTCAGAATATAGTTGTTGTTGATGAAGGATCCACCACAGAAATGGCCGCTGTAAGTGGGACTCTGTAAACTAGCTTGCCAAGGCCAGGCCCCAGACGTGGCATTCTGTCCACCCACAATACGGCTGTTAAAAGGCGCCTTACCACAAACTGAGAGAAGATAAAATGTAATATTTTATTGTTAACCATCATCTTAATCTCACTGAGTAGAAAAAAGGAAGTTCAATGCCTGGTAGTGATTAAGTTTGAGAGAAGTACCTACCATTGAGCTGAGAAAAGGAACCTGAAATTAGAGAAAAAACATGTCACAAAATACAATATGCAGACTTTACACAAGAGATATGCTGTTATTGAGCAGAGTGCAATATACTAAAATAAAACACAAGATATAACACATAGAATTTACTATATCAAGTGTTATATTAAACATAACATACTAAAGAATCCACTTATACTGATCACTGCAAATTCCTTACCTTCCAAGTACAAGACCAGAACAAAAAACACACACTGAAATCCGAGCATTTTTGCTTTCAGCCCGTCTTTGTCTGTAGTAGTCAACAGCTGTTTGTCCCCTCTCGGTTTTGTCTCCCTTATATCTACCCAGTGCTACAATACCAATGGTATTGGTCTAACCTGTTATGTGACTTGAATGCTTTTAGGAAATAACCTTATTACTGAACCAATTATACTGTATATCCTGTCAAATGACATTCCAGGTTAAAAAGATCATGAATTACTGGACAATCACTAAGGTAGTAACCAGGTCATATGTGTTCACTACTGTACGTGAAGCTGTCTAATAAAATTGGCATCAAACACTGGGGATAATGTTTAATTTTATGTTTAATTTAGTACAATCTTCAATAATGCTTGTTATCTACCAATAATTTTTCATAAGAAAAAAAGGGAGGCCTGCAAAAAGACATGCAAACTGTGCCAGGTCTTACAGATTCGCAGTGTAATTCTCTATCATGGTCAAGGTGTGATTTGTCCCAATTTGCGCCTATATTTATTTATACCTGTATGGGTTTTCTCAGGCAATATCATACTAAAAACATAGACAAATTAAACTTTGTAGAGGCTGGCAGTAGTGTGAACCATATAAATGGAGAATATCTCTAAGTGAGCTGCACTGCAGTGGATGGATGATAGACCATTGGTATCATTTATATGGACCTTTTGCCAAACCATCGTTGTGAAAAGAAAAAAAATACATTGTCACCAAACAAACAGGTCAAGAGTAAACAGAATTGACAAAGTCACCAAGTTGCACAAACCATTGGAGAAAACATTAAAGTCTAGTGTGGATCTACTGTATGTCCATTCATAGTCACAACATACTATGGACTGCCGGTCTTAGTATAATGCTGTCATGTTTTCTTCTTCAGAACTATTCCAGGTCCAATTCCAAGGCCAGTGGCAAGAGATCAGACCTCTTACTGAAGGTTCAGAGGTTCAGACCTCTTACTGAACTTCCCAAGACAAACCATGACACCACCATACAGTGTGTGGCCGAAACCTTTGCCTGCTACCTTTTCCATATCTGTTCATTATCTATTAGATGTTAGAAACTCATAAAAAATTGTTTTTGACTGTGGTCATCAGCTCAATTCCCCAATTCTAAACATGCTAATCATTCATGGAACATTTACATGTTAACATCAGCTTATCTGTAGCCATTCACAACTATAGGTCTTATATCATTGCATCATTTAAATGAGAAAGATAAGGAATGCTTATGTGCGTTTGTGAACAACGCTCATAGAAAATGGGAATTTTTCAATTTAGCTTATCTCCTATTTCCAAGAGAAAATAACATCTATGGATGCAAGAAGGATGTTCTTTGACTTTGCTTTATAAACTTTGCTTTAAGAAATAAACACAGTTAAACTAATAATTTGTTAAAAGACAGCTTTTATTACAGTAATCAGTCTTTTTTTTGGTATGATAGTCTATAAGCATGGCACATTTTGACTTTGCCAATTTTTGCCAACTCTTTTTTGCAAAAACTCTAAATCTGTCAGTTTGCAAGGGCATCTCCTGTGCACAGCCCTCTTCAGATCACTCCACAGATTTTCAATCAGATTCAGGTCTGGGCTCTGGCTGGGCCATTTCAAAACGTGCATGCTTTTGGTCATTGTCATACTAAAATATCAAGTTCCTCTTCATCTTCAGCTTTTTAGCAGAAGCCTGACGGTTTTGTACCAACATTGACTGGTATTTGTAACTGTTCATAATTATCTCCATTTTGACCAAGGCTCAAGTTTCAGTTGAAGAAAAACAGACCTAAAAGCATCATGTTGCAACTACAATACCTCACTGTGGGTATGGTGATCTTCTGGTGATGTGCAGTGTCGGTTTAGCGCCAAACATACATTTTGGAATTTTGGACCATAAGGTCGTATAAAGCCAGTACTTACCAGAATTTCCGGGAAGTTTCTTTATTGTTGCTGTAGACCTATTGGCTGCCTCCCTGATCATTAAATTTAATTATGTAAATTCTTTTGTAGCCTTCTTCTGACTGATACCTTTTAACAATGAGATTTCTGTGATACTTTAGAAGCTCTCTATGGACAAAGATTTTTGTTTAAGATGCAACTAAGAAAATGCCTTTATTTATGAATTTTTCCCCCTTTATTTATTCTCCCTCAGTTAATGGCTGAGCTCTGTAGTCCTGGTGCCCAAAAGCAGATGGTCCGGTTCTGGACTCATTTATGGGGTTATTCAAGAAAACCATTTTCTCTGCGGTATTGGTGGGAGTTTACACACAGATAAAAACAAAGGTCTCATTTTCATGAAATGAAACTCTTAAAAGTCTTTTATTTAAAACTTCTTCTACAGTATAATAGATAGGAATACAATTGCAAGAAAACAGTACAGCAACCCCACTTGTTTGGTTCTGGTGTATAATCAAACAAAATCAGGACAGAGAAGTTGTGGTTGAAGTGGACACATCAAGGTTGAAGCTTGATGGACACATTCAGTCCCCTATTTTAAATGTAACATTATGTGCAAAAGTTTGTTATAATTCAGGAAGTATTTAAAAAATCTTAGCATTGATTCCTGGTTGTGTTCTTTTGTCATGTAAGTTGAGTTATGACAATAATTACATGTCAAGTATGTTGACCGTAAATGCTATTATTGTTTCAGCAACAAAAAGGTGAGTCCTGGGTTGGGCATTCCACGTCAGTGATGTTATGGAATATTAAACCAAATTATGTGCATTTCACTTTGCTTTAGGCACTTTACAGATAATTGGTCTCCTAGGTATGGAATGTTAAAAACATATACATATATATACACACACACACACACACTATATATATATATATATATATATATATATATATATATATATATATATATATATATATATATATATTAAAAAGCGACATTTATGCTACTTAAAACTTAAAACATTGTTACTTTCTTAAAACATGGAAATACATTAAATAGTAATTGTGGCATGGCATATTCTGGGCACAAAATTCAGATTTGACTTTTAATTCAATTCAATTCAATTTTATTTGTATAGCGCTTTTAACAATTGACATTGTCGCAAAGCAGCTTTACCCAATTATAAGAATTATGCAAGTATAAGTTCGATAGAGAGACAGGGCGAGTTAAATAGAGAGGGGGAGAGAGTTTTTGTGTTTTTACACACTTTATTGTGACAAATAGGGGAAGGGACTATGTTACATTTTTAATTTTATATACATATTTATATACATATTTATATACACACATACTGTACACACACACACACACACACACACACACACACACACACTGTATTGTAGGCCTTAGTTCAGTTCAGGCCTTCTGTCTTATCATTTTCATTTGAGGTTCAGTCACCCTATTACTCTTCCTAGTCCTGATTATTTATAAGTGTGTAGTTGCATTCATTATATTTTCTTTTAACTGGAGCTACATTATCTAAGCTATAACGGAATGTTGACTCTAAATATTCAGTCGTCTGATAGAGTTCTGCCCTTATGAAAAAATGTTTTATACTTATACTTACAATTGTTTTATTGAAACATTATTGAAACTTATTTATTAAATATATTGAATTTATTAAAATTAAACTGTCAAATGGCAAACTTACTTTTACATTCTTTACAAATGTCATTACCAATAAAGAACTAAAATACAATAAACATAATATTTTTTTTAGCAAGAAGTGAAGCAATGAGAACGTTTGTGTTCAGTGATCTCTGTATACAGTACACTTATCCTATCATTTAAGGTCAAACCTATTTTTTACTATACATTTATGACTGAATGTTTAACATTTTCTCATGGCCAACACAATTAAGCCTACAGTACATGTAGATTCAAATAAAGACATAATTTCCCACACATGCTCTAAGCATGCAAATGTTTAAGTGTGCTAAAGAAATGTGCAGGACTTCACCAGGCCTCGGTGTCAAGTCAGTAAAAACCACTTTACCAAGCATCATTCATCCAGACCGCCTACTTTGTCTGCCGCAGATCAGATTAAGAAGAAGACAGCCGGCCAGAAAAGGTGGGTTTTAATTTTAAATTCGGTGCAAAAAGTAAGTGCGTAGTTATTATTGACGAGTCAGAATGTAAAAAAAAACAAAAACAAAAACGATAATATGTAAACAAAAAAAAAAAGTTAAAACCACATAGTCTTTGGTCAAACAACATGTACAGTAATATATTTTAGCTGAAAATTACAAAGCTTATGTTTGTTCTTAAATTTTTTTTTTAATAGTAAGTTAATGTTACTGCATGATCAGTTTTTGAAAAACCAGTAGTTTTGACCAGTAGAGTGTTACATGTAACCTTAGGGACATCAGTTAATTATATTTTATAAATAAAGATGTCACGCTCTCAGTGCCTTCGCGCTGATCAAAGACTTTGATATTTCCTTTCCCACGCTGTCAGACCCTCATCACGTGGTCATGCTTTCCCACGCTGTCATCGCTCCTCCCGGACCGCCCCGCCGGCACACCGGTTTCTCATCTGGCGCTGATTTCATCCAGCTTATAAGGAAGCGCAGCGCGCTGCCTCGCGCTGGATTATTGTGTGTTTTTTTGGCCATAGTTTTCTCGCGTTTCTGTTCATGAGTTTTCACGTTGCCGATCTCGCTTGTCTCTCGTTTTTCCCCTCGCCTCCCGATTTGGATTATTGCCACGCTTGGATTTAAC
Organism: Channallabes apus; assembly: GCA_030522415.1. Lineage (NCBI taxonomy): Eukaryota > Metazoa > Chordata > Actinopteri > Siluriformes > Clariidae > Channallabes > Channallabes apus. Next base: position 2,082,166 of record CM060112.1, read on the forward strand.
GGCTTTGAACTTTCGCTTTCGTTTCTCGACCACGGCTCAGCTTCACGTTTTGGTTTGACGCCCTCGCTGACTGATCACACGGCTTTGATCTCTTGCTCTCCCCTCCTCGACTTCGACTCAGCTCCACGCTCACGGCGCGTCTCCCACCCCCGCGGATTTCCCGGCGCGACACGCCCACTCTCATTCCTCCAAGCTCAGTCAACGCCTCGTGCCTGCACCTGCATCTGGATTCACCTCCGCGAACTGACGAACATCGCAGCTCCCTGACAGAATAATCCAGCCATACCATGGATCCAGCAGGATTAGACAGGATAAGACAGGCGTTGGAGAATCAAGGCGTTCTCCTTGGTAAACACCAGGAGGAGTTGGTCACCACCAGACAGACGCTCGCTGACGTCACCGTCCAAATGCAGCGCCTCCAGATGCCCACGGCACGGCCCACTCTCATGGACCTCCCGCGGGAGCCACGCCTGCCAGCCCCTCCCACTTACGGCGGAGAACCAGGTACATGTAGATCCTTCCTGTCCCAATGTTCTTTGATTTTTGAGCTTCAGGCCTCCACATTCTCTTCTGAAAGATCCAGGGTAGCCTACATCATCACCCTTCTCAGGGGTAGGGCCCGCGAGTGGGGCACGGCTCTCTGGGATGCACATGACCCATGTTGCGATAGTTTTTTGGAATTTTCTGGAGAGATGAAGAGGGTCTTTGACCGGTCTCACGTCGGCAGAGAGGCTGGAACCAAGCTACTACACCTCCGCCAGGGGTCAGGTTCCGCTTATGATCATGCCATTGAGTTTCGGACCTTAGCTGTCTCCAGTGGATGGAATACTAGAGCCTTGGCCGACGTCTTCCTGGAGGGGCTGTCGGAGGCACTCAAGGACGAGTTAATCTCCCGCGAACTCCCTTCGGACCTCCACGAACTTATGGATCTCGCAGGGAGGATCGACTCGCGTCTTCGTTCGAGACACCCTTTCCGGAGGTCACCCCACCCTCCCCCTCCTCGCACACGGAGTAATCGGGAGGACCCTACGCAGCTGGGCAGAACCCGCATCTCCGATGAGGAGAGACGCCGCCGCCGCCTGGAGAGAGCTTGCTTCTACTGCGGGGACTCAGGCCACATGCTGAAGGACTGCCCACTAAAAGGGAGGCACCCCTAGTCAGATTGGGAGCCCTAGAGGGCGCTCCTCCCGATAAACTCCCGGAACCCCGCCCACTGCTCTCTGTAATACTAGTTATCAACGGCCGACCTCACCCCATTCAGGCGCTCATTGACTCCGGTTCCGATCGGAACCTCATCAGCTCCGCTACAGCCAAAGCGCTGAGGATTCCCTGCACTCCGCTGGACCATCCACTGTCCGTCCAAGCCCTAGATGGAAGCCCCCTTCCACCAATCACTCACAGAACCCTTCCACTCACTCTGAGAACATCTGGGAATCATTCTGAGAGGATCTGCCTCCTCGTCATCCGTAAGTCTCACGCCGCCCTGGTCCTCGGCCTTCCATGGCTAGCGCTTCACGGCCCCCAGATTGACTGGGTCAAACATGTGATCACGGGTTGGAGTCCCTCTTGTGCCACGTCATGCCTTCACTCTGCACTCCCTACACCCCCAATTACAGCCAAGACTGAAAACACCCCGGACATCTCTAATGTCCCCACTTATTATCACGATCTCCAGCAGGTTTTCAGCAAAACCCAAGCCATGTCGCTTCCTCCTCATCGTCCATACGACTGTGCCATCGACCTTCTCCCAGGCACCTCCCCGCCCAAAGGCCGACTGTACTCCTTGTCTCGCCAAGAGAGAGAATCCATGAACACCTACATCACAGAGGCCCTCGCCGCCGGAATCATCCGCCCATCCTCCTCCCCTGCTGGGGCAGGTTTCTTCTTCGTGAAGAAGAAAGACGGGTCCCTTCGCCCATGTATCGATTACAGGGGCCTCAACGAGATCACCGTCAGGAACCGCTACCCACTTCCACTCATGGCAACCGCCTTCGAGCTACTCCAGGGGGCCGACACGTTCACGAAACTCGACCTGCGAAACGCTTATCACCTTGTCCGCATTCGCGAGGGAGATGAGTGGAAGACAGCCTTTAACACCTCTACGGGACATTACGAATATCTGGTGGTCCCTTTTGGTCTCACCAATGCCCCCGCCGTCTTCCAATCCCTAATTAATGATGTCCTCCGCGACTTCCTCAATTCGTTTGTTTTCGTTTACCTGGACGACATTTTAATTTTCTCTCAAGGATTGGAGGAACACCGTCACCATGTTCGTCAGGTTCTCCAGAGGCTCTTGGAGAACAAACTCTATGTCAAGGCGGAGAAGTGTGAGTTTCACACATCCTCCACCACCTTCCTGGGATTTGTTGTCTCCCCGTCCATGCTGGAGATGGAACCAGCCAAAGTCCAGGCTGTCTCTAGCTGGCCCATACCAGCCTCGCGGCGAGACCTCCAACGGTTTCTGGGGTTTGCCAACTTCTACCGACGCTTCATACGAGGATACAGCTCCGTTGCCGCCCCCCTGACCTCGCTAACCTCCTCCAAGACCCGGTTCTGCTGGAATAAGGAAGCCGACCAATGATCTTAAGGAAAGATTCACCTCTGCCCCCATCCTCACTATTCCTGATCCATCTCAGCAGTTTGTGGTGGAGGTCGACGCCTCCAATACCGGGGTGGGTGGCATCCTCTCTCAAAGGTCCACCCAGGACAACAAGATGCACCCATGCGCATTCTACTCCCGTCGTTTAACCCCAGCTGAGAAAAACTATGACGTGGGAGACCGAGAACTCTTGGCCATCAAGCTAGCCCTGGAGGAGTGGAGACACTGGCTAGAGGGGACTGAGCTTCCATTTCTAGTGTGGACCGACCATAGAAACCTGGAGTATCTGCGCACTGCCAAGAGACTCAATGGTCGTCAGGCTAGGTGGTCATTATTTTTCTCCAGGTTTAACTTTACCCTGTCCTACCGGCCAGGCTCAAGGAATTCTAAGCCGGACGCCCTCTCCCGCCAGTTTTCCCCCTCCCAGGAGCCTACGTTGTATGACACTATCCTCCCGTCCCACTGCCTCGTCGCCGCCATGGAACTGGACATAGAAAGCAAGGTTCGGCAGGCCCTGGCCCAGGAGGCCGGACCTAGCGAAGTTCCACCTAACCGTCTCTTCGTTCCCCTTCGCCTGCGCTCACAAGTTCTGGAATGGGCCCACGGATCCAAGCTATCTTGTCACCCAGGCGCCGCCCGAACCCGCTTCATCGTCCAGCAACGATTCTGGTGGTCCACGTTGGCGGAGGACACATCCAGATTCGTGGCGGCTTGCGACATCTGCACACGTTGTAAGAATGACAATCGACCAACTGCTGGTCTTCTCAGACCCCTACCGGTTCCTCAACGCCCTTGGTCCCATGTCGCGGTTGACTTTGTCACTGGCCTGCCCTCGTCCGACGGCAATAATTGCGTCATGACCATCGTCGACCGCTTTTCTAAATCAGTGCACCTGGTGCCTCTTCCTAAGCTGCCATCTGCCAAGGAGACAGCGGAACTACTCGTTCTCCATGTATTTCGGCTCCATGGCCTCCCCACAGACATTGTGTCAAACCGGGGTCCTCAGTTCACCTCTCGGTTTTGGGGCGCATTCTGCAGGCTCGTCGGGGCTACTCCCAGCCTATCGTCAGGTTTCCACCCCCAGTCCAATGGGCAAACAGAACGAATGAACCAAGCACTAGAGGTTTCCCTCCGCTGCATGACGACCCGGGACTCCACCACCTGGAGCAAGTTTCTCCCTTGGGTCGAATATGCCCACAACTCTCTGCCCTCCTCGTCGACAGGCTTGTCCCCGTTCCAGTGCTGCTTAGGCTACCAACCTCCACTCTTCCCAGTCCAAGAAGTAGAGGTGGAGACTCCGTCAGCTCAACACTTCGTCCGCCGCTGCAGACAAACGTGGCTACGTGCTAGGCGAACTCTGACACGAGCCATCTCCTCTTACAAGAGACAGGCGGACCGCCACCGCACCAAGGCTCCCAGATACCGGGTGGGAGATCGAGTCATGCTCGCCACAAAGGACATTCCCTTGAAGACACTTTCACGCAAGTTCTCTCCCCGTTTTATCGGACCCTTCACAATAACCAGGATAATCAACCCGTGCGCTGTCCGTCTCCTACTCCCATCGTCTATGCGACGCATCCACCCCACCTTCCATGTGTCCCAGCTACGACGCATCGTAAACTGTACTCTAAGCTCGACGCCCTCGCTGACTGATCACACGGCTTTGATCTCTTGCTCTCCCCTCCTCGACTTCGACTCAGCTCCACGCTCACGGCGCGTCTCCCGACACGCCCACTCTCATTCCTCCAAGCACAGTCAACGCCTCGTGCCTGCACCTGCATCTGGATTCACCTCCGCGAACTGACGAACATCGCAGCTCCCTGACAAGATATGCTTGTTTGTGGAAGGGTCACCTTGGTAATTATATATACTTTGGGTCTAACTGGGTCCTATTCAGAAGCATGCCACCTCAGAAACCTTTGAGGAGAAGAAACTGCAGGAGAATCTTCTCCATCAGCACCACATCATCAGTCAGGTAAGCACCAGCTGACGAGCAAGCTCAAGCCCACCTCTCAACCTTCAGACAGTTGGGAATGGAATCGTGTTTAGGTAAATCTCAAATGTTTTAATGAATTTTTTCAGCAGTTGCAGACTTTGGACAAACATTTTGGACATCCACCACAAGAAAACTTTTCCAGTCCTGTTCCTGTAGCCCTTACATACAGCAAGCAACCAATTTTCCCTTTTAAAAATGTTCATCTCCTTTTTGACTGATTCTTTTCACTGGAAGATTGTCACAATGCTGTGGACTTTGTGTAAATCCTGTATAAATCATACTTTGAGTTGATCAGTGTGACACTTAATATCTTTGTCAGGTTGGGTGACATTTTATTTTATTTAGTGTCTTGATTTTCCAGATTTTGCTGTTGTCTGTTATATTGTGTAAATTGAAAATTTATTACACAATAAAAACCGTATACTGTAGTTTGTACTTTAAGGTTTATTGCTTTTATGTATTTATTTTTATTCATGGGCTCGATTTACAAATTAGAGGTATTAGTAAACTGTAATATTTTTAGTATTGTTAGAAGAAAAAGAATATTCAATTATATGTCACATTTTACAGCACAGCGAAATTTCTTCTTCGCATATCCCAATTAGGATCCCAATTACAGCGGCCCTGGAGCAGATAGGGTTAAAGGCCTTGCTCAAGGGCTCAACAGTGGCAACTTGGTGATGCTGGGGTTCGAACCCTCCGATCAGTAACCCAGTAACCCACAGCCTTAACCGACTGAGCCACCACTGCCCTTAACCTGCTAGTTTTAATGGTGTGGCTAGTTTTAATACTGTGGTGGACAGAGGTCAGTATGGACACTGACTGGTCTCAGGTGGTGTTTGTTGTGGCTCATCACTGTATTTACATTTACATTTAGGCATTTGGCAGATGCTCTTATCCAGAGCGACTTACATTTTTATCTCATTACACATCTGAGCAGTTGAGGGTTAAGGGCCTTGCTCAAGGGCCAAACAGTGGCAACTTGGTGGTTGTGGGGTTTGAACCTGGGATCTTCCGAACCGTAGTCCAATGCCTTAACCACTGAGCTACACCTGACTGTATGCTGTTAATTGAGGATTTTTGATATGTTCAATTGTCATGAACTAACCTCGGTGACCAGAAGACGTAGCTTAGCGGTTAGCCCAATGTAGATTGGACGTGGATGGTAAACCCAAACGCGGAGTAACAGCGAGTAGGCAGGATAACCACGCGATTTATTCTAAGGACTCTCCCGAAAACGGAGCAAGGGAAAAACACAAATTTAACCCACGTCCTAAAATACACACACAACGATAGGAAGCAACAACCAAAAGATAGTGAGTACTCACGGTTTGATGAACGCCAACCTGAACCGACATGGGCCGAACTCAATGACTGAGCGGTAAGCCAACGTTTGTTTACCTTTTTATACTTCCTGGTTTGGCGCCCGCCTTACTTCCGGGTCCTAGTGCCGGGCGCAGATTGAGTGTGCATGACAGTACCCCCCTGTCCAGGACCGGCTCCTGATGGTCCTGGGGTGGAGGATACCCCGCGACGGTAGTCTCGAATCAGTTCGGGGTCGAGAATGAACCAGGCCGGGATCCAAGACCGCTCCTCGGGGCCGTAGCCCTCCCAGTCAACAAGGTACTGCGTACCTCTGCCCCGAGGGCGCGAGTCAAGGATTCGGCGTACGGTGTAGGCGAGATCGCCGTCGATGGTCCGGGGAGGAGGAGCTGGGGGGGTGGGTGGAATCATGGGTGATGTGATGAATGGTTTGAGTTGAGAGATATGGAATATTGGATGGATCCGGAGTGCCGCAGGCAGCTGGAGCCGGTAGGTGACAGGGTTGATACGATGAGTGATGCGATATGGTCCGACGAATCTGGGGGAGAGTTTTTTGGATTCTGTGCGGAGGTGCAGGTTTCTAGTAGACAGCCATACTTTGTCACCTACGTGGTACAATCGTCCCGGTGGGTGTCGACGGCGATGTTGGATGGCGTAGCGGGTGTTGGCTCGTTGGATGGCTGCGTTGGCGAGGCGCCATATCCGTCGACACCTGCGGACCAACTGTTGGGCCGAGGGTACATCAACCTCCGGTTCTTGGTGTTCGAACATCGGAGGTTGGAAACCATGGCACACCTCAAATGGGCTTAGCTTGGTGGCGGTGGAGACGTGAAGGTTGTGTGAAAGTTCCGCCCAAGTGAGGTGGCGGGCCCAGGAGCGCTGATGATCTGCCACGAAACACCTCAAGTAGCACTCCAGTTGTTGGTTGGTCCGCTCCGTCTGACCATTGGTCTGAGGGTGGTAGCCAGATGAGAGACTACAAGTGGAGTTGATCAGACGGCAGAAGGCTTTCCAGAACCGGGCAGTGAACTGGGGCCCCCTGTCCGAGACGATGTCCTTGGGGAACCCATGCAGTCGGACTAGGTGCTCTAATATCAGCTCGGCTGTCTGTTTAGCTGACGGGAGTCCGGAAAGGGCCACCAGGTGCACAGCTTTGGAGAAACGATCCACAATGGTTAAAATGGTGTCCTTATCTTCTGAAGCCGGCAGGCCCGTGATGAAATCAACGGCAATGTGCGTCCAGGGCCTTCGGGGAACTGGGAGCGGGTGGAGTTCCCCGGGTGTTGGTTGGTTTGTGTCCTTGGCCCGGGCGCACACTGGGCATGCCTGAACGAACTCATTGACGTCCTTGGCCATGGAAGGCCACCAGAAGGCACGGCGGATGAACTGGAGGGTGCGTTGGGTGCCTGGATGTCCGGAGATGGGAGTGGAGTGACCCCACTGGATGACCTCCGTTCGAAGGGTCTCTGGAACATAGAGTCGTCCAGGCGGCACACCTGCCGGTTCGTCCTCCGCAGGCTGTGCCTGGCGAACCCTGGTCTCCAGTTCCCAACGGAGTGGGGCGATGATTTTTGATGGTGGCAGGACAGGCGCGGGGTCCGCCCGGGGGCTGTCCTCTTCATGTTGTCGTGAGAGGGCGTCAGCTTTGATGTTCTTGGACCCCGGACGGTAGGACAGATGGAAATTATATTGCTCGAAGAACAATGCCCACCGCGCCTGTCGAGGGTTCAGCTGCTTAATGTTGCGGATGGTGATGAGGTTCTGATGATCGGTCCAGATGAGGAATGGTTCTCTGGCGCCCTGGAGCCAGTGTCACCATTCTTCCAGTGCCCACTTTATGGCCAGCAGCTCGCAGTCCCCTACCCCGTATCGCTGCTGAGTGGAATCAAATTTTTTGGAAAAGAAACTGCAGGGGTGCAGCTTCTGATCTGGACCTCGTTGTGAGAGGACCGCCCCGGCGCCCACATCCGAGGCGTCCACCTCCACAACGAACGGTTGATCTGCATCCGGGTGAAGGAGAATGGGGGCGGTGGTAAATCGATGGCAGAGTTCATGGAAGGCGGATATGGCCGTAGGGTTGAGCTGGAAGTGATGGGGCGAGAGTCGGGTCAGAGCGGTTAAGGGGGCCGCAACTGTACTGTAGCCCCGGATAAAGCGACGGTAGAAGTTCGCAAACCCGAGAAACCGTTGAAGCTGCTTGAGGGTCTTGGGTAGGGGCCAATGACGCACAGCCTCTAGCTTCTGCGGGTCCATGGCCACACCCTGGGGCGAGATAACAAAACCCAGGAACGTGGTGGAGTGCTCGTGGAAAGCACACTTTTCCACCTTACAGTACAGTTGGTGGGCGACTAATCTCTTTAGTACCGCTCTGACGTGTTGCATGTGTTCGGTGAGGCTGTGTGAGTAGATGAGTATGTCGTCTAGGTAGACGAATACCCATCTGCCGAGCATGTCTCTGAGGACATCGTTAATAAACTGTTGGAAAGCTGCTGGTGCGTTGCAAAGTCCAAAAGGTATTACCAGGCTTTCGTAGTGTCCTGTGGGGGTGATGAAGGCCGTTTTCCACTCATCGCCCTCTCTGATACGCACCAAGTTGTAGGCACTCCGGAGGTCCAACTTAGTGAAAATGGTGGCACCAGAGAGAGCGTCCAGGGCAGAGTTGGTAAGCGGCAATGGATGTCTGTTCTTAATGGTTATGTTGTTGAGCCCCCGATAGTCAACACATGGGCGTAGGTCACCGCCTTTTTTCTTCACGAAGAAGAACCCCGCGGCGGCAGGCGATGAGGATGGTCGGATGGTGCCGTTACGTAGGGCCGAAGATACATATTCCTCCATCGCCTGAGTCTCGGAGGTGGATAGGGAGTAGAGATGGCCGCGGGGAGGAGTGGAACCCAGCTGAAGGTCAATCGCCAGGTCGTAGGGGCGGTGAGGCGGTAGGTGAGTCGCCCGTCGCTTACAAAATGCTTCAGCCAGGTCCTGATAGGCGGCGGGAATGGCGTTGGTGTCGATGTCGGGGGCCTCGGACTCCCTAGAGCACGTCCCAGCCGAAGCCCGTAGGCAGAGTTCTGAACAGGTCGGGCCCCACTGTAGGATCCTGTTTTGATTCCAGGAAATGAGCGGATCATGCTGGAGAAGCCACGGGTGTCCAAGTATGATTGGTGGTGATGAGACGGAGGTAAGGTGAAACTGGATTGATTCATGATGCTGACCAATGATGAGGGTGATGGGTTGAGTCTGAGTGGTAATGGGGCTGGAGGAGAGGGGCCGACCATCGACTGATGTAATTTTAACAGGCTGGGATAACGCTTCAAATTCCACTTCCAGACTTTTGGCATAAGATGAGTCAATGAAGTTACCTGCAGCCCCGGAGTCGATGAATGCGGTACTTCTGACCCGTTTGTGGCCAAACTGGAGGTGTACCTGGACCGTGAGACAAGAGACGCTAGGTGTGGTAGCAGAGAGGTGAAGATGGCCCGGTGAGCTGCTCCCAACGCTCACCGGGCCTGGGCGTTTCCCTGGCGACGTGGGCAGATGGCTCTGTGGTGCTCTGCCGACCCACAATAAGCACAAAGTCCTTCTTTAAAGCGTCTTTCTCGTTCTTCTGCGGTCAGGGATGCGCGCCCTAATTGCATGGGTTCCCCGGCTCCGGTGTAAACCACGGCAGTAGGTGGAGAACCAATATGTCCTTGGGAAGTGTAGGTAGCTGACTTCGATGGACGTGAAGTGATGGGGGTGAAAGTGGGTATTGGCGGCAGGGTCTTAGGGGCCGGCGTCGGACGAGAGAGGAGGCGTTGGTCGATCCAAAGGGCGAGTTGGATCACTCCCTCCAGCGTGGCAGGAAGCTCTCGCCCAGCTAATTCGTCCTTAATCCTCGAAGTCAGTCCCACACAGTAGGAGGTCCGGAGCGCTGCATCGCCCCAGGTGGTCTGAACGGCGAGAGTGCGGAACTCGGCGGTGTAGCGACTCACAGACGATCCTCCCTGCCCTGCCGCAGGTGGTAAAGTTTGATGTCGGTCTCCACCTCGCCCGCAGGATGTTCAAAAGTGAGCCGGAGTTGATGTGTGAACTCATTGTATGAGTGGGCGGTGTCTGTGTCTGCTTGGAGAACTGCCGTGGCCCACTCAGCTGCCTGCCCTGTGAGCAACGAAACGAGGAGAGCAATGCGTATCCGATCGGTGGAGTACTTGATGGGATTGAACTCAAACACCAGGTCGAGCGCCGTCAAAAACACACTGCACCTCCCGTCCGTGCCATTCCATTTCTCTGGTAACGATATAAAGATGTCAGAAGAGGGGGGGGGGGAGGGGGATGCGGTGCCGCGGCCGCCACGACAGGAGGCCGGTTAGCCGCGCTGGCAACAGTCGCCCGAAGATCCGCGTTCTCCCGCCTGAGATCCGCAACCTCGCGGCGCAAGGCCGCGATGTCTTGGACGCTCCGGCGAAGAGTAGCGACCTCCTCAGTTAGTCTATTAACCAGCACGGTATGCCGATCTACCACGCCGCAGAGGCACACGTGATCCGCTGGGTTTACCGTCAGAGGCTCAGTCATTCTGTCATGAACTAACCTCGGTGACCAGAAGACGTAGCTTAGCGGTTAGCCCAATGTAGCGTGGATGGTAAACCCAAACGCGGAGTAACAGCGAGTAGGCAGGATAACCACGCGATTTATTCTAAGGACTCTCCCGAAAACGGAGCAAGGGAAAAACACAAATTTAACCCGCGTCCTAAAATACACACACAACGATAGGAAGCAACAACCAAAAGATAGTGAGTACTCACGGTTTGATGAACGCCAACCTGAACCGACATGGGCCGAACTCAATGACTGAGCGGTAAGCCAACGTTTGTTTACCTTTTTATACTTCCTGGTTTGGCGCCCGCCTTACTTCCGGGTCCTAGTGCCGGGCGCAGACTGAGTGTGCATGACATCAATATATGATATTTGATCCATAATGATCCATAAGAATATTGCATATGCATATTATAAAGAAATATATTCAATATATTATGAAGTATATTGTTAAATATAAAATTACATACATTAAGATATATATTTCTTAATATATGAAAAGCTGCAATTCCTTATGTATTTTTTCAATATCTTGTAATATATTAATACAATATATTATTCTGTATATTGTAAATATATTTAGATCAGAACACTAAATCATTAAATATATTGACAGTTAATATAGAGAGAGAAATATATTTTCTTTCCGTAAGGGTGTGGAGTCAGACGGTAATCCTTTTACAATCCTTTAATAGGCACATTTATGTAATAAAAAGGTTAGTAGAATAATAATATTTACATACATGACTTAAATATATTCAGTGAGCCTTGGATTATGAGCATAATTGGTTCTGTATTCCAAAACAGGATAAGAAATAATGGAAACTCAAATTATTCGTTCCACAGCCCAAAAAAACCCCCATAAAAATAATCAATACAAAATATAAAGTACAAATAAAACAAATTTTCCTGCATTTTACCTTTAAAAAAAAAGTAAAAATAAATCCTGGTTTCCTTTAATGCGCGCAGGTTTAACCAGTCACTCCAGTTAAACTTAACTCTGCGTTGTGTGAATCAGACACAGGACAAAAATTTTTGTGTAAATTCTAACGATTTAACATGTTAATTGTTACCTGTTACACAGGCACTGTGTGTATGCGTGTGTCTGTATGGAATCACTGCTGTAAAATAAAACAAACAAACAAACGTGTAAGAGCCATATCGTACTTGTTATGAATTTGTTGTCGTGTTTATTTTATTTTATTTGTTGTTATTTCATTTATTCTACCTTTCATTCATTCATTCATTTTCTGTACCGCTTTATCCTTATATACAGGGTCGCGGGGGCCTGGAGCCTATCTCAGGAAACTTAGGGCACTAGGCGGGGTACACCCTGGACAGGGTGCCAATCCATCGCAGGGCACACACACATACTCACATACACACACTCATTCACACACTACGGGCAATTTGGAATGTCAATTAACCTAACCTACATGTCTTTGGATTGTGGGAGGAAACCGGAGAACCCGGAGGAAACCCACCAAGCACGGGGAGAACATGCAAACTCCATGCACACAGAGACGGGAATCGAACCTGGCCGGGGAATCGAACCCGGACCCTGGCGGTGCAAGGCGACAGTGCTAACCACTACACCACCGTGCCGCCTTATTCTACCTTGTTCTATTCATTAGTAGAGCATTAAGCATTAAGCATTAAGTTGTTACATAAGCCATAAGCTTTATATTTCTTAGTCATGCATCCATTTTGACAATCGTGAGTTGGTCTGTGATGTCATTCTACTATTACATGCATTTGTGTGACTGTCATATGATAGAGAGTTCAGTTTAGATGCGGAAGGCTACGGAAACACAAGCTTTTGACCGTAAGCTGGAAATGTAAGATACAACAACTAGGTTGTTGTCACCGTAAGCTCCCGTAAGTAGAGATATACAACAAGAGTGTTGTTATATACATAAGCTAAGACTGTAATTTACAAGATACAGCAAATAGGTTGTCTGTAATCACAGTGGATTTACTCAAGACGACTGTATGAAGTGTTGATTCTTTGATGCTGACAAAATAAACTACAAGAGACAAAGAGATCGGACTTCTGTCACGTGAGTGAAACTTTAAGACAAAGCTACGCGTCAAAACTGGTGAAATAATATGACCGCATCTACATAAAGCAGGGATTAAAGTGAAAAAAAATCTTCTGACTGAACTTTTTTGAGGCCAAGCTATACAGGCCAAGATATAAGCGGGTATAAACATAGTAAGGGCCCATCTGATTGGTCAAATTTGGACACACAAATGCTTGGCAAATAAAGTATTTATCGCAACTCCTTGCGATATGGTTATCGCGCATGCCATTATCGCGATAACGATATTTTTTTGATATATATCGTGCAGCCCTAAATGACATCATGTGAGATATGCTCCCCTATTGCATGATTTATGCTTATGACAGCGAGGCCAGTGAGCCGTTCCTGAGACATGGTTGACCTCAGGTATGTCTTGATTAACCTGAGTTTGGAAAAGCTCCTCTCTGCTTGAGCTACAGTCACTGGCAATGTAAGTGCAACCCTGAGAGCAGTCCAAAAGTTGGGGTAGATCTCAGATAGATCCTTATCGTGCAGAAAAGTGATAAGCTCAAAGAGACTCATGGTTTTTGATGGCAGTCATTAGACACTTTATTAATCTAATATAATCTAATCTAAGGGAGGAACAATTAGCTCCTTGGTTAATTTACTGCCTCAAATTATATGCTTTGTCATGTAACAGAGTTATAGCAAATGGAAAATGTCTTTTAAACTATCTACACATATGTAAATTAAACTGGCTATTTACAGTATACTGTAAATATATCGTAAATATACCGGCTATAGCCAACATTAACATAATAAACAATGGAAATAAATAACTGTACTTGCTGCAGTCTTGCTGCAAAGCATCATTTTGTGGTATTTAATAGAAACCATTAGAATTTCTGTGATGGTTTGTAAATTAGGCTTTTATTGTGTGTGTGTGTGTGTGTGTTTTAACAAGGTAAGCATAGCAAGCATCATAAGCAAGAAGGCTAACAAACCTAAGAGTTAACGTTATACCACTAATTAACATGATGACATGAATACCTTAATCATACAGAGAGAACATTGTTGTATACGTTTATCTTTTATCCGTTTCTCCTCATCTTCTTTTCTTTTTATTGGGCCCCTGACAGTTTTGGCCTTTTTCTCTCCATCGCTGTTACTATCGACGATTCGACAATCAGCAGATTTCCCCCAACGCTGTCACTCACGACCAGAAGTCAAGACTAAACCAATTCACCTCCACATCATCATCGTTTGATTATCTATTGTTATTATCCATTTCACACAATTAAATACATGAAAAAAGGGCAAATTACTGCTGTGTTTATAATATTTTGAATGAAATGTGCGTTATTTGTAAGAAAGTTCAGGTAGACATCATTTAGCCCCCTTCTTGTCCGCTTCATTTGGGAGAGGTGAACTGTACTCTGCGCCCCCCACCCCTGTCATCCGCTCTCCTCAAACACCCCCCCCCCTCTCTCTCCGCTTCTCAGCTTCTGTGCGGCTCATTCAGGGGCGGCGCGAGCGCAGGTATCACAGATAATAGAAACCGCTTAGCGACACAGATTATTATTTTTTACTCCAGGTTCGTGTGCCGCCCCCCACGTGACAAAAAAATGCCGCCCTGGCGGCTGCCCACTTCGCCCTACCCTAAAACCGCCACTGACTGTGAGCGACAGGTCATGCTCCGCTATGAAAGAACATAGGCGCACTTTTACATCGCGCACGCGGTCGGCCACAGATGTGTGAATCTCCGTTGTGGTTCTTGTCGCAGCAGACAGGGAGCATGTGTACTGTTAGAGCACGAACCGCAGCATTGTGACGAGCTGCTGACTGATGGCGAACTCGCACTTTGTTTTGCCATTATTGCCATATTGAAGTTTCCTGTGGCATACTGTGAAGAGACACCTACCTGGATGTTTGATTTTTTTAGTCCACGAACTAAAAGGCTTGCCATTCTCCCCAATTTCGCTAAGCCAAGCCCATCTCCATTTATGTTTTTTTACACTTTTATCAATCTCCGAAACATCGGAGCCTTCCTGCATTAAGTGTGTCCATGCTATCTTAAATATAGTTATACCTCAGCCTGAAGAATGTAGTTCTTCAAAACTAAACCAAAACCCGGAGTGGATCCATACCGGAGTGATAACAAAACGCTTAGAGTGGAGAGAGGAACGTGCATTCGCTCCACTCCAGGCTTTGATCACATCCTCCTCAGCAGGCTGAATACACTGTCTTTCCTTAATTTAACACCCATGTAAGCCTATATATACACAGCATTAAAATTATGAAAAGTGAATTTTAAACATTAAGGACAGGCGGAACAGTGTGATTGACGGAAATTCGTCGTAACGACGGAGAACTTTAATCCCTGATAAAGTCAAAAGCTTTCCGCTGTTTGAAAGGGAAAGTAAAAGAGAATAGCGCGCCTTGAACTTCACCATGCCGAACAACGAGGACAACGCTCCCAGCACTTGGCTGGGGAGCCTAACGGCGCTCCACGAGATGAACAGAAAGAACCTCAACGAGGTGCTGGATGCAAGAAAAGGCAAGCGAATTCGACTGAATGCAATGTCTACTGCATTAAAGACACCTATGAACTATGCACGTAAGTTAGACATCGTTGAAACTGAGTACAGAAGAGAGAACTTCATGAGAAGTAACGTTGATGTGCTTGTGTACACTCTAAAGACGAACACAAACGCGATCAGGTCGCTTGCGGCGCACCTGAGGCCCAAGGCCGCACAGAATTCATAGCTAAGGTGGTTCGCTGGATCCGCTATCCAGTGACACCAAGGACACTAAGGGCCACTCTGTGACGTCGCGACTACGCGAAGATGCCTCGCCGGGCGTCAGCGTGTCACTGATAACGGCAGCATCCAAAAGGTCTGTAACTTCTACATCATCCTCAGCCCGACTAAAGAAAGAAGAAGCCGACAGAGCAGCTCTGTTAGCAAAGGTTGCAACCTTGGACGAACGTCTCCAGTTCTCCAGGTCTCGGATGGACTGTGACCGGGCCTCTCAGAGAACCCGACAAACTAGTGACCGTTACAGTTAACCGAACCTCCATTGAAAGTGTAGAACGAATGCTGATAGAGCAATATAACCATGATTTTCCCGAAAGAAATTGCGATGACAAGGCAGAGATGTCACAAGAGGATTATCAGTTCTTAAACCTCCTTAATAACTCCCTGCAGTTCATAGACAATCACTTCTACATCGGCCTCCCACTTAAGAAAGAGTCAGTTCAAATGCCCAATACCCGAATTGCAGCTATGCAACATGCATTAAACCTAGGAGTACACAAACTTCATGGGTGACATGCTAAAAAAGGATCATGCAGTCAGAGTCCCTACACATCACGTAAACCGCCAAGGCGGTCAGGTGTGGTACATACCGCATCATGGCGTCTATCATCCTCAAAAGAATAAACTAAGGGTGGTTTTCGACTGTGCTGCCAGTTATCAAGGAGTGTCACTAAACAGTGAGCTCCTACAAGGACCAGATTTAACAAACTCACTCATTGGTGTGCTCACACGCTTTAGACAGGAAGAAATTGCCATGATGGCAGACGTGGAAGCCATGTACTATCAAGTGAGAGTCCCCGAGAAGGACACAGATCTGCTCCGCTTCCTATGGTGGCCGAATGGAGATGTGAACCAAGACTTAGTTGAATACAAAATGGTAGTTCATCTGTTCGGTGCAAAATCGTCGCCTAGTGTTGCTAACTTCGCCCTCAGAAAGACAGCAGAAGAAAACCGCAGCAATGCATCTGCTGTGGCAGTTAATACAGTGGTTAAAAACTTTTATGTAGACGACTGCCTGAAATCCGTTTCGAGTCATGACCAAGCAGTCGCCCTATACAATGATCTCACAAGTCTCTGTGCAAGCGGAGGGTTTAACCTCACAAAATGGGCAAGCAACAGCCGTGCCCTACTGACTGTCATTCCCGAGAGCGAAAGGATCAAAGACATGAGAGACTTAGACTTGAGTAAAGATGCACTGCCCATAGAGAGAGCTCTGGGGGTGCTGTGGTGCATTAACTCACACATGTTCAAGTTCAAAATTAGTTTAAAGGAACGACCTGTGACAAGACGAGGAATCCTGTCAATCACCAGTTCGATTTATGACCCCTTAGGGTTTCTCGCGCCTGTCATACTGCCAGCCAAAACTCTAATGCAACAGTTATGTAAAGAAAAACTAGCCTGGGATGATGACATTCCCGAGCAGTTTGCAACGGCATGGAAAACCTGGCTGCAAGAGCTGCACAGACTGTCCGAGTTCAGCATAGCAAGGTGCATAAAACCAGCCGACTTCGGAGTTACAGCTACAGCACAACTCCACCACTTCTCGGATGCAAGTGAAATGGGATACGGAGCTGTCTCATACCTCAGGTTAGTAAACGCTGATGGACTTACACATTGTGCATTCATGATGGGGAATTCCCGTGTAGCACCCCTGAAACAAACCACCATTCCATGAATGGAACTGACTGCGGCAGTGGTAGCTGTAAAAAATGACAAAATGTTGAAAGAACACCCAGAACTGAAATTGCTGGACTCTATGTTTTGGACTGACAGTACAACTCTTTTGAGATACATTGATAACAAAACACTTCGTTTTAAAACCTTTGTGGCCAACAGAATCGCCATTATAAGAGAGTCAACCAAGTCACAGCAATGGAGGTGCGTTAATACCTCAAAAAACCCAGCTGATTCTGCCTCCAGGGGGGTATCCTGTGAAAAATTCATGAAAAATGTTAACTGGATCCATGGTCCCTCCTTTCTCAAAGAAGCAGAGTGCAAATGGCCTGAAAATATTCATGACACATCAATAAAAGAAAATTTTGATGAAAACGATGATGAAATTAAACTCTCAGCTTTAGTGAATATTGTAAGCATTACAAAATGCACAGACGCAGACGCAGTGAGTAAACTGATTAATCATCACTCTGATTGGCACAAGTTAAAAAGATCCATTGCCTGGATCCTTCGCATCAGAGACATGCTCAAACAAAAAACAGAAAGGGTCAAAACACAAGTAGATAACCCAAAGACAGAAAATCACAAGTCTCTAACAATTCAAGACCTAACTAGAGCAGAAAACGAAATCATTAAGTTTACTCAAAGACAAAAATTTAAGGAAGAAATTCTCACGTTGCAAAAGGGTAAAGCAGCAGCAGAACTCAAACAGGAAATTTCCACACAGCAAAAACGCAAGGCATCTGTAAGAAGAAACAGTTGCTTGTCCAAACTGGACCCAGTGCTACAGGTTGGATTGCTGAGAGTCGGAGGACGTCTCGGCAGGTCCGCAATGCCAGAGCACGTTAAACACCCAGTCATTGTACCTAAAGACTCACATATCACAACGTTAATATTAAGAGACGTTCATGACAAGATAGGACACAGTGGCAGAAATTATATGCTTTCAGAATTGCGGCAGGAATACTGGATTCCGACTGCTAACTCACTCGTAAGACAGTTTCTCTCCAGGCGTGTGATATGCAGGAAGTCTAGAGCTAAAGCATGTGAGCAAAAAATGTCAGAATTGCCACTCGACAGAATAATACCAGACCACCCACCCTTCACCAATGTGGGAGTAGACTACTTCGGACCCTTCGAGGTCAAACGTGGCAGAAGTAACGTTAAAAGATATGCAGGGATTAAAGTGAAAAAAAGTCTTCTGACTGAACTTTTTTCAGGCCGAGCCATATTCCTTTAACAAACACTTTATTTAAATAGTCGAGACCAATAGCGTTAGGGGAGATTAAACCGCTTTAATATTGCCAGTTTGCATATTTTAAAAGCTATTTGTAATCTTTGGAAAAAAAAAATACCTTCACAAATAATCAATCATCTACCACAAATCTTTTCAGTGCATGTTTTTATTTATCTTATAACACCAAACAATGTTTTGTGAAACTCTTAATTATTAACAGAAAAAAGTAATAGCACCACCATTAAATTCCAAAAAGTGCTTTTTCAGTTCATGTTTTATGTATCTTCGTTTTCAGCTTAGATGACAAATCGGATTTCCAGTAAGCAGCAATGCCATGTGTGCAAGTACGTTTACACTGCAGGTCTCGATGCTTAATTCCGATTTGTTGCCTATATCTGATTTTTTTGACCGTCTGTTTACACGTTCTTTTAACTCTGACTCATATCCGATTCACGTGTTTACACTCGCCGTACCATCTGAAACATCGCGCATACTTAAAGGGAGGTTCTTGCGCTACACACTGGCCAAGGAAGATGAACGAGAAATATACTTAACAATATCTCTGCTATATACGCTCGCGCACCATGGTTTTAAAACGGAGGAGGAGAGAAAAAACGGCATATTTGCAGCCTGCACATATGCTTTATTCATCAAATACTGATTTAATGTTATTTAGCCCAAATAAGCATTAACACAAGGTGCTTGTGTGGAGGGGGGGGGGGGCGTTGTTCTTTTCCTCTTACATGTCACCTGCGATGTTGTAATTCAACACGCGCTTCCACCGGAGAATAACATTACGTCATTAAACCGCGAAGAAGTCGCAGTTTTAATGACGTACAGAACACAATGCCTCAGGAAATCCGATCTGTCTGTTTACACGACAATCACATCAGCACATTTCTGATTTATATCCGATTTATTTCCACACATGAAGGAGGCCTGAAACCGATCTCGAAATATCGGAATGCATGCGTTTTTTTCCTGTTTACACGGACATAGAACATATGTGTCACATATGAGCAAAAAATCGGAATTGGGTCACATTTACCTGGCAGTGTAAACGTAGCCTATAGACAATCTTGAAAGTGCACTCTTGTCTTGACAACTGATTGCATTAAATTAACTAGTGGTTGTGAGACTGTGAGCGACAGGTCATGCTCCGCTATGAAAGAACATAGGCGCACTTTTACATCGCGCACACGGTCGGCCACAGATGCATGAATCTCCGTTGTGGTTCTTGTCGCAGCAGACAGGGAGCATGTGTACTGTTAGAGCACGAACCGCAGCATTGTGACGAGCTGCTGACTGATGGCGAACTCGCACTTTGTTTTGCCATTATTGCCATATTGAAGTTTCCTGTGGCATACTGTGAAGAGACACCTACCTGGATGTTTGATTTTTTTAGTCCACGAACTAAAAGGCTTGCCATTCTCCCCAATTTCGCTAAGCCAAGCCCATCTCCATTTATTTTTTTACACTTTTATCAATCTCCAAAACATCGGAGCCTTCCTGCATTAAGTGTGTCCATGCTATCTTAAATATAGTTATACCTCAGCCTGACATGTAGTTCTTCAAAACTAAACCAAAACCCGGAGTGGATCCATACTGGAGTGATAACAAAACGCTTAGAGTGGAGAGAGGAACGTGCAGTCGCTCCACTCCAGGCTTTGATCACATCCTCCTCAGCAGGCTGAATACACGTTGTCTTTCCTTAATTTAACACCCATGTAAGCCTATATATACACAGCATTAAAATTATGAA
Organism: Channallabes apus; assembly: GCA_030522415.1. NCBI lineage: Eukaryota > Metazoa > Chordata > Actinopteri > Siluriformes > Clariidae > Channallabes > Channallabes apus. The sequence continues at coordinate 2,102,166 of CM060112.1, forward strand.
AAGTGAATTTTAAACATTAAGGACACGCGGAACAGTGTGATTGATGGAAATCCTTCGTAACGACGGAGAACTTTAATCCCTGGATATGCCGTACTTTTCACTTGTCTGACAACAAGAGCCGTGCACATTGAAATTGCTCATTCGCTTGACACAGACCCTTGTGTGAATGCCATGCGACGCTTTATAAGCAGGAGAGGTCAGGTGTCAGTGATGCGAAGTGACAATGGAACAAACTTCATGGGCACTGAGACTGAACTGCGCGAGGCTATTCAGCAATGGAATCAGTCACGAATTGAAAGCTTCCTCACTCAAGGGAACATACAGTGGATATCTAACCCGCCCTCTGGATCTCACTTTGGCGGAATATGGGAAAGACAGATTTGGTCAGTTAGAAAGATTTTGATATCAGTACTGAAAGAACAAACATTAACTGACGAGAGCCTGCATACATTCATGTGTGAAGTAGAAGCGATAATGAATAACCGACCCCTCACTACTGTCTCGGAGGATCCCACAGATCTGGAACCTCTGACATCTAACCACCTGCCGCTGATGAAAAAACAGCCAAACCTGCCACCTGGATTTTTCAAAAAGGAAGACATCTATGCACGTCGCAGGGAGAAGCAGATCCAGCATCTATCAGACCTGCTCTGGAAGCGATGGGTGCGTGAATACTTGCCCTTGCTCCAGGAGCGGCAAAAATGGTTTCAAAACAAAAAAAACCTCTCGATTGGAGATATAGTTTTAATAACTGATGAGTTTTCTCCATGAAATTCATGGGTTATCGGATAAATCACAAAAGTGTTCCCAGAGACGTGTGGTAGTTAAAACTAAGACCAACACTCTGCAAAGACCCATCGACAAGCTGTGCCTCATATGTGAAATGGACTGTTAAATGTGTGGTAATATGTTATGAAATTTGACATGCAAATATAAACACCTGAGATAAATATTACACATTTACAAGATTTAAAACGTTAAGAAGGTTAAGAATGTTTGATTTAATGGCTTTATCAAAAAAACAAAAAAAAAAACTAATTGTAATTGTCAGTCTCCATGCCTGTCAATTAGGGGCTGGAATGTAAGAGCCATATCGTACTTCTTATGAATTTGTTGTTCTGTTTATTTTTTGTTTTATTTTATTTGTTGTTATTTGATTTATTCTACCTTGTTCTATTCATTAGTAGAGCATTAAGCATTAAGTTGTTACATAAGCCATAAGCTTTATATTTCATAGTCATGCATCCATTTTGACAATCGTGAGTTGGTCTGTGATGTCATTCTACTATTACATGCATTTGTGTGACTGTCATATGATAGAGAGTTCAGTTTAGATGCGGAAGGTTACGGAAACACAAGCTTTTGACCGTAAGCTGGAAATGTAAGATACAACAACTAGGTTGTTGTCACCGTAAGCTCCCGTAAGTAGAGATATACAACAAGAGTGTTATATACGTAAGCTAAGACTGTAATTTACAAGATACAGCAAATAGGTTCTTGTAAAAGTCAGAGATTTGCAAGATGCAGCAACTGGTGTCTGTAATCACAGTGGATTTACTCAAGACGACTGTATGAAGTGTTGATTCTTTGATGCTGACAAAATAAACTACAAGAGACAAAGAGATCGGACTTCTGTCGTGTGAGTGAAACAAACAAAGACAAAAGACAAAGCTACGCGTCAAAACTGGTGAAATAATATGACCGCATCTACAAAACGAACCTGCACTTTACTTTTTAAAATAATCGTGACAGCAGAATTTCTGTGTAGAGCAGAGTGTGTGTGGGTGTGCACACACACACACACACACACTAAAGGCAAGAGAGAGAGAGAAAGCGTGTATGAACTGGCACGGTGTCAAATCATGCGCGCGCACACATAACGACAGGCTGAGGGAGAAAATGGATTTCTAACCTCTCTAATGAGACTTTCTCTTGGTTTACACGTGCACACACACGTGTGTTATAAGAAACAGTACACGCACGCTATACACACATGCTTACAAACAAAAAAATTAAATGTTTTACATACACACACGTGGTCACATGGTCACAGTTTTATAGTAAACGTTACACGTGCGCACGGATGTTTATTATACTAGTAAGAGACGCGCAGCAGGGGAGTATGGAGCGATATCGCGGACAATATTCAAATGCAATTGCAAATTGCATTTGCAATTGCGTTTCCCATATGTAGACGCACAAAGTGTGCCATAATTCAAATGCAATTGCAAACTCTGCATTACCGTTTGCTGATTCGCCTTTGCGAGCGCACACTGACTGCCAAATTTCAAATGACAAAACAAAGTCCATTTGCATTTGTATTTCCCAGGTCTTACACGTCATGAACCTGTCATATTTAAATAGCAAAATCAATTACCACGTTTGCTTTTTCACTTTCTCTGCGCCGCGCATCAAGCCGCCAAAATTCAAACGCAATCGCTAATCCATTTGCAATTGCATTTCCAACACGTTACACAGAAACCTGTCAATCAGCGTCAGGGGCGGGTCTATACTGTGGGGCGGGATTGTATGGGGAGTGACGTCACTCGCACTCGCCGACCAAGAGGGGGATATTTGAGCACTGGAGGTGAACCGAGATTATCTCATTTGTTTATCAAGAAATAAACACACAAAAATGACAAATCGCATATTTTCTTGCTCCGGAGTGGACAGAGAAGTTTTTACAAATAAAAATATTTTTAGATCTTCTCCTGTTACAGCCTGCTGGAGCTAAATCTTTCAGAAACGCTGCGTACCGGTGTTATGCGCTAAAATGCCTCCCTGCCACTGATTGCACCCCCACAAAATCTCTGTCAAATATATGAGGACATCACAATCAAATATTCATTTTATTATTATCAAATATAATATATGAGTATTATCACGAAGCGATTTTTATTATAAATAAGAAATATAAAAATATACATGTATAACCCCTGGCAAAAATTCTGGAATCACCCTCTCAGATGTTCATTCAAATGTTTAATTGTGTAGAAAAAAAAACAAGCACATACATGCTACAAAACTATTTTCACTCAACAATCCAAACTTCTGGCTGTATAAAACACTTAAAAAAAAAACAAAGAAAGAACTATAGTCAATGACAACTGTTTTAACAACTCAAACAGAGGAAAAAAATATGGAATCACACAAATCTGAGGAAAAAAATATGGAATCACCATGCACTTTGCATTTCTACAACTGCTAATTAGTCTACAGTTAAAAAAGAGTGCTTGCACACATTAGGGATGTGTTGAACCAAGATGATTGACGTAACTCATAGCTCCAACACGAGAGATGTCAGTTGAAACAAAGGAGAGAATTATCAAACTTCTTGAAGAAGGTAAATCTTCATGGAATGTTGCAAAAGACGTTGGTTGTTCCCAGTCAGCTGTGTCTAAAATCTGGACCAAGTACAAATCAAATGGAAAGGTTGTAAAAGGGAAGCGTACTGGTAGACCAAGAAAGACATCAAAGCGCCAAGACAGAAAACTTAAAGCAATATGACTTGAAAACAGAAAATGCACAACAAAACAAATGAGGAACAAATGGGCAGAAAGTGGAGTCAATGTCTGTGAGCGGACAGTAAGAAATCGCCTAAAAGAAAATGGGATTTACATACAGAAAAGCCAAAAGAAAACCATCATTAACATCTAAACAGAAAAAAACAAGGTTTCAGTGGGCTAAAGAAAGACAATCTTGGACTGCGGATGACTGGATGAGAGTTAGAGTCAGTGATGAATCACGAATCTGCATTGCGCAGGGTGATGATGCTGGAACTTTTGTTTGGTGCCGTTCCAATGAAATTTATAAAGACAACTGCCTGAAGAAAACATGCAAATTTCCACAATCATTATTGATATGGGGTTGTATGTCAGGTAAAGGTATGGGAGACATGACAGTCATTACATCTTCTATAAATGCACAAGTTTATGTTGAGATTTTGGACACTTTTCTTATTCCATCAATTGAAAGGATGTTTGGTGATGGTAGCATCATTTTTCAGGATGATAATGCATCGTGCCATAGGGCAAAATCTGTGAAAACATTCCTACAGGAAATACATATAATGTCAATGGCATGGCCTGCAAATAGTCCGGACCTTAATCCAATTGAAAATCTGTGGTGGAAATGAAAGAAAATGGTCCAAGACAAGACTCCAACCTGCAAAGCTGATCTGGCAACTGCAATAAGACAAAGCTGGAGACAGACTGATGAAGTCTACTGTTGGACATTAGTTAAATCCAGGCCTCAGAGAATTCAAGCTGTTATAAAAGCCAGAGGTGCTGCAACAAAGTACAAGTAGTGTTTTTATTTGGTGATTCCATATTTTTTCCCTCTGTTTGAGTTGTTAAAACAGTTGTCGTTGACTATAGTTATCTTTCTTCCCACATGGAAAGAACCTATATGAGGATATATGCGCATATATAAAACCTATATGCAGTATATATGCGCATATAACCGCACCTATATGAGGATATATGCGCATATATGAAACCTATATGCAGTATACATGCGCATATAACCGCACCTATATGAGGATATATGCGCATATATGAAACCTATATGCAGTATATATGCGCATATAACCGCACCTATATGAGGATATATGCGCATATATGAAACCTATATGCAGTATATATGCGCATATAACCGCACCTATATGAGGATATATGCGCATATATGAAACCTATATGCAGTATATATGCGCATATAACCGCACCTATATGAGGATATCTGCGCATATATGAAACCTATATGCAGTATATATGCATATATTTGATAATATATATGCTGCATATATGCATATATATGCCACATATAGGCAACATTGAGGTGCATATATATGCATATACAGGCCATATAGGTCTCCTGTATTGCTTCTTTATATCCACATATAAGCCCTATATGTACATACAAGATATGTCTCCTATGGCAGGATCTGGTCATTTTAGCTCATATCTCACTTTGGCAACTGCCATACATGATGCCTAGCTTATATTTTCTATTATCAAGGCAATAACTAAGAACTAACTTTAAAAAAATGCATAAAAACTTATGTGCGAACACATTAAATTGGTATCCTAATTGGCCACATACAGTATATGAGGATGTATGCACATATATGAAACCTCAGTCTCTGTGAAAATCTTTTTGAAACACGTCACTAAAATTAACTGAAATGTGAAATATATCTATATATCTTAAAGTGTCTACTTTTAAATGATGCAAGTCACATTGAAAACAAATATTCTCAGTTTATGTAATCCGTATGAAACCAAGGAGAGGCACAGAATTTCTGTCGCACTTATATGCTAATAACTCGAGGCAGGACACGCCCACACGCCAATCACACGGAAATCAGTCCGGGTAATTTACATACTAGGCCACGCCCCCGGACACCGGCCTGATCAACACACACACACACACACACAGAGAGAGACAGGTTTGAAAATACTCAGATTCAGTGAGGTTTCTGCACGTTTTGGAAGATGGCACGCGCTTACACATCCGAGGAAACTCCTGGAAAGTGGGAGGAGTTTACATTTACCTCAGAAGAAGACTGTGTGACTCCGACGCCGAACAGGAGCATTTTGAACAGAGAATAGACCCATGCTACACTGGGTAAGTTATTAAGTCTTATATAACTCTTATTCTGATAATATTAAACTAATATTAGTAAATATTTTCCTCACTACAGCTAGCTCTTGTCAGCTTGTGTGACACATTGGCTTTCAATGCCATTTATATAGTTTAGGTAAATCATGCTAACATGCTGCCTCATGTAGCACAAACATGATATTTCCCGGTGGCTAAGCTAATGCCTTATGTAGTTTACAGATGTTTATAAATGTTCTAATGTATTTCACCTTGTTTTGGATAGCTTTAGATTATGGTTGCTAATATATATTTGGCTCTGTTTTGGTTAGCTTATAACACTGCTATCGGTAATGTTATTTAGCACAAACAAGCTAGTTCCAGGTGGCTAAAATACAGCCTTATGTAGCTAAGTGATGCTTATGAATATTTCTTTGGTGTAAATGTATATAATCCCTTTTGTTTAGCGTGTATTTACAAATGCCTGATAAGATGTAATTGTTTAGAATGTGTTCAATATGTGTGTAATGTCCAATGGATGGTGTTTGCTAATGTCTCAGTTGTAAATGTTTGAGATCCACTACATGGTCTGTTGTCCATCAACAGATATTTGCCCAGCCTATTGCCCATCAAAAATACAGAGGGGCACAAAAATGTATACACACTTTCACAATTGTTATCTATGGCCTTTTTTTAAAACTCAAATTGAATTATGGCAGCAGTGTGTAGTATTATCTATCACCATCATTGATGCTGTCATGTGACCTACAGAAGAGAGGTGTATATTTTTCATGTTGAAGTGTGGATAAATTTTTTGGTCATCTCTGTTTATATTATGCATCCATATTAATTGCACATCCATTTACTCTGAACAGTATAGGCTAACATTTTTTTTTATTTATTTGTTTTTAGGAATGTGTCTGCATCACCCTTGCCTTCACCAGCCCCTCACATCAGGACACGCAAGCTCCGTTCAGATGGACCTCTTGTATTTGTGAAGTGGATGGACACACGAGAAGTATCTACATGTTGTACCATCCATTCTGCTTATACAGTAGACGCGGTGAAGATGAGGGTGAAATTACAAGGTACATGGACTACAAAGACATTTCCTGTGACTGCGTACAACCACCACATGGGGAGTTGATCCCTCTGATCAGCTATTACAATACTATACTACACAGCACAAAACAATGAAGTCGTACAGAAATATTTCTCTACACTGCTTGGACATTGCTCCAACCAATGCTTACCCTGCATATATGTTTTGTACAGTTTTTTTTTATCTTGCACTGTTTTACTCTGAATGTCCGTCTTTTTTCAGTTTTTATTTTGTACTGTTCCTGTTGCAGTTTTACCCTGCATGTATCTTTATCATTAATCTGCATTTATACATAAAATCCTATTAACTATTGGGAAGCTAAACATAAGAATCAGTATGAAACATGAAAAGTTTCTAAAAGTTGCCAATAAATTAATATTGTGATGTGAAATTATTTTTCAGATTGAAGTTATAAAGGGCTCTGAGGTGTTTTGCCAGGCAGAAGCGTGGAGAGCAGCCCGCCTTGCCACCTCTGCTACTGCCATGGTACGGAATCTGCTGCTGGGCACCTTCGAATTGGAGACTGGACCAAATTAAAAAGGTAGCCATTATTGGTGAGTAAATGCGTAATGCGTTGAGAAGGGAAAAAAACATTATAAGTTCACCACTTTAACCATAGCCTACTTGTATCAATGTTTATTAGCCATCAATGGAGACTGCATAAGGTAGGGCACCCATTATTGTTACTGTATCTGCTTGGTACCTATAATATTAATTCATCGCTTGCTCACTTCTTAATCCTAGCTTTCCTCTTCTAAAGCCACATTTCTGGGGTATTGCGCTGTAGGGTGTGTAGTCCTCTATTTTGTAGAACATATAGTGTTGCAAATAACCTCGTGGCACTAATTGTTGTCGTCTGAAGTTTTAATAAATAATCATTTATTATTATTATACTGTCTTATTATTTTTGTCTTCTCTAGATGCTACATTGAAGAAGTGGCCGGCAGATAGGCACATCTATCAATTCAAAGCTCACGGAGCTGGGAAGATCCACAAAATATATTTTTTTCTTCCTGTTCAGTTTTTTGTCATGTTTTTGTTCTTTTACTAGTTGATTGTTCTTAAGAAAATAAAAAAATTTAATTTCTAAATTTTGGGCTTTTATTTATGTTGTCTAGCAGCTATGGATTTTTTTACTAATCTAGGTAAACATACATGCATATATGCACACATATACATGCATATATGTACCTATATATGTACATATAATATAGGAAAATGGCCAATTTTATATGTCACATATACTGTATTACTATATAGGTTCATATATGCACGCATATATGCACATATAATATAGGAAAACGGCTAATTTTATATGTCACATATACTGTATTACTATATAGGTACATATATGGACGCATATATGCACGCATATATGTACATATAATATAGGAAAACGGCCAATTTTATATATGTCTATATAGGTACATATATGCATGCATACTGTATATGCACGCATATATGTACATATATGTACATATAATATAGGAAAATGGCCAATTTTATATGTCACATATACTGTATTACTATATAGGTTCATATATGCACGCATATATGCACATATAATATAGGAAAACGGCCAATTTTATATATGTCACATATACTGTATTACTATATAGGTACATATATGGACGCATATATGCACGCATATATGCACGCATATATGTACATATAATATAGGAAAACGGCCAATTTTATATATGTCTATATAGGTACATATATGCACGCATACTGTATATGCACGCATATATGTACATATATGTACATATAATATAGGAAAACGGCCAATTTTATATATGTCACATATATTAAAAACCTATATCAAAACCTATATTAAAACATATATGTTTATATAGGTTCTTTCCGTGTGGGTTGTTTTTTTTTAAAGTGTTTTATACAGCCAGACGTTTAGATTGTTGAGTGAAAATAGTTTTGTGGCATGTATGTGCTTGTTTTTTTTCTACACAATTAAACATTTGAATGAACATTTTCTGAGAGGGGTGAATTTTTGCCAGGGGTTGTATATGAAAATAATATATAATTAATATATTTTCCCCCTATACTACATGTGTTTTTTTATATAGATTATTTTATAATCAAATTCGTTTGGTGCAATTTGTAAATCATAAACCTATTAATTTATGTTGTAATATAATATTTGATAGAGGTTATGTTGGGGGGGGGGGGCAATCAGTGGCAGGGGGGCATTTTAGCGCATAACACCGGTACGCAGCGTTTCTGAAAGATTTAGCTCCAGCAGGCTGTAACAGGAGAAGATCTAAAAATATTTTTATTTGTAAAAACTTCTCTGTCCACTCCGGAGCAAGAAAATATGCGATTTGTCATTTTTGTGTGTTTATTTCTTGATAAACAAATGAGATAATCTCGGTTCACCTCCAGTGCTCAAATATCCCCCTCTTGGTCGGCGAGTGCGAGTGACGTCACTCCCCATACAATCCCGCCCCACAGTATAGACCCGCCCCTGACGCTGATTGACAGGTTTCTGTGTAACGTGTTGGAAATGCAATTGCAAATGGATTAGCGATTGCGTTTGAATTTTGGCCGGCTTGACGCGCGGCGCAGAGAAAGTGAAAAAGCAAATGTGGTGATTGATTTTGCTATTTAATTATGGCAGGTTCATGACGTGTGAGACCTGGGAAATACAAATGTAAATGGACTTTGTTTTTTCATTTGAAATTTGGCATTCAGTGTGCGCTCGCGAAGGCGAATCAGCAAACGGTAATGCAAAGTTTGCAATTGCATTTGAATTATGGCACACTTTGTGCGTCCACGTATGGGAAACGCAATTGCAAATGCTATTTGCAATTGCATTTGAATATTGTCCGCGATATCGTTCCATAGGGGAGACAATTACCCACAATTCCGGAAGCACAAGAGAAAAAAACCTGTTGTATCAGTTGTGATCACGTGACACAGTGTCAAAACAAGAAGCGAATATGTGATACACGATACTCTGTACTCCTAAATTTGGAAATTTTTACTTGGAAAACTTGCTCATTTTCAAAGGAAAAGTTTATTTTTAAAAATCTTTGCTCGTCTTACGGAACACTCGCAAACCGCTTTATTCAGAATCCGAGGTTTCATTGTACATTTAATAAATAAATAAATAGATAAAAAGGTCATGGTTGTGGTTATTTCATTGATCCAGACTGCGTATAAAACATTTATCAGGTGTAACTGAGCACAAATCCTGGTCACATCACTGCACTGTCATGAACATTTTCAACATACTGTATCAGCGTTTAAATTATACTGAATTCCATTCATTCAAAATAATAATAATAATAATAATAATAATAATAATAATAATAATAATAATAATAACTGTATTTTACGTTTTAATACTATTGGACTTTTGTCTTTTTTCCATTTTTGTGCTTTTCTGGGAATGCACAAGATTCTTTGTCTAAGGACAAAAAGCGGAATCTATCTCTAAACAACAGAACTCCGACTTAGGTACGTTATCATGACTAATATTCATCTCACTCAGTGTGTGGAGAGCAACATGTTTAGACATTCTTCCTTCATCCTTAGTGATAACTTTATTTGTGATAGGTGTGTATTAGTTAGCACTCTGAAGGAAAAGATATTAGCGTTAGACAAGAAACAGTTGCCAAGACCAGTCGAGGCCAGAACCGTCTTCTAGGTAGAGAGAATCATCCCCAGATACCAGACGCATCCCAAAGAGACACACGGGGCATCCATGTGACGAGATCTCCAACCAGAAGCGGGGCACCAGGATGGGTCAGACAGGTCCGGAGGGCAGAGGGACTCTGGCTCACTGGCAGCTCAGGAATGACATGTGTAGCTCGACAGACAAAGAGAGAGAAAGAGTGAAAGGGGGAGACAGGGGGAGAGAGGGAAGAGAAAGAGGGGGAGAAAGAGAAGAAGAGGAGAGATGGCAGTTAGGTATGGTCACAGTCACATAATGTCTAATGTGAATGTATATTTACTGTAAAGTGCAAGCAGAGACTCTGGCAGGACTAACTATGACAGCATAACTTAAAGGGAGAGCCAGAAGGAAACACAAACATGAGGGCTCCCTGAGATGTAAAGCAAACAATCACCTCACCGTCGACAAACCTGAGTGATCAATGAGAGTGAGGAAGACAGCATCTAAACATATCAGTTCACCATAATACTCTACGTCCATGAGTCCCCCAGATCTGCTCCTTTACCTAAGGCAAATCTATTTATAAAAATGCTTGGCTAAATAAATAGGTTTTGAGCCTAGACTTAAACACTGAGACTGTGTCTGAGTCCCGAACACTATTTGGAAGACTATTCCATAATTTTGGGGCTTTGTAAGAAAAAGCTCTGCCCCCAGCTGTAATTTTCATAATACGCGGTACTGACAAGCAGCCTGCATCCTTTGATCGAAGTAGGCGTGGCGGATCGTAAGACACTAGCAGTTCGCTCAGATACCGCAGCGCGAGACCATTTAATGCTTTATATGTCAAGAGTAGTATTTTAAAATCAATGCGAAATTTCACAGGGAGCCAATGCAGTGAAGATAGGATAGGGGTGATGTGCTCATATCTTCTGGTTCTAGTGAGGACTCTCGCTGCTGCATTCTGGACTAACTGAAGCTTGTTTATGCACCTAGCTGAACAACCAGACAGTAAGGCATTACAATAGTCCAACCTAGAGGTGATAACAGCATGAACTAGTTTTTCTGAATCATTTAGCGACAATATATTTCTTATCTTGACAATATTTCTGAGTTGAAAGAATACTATCTTGGTAATATTATCTACATGAGCTTCAAATGAAAGGCTGGAATCTATAATCACGCAGAGGTCTTTTACTGTTGCACTTGATGGAACAGAAAGGCTATCTAAAGTTACGGTGTGATCTAACATTTTACTAGAACGTCTGTCTTATCCAGATTAAGCAGAAGGACGTTAATTAGCATCTAATTTCTTATGTCCTGCACACATTGCTCAACTTTAGTAAGCTGGTTTTTCTCATCAGGTTTTGCTGAGACATATAGCTGTGTGTCATCAGCATAACAATGAAAACTAATACTATGTTTACGGATTATATTGCCCAGAGGAAGCATGTAAAGGGAAAAAACTAAAATGGGCCTAAAACTGAACCCTGCAGAACGCTGAACTCCGCTAGAGAACATGGAGAATAATCATCATTTAAGTCTACATACTGATAACAATCGGTCAAATAGGATCTGAGCCAGGAGAGGGCTGTACCCTTTATTCCTACTACATTTTCTAATCTGTGAAGAAGAATACTATGATCTCAGTGCAGCTTTTGACACCATTGGTCGAGTAATACAAGCATAGTTACACAACCCTGATCAGAGGCAAATAGGAGGTCATTTACTACTTTAACGAGTGCTGTTTCTGTGCTGTGATGAGGCCTAAATCCTGACTGATACAGTTCATGTATGCCATTTCTATGTAGATATGAGCATAGCTGCTCCGCTACTATCTTTTCCAGGATCTTAGAGATAATGGAGAGGTTTGATATTGGCCTGTAATTGGACAGCTGACAGGGGTCGAGATCAGGTTTCTTAATAATTGGTTTGATAACTGCTAATTTAAAAGATTTTGGAACATAACCAATGCTGAGTGAGGAATTAATTATTCTCAACAGCGGTTCTGTTATTACTTGTACTATCTGTTTAAGAAAATGTGTCGGTATAGGATCTATAGGATCCTCTGCACTTCACATGTCCAGCAAGTTTGCTCTCCTCAGTAATGCACCCTCTGCAAGACAATTGGAGTACTTTTGAAGGCAAAGCTTGCCTGTGGGATCATTTTCCCACTCAGGAAGGTGCTGCTCTCATTTCTTGTAGTATAGCTCATAGTCTTAGTTAATCAGTGACTACCCAGAGCCCAGGCCATGGAGCAGACAAACAAGCTAATTCAACCATCTGCTAGCTGCACATCATCTGCATTATGATGTATCACTTACGGTTATCACTCACGGTTCACCATATTGAGACTGTCTTTTTCCTGAGCAAACAAAAAGTCAGTTTTAGTAATCTAACTAATATAGAGACCAAAAATTCAAAGCACATCGAATACACAGTGCACTCAATACACCTCAGATCTAATATTTAACAGTCCTAGTTTCCAGATCAATCACATTTAAAGGAGTTATTGTTAATGAAACTATAAATGAATAAAAAAACTATTAAAAAAACTATAATGAATCAAGAGTTTGATATACTGTGTTTAGCAGAAACCTGGATTAAAGAGAATGAGTATGCCGCTCTAAATTAAGGTAGTCCTCTTAGATACAGCTACATACACCAGCCTTGGCTAACTGGTAGAGGAGGAGGCGTTGCAGTTATTTACAATAATAATCTGACTATCGTACGAAAACATGGATACAAATTTAATGCATTTAATGCATTGCTCTACTGCATTACCTGCGTACCTTCATATCAATTACCACACAGAGCTTTATCTCCCAGAGTTATCAATTTTGGTTGGATCACCATCTGACCCTACAGAACTCGATCAGACAGCATGGAAGGAGGGCATCCTAAACTATAAAAAAAAAAACCTCTTAGTGCTGCTAGATCGATGTATCTCTCCAATCTTATAGAAACTAAAATTTTATTTAATACCATAAAGTTTTACTACAAATAATACCACTGCAGAAATCTACTCAACAATATTCAGTAGTGAGGACTTGATAAACTTTTTAAATAACAAAATCATAAATTTTAGCTAACCACATCACATCAGAATCAAAATTTATATTTTAATTAAATTCTGTTTTATTTATATAGCGCTTTTAACAATGGTCATTGTCTCAAAGCAACTGAAAGAAACAAAAATGAAAGAAAATTTTTAGAAAAGAAAATAATTGGAACTGTGTATGTGTGAGAACAATGTGTCTAGATAATAATGAGATGAATGAATGATGAATGAAATGTCTCTAATGAGCAAGCCAAGGGTGACGACGACGGTGGCAAGGAAAAAGTCCCTGAAATGGAAATAGGAAGAAACCTTGAGAGGAACCAGACTCAATCAGGGAACCCATCCTCATTTGGGTGATAACAGATAGAAATTATATATATATATATATATATATATATATATATATATATATATATATATATATATATATATATATATATATATATATATTATAGAGAGAGAGAGAGAGAGAGAGAGAGAGAGAGAGAGAGTAAACATAAATCTAGGGATAAATAAAAAACCAACCAAAACTTAATCTACATATAATATGAAATGCACAGGAAAAACACAAAATTAAAGAGTCAACAAAAGGTTACATGTTTAAAAAAACAAACAAACAAAAAAAAAAACACTCCTGAGACTCCCTCCCCACAGAGTCTACTCCCAGTTAACCCCCACAGAGTCTTTTATATGCTACCAATTAGCAATTAATATAGGATAGACCAACCAGAATCGGCCGCACTCTTACCTGTAGGGTCTGGAGAAACCTCAGGGTTGTCACATGTACCAACACATTTTCTTAAACAGATAGGACCAGCAATAACAGAACCCATGTTGAAAATAATTAACTCTTCACTCAGCAGTGGATATGTTCCAAAATCTTTTACTGTAGCAGTTATTAAACCACTAATTATGAAACCTGACCTCGACCCCTGTTCCAATTACAGGCCGATATCAAACCGGCTCCTTATCTCTAAGATTTTGAGATAAAAGATAGTAGATAGTAGCACAGCAGCTATGTTCATATCTACATAGAAATAGCATACAGATGGAGCCATGGCAAATAACCGCGGCCGTGTGAATGGCGTGCGAATGGCGTACAGCTGCCCTATGTACGCCGTAGTCCCCGCTCCCTTTTCTGCCAGAAAGGCGTGTCAAGATTTCACAGTAAACACGCCCATTCAAGCCCTATGTATTCATTTACCTGGTGCCACCACTAGATGGTTCTATATCGTTCTCAAGAACACGTTAAAACAAGCCAGCAATTTAGCTGCGCTGAGTTACAATCACATGATTTTAACAACCCGCCCACACCCCCGCCGAACTGACGCTATCAAACTACAGGAGAAGAAGATGGCGGCTTAATGGACTATTTACGGAAAGTGGTGTTTTATTTTATAAAATTTGTTTGGGGTAGTTTACAGTTTATTCCCCAGTTTAGTTTTTTTATTGTCCATTTTGAAAATCACTGGCAGCACCAGCAGCGGTCAGATGTGACTTTAGAGAACTTAATGATCTGTTTACCAAGTCTGGAGTTAACATTACAGCTTACTGTCAGTGTCACAAACTCACAATGTCAGTCCACTTTAACTCAAAAAGATTCCAAAAACATCGAAAATACTATTAATGCCCCTATTACAAAAACTGCACTACCTGATGAAGAGTGTTTGTGCTCTCTGAAAATACTGAGAGAGTCTGACCGCGTGTTGTCTGGATTAAATTATTTATTCTTTGGGTAAGAGTTAATAAGCAGATTATTTCTGTGACTGGAATATAATTTGATTCAGTTCATGAGGGACACAAGATGAGGATAGATATACAGGAACTAGCGAGCTAAACACTCATAACAGGATTTATATTTTATCCACTTTGGCCGTGACTTTGCACAGTAGCGCGAGCGCTTAGTTAACGAGCTGGATAAAAACACTGAAATGTTTATCAGTTAAGGGGGAGGGGGAGGGGGGGAAGGTGTGGGGGGCTTCAGTAAGTTATAGTCATAGAACTGCAAAATGTATGATACAGTACTTTGGGGGAAACAAAGACTTAAACTGTTCCATCTTTAATAGTTTTTAAAAATTTATATTTTAATTCAATTCAGTTTTATTTATATAGCGCTTTTAACAATGGTCATTGTCTCAAAGCAGCTGAAAGAAACAAAAATGAAAGAAAATTTTAGAAAAGAAAGTAATTGGAACTGTGTATGTGTGAGAACAATGTGTCTAGATAATAATGAGATGAATGAATGATGAATGAAATGTCTCTGATGAGCAAGCCAAGGGTGACGGCGATGGTGGCAAGGAAAAACTCCCTGAAATGGAAATAGGAAAAGCCTTGAGAGGAACCAGACTCAATCAGGGAACCCATCCTCATTTGGGTGATAACAGATAGAAATTATATAACATCATGTGTGTTGTGCAGGTAAAAGTTCAATATGACAGAAGTTGTTTAAATTATCATGAAGACCCGTGAGGTCTGGATCACTGGAAGCACCGGAGCAGCATGTGTAGCTCCAACCATCATAAAGCAGAATCCAGCTGGAGATGGTCCTTCTCTGGATGCCTCAGAAACCTCGCTGGGTCGGCCTTTGTCTACTGAAGCTGGCACAATCTCCTGATGCCTCGGAATGGGTAGAAAAATACAGAACAGATGGAGAGAATTAGCGTAGTTGCCATTCAGGATAGATGTACTGGAATATGAGGTTATGGGATGAGTTACGTGTATGCCAGATTAAAAAGATGCGTCTTGAGTCTACTTTTGAACTGGGAAACCGTGTCTGCTCCTGGAACACTGTCTGGAAGGCTATTCCAAAGCTTTGGAGCTAAATATGAAAATGCCCTACCCCCTTTTGTAGATTTGGAAATTCTGGGAATTACCAGAAGTCCTGAGTTTTGTGATCTTAAGGAGCATGGTGGATTGTAGCGTATCAGAAGACTGGTTAGGTATGTGGGAGCTAAACAATTTAAAGCCTTGTACTGTATGTAAGTAATACTATTTTGTAATTAATTCTAAACTGAACAGGTAGCCAGTGCAGGGATTATAATATTGGGGTTATATCATCATATTTTCTTGTTCTAGTAAGAACCCTGGCAGCTGCAATTTGGACTAACTGAAGCTTGTTCATTGAGGAAGCAGGACAACCACCTAGTAATGCATTACAATAGTCCAGTCTGGAGGTCATGAATGCATGAACTAGCTTTTTTGCATTGTTTTGGTTTCTTGCTATCAGTTGGCTAAGATGCTCAGTCCTAGCAGTTTTTAGGGCCTGTCTATAGCTGCACATACTGTCTTTATACACAATTCTATAAACTAATTTAGTTTTCCTCCATTTTCGCTCGAGGTTACGGGTTGCTATCTATACCGTGGGATATAATTAGATCTAGTGTATGATTAAAGCGGTGAGTTGCTCCATTTATATTTTGTTTAACCCCAAAGGAATTGAGTAAATCCGTAAATGCGAGTGCTAAAGCGTTAGCATCATCTACATGGATGTTAAAGTCTCCTACTATCAACACCCACACGGAAAGAACCTATATAAACATATATGTTTTAATATAGGTTTTGATATAGGTTTTTAATATATGTGACATATATAAAATTGGCCGTTTTCCTATATTATATGTACATATATGCGTGCATATATGCGTACATATATGTACCTATATAGTAATACAGTATATGTGACGTATATAAAATTGGCCATTTTCCTATATTATATGTGCATATATGTACATATATGCGTGCATCTACAGTATGCGTGCATATATGTACCTATATAGACATATATAAAATTGGCCGTTTTCCTATATTATATGTACATATATGCGTGCATATATGCGTACATATATGTACCTATATAGTAATACAGTATATGTGACATATATAAAATTGGCCGTTTTCCTATATTATATGTGCATATATGTACATATATGCGTGCATATACAGTATGCGTGCATATATGTACCTATATAGACATATATAAAATTGGCCGTTTTCCTATATTATATGTACATATATGCGTGCATATATCCGTACATATATGTACCTATATAGTAATACAGTATATGTGACATATATAAAATTGGCCGTTTGCCTATATTATATGTGCATATATGCGTGCATATATGAACCTATATAGTAATACAGTATATGTGACATATAAAATTGGCCGTTATCGTATATTATATGTACATATATAGGTACATATATGCATGTATATATATGTGTGCATATATGCACCTATATCTTTACCTAGATTAGTAAAAAAAATCCATAGCTGCTAGACAACATAAATAAAAGCCCAAAATGTAGAAATTAATTTTTTATTTTCTTAAGAACAATCAACTAGTAAAAGAACAAAAACATGACAAAAAACTGAACAGGAAGAAAAAAATATATTTTGTGGATCTTCCCAGCTCCGTGAGCTTTGAATTGATACAGATGTCGCCATTAAAAACCTGCGTTTCGAGAAAAGGGATCCCGTGACTTGCCGCGGCTTTGCGCGGCTGCATGCGGGAAGCTGTGAACATGCCCTTCATTACCTGTAGGGGGCAGTCGTGTTTCAGTCTGAAGTATTGTGTGTCTACTGAAGCCGAAAATGTGTGCAAATTAAACTGCGCATGCGTGTTTGGAGTCGCTGTGTATCAGTCGGTTGGGAATCATCACGGAGGTTACAACACGGTGTGGCTGCAGCTGGAGTTTGTCGTGTTCGAGGTAAGTTTAGCTTTCTTTTTTGGATGTGATTCTCGCTTTCATGACTCCCAATTAATGTTCATCTTAATCTCAGGACGTACAATTAGCAATTTCAGTTTTTAATAGTGTGGAGATTCACAAAACACCGTTTTCGTGTAAAAACCTGAACCTACGGAGCCCCCATGGGTCCTGTGGTAAATAAATAAATAAATAAAATAATAACGAACCGAGCGCGCGGATTAATACACCGAGATGTGTGTTTCTTACCCCCACCCCGAGTGAAAACGGCGTGTTCAGAGACAAAGCCTCGCCAGTTAGATGCCATTCCTGAACAAACTGAGTCGTGTGTGTTAAAGCATTAAATGGTAAAAGAGCACTAGCAATAAACGTTTTTTTTTCTGAAGCCGAACTTTATTAATGAGTTACGAGTAAAGAACCTGTACATATGTTCATACAGTATTGACAGCAGCTCTAATTTACTGCGGTAAAGCCAGCCGCGGTTCAGAAAAACACGGTCAAGCCAGCCGCGATTGATTTTAGTGCGCGCGCATATTACAGCGATTACGGTAGTTTCATGAACAACACAGAGAGAATGCCCCATATCTGAAAAATGCTGCAGTAAAATAGTTTCATATGTGGTGTGTATATAGTATGGGACGTCCTGAATAAGAACTGATCATTGTTTTTTTCTCCTTTTTTTTTATCATATAATGTGTGTACATTATATGGGATAAAAACTGACCATGGCGTTTTATACTTACTAGAATTAATTTTTTCATAGGTCTCTGAAGTGAAATAAAGGCATTTTATTTAACTTTTTTTCCCCATTGTGAACATTTGTTTATTTGACCTCTCTTCCAAAGCAGACGTTAATCCTCATTATAGAAAACATTCATTGAAGAATAACTGCTACTTTTGAACAGTAAAACAAAATAAAAATCAATTCTGGTATTTAGAAAGACTAAATATATTATTTTGTCTGTTTTCTACGAATTCTGCTGTAACTTATCTACATAAAACAATTATTTGAATGGTGAATATTTAAGAAAAATATTGTAACAGACAACCGTCAAAGTCACCAATAAATAACACGGATATTAAAGCAGAAATGCAAATATCTGTTTCTAACGGTGTCAGAAACTTTGTGTTAGTAGCACTGCTTAACATGCTTGATGCCTTCCTCTTTTGTAATTTGCTTTGGATAAAGGCCTAAATGTAGTTGTACGAATAAAAGATTATGTAATGATACAATGTAAATATTTTCACAGAAACAAAGCGTAAAGATGAGACGTGAATCTGAAGAGGATCTCTTTGATGACTGCCTGATAAAGCATTGTTTTCTTATTAATTATACAATTTATTAATACCTTGAATATAGTGTTTGTTGTATTGGACAGAAGCATATAAATGCAAATGAATATATAAATATGAGTAATTATTGAACGAATTTTCATGTTTGGACTAACCCTTTTAAATACAAACTCAGCATTCATCATAGGATTTCCTGACACTGTAAAGCCATCTCATGCCATGTTTTACTGATGCAAGATAAAGCAATTTAACCCAAGTTTAACAATATGAAGTATATGAAGTGATGGTCATTTTTTTATTATCATTTATTTTTATTATTATTTTTTTCTCAATGAAGTCAGCACAGGTTGAAGCAATTCAGATTTTTTGCTTCTCAAAATAAATGATTTATTTTCTTGTAAATTTTATGCAGGGGGACAGACGAAGTGACACCTTCTTAAAATCCTTGTCGTCCGTGCTGTTAAAGGGGAAGAACCGGTTGGTGTATCCATAAACCTTGAAGGAGAGGCTATTTTCAGAAAGTTCTTCTAGAACTTGATGGGATTAAGCTATCACCAAAAGTGCAAGCTTTAAAGATGAAGTTATCATCTTAAAACATTTGATTTGGCTTGACTACAAGTGTTTACATGTTGTGTTTACATGTTCAGCTTAAAATGTTTTCATGCATTAAGGTTTCAATGGCATACTTTTAAGTGCACTAGTCCAGAGTGCTGATTTGAAAGTTGCAACTTCACTGCTTCAGAGGGCTATTACGTTTTAACGTTTATTCTACAGTTTGTTTAAAGTATTTTCTGCTGCATTTTATTTCTAAATGAATGCTGTATTTTATTTATTTATTATTTTACACAATTTTGTTTAAAACAAGTATTTCAGGCCCTGGTGCCGTGCAGTTTTTTTCTATGGATGCAAAATTTAGCTGAATGCACTTTTATTAAAAAGACAACTTGGATCTAGACTGTGAATGTCACAAATATTTGGTAATGTTGGTGAATAAACTGTTTAATTATATTTTAGTTGTGTGATTTATGAAAGATATAGATGAAATAATTACTTAAGTTTCTTTCCAAAACATAAATTAGCAATGTTTACATTATTATAGGGAGTAATATAAATTGATAAAACCAAGTAAGGGAAAATCTCACAAAACAAAATGATAGTAATTTCATAAAATCAAGGTTCCTGCTGATACAACAATGCATTAACTTTAGATTTATTTAAAATAATCAAGTAATTTGTGCATTAAGTATAATTATGTAACTTTTACTTGATTTATTTTATTGTTAATTTAATTAAGTAGATTTTACCTGACAATTACGGGTGAGTTTGTTTGTAGCATGCAGTAAAGTGTATGTGACACAAAAATATATATTTGTAATATCGTGCAATCTCTGCTATCCGCTAGCAAACTTGAGCGATTCTTTTATTTTTTATATAATATAAAGTATGTTTACAGTATAAACTTTCTATGTACGGGTCCAATCAGAAAAATTTAACCAGAAAACAGCTTATTACATTGATTACATTGTCCTGAGGCTGGACAATGGAATAAACTGTGGGATAAACTGTAGAACTGAACAGAATTTTTTTTTCCATGTGACTTGAAAAGCCTTCCATCTAGTTAAATATAAATATTAAAACTCTGATCATGTTATCTAGTTTAATTTCGTGTTTTCGCTACATAAATAAGACAGTAGGTTCTCTATTCAACCCCTTAAAATTTCAAATGTAATCTAAAAATGGCCTAGCTTGTACAGGCTACTATACGCTCATCAGCAGTCGGCGCCCCGCTGTAACCAGCAGATCAAAGGAGCAGTTATCGGCTGACACGTAGCCTTCTGAGTTTGGAGACCCACAGAACCCCCACTGTAACCACCTGTAACCACACGGTTTCCGGTAGAATTGGGGGGTTTTAAAACAAACGAGCAGGCGTCTCTGCCTAAAATGTTTTTCTCCTCTCTCTCTCTCTCTCTCTCTCTCTCTCTCTCTCTCTATATATATATATATATATATATATATATATATATATATATATAGTTAATTCAGGGCTATTTATGATGGAGACACCTTTTTCCTTTTTACGTTTTAAATATGTAAAACCTCCGCTGCGTGTATTCATTCACAGGCTGCAGCGCGCGCACAGAGAAATAGGAGACTGTGGTGTATGAGTGGATTGGAGAGAAGAGAGCTGTTCAGTTACTATAAAATATATATAATGTTTTATAATGTTATAATGTTTTTTTTTATTATTCATAAGAAAACCTTTCAGTTTTGTAAATATTCTAGTTATAGTGTGTTATGTTTTTCTTTAGGTTAAACGGTTTTGAGAATTAGACCATACAGCTAAGATAAATATTATGTCGTTGATTGATAAAATCTGGATTAAGGATAATTTATTTTATTTAATTTGTATTCCCCCCCCCCCCCCCCCCCCCTGAGGGATTGCCACCTTATTGTGGTCAGGGGGTTTGCGTGCCACAGTGACCTTAAGAGCTATACCAACAGGAGCTTAGTCTTTGGAGGTGGGGGATGCATGTTGAAATGCAGACTTTTTAACCCAAGACTATATAAGTTTTTACAGTACTTAGATAAGGGGGAATCAAAAACTGCCCCCAAAAATGTTTTACTGCAAGTTTGAAAAACCCACTCTCACATAACACACACACAAATTATTTGCAAACCGGTTTCGCTGTTTTGAGTGTAATTCATAAATTTACTGAACATATTCAAATAAACACACCATACGGCAAATAAATCATCTCAAAGCGTTTATTTTTTGGGTCATAAATGCAGTGTTCATTTACATTCCTGTGTGTCCACCCTGATTTTTAACCACTACTGGAAGGACTTTAAACAACCTATTTATGTAATTATTACATGCCTCTTCTGTAAGGACCTCAAACCAGAATTTTTCAATGGCAGTAATTAAATCGGATTTTATAGTCGGTTTTGCTTCTTTTCAAATATAGTCTTTCAGAGCATGCCACACCATCTCAATCGGGTTCATGTCAGGAGACTCGGCGGGTGTCTTCACCCAGTTAATTCCCTCTTCAGCGATCACTTTTCTTGCAGCAGTGTGCTTCGGGTCATTGTCCTGGAAAAAACGGTGATGAATACCGAAGGTTTTCTTAATGTATGGGGCAGCGGTTCCTTTTATAATCTCCTCTTCGAAGAAAGACCTGTCCATTATTCCTTCAAAGATGGCAATAGGTCCTGGTCCACGTCTAGAAATGGCTCCCCAAACATGAATTTTAACAGGATGTTTCGGCTTGGGTTTGAACACTCGTCTCCCTTTTTTACAAAAGGACATTGTGGCAAAGCGATCCAAAGCCACCGTAGTTACGGTGACAACATACACTTATCAACTTATCCACATAGAGATGCTCATATTTTTTACCCTAGTTTCATTTGGTTTTACGCGATTTCATGTATTATTTGTGTGTGTCTGTGTGTGTACAGTGTGTGTGTGAGTGCGAGAGAGTGAGAGCGCGTGCGCGAGAGAGGGCTTTCATGCTGATTTATCCAAGGTTACTAAAACCTGGCTTACTACCTATAAAAAATATTTCAATTTAACTCATGTGTCTCAATCACAGATGACACGACAAATTATAAACTCTGAAACGTTCATTTGAACATTTAAAAATATATACAAAAACATGAATACTAATGTTATCATGGTGTAAATTATTAACATTAGGTTAGGTCCTGCCCTTAATTAATTCATATTATTGTCACGTTTCCCCTTATGTTTGCGTCTGGAGTGGGTGCGAGGCATGATCGCAGAGGCGAGCTGACGGTTAACAAAGTCCTTTTATTTTTGAATTCCAAACAAAACATAAAACAAAAACACTCCAACACAAACTAAACTTTCTGTAACGGTTGCTAGACGCCTGACTGGAGTCCAGCCAGGCTATTTAAAGAACTAAACATAAACCAATAATCAAATTAACTTCCCTCGGTTCAGGTGAGCTTCTACGTCACCTGACCGAGGTGCAAACTGGGAACTGAAGTCCAACTGAACGAAAAACAAAACTACAACTCAAAACACAACATAAATATAAATGGCGCTCTGGCGCCATCTAGGGGTTAACCGTTACATTACCCCCCCTCTAAAAAATGCTCCTCCCGGAGCATCACCGGAGGCCCCGGACACCCAACCCAATGTTCTACCTTTAGCCTCCTATCCAGGAGGCTGGGTGACGGGGCTGGAGGCATGCTCTGCGGCTGCTGAGCTGGAAGCGTGCTCGGCGGCTGCTGAGCTGGAGAAGCGCTCGGCGGCTGCTGAGCTGGAGAAGCGCTCGGCGGCTGCTGAGCTGGAGAAGCGCTCGGCTGCTGCTGAGCTGGAGAAGCGCTCGGATGCTGCTGAGCTGGAGAAGCGCTCGGATGCTGCTGAGCTGGAAGCGTGCTCGGCGGCTGCAGGGCTGGAGAAGCGCTCGACGCAGGCGTTGGAGCGGTCACTGCGCTCGACGCAGGCGTGGGAGCGATCACTGCGCTCGTAGACGGCGTGGGAGCGGTCACTGCGCTCGTAGACGGCGTGGGAGCGGTCACTGCGCTCGTAGACGGCGTGGGAGCGGTCACTGCGCTCGTAGACGGCGTGGGAGCGGTCACTGCGCTCGTAGACGGCGTGGGAGCGGTCACTGCGCTCGTAGACGGCGTGGGAGCGGTCACTGCGCTCGTAGACGGCGTGGGAGCGGTCACTGCGCTCGTAGACGGCGTGGGAGCGGTCACTGCGCTCGTAGACGGCGTGGGAGCGGTCACTGCGCTCGTAGACGGCGTGGGAGCGGTCACTGCGCTCGTAGACGGCGTGGGAGCGTGCAGTGCGCTCAATGACGGCTCCACGACGTTCTCAAAGCCGGGGGGCGGCGGCAGAACAGGTGTGTCGGTCAGCAGCTGCTCACCCGCCGGCTCGCTGTCCTCGAAGCCGAAAGGCGGCAGCAGAACAGATGCGTCGAACAGCGGCTGCTCACACGCTGGCTCGCTGTCCTCAAAGCCGAAAGGCGGCGTCAGAACAGGTGCGTCGGTCAGCGGCTGCTGACACGCTGGTTCGCTGTCCTCGAAACCGGGAGGCGGCGGCAGAACGGGAGCGTCGGTCAGCTGCTGCTGACACGCTGGTTCGCTGTCCTCGAAACCGAAAGGCGGCGGTAATACGGGTGCGTCGGACAGCAGCTGTAGACACGCTGGCTCGCTGTCCTCAAAGCCGAAAGGCGGCGGTAATACGGGTGCGTCGGACAGCAGCTGTAGACACGCTGGCTCGCTGTCCTCAAAGCCGAAAGGCGGCAGTAAGACGGGTGCGTCGGACAGCAGCTGTAGACACGCTGGCTCGCTGTCCTCGAAGCTGGAAGGTGGCGGTGCGTCGGGCAGCGGCTGCTGACACGCTAGCTCGCTGCTGAGTGTTTGCACGAGAGGAGAAAGCTCCGAGCCCGCTTCGCGGTCATCCCGGAAGTGGAGGATCATCTGCTGGAGCTCCTTAACATGCTCCAGCATTTCACTCACCCGTTCCGGCTCCGGAATCCACCACATGAGCTCCTCCTCTCTCTGCTGCTGCTCTGCCTGGGGTTTTCTTTCCCCCTCGTCACCGCCGTACTTGGGCTTCCTCGCCCTTCTCTTCCGGCCAGTGCGGGGAACCACGTGACCCCGTGCCGCGTCGCCCCTGAATGGCGTCCGCCGAATGGCGAGCCTGCAGCCCTCCCAGCTTTGTGGTGTCTCTCTCTCTCTCTCCTCGCTGCTCTCTCGCAGGTGCTCCTGCTCCTCCAGTAATCTGTACTCGCAGCTGCGGTACATCTCCTCCTCGTCCTCTACCAGCCCGATGTTATAGTCCCAGCCGAAGTACTCCTCTTCGCTGTCCCGCCAGTTCGTCAGCTCGGGCAAGATGGCCACTGCGCCCCCCCCAAAAAACTTCAGGAGGGGATCCTCCGCCATGCCTCTTGGTTGGTCTAGCAATCTGTCACGTTTCCCCTTATGTTTGCGTCTGGAGTGGGTGCGAGGCATGATCGCAGAGGCGAGCTGACGGTTAACAAAGTCCTTTTATTTTTGAATTCCAAACAAAACATAAAACAAAAACACTCCAACACAAACTAAACTTTCTGTAACGGTTGCTAGACGCCTGACTGGAGTCCAGCCAGGCTATTTAAAGAACTAAACATAAACCAATAATCAAATTAACTTCCCTCGGTTCAGGTGAGCTTCTACGTCACCTGACCGAGGTGCAAACTGGGAACTGAAGTCCAACTGAACGAAAAACAAAACTACAACTCAAAACACAACATAAATATAAATGGCGCTCTGGCGCCATCTAGGGGTTAACCGTTACAATTATAATTACTTTTACATAGTATAGTTACTGGACTGACATTACCAAAACTAGCTATTTGATTTAGCCTTTCTAAAATCAACCCATATATCATTTATAATCAGAAAACATAAAACATATTATGATCTGTTCAACAGCCCATCTGTTTTAATTTAGTTTGTATTTTTTATTATTCATAAGACAACCTTTCAGTTTTGTAAATATTTTAGTTATAGTGTGTTAAGTCTTACTTTAGGTTAAACGTTTTTGAGAATTTGACCATCCAGCTTAGATAAATGTTATGTCATTGATAAAATCTGGATTAAGGATATTTTATTATATATATATTTATTTTTTAGTTTCCCCCTGAGGGATTGCCACCTTATTGTGGTCTGGAGGTTTGCGTGCCTCAACACAATTCAGCAAATACAATACTGTTACTATACAGTAAGGCCAGGTAAAAACAGTGCTCGAACATGATGCCCCCCTCCCCCCACCCCGTGTTGTCTGGTCTAGAACGGCGCTGCCTCTGACCGTCTTTTGTCTTGTAAATGAGTATTCTCACTCACCTTCCAATCCCCCCAGCGCACACACTCTGTTTGTACTGTAAACTGTACTGTAACTGTGTTTGCTAGGGCACTTGGTTATACACAGTACTTTAATGTATGGAACACTTACTTAACTTACTGGTTTGGTTTAAATATCGCTTATTACCTTATTCAACAAAATAAATTCATTATTAACGTATTGAAGTATTTTAGTTAAGGACAAAAACTGTGCTTGTGTTTAGAACTGCTGAACAGCCGAAAACACACACAGACCCATCCCCCCGCCAAAAACACACACGCACACACAGAGCAATTAACACCATGTCCTACTCAGGAGTGGAAGGTGAGAAACCTCAATGGAGAATACCAAGTTTGTCGTTGCTCTTTTGGAGTTCTTAAAACCCAAAACATTTATTTATACTGAGAAAAAATTATTATGGGTCACAATCACAAACACAAATACATATAATCAAGTGTTTAACTGGTTTCATTTGTTTCTATGATCAATAATAATTATTATTATTTTCAGCCCAACTCTTTGACTATTTAAAACAAAGTTGTGTCCCATTTTTTGCCCATTGAAGTTGTTGGTTCAACTAAACAATTTTTAAATACCCAAACAATCCCCCAAAATTAAAACACGCAAAACATGACTAACAATTCAATTTATTCTTCCAAAACTAGTCAAAGTTAAAACAGTAATTTATATAAAACAGATGAATACATGTTGTCTTTTTGCTTAAAGTTCATTAAACAACCCGGATACACCAGCTGCTTATAAGTCTCTATCTATAGTCCTTTTACATTAAAATAAAAAATTTTCAAATATCAAAACTATTACATATTTGTTATTAATAATGTTATTACTTAACAGTTTAAGTCTTTGTTTCCCCCAAAGTACTGTATCAGACATTTTGCAGTTCTATGTTCAGAATATACAGTAGACCTGATCAAACATCATTCTAAAGCTGTCGGACTGTGACGTCATCGCTACCGCAGATCAGTTCATCAACTTGTAATATATACATTTTAGGAATATATTAACATGTGCAGACATTTAAGGGTGCGCTGCCCTCTCTTGCCCCTGCGTAGAGCCTACACACACACACACACACACACACACACACACAATCTATCTATCTATCTATCTATCTATCTATTATATAAATACACATTTGGAATCTGCATCTACATTTTCTGTTACAAGTATAGAATTAGGTTCAGTTGATCAATGGTGTTAGGGTACTTATGTAGTGATAATTAGTTTCAGCCAGATCATTAAAACTAACAATGGACTATGACACTCTTGAGAGGGGATATGAAGGTGTTATTCATTTATTTATTCTCTACAAGGGTGCGAACAACAGTACAGACCAAACTATAACTCTCTCTTACTACTATAAAAATTCTAGATATAAACAAACAAAATACAGCTTTTTTTCCTCAGAGGTAAACGGAAAAGTGAAGTTGTTCAGCTGTTCACTGTCACTGCAGCTTCTTCAAAGTCTTCCCACTCCGTGACCACTGAAATCCGACACGACACCACGTTAGGCTACGTCTTGACTCATTTGTATACCGACAGTGATTGGATGTTTCCCGAGGGCTCAGGGGAGTGTGTGTGTGTCTGTGTGTGTCTATGTGTGTGTCTATGTGTGTGCGTGCGCGCGGGTACTTGTTCTACTGTTATAAAAACTCTAAATATAAACAAACAAAATACAGCTTTTTTTTCAGAGGTAAACGGAAAAGTGAAGATGTTCAGTGTCACTATGCAGATGTTACACTCAGTGGAGTTACCGAAATCATTGGTTTAGTCCTCATTGAGCTTTTGTTCCTCTTATGTGAGCATAAACAGTGAAACATTCCACAGGTTTATAATACACCGCGGCCAAGTGAACCACGTTCCCGTCGAACGAAACGAGGCATAATCGTGGTGTTTGCTTCGCTTATGACACACCATAGTTTATTACCTGCTGTGGTAGATCTGAATATTTATTCAAACACAATAATAAAGCTTTATATCCTCAGGAGGGCTCAGTACATGGTTTTAGCGATAGTTTCACAGAAGCGAGTTCAGAACTAATCTAACCAAACCAAAAAAAAAAAACATCCAAAGCTTCAAATAGAATGAACGAACTAATGAAATTGATATATATGTAATTGATATACTGTATACACAGACGTGTGTGTGTCATTTTAATTCAAATGAACATTTTAATGCTTTCTGATACTTATCAACTTATCCACATAAACTTATCAACACATACTCTCCGTGCACGCACATACAATCTCTAAAAAAGTAAAATTAATAACATACATATACAAATAAACAAAAATATAAACGTCTATGTATATTGAAGTTTATGGTGAACGCAGAGTCGGCTAAGCACATGTGATGACGCGCGCGCCCTCACCTCTTGTTACGACTGCCTATTTGGCCAAAAAATAATTGAACGATATGCCTGGTCCTGGAAAGAGACAATAAATATATATATATATTTTTATACATTTATTGCATTGTTTGTTGTTTACAGTCAAGCCATCAACATACAATAAAATGTAAACATGAGATCTAAACTAAAAACTGTGCTCCCTGTGCTGGTAATATCATCTCTTTGTTCTGCTGTCTCCGGCTCCCTCCCTGGTCCTGAACCGTACCATACATACCAGATCAAGAACTTGAAGATGAAGATTATATCACTGGTCTTCTCTCTGACGGGTTCCTCCCTAGTTTCTGATGATCTCAATTAGTTTGTAGTGTTGCTTGTCCAAGGAAACCAGTAATCTTGCTTGAAGTGGAGCAGATATAATTCTCAGAAACTCATTACTGATCTCAAAAAAAAAAAAAAAAAGGTAAAAACAAAAATTGGACTGGCTCAAGTTCTTATGTTAGCAAATCTTAATTACAGTGTGTATAAAGTATAGAAAGCAGTACACTACAAACAGCACTCACTCCAAATTAGCTTGTTCTATGTTTACGTCACTTTCCTATTAATTTTTACATCGTTAACCAACGGTAATTAAATATAATTATTTTCTTCGGCGCCGCTGACTTACTGTATAAACTCCGGTGTTTTTGAAAATCACCACGTTAGTTAGCTAATGCTAATGCAGGTAATATAGGTGGTTTTAGCTACAGTAGCAAACACGGACACAAAACTCAATCTACAAAGTAGTTGTTCCTGACATAAATCATGAATTTGCTCATAGAAGAGATACATTTAACATAGAAATGACATGAGTTTGCTTTCTTACCTGGTTTAAAGGAGTTTTCTTTGAGAATCTCCACCCGCATGTGATTCAGTCCGTGAAAATGCTGCGTCATGAGGTCATGAGACACGGTTTGAAGCAGAAATGTCCTTTGTGAATGGATTAGATTTAAGTTTAATCAGGGGCTTTAACTAACAGTAACTGAAATACAGGTTCTGATATCCTTCCTTACTTGTTTCAACGTCATGCTCCGGTTTGAGGCGGAAATAAAATCATAAGTAGTATAATAATAATAATAAGAATAATAAGACAGTATAATAATAATAAATGATTATTTATTAAAACTTCAGACGACAACAATTAGTGCCACGAGGTTATTTGCAACACTATATGTTCTACAAAATAGAGGACTACACACCCTACAGCGCAATACCCCAGAAATGTGGCTTTAGAAGAGGAAAGGTAGGATTAAGAAGTGAGCAAGCGATGAATTAGTATTATAGGTACCAAGCAGATACAGTAACAATAATGGGTGCCCTACCTTATGCAGTCTCCACTGATGGCTAATAAACATTGATACAAGTAGGCTATGGTTAAAGTGGTGCACTTATAAAGTCTGAAATTTTTTTTTTCCCTTCTCAACGCATTATGCATTTATTCACCAATAATGGCTACTTTTTAATTTGGTCAAGTCTCCAAGTCGAAGGTGCCCAGCAGCAGATTCCGTATCATGGCAGTAGCAG
The DNA here is from genome assembly GCA_030522415.1 of Channallabes apus. Classification (NCBI taxonomy): domain Eukaryota; kingdom Metazoa; phylum Chordata; class Actinopteri; order Siluriformes; family Clariidae; genus Channallabes; species Channallabes apus. Next base: position 2,132,342 of record CM060112.1, read on the forward strand.
AGGTGGCAAGGCGGGCTGCTCTCCACGCTTCTGCCTGGCAAAACACCCCAGAGCCCTTTATAACTTCAATCTGAAAAATTATTTCACATCACAATATTAATTTATTGGTAACTTTTAGAAACTTTTCATGTTTCATACTGATTCTCATGTTTAGCTTCCCAATAGTTATAGGATTTTATGTATAAATGCAGATTAATGATAAAGATACATGCAGGGTAAAACTGCAACAGGAACAGTACAAAATAAAAACTGAAAAAAGACGGACATTCAGAGTAAAACAGTGCAAGATAAAAAAAAAACTGTACAAAACATACAGTGGTGTGAAAAACTATTTGCCCCCCTCCTGATTTCTTATTCTTTTGCATGTTTGTCACACAAAATGTTTCTGATCATCAAACACATTTAACTATTAGTCAAAGATAACACAAGTAAACACAAAATGCAGTTTTTAAATGAGGGGTTTTATTATTAAGGGAGAAAAAAAATCCAAACCTACATGGCCCTGTGTGAAAAAGTAATTGCCCCCTGAACCTAATAACTGGTTGGGCCACCGTTAGCAGCAATAACTGCAATCAAGCGTTTGCAATAACTTGCAACGAGTCTTTTACAGCGCTCTGGAGGAATTTTGGCCCACTCATCTTTGCAGAATTGTTGTAATTCAGCTTTATTTGAGGGTTTTCTAGCATGAACTGCCTTTTTAAGGTCATGCCACAACATCTCAATAGGATTCAGGTCAGGACTTTGACTAGGCCACTCCAAAGTGTTCATTTTGTTTTTCTTCAGCCATTCAGAGGTGGATTTGCTGGTGTGTTTTGGGTCATTGTCCTGCTGCAGCACCCAAGATCGCTTCAGCTTGAGTTGACGAACAGATGGCCGGACATTCTCCTTCAGGATTTTTTGGTAGACAGTAGAATTCATGGTTCCATCTATCACAGCAAGCCTTCCAGGTCCTGAAGCAGCAAAACAACCCCAGACCATCACACTACCACCACCATATTTTACTGTTGCTATGATGTTCTTTTTCTGAAATGCTGTGTTACTTTTACGCCAGATGTAACGGGACATGCACCTTCCAAAAAGTTCAACTTTTGTCTCGTCGGTCCACAAGGTATTTTCCCAAAAGTCTTGGCAATCATTGAGATGTTTTTTAGCAAAATTGAGACAAGCCTTAATGTTCTTTTTGCTTAAAAGTGATTTGCGCCTTGGAAATCTGCCATGCAGGCCGTTTTTGCCCAGTCTCTTTCTTATGGTGGAGTCGTGAACACTGACCTTAATTGAGGCAAGTGAGGCCTGCAGTTCTTTAGATGTTGTCCTGGGGTCTTTTGTGGCCTCTCGGATGAGTTGTCTCTGCGATCTTGGGGTAATTTCGGTCGGCCGGCCACTCCTGGGAAGGTTCACCACTGTTCCATGTTTTTGCCATTTGTGGATAATGGCTCTCACTGTGGTTCGCTGGAGTCCCAAAGCTTTAGAAATGGCTTTATAACCTTTACCAGACTGATAGATCTCAGTTACTTTTGTTCTCATTTGTTCCTGAATTTCTTTGGATCTTGGCATGATGTCTAGCTTTTGAGGTGCTTTTGGTCTACTTCTCTGTGTCAGGTAGCTCCTATTTAAGTGATTTCTTGATTGAAACAGGTGTGGCAGTAATCAGGCCTGGGGGTGACTACAGAAATTGAACTCAGTTGTGATAAACCACAGTTAAGTTATTTTTTAACAAGGGGGGCAATCACTTTTTCACACAGGGCCATGTAGATTTGGAGTTTTTTTTCTCCCTTAATAACGTAAACCTTCATTTAAAAACTGCATTTTCTGTTCAATTATGTTATCTTTGACTAATAGTTAATGGTTTTTGATGATCAGAAACATTTAAGTGTGACAAACATGCAAAAGAATAAGAAATCAGGAAGGGGGCAAATAGTTTTTCACACCACTGTATATGCAGGGTAAGCATTGGTGGGAGCAATGTCCAAGCAGTGTAGAGAAATATTTCTGTACGACTTCATTGTTTTGTGCTGTGTAGTATAGTATTGTAATAGCTGATCAGAGGGATCAACTCCCCATGTGCTGGTTGTACGCAGTCACAGGAAATGTCTTTGTAGTCCATGTACCTTGTAATTTCACCCTCATCTTCACCGCGTCTACTGTATAAGCAGAATGGATGGTACAACATGTAGATACTTCTCGTGTGTCCATCCACTTCACAAATACAAGAGGTCCATCTGAACGGAGCTTGCGTGTCCTGATGTGAGGGGCTGGTGAAGGCAAGGGTGATGCAGACACATTCCTAAAAACAAATAAATAAAAAAATGTTAGCCTATACTGTTCAGAGTAAATGGATGTGCAATTAATATGGATGCATAATATATAAAGAGATGACCAAAAAATTTATCCACACTTCAACATGAAAAATATACACCTCTCTTCTGTAGGTCACATGACAGCATCAATGATGGTGATAAATAATACTACACACTGCAGCCAGAATTCAATTTGAGTTTTAAAAAAGGCCATAGATAACAATTGTGAAAGTGTGTATACATTTTTGTGCCCCTCTGTATTTTTGATGGGCAATAGGCTGGGCAAATATCTGTTGATGGACAACAGACCATGTAGTGGATCTCAAACATTTACAACTGAGACATTAGCAAACACCATCCATTGGACATTACACACATATTGAACACATTCTAAACAATTACATCTTATCAGGCATTTGTAAATACATGCTAAACAAAAGGGATTATATACATTTACACCAAAGAAATATTCATAAGCATCACTTAGCTACATAAGGCAGTATTTTAGCCACCTGGAACTAGCTTGATTGTGCTAAATAACATTACTGATAGCAGTGTTATAAGCTAACCAAAATGGAGCCAAATACACATTAGCAACTATAATCTAAAGCTATCCAAAACAAGGTGAATATAAACATCTGTAAACTCCATAAGGCATTAGCTTAGCCACCGGGAAATATCATGTTTGTGCTACATGAGGCAGCATGTTAGCATGATTTACCTGAACTATATAAATGGCATTGAAAGCCAATGTGTCACACAAGCTGACAAGAGCTAGCTGTAGTGAGGAAAATATTTACTAATATTAGTTTAATATTATCAGAATAAGAGTTATATAAGACTTAATAACTTACCCAGTGTAGCATGGGTCTATTCTCTGTTCAAAATGCTCCCGTTCGGCGTCGGAGTCACACAGTCTTCTTCTGAGGTAAATGTAAACTCCTCCCACTTTCCAGGAGTTTCCTCGGATGTGTAAGCACGTGCCATCTTCTAAAACGTGCATAAAACTCACTGAATCTGAGTGTTCAAACCTGTCTCTGTGTGTGTGTGTGTGCTGATCAGTCCGGTGTCCGGGGGCGTGGCCTAGTATGTAAATTACCCGGACTGATTTCCGTGTGATTGGCGTGTGGGCGTGGGACAGAAATAAGTGCGACAGAAATTCTGTGCCTCTCCTTGGTTTCATACGGGTTATATAAACTGAGAATATTTGTTTTCAATGTGACTTGCATCATTTAAAAGTAGACACTTTAAGATATATAGATATATTTCTCATTTCTCATTTCAGTTAATTTTAGTGACGTGTTTCAAAAAGATTTTCACGGAGACTGAGGTTTCATATATGTGCATATATCCTCATATACTGTATGTGGCCAATTAGGATACCAATTTAATGTGTTTGCACATAAGTTCTTTGCATTTTTTTAAAGTTAGTTCTTAGTTATTGCCTTGATAATAGAAAATATAAGCTAGGCATCATGTATGACAGTTGCCAAAGTGAGATATGAGCTAAAATGACCAGATCCTGCCATAGGAGACATATCTTGTATGTACATATAGGGCTTATATGTGGATATAAAGAAGCAATACAGGAGACCTATATGGCCTGTATATACGCATATATGCACCTCAATGTTGCCTATATGTGGCATATATACGCATATATGCAGCATATATATTATCATATATATATGCATATATACTGCATATAGGTTTCATATATCCTCATATAGGTGCGGATATATGCGCATATATACTGGATATAGGTTTCATATATGCGCATATGTCCTCATATAGGTGTGGTTATATGCACATATATTCTGCATATAGGTTTCATATATGCGCATATATCCTCATATAGGTGCGGTTATATGCGCATATATACTGCATATAGGTTTCATATATGCGCATATATCCTCATATAGGTGCGGATATATGCGCATATATACTGCATATAGGTTTCATATATGCGCATATATCCTCATATAGGTGAGGATATATGCGCATATATTCTGCATATAGGTTTCATATATGCGCATATATCCTCATATAGGTTCTTTCCATGTGGGGAGCGGCTCTGTCTCTTAATAAAGGGCCACCAGTGACACTAACATGGTGAAATGTAAGTTTACCACTATGGTTTGTTTTCATTATATGAATTAATAAATTACTATCTCTATGACTTAAAGGCTTTTGAACATGCTTAACGTTTTTATGCAGGCTTACTTTATTTAACTGCCCATGATGTACATATAGGCTATTGTGATCTTAGTTGTATTACTTTGACATGTTTTTTCCTGCATTAGTGGTTTTTTCTTTGATAATATTGAGAATTTTTTTCTCATAGATTTCTTTATTTTCTTATAGATACCGGGTTGATTAGATAAAGGGATTATATTATTGGACCCTACAGAAAGAACACAGTCTGTCACAGTTGCAAGTGTTTTGTTGTCAGGTAGCTTTAGTTGCTTTTAGGTATTTTTTTTCTTTTTTGCCAGATAACGTATACTTACATATTTTCACTGAAGGATGAAGATGAAGAGACCACATCTGCTGTGACAGAAGTGGACAATGCTGGTAGATCCACCGAGGTGGGATGCATACCATTATAATGCAGCGCCCCCTTTTTACATTAACAAACTGTCATTGTTCTTTCACAGTACATACCTGGGGATTTCTTCATGGATGAAGGTCCTTCAACCTCAATGCACGATCTAAGCGGTGTAAGAATTTGTGTGCAGTTGTCCATATTTACATTTTATTTTCTGACAGAATCTCAGAATTTATTTAATTCTTTTTGAATAATAATTCCTAGTTTCCTTCCTACTGTAGTTGCCAGGAGCTGTATCAGGTCTATCTTCAAAAACAAATAAGAAAAAGTGACATGGAGATGGACCTTATACAGCTTCAAATGGAAAAGAAAAGGCTATCCATTAAAAAAGCAACACTAGAAATTTAATTACTGGAGCATCGCCTTAAGGTGAGAACTTGTGCGTATACAGTATTAATCTGTTGCGTGTTAAAAGTGTTGTGTATATAAAGCAATGTCATTAAAATAACACATTTTATTTCATTTTACTTTCATTGTTTTTCAGGAAAAAAAAGAAATGAACTATACAGCAGACCAGTGCAAACTATTTAATAAAAGTAATTTTGACAAAAAAAGTCTTCCATCTCTGTTGTGTGCAAAAATCTGTAGAGGTTCCTCTGGGCATCTTCTTCAATATAAGGAGGGTGGCTCTCTCCTCTTATAGTGGCAATGTTGTGAAGCACAACACAAGCCATTATGATGTCACATGCCCTCTCTGGACTGACCCGGAGCCCACGCAGACACTGAAACCTAGACTTGAGGATCCCTATGGTCATCTCCACCTTGGCCCGTGTTCGACTGTGAGCCAGGTTATAGCGTGTCTATGGTCCAGGATCAGGTTCAGGGTAGGGTGGCATTAAATAGGGCAGACAAGGGTATCCCCTGTCCCCCAGCAAGTAACTACTGTACTGTCCTGTAATGATTCAAGTGTACAATACAAATATAGTAAAAAGAAAAAAAAAACATTGTATGAAGAAAAACATACCCTGCTGAAATGTCTGGCATAATGATGACACAGATCCTGGCCATTTTGTCTTATCATTAGTAATGATGTGGGTTGCCTCACATATGTGGAAAAAAGTAATGAGTTTAATGATTTTAACAAGGCAAAAAATTAAGGACGCTAAATTAAGTTGTTACCTGTACATTGATACTATGAATAGATTTCCTATTAACATCGTCTCCCTCATTTATTGAAGCTATAGCTTTAATAGGAATGTAGGTGCCATCAATGCACCCAATTACATTTGAAAACCCTGAAATAGAAAGTCATATATGGGAGGATCAAGTGTGTGTGTGTGCAGGATGAATTCATGTATATAAATAGTATGACTACATATTAAATATTCGTCATCAATTTTACTACAAAGGACAAACCTGCCACTCTGTGGAATTCCTCTTTAAGAACACGCAGAGGTTTATGTCCAGGGAACTGTACACATGTGTGTAAGAAGTGTTTAAGTGCCAGACATACAGTTGCCTTTCCCACATGCTCTGCATCACATGCCCCACATTGTACAAAAAATGCCCTGAAAAAAAACGAAGTGATATACACGGAATGTTTTCTAAGCGCAGACCCGCCGTTTGTGACATTTGCAATATGCGGTTTCAAGAGATGTGTTAAATAATTTAATTCCATTGAAAACCAATAACGCTCTTTCTCAAATAATCATTAGAAAATAAAAAAAGCATAATTACGCGGTCTTATAACTCTCTCCCGGCGAAAAAAACCTCGTATAATTTGTGCCTCCGCGTCCACAGGATCATCATCAAAGGGGCGCGGCCTGCTGAATAACCTCCTGGAACAAACTTACCCTGGAACATAACCTGCTACCGAGCAGGTAATCTTCAGAGAGTAAGTTGCTATGGTTACATACGTACCCAGAAAGTTACCTCCGTTTTTGGAACTGGAAGTTGAGGTTATCCACTAACTTACCCTCAAACTTATCCGGGTATGTCACATAACCTGCTTTCTGGAACAGCCCCCAGCTCTTGTAATAGGGACATTAATAGTATTTTCGAAGCTTGAGCATGTTTTTGAGTTAAAGTGGAGTGACATTGTGAGTGTGTGACACTGACAGTAAGCTGTAATATTAACTCCAGACTTGGTAAACAGAAGATTAAGTTCTCTAAAGTCACATCTGACCGCTGCTGGTGCTGCCAGTGATATTTAAAACTGCCAATAAAAAACTAAACTGGGAAATAAACTGTAAACTACCCCAAACACATTTTATAAAATAAAACATCACTTACCACGAATAGTCCGTTAAGCCGCCATCTTCATCTCTGTAGTTTGGCAGCGTCAGTTCGGCGGGGGTGGAGGCGGGTTGTTAAAATCACGTGATTGCAACTCAGCGCAGCTGGCTTGTTTTAACGTGTTATTGAGAATGAAGCGCCATCTAGTGGTGGCACCAGGTAAATGAATAAATAGGGCTTGAATGGGCGTGTTTACTGTGAAATCTTGACACGCCTTTCTGGCAGAAAAGGGAGGGGGGATTACGGCGTGCAAAGGCCATTCACACGCCATTCACACTTCAGCCACACGGTAGCGGCTATTTGGCATGGCTCCCACTGTAAGTCTTCCACACACATACAAAATACACCCCACCTTTCATATATCACTCCTAAAACCCTATCACTCACCCAGTTTCCCTATGTCCACAGAGTCTGGTATTGGAGACGAGCCCCAACATTGGAATACAGACTCCGAAAGACTTACCTAATCTCTTTGTCCATGTTCGTTTTTTGTTTTGTCTCCTGGCTCCTCGTCTCGTCTCCTGGCTCCTCATCTCGTCTCCTGGCTCCTCGTCCCCTCTTCTGTGTCGTTTTTGTTGTTCGTCTACACATCTCCACCAGCTCCGTCATCCACACAGATAAGACTTTCCAGTGTTGTCATTAAATCTCGTTATTACCCATTCTATGTTAATAAAATGCCCGTTCGGGTTTTCATAAAGATCTTTGAGTCTGCGCTTCCTGTAACAGGGGGAGGGACGTGCTAATGACGATTTAGTCTGCTGTGTGTGTGTGTGTGTATGTGTGAGAGAGAGAGGGGTGTCAAAAGGTCCTACATACTACATTGATTATTCAGTGAAACGAGGCTCAGCTGAAAAATGTTTGGCACATCAGTCACTTAACCCCAAATAAAAGGTCTTTCTGAGTGTTATGATATAGTTGTAAAATAACAGATGTAAGGTGCGCACTGAATACTAAACCTAAACCAGGCACGAGGATTAATAAACCAAGATAGCCCCATACCCGTTTTTTTTTTTTTTTATAAAAATACCAAAGATTATTATTGTGTATAGACTGATTAAAAACAATGCAATTTGTGCTATCATAAGGAAAATCGAAATTTCTCCCAATCAAGGATCAAAAACGGTAACAATGTCAACTTCAGAATCCAGAAGATTAAATTTAAACAAATTTAAAACGACGACTTAATCACTGAAAGTCTTCAGAAGAGCCTCAGATTCTAGAGGGTTTTAAAGTGTGAAGCGGTTAATTTCAGTTTCTCTGAATGTATAGGTGAGAACAGCTGATTCACACCTGGGGAGAGTGAATAATTAGCATGTGAATGTTGTCTGGCATTGTAAAGCACACACAGTGACACTAAAAGAACAACAACCTACTACACTGAAAAAAAAGAACTTGTAAGATTTACTTGATAAAATCCCAGTAACAATTTGCACACATAGGTTTTAAGTAAATTCTATTGCTCCAATATTAAGTAAACTCCATGGTCTATGATGTTTGCAGATGACATTGTGCTTTGTAGCGAGAGCAGGGAACAGGTAGAGGAAAATTTGGAGAGGTGGAGGTACGCTCTGGAAAGCAGAGGAATGAAGGTTAGCCGCAGCAAGACGGAATACATGTGTGTGAATGAGAGGGACCCAAGAGGAACAGTGAGGCTACAGGGAGCAGAGATAAAGAAGGTGCAGGATTTTAAGTACTTAGGGTCAACGGTCGAGAGCAACGGAGAGTGTTCAAAGGAGGTGAAGAGACGAGTACAGGCAGGTTGGAATGGGTGGAGAAAAGTGTCAGGTGTGTTGTGCGATAAAAGAGCATCAGCAAGAATGAAAGGAAAGGTGTACAGGACAGTGGTGAGACCAGCAATGCTCTATGGCTTAGAGACAGTGGCACTGAAGAAAAGACAGGAGGCAGAGCTAGAGGTAGCAGAGCTGAAGATGTTGAGGTTCTCTTTGGGAGTGACAAGGATGGATAGGATCAAGAATCAGTTCATCAGAGGGACAACCCATGTGAGCTGTTTTGGAGATAAAGTCAGAGAGGCCAGATTGAGGTGGTTTGGACATGTTCAGAGGAGAGATTGTGAATATATATCGGTAGAAGGATGCTGAGGTTGGAACTGCCAGGCAGGAGGTCTAGAGGAAGACCAAAGAGGAGATTTATGGATGCAGTGAGAGAGGACATGAAGTTAGTTGGTGTGAGAGAAGAGGATGCAGAGGATAGGGTTAGATGGAGGCAGATGATTCGCTGTGGCGACCCCTGAAAGGGAACAGCCGAAAGACGAAGAAGAAGAAGAAGATTAAGTAAAACTCACCCGTAATTGTCAGGTAAAATCTACTTAACAATTAAATTAACAATCAAAGAAATCAAGTAAAAGTTACGTAATTATATTTAATGCACAAGTTAGATTTATTTAAAATAAGCAAGTAAAGTTAATTTATTCTTGTATCAGAAGGAAACTTGATTTTATGAAACTATTAAGTAAATCTTACTTAATATCATTTGGTTTAGTGAGATTTTCACTTACTTGGTTTTATCAATTTATATTACTCCCTATAATAATGTAAACATTGCTAATTTATGTTTTGGATAGAATCTTAAGTAATTATTTCATCTATATCTTTCTTAAATCACACAACTAATATATAATTAAACAGTTTATTCATGTGAGGGTTAACCCCTAGAGGGCGCCAAACGCCCGTTTTGGTTTGTAGTTTGTTTTGTTTGTTTTACAGTAACTTCAGTTCCCAGTTTGCACCTCGGTCAGGTGACATAGAAGTTCACCTGAACCGAGGGAAGATAATTATGTTTAGTTTATTATAAATAGCCTAACTGAACTTCTGTCAGGCGTCTAGCTTTAGTTCATGTGATTAGGTTTGCGTTGGGTTAATTTATGTTCCTTTTGTTGCAAAATAAAGGACTGTTTATTTGAACCGCCAGCTCGCCTCCTCTGCATTCATGCCACGCACGCACACCCGACGCAAACGTGACAGAAAGCTAGACCGTTTAAATGGCATGGTGGCGGATTTCCCCCTAAACTATTTTTGGGCGGGCGCGACTACGATCTCACCTGAGCTGGCGGACTGGCTGGAGGACGGTGAGAGGGACATGTATCGGAGCTGGGAATACAGCTTGCTGGAGGAGCAGGCGGGTTTGCTGGAGGACAGCGAGGAGCACGGCAAGACAGAGGTCTGGCACGGCTGGGAAGGCTGCAGGTACACCGAGGAGGCGGACATGCAGGAGGACAGCATGACACAGGGAGAGAGGATGGCGTGGCAAAGCTGGGAAGGCTGCAGGCTCGCCATCCGGCGCACGCCTTGGAGAGGTGTGGCAGCCGAGGGAGAGACGGGAAAGAGCTACAGGCAGTGGGCGGAGCACAATGAGGAGCGCATCCGAGACCTGCGGGAGCAGGTGCTGCGGCTCCAACAGTTGCTCGTTCAGGTTCGGGAGAGCCAGGCTGTAGTCCCAGAGGTCCTCCCTCTCTCAGATCCGGACGACGCGCTCCCCATTCCGCAACTGCCTGTGACCGACAAGGAGGATTACGTGCCGCTACTGCATGGTGACGAAGACGCGTTTCCTCCACCTCCGCCACCTCTGCTTAGCATGGAGGACTACGCGCCGCTGCTGCACGGCGACGAGGACGCGTTTCCTCCACCTCCGCCACCTCTGCTTAGCGTGGAGGACTACGCGATGCTGCTGCATGGCGACGAGGACGTTGTTTCCGCCATTCAGCCGCCGTGCGACCTGGAGAGCGTCATCCTTTCACCTCCTCCAGGCTTCGAGGACAGCGCGCCAGCTCTTCAGCAGCCGCCGAACCTCGCACCCGCTCTGCCGCCGCCTCCCGGCTTCGAGGTCGACGTGCCGGCGCCGAGCGCCGCTCTAGTCACCGAACCTCGCATCGACGCCGCCGACGTCGAGCTCAGTGGCAGCTCCGTCGCCGCCGAGCTCAGTGCCAGCTCCGCCGCCGCCTTCGAGCTCAGTGCCAGCTCCGCCGCCGCCGTCGAGCTCAGTGCCAGCTCCGCCGCCGCCATCGAGCTCAGAGTCAGCTCCGCCGCCGAGCGTATATCTTTCTTAAATCACACAACTAATATATAATTAAAAAGTTTATTCATGTTTATTCCCGTTTTGGTTTGTAGTTTGCACCTCGGTCAGGTGACGTAGAAGTTGAACCGAGGGAAGATAATTACGTTTAGTTTGTTATAAATAGCCTGACTGAACTTCATCTAGCTTTAGTTCATGTGATTAGGTTTGTGTTGGGTTAATTTATGTTCATTTTGTTGCAAAATAAAGTACTGTTTATTTGAACCGCCAGCTCGCCTCCTCTGCATTCATGCCACGCACACACACCCGATGCAAACGTGACAATTCACCAACATTACCAAATATTTTTGACATTCACAGTCTAGATACAGGTTGTCTTTTTAATAAAAGTGCATTCAGCTAAATTTTGCATCCGTAGAAACAACTGCACGGCACCAGAGCCTGAAATACTTGTTATAAAGAAAATTGTGTAAAATAATAATAAATAAATAAATAAAATACAGCATTCGTTTAGAAATAAAATACAGCAGAAATACATGAAACAAACTGTAGAATAAACTTTAAAACCTAAAGCCCTCTGAAGCAGTGAAGTTGCAACATTCACATCAGCACTTTGGACTAGTGCACTTAAAAGTATGCCATTGAAACCTTAACGCATTAAAACATTTTAAGCCGAACATGTAAAGACTTGTAGTCAAGCCATATCAAATGTTTTAAGATGATAACTTCATCTTTAAAGCTTGCACTTTGGCTAATAGCTTAATCCCATAAAGTTCTAGAAGTAACTAGTGAGCGAGGAGCAATATTGATTTGGGCTCACGCCGTGACAGGCAAAAAAACTATTGTCCTCAAAAATGTAACAGATGAGGACTCAGATTAATGTGCAAAAGCAGGTACATCTGTATGAATAAACTGATATGATGAGCTATTGATCAGTGACTTATGTAAACGACTCAGTTCAGATGTAAGTAAATGGAAAGAAAGTAAATGGCTGCGCTGTTTGGGGGAGGGACGTGCTAATGACGATTTGGTCTGCTGTGTGTGTGTGAGAGAGAGTTTTTGCACAAATTAATGTGCAAAAACTATATAATAAAACTATATAAGACTAGGCGGCGCGGTGGTGTAGTGGTTAGCACTGTCGCCTTGCACCTCCAGGGTCTGGGTTCGATTCCCCGGCCAGGCTCGATTCCCGTCTCTGTGTGCATGGAGTTTGCATGTTCTCCCCGTGCTTGGTGGGTTTCCTCCGGGTACTCTGGTTTCCTCCCACAGTCCAAAGACATGCAGATTAGGCTAATTGGCGTTCCTAAATTGCCCGTAGTGTGTGTTGGGTGTGTGTATGTGTGTGTGCCCTGCGATGGATTGGCACCCTGTCCAGGGTGTACCCCGCCTAGTGCCCGAAGTCTCCTGGGATAGGCTCCAGGCCCCCCGCGACCCTGAACACAGGATTAAGCGGTATAGAAAATGAATGAATATATAAGACTACATAGCCTTTATAAGCCTCAACTTTTATTTAAGCGCACTCACAATAACGAATAAACGTTATGATTTTGTAAATGTTTTAAAGCAAATAAGATGCGCTGTTCTGTATTGTTTTTGGTGAACTTGAGCGCGTCAGAAAATGAACGCAACGTTTTTTTTAAATGGTCAGAGTCAGTCTGCTTTGCTGTTTTCCTGACACATTCATACTTCTGCCAGTGCCCTGTGGAAAACTTTATTCGTGCGGATGACCGCTGATTAAAATTATGTAGTAAATTAAAGAGGAGAGTCACGATGCCGAATCGAAATCCTGAGCCCAAACCTCATTTAAATTAAATTAACAAATAAAAAAAACAATAGCCCACATTTAGAAAACGTTTATAAATTCTTTCCAACATGAGTTGGCCCGGTGTTATGCGCAGAGTGCCGGGAGATTTCCTGAAGCTCCGAAATCGCTGGGGCATTTTTTCATCTTTAATAACTGATGTAGGTTTTGAGCTGTATACACACGCATTTGTGAGGGGTTTCAAACGAATTAATAAGTCCGAGCAGTGAAAGTGCTTTACAAAAGACAAACAGCTTTATTTCAGTCATAAATTCACAATAACATCACATTCCAGCTATTATTTCCAGCCGTGGTTAAATAATGGATGAAATAATTATTTAATGCTGAACACAAACAGCAAATATGATGATTATTATAAAATGCCTGAAGAACTGACATATATTGTTCATTCATGTCTTATGATGATGTCGACACATTTTTACATTTTAAATAAGACATGTTGGCATATTGACGAATCAGGACATTCACATACAGTAGTTAACACTATCAGATAGCCTACTATCAGGAAATTAAATTAATTTCAAGACCATTTAAACCGAGGCATTGCCATGTCTTTCATTGTTTTGTCCCTGTTAAGACATTACAAAAACTATATAAGAAACTTATTAGGAATTTTAAAGCACGGATTTGGGCATCTCATTTCATCATTATGAAAATAGTATGAAGCACATATATTTACATTCATCATGAAAGATTTGATGCTTCAGCATTGGAAACAATATTGTTTTAAGCTAACTAATTATACACAATTCTTCGTTGTACTTTGTCCGCCTTTTAGATAAAGTCCTTCCATGCACCATCTGTCGGATATTCAGTGAAGCACAACACATTTATTTAAATTCCCGAATGTTGCTTACGGCAAGTCGCGACACGCCGCACACTAAATTGAGGCACCTCGCGGGAAAACACACGCAGTCATAACGGCCAGATCTGGTCGTTTAATCCGTTTAATCATTTAATCCAGGTCTCATTAATCCTTGAGAGAATGAACTGATGCCCGAGGCGTCAGTCTATAGTTATATAGCGCAACTCAGCGGTAAAAGCCAGCAAATGCACAAACCAAAATGATGCCACCATGAGGAGTGGCGGTAAAATCAGAATACCGCGTGACTACCATCTGTAGCAAAAGCAAAGGTAATACTACTACTACTACTACTACTAAAAAAAACAATAGTAATAAGAAATGGAGAAAGTGCAGTCAAAAAAGAATCATTATAGATACAAAAGAAGAAGAGAGTGGAAAATTAAGAATAAGGACATATTGATATTTACAGTTTGAGCTTGACGCACTGACTGTCAATAGGCACCTAAGAAAGATTAACATATTATTGGCTTCAGTAAAAATGCAATACCTGACATTGAATGCACGTCATTAAGGTTTGTCAAGTTCAACTTTACAGCTGGCCGCGCACTGTTTCGGCAGCTCGTGAGATCCCTTTCCTCGAGATGCGCATTCTTAATGGCCACATCTTGTATTTGCATACACTGATGTGGTTCATATCATTCTAAACCCATGTGGACAACACTCTGCAGGGTGCCTAAAGCAGAGGGGAAATCACACAATGTAGTGTTATAATCTAGTGATGTGTCAATCACATTTTTTTTCTCTTCAAGCCACACATGATTGGTCAACTACATGTTATGATGAGGGGTGGTGGTGTTTGTATGTATGCAGTAATAGAGGGACAGGAGGGGCAGGGTTACAGACGCAGCACAAACAGAGATGGAGAAACAAAAGAGAGGGAGATGAGAGCACAGGCGAGACACAGACGAGATGCTGGAAAAGATTCAAAAATGAGTTACAGCAGGAAACACAGTAAAATGTTAATGCATTTCATTGTAAATAGTTAATAAAGTTTATAAATAAAATACATATAATCAGAGCCCTTTTATACAAAACCAAAGATCCAACTGAAATGGCTCTTTGTTTTTTGTATTTTTGGAGCATTCTGCTCCATGTTAAGTATAATAAGTATACTGTATATAAGTTATAAACATTAAAAAAAAAAAATTTTTTTTACATTAGTAATTCATTTTACAAATAATTTTACATTTACATTTTACATTATTTTAATGATAAACTAATTTAAGAAACAAAAAATATTGAGGAGCCAAAAGAGACAGCTCTTTTTTATTGAGATGAACCAAAAGAACCGGCTCTTTAAAAGAGCTGGAATTCCCATCACTATTATAATTGACAGCTTCACTAGAATGGAATGCTGTACCCAGGACTCACTTTTGTTCCATTGAAACAATTATAGCATGTACAGTAGATTCTAGATAATTGATATGTAATTATAGTTAGAATTCCAATTCCATCACAAAAGAAATAATTCAGGAAACAATGCTAAGATATTAAAAACAATTAACTTCCTGCATTCTAACCAGAAATCTCTTACTGTAATGTTGGGCGTAGTACGCTGTATTACTACAACACTGCTAGTTTTTTTTAAACTACATTTTAAAAGCCTTAAAATCTTGAAACATTAAATGTAAATTTTAAGTTTAAAATCTGAGGGAAAGATCACTTGATGTATTCACTCATCTTCGATTTGCTTATGTACAGTATGTGAGCCAACTGGGAGAGGAACACACACGTGAACATGATGTTCTCTGTTTATTAACAGCACAAATGTTCTGCATCATGCAAATTTGTCACAACAAGAAAACAAGAGTCATGTTCTGGGGAAATCTGGGGAACCGTTACAACATAAATCATTAGGACGAAATCACAGAGAACGAAGACAGTGGAACATCAGTTTAGCACAGAGGTTCTCAAAATTATTCCTGGAGGACGACTGCCCTAGATATTTTAATCTTTTTCCTGCTCTACCACACCTACTTTAATTAAGAAAGTTCTGTAACTTAGTAGTAGTTAAATCAGGTCTGCAGAAAGCTGAGAAAACACTAAAATGTGCAGGGCAGTGGTTCTCCAGGAACGGATAAAGAACCAGGACTTATGTTAGAATGATGTACATAGATTTCAGTTCAGCATTCAATACAATCATCCCCCAACACCTGATCGGGAAGCTGAGCCTGTTGGGCCTGAACACCTCCCTCTGTAGCTGGATCCTGGACTTTCTGACCAAAGGCCCCAGTCAGTGTGGATCAGGAACTGCACCTCCAGGACCACCACAATGAGCACTGGTGCCCCCCAGGGCTGTGTGCTCAGTCCAGTACACTCTGATCTCTTCACTTTTTGAACTATATTGCACAATATTTATCTTATTGCTATTTTTTGCACAAAATATTTTTAAATCATTGTTACTACTCAGGAGTGTCAAATGTTTACTGAAATGTGTTACATTGTTGTGTTTGTCACTCTGTAGCTCTTTGTTTGTACATTTGCATGTCCACTTTGTTGTCTGTGGTCTATTGTTGTCTCTTTTTTGTATAGAAATATTTTTAGGTTAACTTACAAATAAAAAATGTAAATCTGTCATACACTGTAACAAATTGCTGTATTTTTTACAGCAAAATTATACAGAAACTTACCGTTTTGCCATTTTACAATTTATTGCTGTAATTTGCAATGCATTATGGGTTATACAGGGTTTTACAAGTGTTAACTGTATATTTCACTGTTAGCTGTAATTAATTTACAGGTAGGAGGTGCTTTCACTGTATCTTTAATATTTTTACAAGAATTTCCTGTGCTGTTGCATTATGGTATTGCGCCGGCTGATGTGGTTTGAAATCTGCTGGACTGAAGCACAGCTACAACAGCTGAAGAAGTTCAATTAAATTTACTTCCATAAGTATTAATTATTTCTTTTAATGTAAAGTAATTCATATATATGGGGAATATCCTAATAAAACTTATATAACATTATATACGTTTTATCAGGATATTCCCTCTAAACTTTATATTTAGCTACTTTGTAAAGGGATGTTTAGTTAACTTTATTTATCTGTTGCTTCAGGTGAGGATGAGAAATACGATGCGCTCCATTTCAGAAAGCAGCCTAAACTAAAAGGTAAATTGTTATCGTCATGTTAATGTTGATATATGCTGCAGTTTCTTAGCTTTATTTGCCTTTATTTTCTAGAGAGTATTTGTAGTTTGGCAGGAACAGCATTGCTATGGAAGTGCGTGTGAGACAAAATTAATGTTACATGAAGTGCTCAGTTGTCTTTGCTGTTGAAAAATTTAAATATTAACATTGTTGGATGAGTATCTCTGAAACCTGAAGTATATTTTGTAAAGGAATGTGTCATTAATTTCTTTTTTTTTATTAATTGTTTTGTCAGGCAAACTGAAACATAACGGAACCAAAAGGTAAAAACGTAATGTCATGCCGATGAATGCTGCTTTTTGTTACCGATTTATTCACTTTGCTCTCGATAGAGTATTTTTGAAATAATTGCATATAAACAGACACAACAGACTGAAATGCTGACCATTTTTATTTTTAGGCAAACAGTCCCTTTAACTTTTATTTAACTATTGCTTTATGCTTTAATCTTGAGTTGTTTGTAGTTGTTTTGTAACAGCTGATTTTTTATAAGTTTTTCTGTAGTTGAAGAAGTAAAATTATGTTACCAGTGACAGTGCTGAAGTGTTGTCAGGTGTCAGCGTTAATAAACAGTTTACTTACAACAGCTTTGAATTTGAGTGATTATTTTTCAAAATCTTTGTTTTAATGCATTTACATCAGTATAATAGTAAAGTACAGTTGCAGTTCACAGCACAGTACAGGTCACAGTTAATATAGTTATTTACAGGAATTTCATAGTAAAAATGTTACAGCTACATCTTGGCTTTTGTTGAATTCACAGGATTTTATTGGCAACTTTTGTTGCCAGGTAAGTACTGTAATTTAGCGTAATTACAAAAAAAAACTGTAATGCCTTTTTACAAGTTTAATTTTATAATCCTGTAAAAAAATTATAAAATACTGTATTCTGCAAACAACAATTTATTGTAAATTGCTAAGCAGTATCATACTGTAATCCATTTTACAGCAATTGACAGCTATTTTACAGGATTTTATTGGCAACTTTTTTGCCAGTAAATTATTGTAAATTCTACAGTAATTCTTTACAGTGTACCTGAGCTACTGTAGTCAGCTAATTAGGTCTCTTAGTTACCTAGCTGGTTCCGATAGAGTTGTTTCCTGGAGGAACGTTGTTTCGTTTCACTGTGTACTGGTTAAATATATACGGTTGAAATGACAATAAAAGCCTACTTGATTTAACTTGACCAATGGTTTAGCAGGAGTTTGCAGCCAGAGTACAGTGTGAATATGTACATGAATGTCTGTGTCTTATCAGTAAATGCTTGTTAATAAACTGTTTGTTCTCTTTTTTGTCTCATTTAGCGGTTGTGGCTGAGATGTGTGTGTGTGTGTGTGTGTGTGTGTGTGTGTGTTTGGGGTGGAAGCAGAGCATCATATAAAAAAAGAGAGAGCAAAACCTGAACTTGTCTGTGTTCTGATTTTGTTTAGTTCTACATAAGTACGTACATGCTGAACTTCTGTTTTGGGCATTAGGACCACAAAGATAGGCCATTCACTGAGGACCAAATAGTTTTTTACATTTCAAGCTTATGATTACTACTTCACTATTTTAAAAAAAATACATTGCATGCTTGTTTTCTTTTTGACCTGGAATGTCATTTGACAGGATTATATAAGTGGTTCAGTAATATGGTTATTTCCCGAGAGCATTCCAGTCACGCAATAGGTTTGATAATACCATTGGTAGTTGCACCAGTACTGGGTAGATATAAGAGAGAGAGAGAGAGAGAGAGAGACAGATAAAGACAGTCCTGAAAGCAAATATGCTGAAATTTCAGTGTGTGGTTGTGTTCCTGGTCTTGTACTTGGAAGGTAAGGCATTTGCAGCGATCAGATTTAGCGGAGTATTCAGCAGTATATGAAATAACACTTGATCTAGTCTGTCCTTTTAATTATTGTTACATATGGTTGTATTTTATTTTATAATATTACACACTGAAGAATAATTGCATATCTCCAGTGTGAAGTCTGAATACTGTATTTTGTGACACATGTTCTTTTTCTAATTTCAGGTTCCTTTTCACAGCTCAATGGTAGGTACTTCTCTCAAACTTAATTATTACCAGGCATCGAATTTTCTTTGTTCTGCTCAGCTAGATTGAGATGATAGGCATTTAAATCTTTAATTTGTATATTTCTTTTTCCTCAGTTTGTGGTAAGGCACCTTTTAACAGCCGTATTGTGGGTGGACATAATGCCACATCTGGGGCCTGGCCGTGGCAAGTTAGTTTACAGAGTCCCACTTACAACGGCCATTTTTGTGGTGGATCCCTCATCAACAACAAGTATATTCTGACAGCAGCACATTGTGTCAACAGGTCAGTTTGTTTGGAAGCTTTCCAGAGGGGGAAAATAATATATACTGGGGTAAAAATAATATATATACAGTATAAACATGTGTCTTTCATTCTTTATCCTTTCAGCATTAACATGACTGGCCTGACTGTGTATTTGGGGAAACAGACACTGTCTGGCCCTAATCCCAATCAAATTGTAAGAGGTGTTACAAATGTGGTCATTCACCCTCAATACAACAGCGCAACCCTTAACAACGACATTGCGCTTCTTCTTCTGAACTCCTCAGTCACCTTTAACGGCTTCATCACTCCAGTGTGTCTGGCAGGTCAAGGCAGCACATTTTCATCTGGCACCAACTGCTGGATCACAGGCTGGGGGTACATTGCTAGTGGAGGTAAAATACACACACACACACACACACACACACACACACACACACACACACACACACACACACACACACACACACACACACACACACGGGCGTCTGTGGACCACAGAACTGAATATACTAATATTTATTAGGCAAATTTCAACCACAGACGTGTTTTACTGTATTTGCAACATCATATACATGTTCCATGATTAGTAGAGATGTTGGTGGGTTGGTTGCTAATCGGTGACACAAAAGACAGCAATTAGTGTGAAGTAATTACAGCTATTTTAGAACACGCTGCCAGGCATTAATTTATCTTCTGACTATATAAAATATATATATAGATCATATATGCATAAATAATTGTAAATATATGTCTGTTGTCTATTATGTAACTATCCTTGCAACTGCATGTTTGAGATCTGTCTAACTATCTGAAATGAGGGTATAAATGGTGTTCTAATAAATACCTTTTTTAGTTATGTTTGTTTTTTTGTGTTCTGTGTGTGTAGTAAAACTGCCATCTCCTGGTCCGCTGCAGGAGGCTATGGTGCCCACTGTAGATCCAAATGTTTGTAATTTGCTACTGGGATTTGGATCCATTACCTCAAACATGGTCTGTGCTGGTTATTTACAAACAGGAGGCACAGACACCTGCCAGGTAACACACATAAATATGAATAAGTTTCTAAATAATACAGCTTAGCTTAGCTGTATTATTAACAAACATAAAATAAATGACTTTTTATTGTAAAGGGCGATTCTGGAGGTCCCCTGGTGGTTAAGCAAGGTGCAGCCTGGATTCAGATCGGCATCACTAGCTGGGGTATAAACTGTGCTCAGCCCTACAAACCTGGTGTGTACACCCTGCTGTCCCAGTACCAGTCCTGGATTTCTAACAACACCATACAAAATACACCTGGATTTGTCATGTAAGACATTATTTTCTCATGATATATAAAAATATAATCAAAATATTCTCAAGACCTGAATCATTGACTGATAGTCACTAAATCTTCGTTAAAATGTGTTCTTGTGTCTTGCCAGGATCTAATAAAGTGGGTTGACCTGTTGCAGTACTTATGGATCAGCGAGAATTAAAGCACTGATGCCACACAATCTGTATATGTTTTAATGTACACGTTTGTATTTGTTTACTGGGGAAAATCTAGCAAAGTTTTACATAGTTATTGTTATTCACCTTTGATGTAATAATGGCACGTTGTGATAAATATCTTGTATGTACTGAAGATTACGTATTTTAATGTAATCACATTAATTATCTACTTACATAATTAAACAGCACCTAAATAAACTCCCTGTTTGTCATCATTTCATGTGGATTAAATATGTAGAAAACATTCTATACAACATAAACTTTCTGCTAGAGTAAATATAAAAATATAGTCACTTTTTCATAGTCTCTTGAAAATATCTCAGATTATTACCTCATCTCATTAACCAATATTTTATGCACACACACACACACACACACACACACACACACACACACACACACACACACACACACACACACATCATTATATAGTGTGAACTTCTACTGATTCTCCGGAAGAAAAGACGGTGTTGGGCTTTCTTGTGCGCTGGTGTTGAGTTGAGGGACATATAAAATACAGATGTCGCCATTAAGAATGCGCGTTTTCCCACGAGATGCCACAATTTAGTGCGCGGCGTGCCGCAACTTGTTTGGGAATTTAAATAAATGTGTTGTGCTTCACTGAATATCCGCCAGATGACGCATGGAAGGACTTTATCTAAAAGCCGGACAAAGTACAACGAAGAATTGTGTATAATTAGTTAACCTAAAATAATATTGTACTAGGCTATCTGATAGTGTTAACTATGCGAATGTCCTGATTCGTGAATATGCCAACATGTCTTATTTAAAACATAAAAATGTGTCGACATCATCTATATATATATATATATATATATATATATATATATATATATATATATATATATATATATATATATATATATCATATTAAGTAAATATTATTTTATCAACACGGAGTGCTTCAGGCTTTTTAGAATAATAATAATAATCATATTTTTAGCTGTTTGTGTCCAGCATTGAATAATTATTTCATTATTATTTGACTACGGCTGGAAATAATGGCTGGAATGTGATTGTGTATTTATGACTGAAATGAAGCTGTTCGTCGCCGTGCGGAAACCCATGGCTCGTACGTTCACTTTACAAAAGGCAGCATTTTTATCAAAAGGCTGATAAATGCCTTGTTGTTGTTCAGTATATACAATGCGACAGCGCGCTCAGTTACTGTAATCCCTCTTCTCACCTTTGATGTATGTGTGAAGTTATCAAACAGGTTTCGCAGATGGGGGGATTGGCAGTATTCAGGGGTTTAAAACGATTTAACAAAACCGAGCAGACGTCTCTTCCTAAAATGTATTTCGCCAACAAAACATAGAATAAATAGAAATAAAATGTTTAATGGTACAAATTAATTCAGACTTCATAATTACTTTGAGTGTAATTCACAAATTTACTGTGTAAATTTAATATATTATGTTTTTATGTGTATACAGTATGTGTTATATGAATATATTATATAAGTATGTGTTTGTGTGCGCGTCTCATATGTAACATTCATATAAAATGCAATTCGTGATAAGTGTATGTTGTTAAAGTATTTGTGGAAATGTCTGTAATGACATGGCTCGTGCGAGGGGCAGAACAGGCCGGGTCGTGATACCGCGACACTCCGTGTGCACGTGTAAAAGGTGTCAGGGCCAAAGACAAAGCGCGCTGAAGAAGACATAGGCAAAGGCCAAGCCTCTGTCTGTCTAAGACACCGGCGAGAAAGTGAGGGAGAGCGACACGCATCAGTTTAGCACGCTCTCGGGTTAAAGTGCACAAAGCACAAACTCTACTCTCTCTCTCTTCCTACAATAAATCCTCGGTAAGGGCATAAGCCCCGCGAGGATCTTTTAGTTTTTTGTTTTATTTTCCAGAATCCCGTCCGTTCAGTTTTCTTTTGGTTTCCTTTTAAGTTTCTTAATCAATAATCCCACGCTATCTCCAAACGCAAATGTCTTCCCGTGTCTGTCATAAGCACTCACAACCAGTGCCGGTTCTAGACAGGCACATATGGGGGGCAGTGAGGAATGTGAAGGGGGCATCATGTGTACACATCATGTTCGAGCACTGTTTTTTTCCTGTGCTTATAGTAACAGTATTGTCCTTGCTGAATTGTGTTGTTAGCTGCATCAGAAGCCTGGAGAAGTGGAATGCACTTTGTCAGGCTTCTACCTTCAGACCTGTCCAACTTGGATGTCCCACTTGAAGACTAAGCTCCTGCTGGTATAGATCTTAAGGTCACTGAGGCACGCAAACCCCCTGACCACAATAAGGTGGCAATACTTCAGGGGGGACGCTGAATTTTTTTTTTAAATAAATAAAATAAAATAAAATAAAATGTCCTTAATCCAGATTTTATCAATCAACGACATAATATTTATCTTAGCTGGATCGTCTATTTCTCAAAAATGTTTAACCTAAAATAAGACTTAACACACTATAACTAGAATGTTTACAAAACTGAAAGGTTGTCTTATGAATAATAAAAAAAACTAAGTTAAAGCAGATGGGCTATAGAACAGATCATATTGTGTATTTATATATTTTTTCTTATTTTCTGTTATTTTTTTATATTAAATGAACTAAATATAATATACTAAATGAAATGTCTTCTATTTCCCTGTGTGTGCGCTGCAGCCTGTGAATGAATACATGCAACAGAGGGACATGAGAGAAATCTAATACCGTATTATGTAGTGTCCCTTTTTCAGCGGATTTTTTCGCTACCACAGATCATTTTATCAACTTGCAATATATTCATTTTGTGAATATATTAACATGTGATTTCTCAACATATAAAAAATTTGATTTGAGGGGGCAAGACATTTATTTGAGGGGGCTCTGCCCCCTCTTTGCCCTGTGTAGAGCCGACCTCGCTCACAACTCCTATTTCACTGACCCCCTCTAAACCCCTGCGTCAGGGCTCTTATAATCAGTAAAACATCTCTTGGTGCGGATCTCCACACCGCACCCCCTAACAATATAATTAGGAGAAATATGTAAATTAAGGATGTCTTGAAACATAATGCAGTAACTCTTTATTCATTTGAACACGGTAAAGGTGTTAATGTTTTGTACTTTCCTTTATTCATCCTTTCTGTTTGTGTTTAGGTTTCACTGTTTTCCACATACATACAACGTTTGGACAAGGTCATATATACAAACGTTGTTCCCGAAGCGATATTAAATAAGGAAAACACAATTTTGTTTCAATACAGTTTTATTATTCATTCATTCATTCATTTTCTATACCGCTTAATCCTGTGTTCAGGGTCGCGGGGGACCTGGAGCCTATCCCAGGAGACTTCGGGCACTAGGCGGGGTACACCCTGGACAGGGTGCCAATCCATCGCAGGGCACACACACATACACACACTCACACACCCAATCACACACTACGGGCAATTTAGGAACGCCAATTAGCCTAACCTGCATATCTTTGGACTGTGGGAGGAAACCGGAGTACCCGGAGGAAACCCACCAAGCACGGGGAGAACATGCAAACTCCATGCACACAGAGACGGGAATCGAGCCTGGCCGGGGAATCGAACCCAGACCCTGGAGGTGCAAGGCGACAGTGCTAACCACTACACCACCGCGCCGCCTCACAGTTTTATTAAATATAGAATATTTTTATGTTTTGCTGCCGAAATACATTTTAGGCAGAGATGTCTGCTCAGTCTTGTTAAATCGTTTTAAACTCCTCAATTCTGTGAATTCCCCCATAAGCGAAACCGGTTTGATAACTTCACACCTATTGTGAATGAAAGGTGAGAAGAGGGATTACAGTAACTGGGTTATGTGGGTGTCACCTCGGAGCGCACTGTCGCATTGTATTCAGCGAATAGACTAAAACAAAATCATGATGGCTTCAGCATTGGAAACAATATTATATTAGGCTAACTTTATTAAAGATTATTCACTTTTGTATTCTTTGTATTCTTTTTGTACATTCACGCAGGCATCTTTAAATTTGAACGGAAAATAATAGTGGACAGGTAGGAACGTTGTTTTTCATATAATTTAAATGGCTGAATGAAGTTAAATATACACAATAAATTAATAATTGCGTTTGCTTTACATTTGAGCACTCGTTGAGCTTTTTCATTTTATATACTACCAAATCATGTATTTGTGGGACTAATACTGTTTTATTTATATTTTACAACATTACATGCAGTTTCTAATTTACTTGCGATTGTACTTTTAAAATGTATCCTACGTATCTACAGTATAAGCATATTTAACTACTTCAGTATTGCTGGTCTCACCACTGTCCTGTACACCTTTCATTCTCGCTGGTACTCTTTTATCGCACAACACACCTGACACTTTTCTCCACCCATTCCTACCTGACTGTACCCACCTCTTCACCTCCTTTCCATACTCTCTGTTGCTCTAGACTGTTGACACTAAGTACTTAAAATCCTGCATGTTCTTTACCTCTGCTCCCTGTAGCCTCACCGTTCCTCTCGGGTCCCGCTCATTCACACACATGTACAAATTTTCCTCCATCTGTTCCCTGCTCTTGCTACAAAGCACGTCATCTGCAAACATTATAGTCCATGGAGACTCCTGTCTTACCTCATAGGTCATCCTGTCCATCATCAGAGCAAACAAAAATGGGCTTAGAGCCAATCCTTGATGCAGACCCACCTTCACCTTGAACTCTTCTGTCACACCTACAGCACATCTTACCACTGTCTTAGCGCTCTCATACATGTCCTGCACCACTCTAACATACTTCTCTGCCACTCCAGACTTCCTCATACAACACCACAGCTCCTCTCTCGGCACCCTGTCGTATGCTTTCTCTAAATCTACAAAGACACAATACAATTCTTTATTACCTTCTCTTTACTTACAGCATCCTCAAAGCAAATACTGCATCTGATGTACTCTTTCTAGGCATGAAACCATATTGCTGCTCACAAATGCTCACCTCTGCCCTTAACCTAGCTTCCACTACTCTTTCCCACAGCTTCATTGTATGGCTCATTAGCTTTATACCTCTGTAATTGCCACTGTTTTGCACATCTTCCTTGTTCTTAAAAATCGGCACCAATACACTTCTCCATTCCTCTAGAATCCTCTCACTCTCCAAGATCTTGTTAAACAAACTAGTCAGAAACTCTACTGCCACATGCGCCGCCTGGACGTCTCTACGTGCCTCCTCCCATGAGACAGGAAGTCATCCAGTGGGGCCACACCTCGCTCCTCTCCGGACATCCAGGTAGCAGACGCACAACTCAGTTCATCCAGCGCGCTTTCTGCTGGCCCTCCATGACCCGGGACATCGGGACACCACTTCCGGTCCCACGTCGGCCCTGGTCGCACATTTCCATCGATTTCATCACGAGCCTGCCGGAATCCGAAGGGAAAAATATCATCTTAACCATCATCGATCGTTTCTCCAAAGCCGTGCACCTGGTGGCCCTAACCAGACTCCCGTCAGCAAACGACACAGTTGAACTGATATTAGAGCACATAGTCCGCCTGCATGGGTTCCCTAAAGACATCGTCTCGGACAGGGGGCCACAGTTCACTGCCCGGTTCTGGAAGGCCTTCTGCCGTCTGATCCATTCCACCTGCAGCCTATCTTCTGGGTACCATCCCCAGACCAATGGTCAGATGGAGCGGACCAACCAACAACTGGAGCGCTATCTAAGATGTTTTGTGGCGGATCGTCAGCCCTCCTGGGCTCGCTACCTCCTATGGGCTGAGTTGTCCCACAACCTACACGTCTCGTCTGCAACCAATCTCAGTCCGTTCGAGGTATGCCACTGTTTCCAACCTCAGATGTTCGAACACCAAGAACCGGAGGTTGATGTACCCTCAGCCCAACAGTTGGTCCGCAGGTGTCGGCGGCTCTGGACATTGGCGAACCAAGCCATCCGACGAGCCAACACATGCTACGCTACTCAACATCGCCGTCGACACCCTCCGGGACGTTTGTATAACGTAGGTGACAAGGTATGGCTGTCCACAAAGAACCTCCATCTACACACCGAATACAAAAAACTGTCACCCAGATTCATCAGACCATATCGCATCCATCTCAGAATCAACCCTGTCACCTACCGGCTCCAGCTGCCTGCGGCGCTCCGAATCCACCCCGTATTCCACACATCCAAACTAAAACCCTTCATCACTTCACCCATGGTTCGACCCACCCCCCCTGCTCCTCCTCCCCGAATCATTGACGGCGGTCCCGCTTACACCGTGCGACGGATCCTCGACTCGCGCCCTCGGGGCAGAGGTACTCAGTACCTGGTTGATTGGGAGGGCTTTGGCCCCGAGGAACGGTCTTGGGTTCCTGCACGTTTCATCCTCGATCCAGAGCTAATTCGGGACTACCTTCACAGGGTATCCTCCATTCCAGGACCGTCTGGAGCCGGTCCTGGACGGGGGGGTACTGTCATGCACACTCAATCCACGACCAGCACTAGGACCCGGAAGTAGAGCGGTCGTAAATCAGGAAGTATAAAAGGAGTAAATAAACCATAGCAGAGCGCTCAGTCATTGAGTTCGGCCCATGTTGGTTTGTGCTGCCATCTTCCAAACCGTGAGTACTCACAAATTTTTGGGTTATTGCATTCTGATATTCGTGTGTGCATTTACAGGACAGGGGTTAAATTTGTGTTTTTCCCTCGCTCACCCTTTGTGAGAGTCCTTATACTAAATCGCGGGGATATCCTACCTACTCGCGTCTCTCCGCGTTTGGGTTCACCATCCACGCTACATTGGGCTAACCGCTAAAGCTACATCTTCTGGTCCTTCAGGTTAGTTCATCCGTGACAGTTGAAGGCTGAGCTGAAATCTATGTACAGCATTCGAACGTATGTGTCCTTATTGTCCAAATGTGTGAGGGCAAGATGGAGTGTAGTGGAGATGGCGTCGTCCGTTGAGCGGTTAGGACGGTACGCAAATTGCAGTGGGTTCAGTGAGGGGGGCAGCAGGGTCTTGATGTGTCTCATGACGAGCCGCTCGAAGGACTTCATGATGGTGGGTGTAAGTGCAACGGGACGGTAGTCATTGAGACAGGACAGAGAAGACTTCTTGCGCACGGGAACGATAGTGGTGGCCTTGAAGCACGTGGGAACGATGGCGCTGCTCAGAGAGATGTTGAAGATGTCGGTAAGAACATCTGCCAGCTGTTCAGCACATTCTCTGAGCACTCTGCCTGGGATGTTGTCTGGTCCAGCAGCTTTATGTGGGTTGACTCTGCATAGAGTTTTCCTCACATCAGCTGTAGTGAGACACAGCACCTGGTCCTTCGGAGGAGGGGTGGTCTTCCTCGCCGCCACGTCGTTCTGTCTGTCGAACCGAGCGTAGAAGTTGTTCAGCGCATCTGGGAGGGAGGTGTCACAGGCACGTGATGTCGTCCTGTAGTTTGTGATGGCTTGTAAGCCCTGCCACATGCGCCGTGTGCCACCGCTATCCTTGAAGTGGTTGTGGATTCTCTGGGTGTGTGCACGCTTCGCCTCTCTGATGGCCCAAAAAAGTTCGGCCCTTGCTCTTTTAAGCAATATGCTTTGAAGGCAGAGTCTCGGGTCCTCAGAAGTGCACGCACTTCCGCAGTAATCCACGGTTTCTGGTTGGGTCGTGAAATGATGTTCTTGGAGACAGTGACGTCATCGGTGCACTTGTTGATGTAGCTGGTCTCTGATGACGTGTACTCCCCCAAGTCAGTGAAGTCACCGTAAGTTGCAGCCTCCCTAAACATGTTCCAGTCAGTGCTCTCGAAACAGTCCTGAAGAGCAGAGATGGCTCCTGCTGGCCAGGTTTTCACCTGCTTCAGAACTGGTTTTGAGCGCCTGACGAGTCGTCTGTATGCTGGAATTAGCATAACAGAGATGTGGTCTGAGTAGCCGAGGTGGGGGCGGGGCTCTGCCCGATATGCGCCGGGGATGTTTGTGTAAACAAGATCCAGCGTGTTTTCCCCTCTTGTTGCAAAGTCCACATACTGATGGAATCTAGGAAGCACTGACTTGAGATTTTGCATGGTTGAAATCTCCAGCAACAATAAACAGTCCATCCGGGTGTGTATTTTTCAGTTTACTGATCTTTGTATACAGTTCCCATAGCGCTTCCTTAGCATTAGCGCTAGGTGGAATGTACACTCCGATAATGAAAACCGTGGTGAATTCTCGTGGTAAATAAAAAGGACTGCATCTAACAGTCAAAAACTCCACCAGCGATGAGCAATAACTAGAAACTAGCACAGAGTTCTTGCACCATTTCATATTGATGTAAACACACAAGCTGCCACCGCGAGTCTTACCGCACAGAGCTGCATTTCTGTCGGCACGAAATGAGGCTAGCCCGTCTAGCTGAATAGCGCAGTCCGGTACTCTGTCGCTGAGCCATGTCTCCGTGAAAACAAAGACACAGCAGTCCCTAACTTCACGCTGTGTAGCCTGCTGGATTCGGATGTAGTCCAGTTTATTGTCCAGGGAGCAGACGTTGGATAGGATGATGCACGGGAGAGCCGGCCGGCTAGGGTTTGTTTTTAGCCTAGCACAGACTCCCACCCGCTTTCCGCGCTTCCACTTCCTCGCACACCGCTTCCGATGTCCCCTCCTCCGGCCACTAGCATCAGGCAACGCCGAGGCTTCGAGGCCTGGATCGCGCAGCAAGCCGAGGTCGCGTAGCATTTCCCGCAAGTCATCGTGGATGCCGTTAACCGGGTTATATAGGTACAAAAGTGCCTGGTGGTTGTATGTATGGACACCAGTCGCGATGGTATCCATACACATTGTAAAATACACGAGCTACACACAAAACTTATACAACATAGCACCATTTTGGCTCCGGAGCGGCCACTGCGTGCTACAGATCCACCTCTCCCTCCTTACTGTCCAGCCTAGGATACAAGTCCTCATATGCTCTTTGTTTGGCCATTGCCACATCTAACTTCCCCTCTAACCTCTACGCTGCATCTCCATATGTACTCCTGTCTATTCTCTTCAGTCCTCTCAGTGTCCATCTTCTTCTTGGCTAGCCTCTTTCCCTGTATACACTCATGGACTTCCTCGTTCCACCACCAAGTCTCCTTGTCCACTTTTCCCTTACCTGATGATACACCAAGTACACTCCTACCTGTCTCCCTGATCACATTGGCTGTAGTTGTCCAGTCGACTGAAAGCACCGCCTGACCACCCATAGCCTGTCTCAACTCCTCCCTGAAAACTATACAACATTCTTCCTTTCTCAGCTTCCACCACTTTGTCCTCTGCTCTGCCTTTGTCCTCTTCACTTTCCTCACGACCAGGGTTATTTTACACACCACCATTCTGTGTTGTCTGGCTACACTCTCCCCTACCAACACTTTGCATTCACTGATCTCTTTCAGATTACAACGTTGACACAAGATGTAGTCCACCTGCGTGCTTCTGCCTCCACTCTTATAAGTCACCCTATGTTCTTGCCTCTTCTGGAAGAAAGTATTTACTACTGCCATTTCCATCCTCTTTGCAAAGTCCACCACCACCTGTCCTACTACATTCCTCTCCTGAAGACCAAACCTGCCCATCACATTTTCATCACCTCTGTTCCCTTCCTCAACATGTCCATTGAAGAGTGCACCAATCACCACTCTCTCACCTCTGGGGATGCTCTGCATCACTTCATCTAACTCACTCCAGAATTCCTCCTTCTCTTCTAACTCACATCCTACCTGTGGGGCATAACCACTAAAAACAATGAACATTTTCCCTTCAATTTCTAGCTTCACACTCATCACCCTATCTGATATTCTTTTCACCTCTAGAACATTCCTTACAAACTCCTCTTTCAGAATCACTCCTACTCCATTTCTTTTCCTATCCACACCATGGTAAAACAATTTGAACCCTGCTCCTCAGCTTCTGGCCTTGCTACCTTTCCACCTGGTCACACAGTATATCCACCTTCCTTCTCTGTATCATATCAACCAACTCGCTGTCATGGTCCCAACATTCAAAGTCCCTACTATCACTCCTAAACTCTTGCCTTTACTCTTCTCTCTCTGCTTTCGAACACGCCGTCCTCCTCTCCTTTTTCGACCAACAGTAGCCCAATTTCCACCGGCACCCTGTAGGTCAACAGGACCAGTGGCGGTCATTGTTAACCCGGGCCACGACAGATCCGGTATAGGAGTTATATTTGTGATTTGCATCATTGATTTGGCACATGTTTTACGTCGGATGCCCTTCCTGACACAACCCTCTGCATTTATCCAAACTTGGGAATGGCACAAGAAGACACTGGATTGCGCCAACCCCCCTGTGGTTACATTGGTTTCAGTATATTATTTATCTCTCTATATATTCTCTAATTATGACTTGAATAAATCGGCTCACATCGGAGCGCGCTGGCGTGTTGGAAAAAGCCAGCGTTTATGTATCGGGTAGCCTATATATTTGTGTTTAGTGTTTTTCTGGGGGGTTTATGTCTGCATTTTACCGATAAATCGCATGCGTTTATCATCCTTTTGATCTTGTGCCTTTTGTTAAGTGAAAGTGCGAGCCGCGATGTAAGAGCCATATCGTACTTGTTATGAATTTGTTGTTGTGTTTATTTTATTTTATTTGTTATTATTTCATTTATTCTACCTTGTTCTATTCATTAGTAAAGCATTAAGCATTAAGTTTGTTACATAAGCCATAAGCTGTAAATTTCTTAGTCATGCATCCATTTTGACAATCGTAAGTTGTCTGTGATGTCATTCCACTATTACATGCATTTGTATGACTGTCATATGAAAGAGAGTTCAGTTTAGATGCGGAAGGCTACGGAAACACAAGCTTTTGACCGTAAGCATGTAAGCTCGTGAGCTCCCGGTAAGCTAAGAATGTAAGATACAACAACTAGGTTGTTGTAACCGTAAGCTCCCGTAATTAGAGATATACAACAAGAGTGTTGTTATATACGTAAGCTAAGACTGTAATTTACAAGATACAGCAAATAGGTTGTTGTAAAAGTCAGAGATTTGCAAGATGCAGCAACTGGTGTCTGTAATCACAGTGGATTTACTCAAGACTGTCATGTCTTGCTATGGGAAATCACACTCGTTAGAACGCAAGGTGCAGGAAATAGTTCTTTTATTACTGAGTCCCGGTATTGACTTGAACAAACTTAAGTTCTACTCAAAACAAAACATAAACTCCGAAGACGCTTCTCCCGGGGCAGTCTGCAGGCGGAAATACACGAACACAAAGTTACTTAAACGAAAAACGCTCAGAAGATCCTTCGGGATGACTGCAACCCAAACACATCGGGCCCAATCGGAAATGCGAGAAGCTGTCCTGCTTCCGCAGCCTCGCCTGCAGATACCGCTTTAAACCTGGGAGAGAGAGAGAGAAAGAAAGGGACATAAGCTCATCGCTTTCCGGGTGTGCACAACGGTGACCAGACACTGTGGTGTGGGTTCGGCTGGGTTAAATAGTGAGATACACAAGGGTAGACAGGTGAGTTCACTTTCGTGTTAATGACTGACAAAGACATACGTAGACACACTAGGGGGAGACAAAGCCACGGCTCAGTAATCCGGTGATCCTGATCTCCGGGGCTGCGGCGGGTCGGATGTTACATTACCCCCCCTCCCAGGACCGGCTTCCTGAAAGAGAGGTGGGCGCTCCCTGCGAGGTACCGAAGGGGGTCGGGACCCACCGGCCTGATGGAATTGCCGGCGAGCGGGTCGGCCCGGAGGTCGTGGCGCAGGACGATCCGGTCGAGCTTGATGGAACTCGTAAATGAGTTCTGGGCTCAGGATGTCCTTTGCGGGGACCCAGCTGCGTTCCTCCGGACCGTACCCCTCCCACTCCACTAGGTATTGGAGTGTGCCCCCTCTCCTTCGGGAGTCCAGCAGTTGTTGGACTCTAAACGCTGGAGCGCCCTCGATCTCCACAGCCCCGGGGAGTGATGGGTCCACGACGCCTCCGTCGAGAGGTCCCCGTATTACTGGCCTGAGAAGAGA
The DNA here is from genome assembly GCA_030522415.1 of Channallabes apus. Classification (NCBI taxonomy): domain Eukaryota; kingdom Metazoa; phylum Chordata; class Actinopteri; order Siluriformes; family Clariidae; genus Channallabes; species Channallabes apus. The sequence continues at coordinate 2,165,111 of CM060112.1, forward strand.
GATGTGGAAAACGGGGTTAATGCGCATGTGTGAGGGGAGTTGTAATTTAAAAGAAATGGGGTTTATTTGAGACAAAATGGGAAAAGGACCGATGAATCTGGGTGAAAGTTTACGGCAGGGAAGTTTGAGAGATAGATCCCGTGTCGAGAGCCAAACCCGATCTCCTACCTGGAGCGGTGGACTTTCCCTTCGCCGCCTATCGGCGAATTTTTTGAACCGGCGAACTGCTTGGGAGATATTGGCATGCGCCCCCTCCCATACTTTTTCCGCTCTTTTAAACCACTCATCCACCATGGGGATGTTGGTGGGAGTGGCATCCCAAGGACAAAGCGGCGGCTGATATCCGAGCACACATTGAAACGGCGTTAGGCCGGTTGAGGAATGTCTCAATGAGTTTTGCGCATATTCCGCCCAGAATAAACAGTCTGCCCATTCATGTTGCCTACCACTACAATATGCGCGGAGGAATTTCCCGAGATCTTGGACAGTCCGCTCTGCCTGCCCGTTTGACTCCGGGTGATAGCCTGACGTTAGACTAACAGTGGTCCCCAATTTCTGGAAAAAAGCTTTCCAGACTTTTGCGACAAATTGGGGACCACGATCGGAAACAATATCCTCTGGTATGCCGTAGTAGCGAAACACATTGTTGAATAGGGTTTCCGTCACCTGGGCGGCGGTTGGGAGGGCGCAGAATGGGATAAACCGGCAACTTTTAGAGAAGCGATCTACCACTACTAGGACCGACGTGTATCCCTTAGACACTGGCAGGTCCGTCACAAAATCCACCGCTAGGTGGGACCACGGTCTGTTAGGTGTGGGCAAGGGCATTAATTTTCCAACTGGCAACCCTCGGGGGCTTTTAGTGGTTCCGGTGCGCTTCTAGTCATGCTGGGGCGGGGGTGCGGCTCGCTTCTACTACCTGCTCCTCTGGCGGAGGCCTGCCGTCTCTGACCGCGGAGGTGCTGATCCAATTTAATGGCGAGTTGTATGGTCTCATCCAGGTCCATCTCAGCATCTCGGCACGCTAGTTCGAGTTGGATGTCTGGGTGGAGACCGTCCCTGAACCGTGCGAGGAGGCTCTTCTCGCACCATTCACTCTCCGCGGCCAGGATCTTAAATCTTACGGCGTAGTCGGCGACGGTGGTTGGTCCCTGCTTGAGGCGGAGTAGCTGTTGTTCACCAGTCCGCCCCTGGTCCGGGTGGTCGAAGACAGCGCGAAACGCGCGGAGGAAGCGGATGAAATCGCTCATGTCTCGGCCACCCGCACTCCACATGGCGGCGGCCCAGTCCATCGCTGCACCTGTGAGCTGTTGCGTGACAAAGCTGATCTTTTGCCTGTCATCGAGGTCAGGGTACTCAGCTAAATACAGCTCACAGGCCAGGAGGAATTTTCTACAGCCCTCGGGGTCCCCAGCATACCTCTCCGGGGGGGTCGCTCGCGGAGGGGATCGTGACGGGCGTCTTGGTCCCGCGGGAGTGGGTGCCTGTCGAGCCGCGATGTCACGGACACTGTGGGCCAGGTCGTTGATCGCCCTGGCCAAGCTGTCCATCTGTCCTTGCTGTCGTCGGATATAATCCATCATGGGGGGTGTATGGTCATGCGCTGCTGGTCCTGCTGCGTTCTGGTGGAAGGTCTGGTCATCTGTCATGTCTTGCTATGGGAAATCACACTCGTTAGAACGCAAGGTGCAGGAAATAGTTCTTTTATTACTGAGTCCCGGTATTGACTTGAACAAACTTAAGTTCTACTCAAAACAAAACATAAACTCCGAAGACGCTTCTCCCGGGGCGGTCTGCAGGCGGAAATACACGAACACAAAGTTACTTAAACGAAAAACGCTCAGAAGATCCTTCGGGATGACTGCAACCCAAACACATCGGGCCCAATCGGAAATGCGAGAAGCTGTCCTGCTTCCGCAGCCTCGCCTGCAGATACCGCTTTAAACCTGGGAGAGAGAGAGAGAGAAAGAAAGGGACATAAGCTCATCGGTTTCCGGGTGTGCACAACGGTGATCAGACACTGTGGTGTGGGTTCGGCTGGGTTAAATAGTGAGATACACAAGGGTAGACAGGTGAGTTCACTTTCGTGTTAATGACTGACAAAGACATACGTAGACACACTAGGGGGAGACAAAGCCACGGCTCAGTAATCCGGTGATCCTGATCTCCGGGGCTGCGGCGGGTCGGATGTTACAAAGACGACTGTAAGAGACAAAGAGATTGGACTTCTGTCGTGTGAGTAAAACTTTAAACCAGAGCTACGCGTCAAAACTGGTGAAATAATATGACCACATCTACACGCGGGTTTATACACGCCGATAAATAATTTTTAGATGGATTTTAAAGCATCTTTTTTAGGCCTAAATATTAATTTTTATTAATGGCCAAGTGTATTATGAAGTGAAGACCTGTTGTTCAGTTGTTCTCTGCATGGTGTATCTGCACTGAGAGTTTGTGTCTGTGTGCACAGAGAGTTTGTGTGTGTCCGCGCGCGTCTCATACTGTACAGTAGGTGTGTATGCACGGCGAGCTTGTGTGTGTGTGTGTTTGTGACATTATATTCTTCTTCAAACATGCTTCCAACCAACCAACCCTGGCCTCCAAACTCAGAAGTCTACGTGTCATAGCCCATAACTACTCCTTTGATCTGCTGGTTACGGCGGGACGTTGACTGCTGATCAGTGTAAAGTAGCCTGTAGAAGCCAAGCTCTTCACCAAAAATAGTGTAAACCACTAACTATTAAAATGTTAAGAATGTAATTAAACACAAATATATAAATTAGGATTGGCACCCTGTCCAGGGTGTACCCCGCCTAGTGCCTGAAGTCTCCTGGGATAGGCTCCATGTCCCCCGCGACCCTGAACACAGGATTAAGCGGTATAGAAAATGAATGAATGAATGAATGAATGAATGAATGATATATAAATTAGATTTTCTTTATACATAATATTTTCATTCTATATAAACTCATGCTAGGGTACATTTTACTACGCTGAAGAACCATTTAAAGCTATTTCTCTTTTCTTTGCTTACTTATACTTACTTACTAACCAAAGAATGCTTTAGTAAAGGGCTTTAAAACAATGGCAGTATGAAAAACAATGGAATTGTCACATCTGAGCCACCTCAGCCCTGGGGAATAAAATCTGGCTCACCGGATTACTAAGCCGCCACTTTGTCTCCCCCTAGTGTGTCTACGTGTGTATTGGTTTCCCGGTGATTTCTGCTTGAACCAAATTGAGTACACCTGTGTACACCTTGTGTGTCTCCCTATATATTCCAGTTGACCCCGTACCACTTCTTCGCTGTTGTGCACCCTCATGTTTGTCTCACTCCCAGCATGTGTGTTTGTGTTTACTTTCGTCCCAGGACTGAGCAGTGTCTGTAGCCAGGGCGGATTTAAGAGTGGGGTCCTTCTCCAAGGACAAACTAAAGGCTGAGAAGAATATCAGCTCTGTGTTCATCTCAAAATATTATTATAGGGGCCCAAGCACTATAGGTTGCGCAAGGGTACCCTCTTGTTCCCTAGCAAGGCTACACTCGATGCTGCGTGAAAACGCTATGGGAACCAGTTTGTTGCGTTGCCGGTCGTTGAAGCATGCTGTGAAAACACGCCAAAGATTTTGGCTATATATAACCTCGACAGGTGACGTCATCTGATTAGATGTAGGTGGAGGTTATAAAAACAGGTGAGCCGGCAACGACCTCAGATCATTTGTCTTCAGCCTTGTTGTGAAGCGTGCTTGTGATAAACCAGCAAAATAATAAGGTGTTTAACTCACCAATTTGATGAGTTTAAATCCCTCCGTGTGTGATAATCCATATCGGAGTGCGATCTCTACACTGCTTCGACTAGTGCTGCGCGCGCCGCGCATTCCGTGAGAAGCTGTGAGCCGCCGCGCGTTCCTGGCTTAAAACTCGTGCATCTGACAGAGCTGCAGCAGACGGAGGTAAGAAAACTCCTTTCTTCCGCGTTGTCATCACGAGGATTTCTCTCTTGTTTACCGGAGATGGAAATAGCCTTAAGCACTTAAAAAAAAAAAAAAAAAAAACTCCAAGCAGTAGACGGAAGCAGCTTCTGTCGGGTGGCTGGGGGGCGGAGCCTCAATGACGCTCTCTCCCCCCCCCCCACCCCCTCTTAGCTCTCTTCATATGAGTTAACCCTTTCATGGAGTAGGCTGTATTCATGCTGTGTTTTTCCTGCCATCGACTTATTTGTTTATTTAAATATAGTCGATGTGGAAACGCGGGATTGTATGATGACACCCAGATAGCAGAGACGCTTCACAGGCTATCTCTCTCCTGGGACATCATCCTCCCTGGTAAGCTTATATTTCCTTTCTAGCTGTGTAGACTTTTATCTTCCCTAGAGGGAAAAGCTTTTCAGGCAGTGGGTCAGCTTGGTGCTCCACTGCACACAGGAGGTCAGACTGAATTAAAAAAAAAATATATATATATATATATATATGTGTGTGTGTAAAATAAAATAAATGGGGGTGGCCCCCCAATAGGGAGAGTCACCCAGAATTCCTTTTTAACGAATAAGTGTTCTCCCTGGCACCCCCAGGAGGTCGGTGTTTTGCTCCGCCACCACTGGAGTTTCGGGCAACATCAGTCTCCAATAGGCTGTTAGTTCTTCGGTTTTTCCTGCCATGCTTCAGGATGCCGAACATCTAACACTCCCCCCCCCCCCATTTAACCAAGCAGCCGAAACTTTTGCCCTTTTATGAGAAACTGGCAGCATGGAAGCTACTGCCAAGTATATCTCCTTGGGTACTAAGCACTGGAGAGAGGAACTACAGGATTCAGTTCTCACTTCACCTTCTGTGTTTTCAATGGCGTGGCCTCCACTTCCATGAAACCGGAAGGTGCACATCTCCTGACAGAAGTTGCTGGGTATGGGGTCATGGAACATGTTCCCCCTACCAGACAGTGAGTCAGACTACTATAATCAGTATTCCTGGCAGAGGAACGGGGGGCTGCGCCCAAATTTTTTGATCTCGCGGGCTGTACCGCTATCTAAAATAAACAATACAGTTCAATGTTGACTGTTAAAGTGATTGCTCCCAATCCTACCAAGCGATTGATTTGTGACAATCGATTGAAGGACGCTTACTTTCATATAGAATACTCCCCAACACAGGAAAGACTTGAGGTTCGCTTTTGGGGGCCAAGCTTACCAGTATCGGGTCCTTTCAGTCGGTCTAGCTTTCTCACCAGCACATATTAAAATGCATGGATGTTGTTCTGGCTCTTACGACTACCAGGGCATCCATATTTGAATTACATAGACGACTGGCTGGCCCAGTCTCATTAGCTAGCGCTTCGACATCAGCATGTCGTCCTAGCTCATCTTGTCTCTTAGGATTGAGACCCAACGCCACGAAAGCGTGCTCTTTCCTGTTCTGAGGATTGGGTGTCACATGAGATTCGATCCTAAGCGGGCACACCTGTCTCCCACTCGTGTCGAATCCATTAACAACACCCTCAAGGAAATCAAGCTAGACCAAGAAAGTGACCATCACTTTCAGAGATCTTAGCTCTTATGGCAGCCGTATCCACGGTGACCCTTGGGCCTGCCCATGAGAGCATTTCAGTTGTGGCTAAGACAGGGGATTTCACTCTAGGGCCAATCCCCAACAGGGGTTACGCGCCAGGTGCTTCGTACCCGTCCTATGTGGTTCAGACCCCGGGTTCTGACTCTGGGTCCCACTCTAAGTTCGTCTTGTCATCGCAGATGCTAACGACAGATGCTTCCCTCACGGACGGGGGTCTTAGGTGAACATCCCAGCCCAAGGGTGCTGGAGAGGCCTTCTTCTCGCACGGCACATCAATTGCCCCGAAATGATGGCTCTATTTCTCGCCCTAAAGCACTTCCTCCAGCGGTTGAGAGTGCCATGTCCCATTGTGGGTGGACATCACTATGGCAAGTCTCATATATTAATCGCCAGGGCGGACTGTGCTCGCGCCGCTGAATAGCTAGCGCACCAGGTTCCTGTCCCTCAGCGCGATTTACGGTCCAGGGCATATGAATGTGAGAGCAGTTGTAACTGCCCAGTCAATCGCTGACACACGGGGAATGGAAACCCCACCCCGAAGTAGTCAGTCAATCTCGGTGAGATTTCATGCAGCAGAGGTGGACCGCTTTGCCTCGAAAGATCAGCAAATGTCCCCTTTTGCTACTCCCTGACTCTGGATCTAGGATCGCCTCGTTTATTGCACTAGCAAGAGGTATTCCCCTGCAGCAAGTGTGTGATAAGCAGGCAGACCCAGTCCACTGCCGAAACGTTTCAGTGCTGGAGTTTCGGCAAGAAAAGCTTGTCCTTAGGCTTGTGCCCTAGTACTCTCAAGATGTACTTATCCGTGTCCTCACTGAACTTTTTTCCCGAAAAGTTCCATTTGTAACGAGCAGGAGTAACTTCACTTACTGTCCAGTATGTGCTCTTCAGATTTACAGTACGTCCACCACATGAGCCAGTGGCGTAATTCAGAGCACCACTCTACTGGGTGAGAGATGCCATTGCCCTCTCCTATGAGGCGCGTGGGCTCACTTCGCCTCTAGGAATCAGGGTTCATTCAACCTGGGGGATCGCCTCATCTATTGCACTAGCAAGAGGTATTCCCCTGCAGCAAGTGTGTGTGCAAAGCAGGTAGACCCAGTCCACTCCTGAATTGTTTCAGTGCTGGAGTCCTTGCAGAAAAGTTGTCCTCGGGCCTGTGCCCAAGTACTCTCAGGACGCATGTAACTGCATCCTCACTGAGCTATCGGCCTAAGTCCATAAACAACATCACCCTATTGTTTTGAAGCATTCCATCCTCCGCCTTTACAGCTTCGGAGCAGGAGAGACTTCACTTACTGTGTCCAGCAGGTGCTCTTCAGATTTACGTCTAACGCATCAGCCGGTGGTGTAGGTCAGAGCAGCCTTTACATGTCTTGGGGCTGCTGGAGCGGCCACCACTACACTGGGTGAGAGATGCATATTGCCCTCTCCTATGAGGCGCGTGGGTTCACTTAGCCTCTAGGAAGCAGGGCTCATTCAACCAGGGAGATCGCCTCCTTTTGCACCAGCAAGAGGTATTCCCCTGCAGCAAATTGTGTGTCACGGAGGGTTGCTCCTCCCCGCACACATTACATTTACGTTACATTATAATCTGGATGTTCATGCTACTCCGGGCTCAGGCAAAGCCCCGAGTTAGCTGCCCAGGCATGGTTCTGAGACCTTCTCGGCTTTGTGCCACACGCTACACAACCTTGGGGTCCAGACACCTGTAGTGCGGCGGCGTTGGTATTCTCGTTCCCATAGCGTTTTCACGCAGCATCGAGTGTAGCCTTGCTAGGGAACGTCTCGGGTTACATTTCTGTAACCCTGTTCCCTGAAAGGCGGGAACGAGATGCTGCGTCGCAATGCCGCACTACCACGTGACCGGACGGTTGTTCAGACAAATTAATCTGAGGTCGTTGCCGTCTCACCTGTTTTTATAACCTCCACCTACATCTAATCAGATGACGTCACCTGTCGAGGTTATATACAGTGGGAGCCACGCCAAATAGCCGCGACAGTGTGGCTGAAGTGTGAATGGCGTGTGAATGGCCTTTGCACGCCGTAATCCCCCCTCCCTTTTCTGGCTGAAAGGCGTGTCAAGATTTCACAGTAAACACGCCCATTCAAGCCCAATTTATTCATTTACCTGGTGCCACCACTAGATGGCGCTTCGTTCTCAAGAACACGTTAAAACAAGCCAGCTGCGCTGAGTTGCAATCACGTGATTTTAACAACCCGCCTCCACCCCCGCCGAACTGACGCTGCCAAACTACAGAGATGAAGATGGCGGCTTAACGGACTATTCGTGGTAAGTGATGTTTTATTTTATAAAATGTGTTTGGGGTAGTTTACAGTTTATTTCCCAGTTTAGTTTTTTTATTGACCGTTTTAAATATCACTGGCAGCACCAGCAGCGGTCAGATGTGACTTTAGAGAACTTAATGTTCTGTTTACCAAGTCTGGAGTTAATATTACAGCTTACTGTCAGTGTCACACACTCACAATGTCACTCCACTTTACCTCAAAAACATGCTCAAGCTTCGACAATACTATTAATGTCCCTATTACAAGAGCTCCACTACCCGATGAAGAGTGTTTGTGTTCTCTGTAAATACTGAGAGAATCTCACCGCGTGTTGTCTGGATAAATTCAGCGCTTATTTATTCTCTGGTTAAGAGTTAATCTGCAGGTTATTTCTGTGACTGTAATATAATGTGATGCAGTTGATGAGGGACACAGACTGAGGGGAGCTGTATAGGAGCTAGTAACGCTCATAACCCGGTTTATATTTTACACACTTTGACCGGGACTTTCAGCGGTAGCGCGAGCGCTTAGTTAACGAGCTGAATAACAACACTGAAGTGTTTATCAGTTGAGGAGGGGGAGGAGGAGGGGGGAGGTGTGTGTGTGAGGGGCTTCAGTAAGTTATAGTTTGGCTTCAGGGATGAACTAATGCTCATATACGAGTGTTATATCGCTTAACTTATTTGTATGAGAAGCGCATTAAGTAAATTCCCGGTTAATTTAATGCAGACGATAATACAGTCAGTCAGTGGTTAACACTAACACTGTTCACTGGTTAACACTAACACTGTTCACTGGTTAACACTAACACTGTTCACTGGTTAACACTAACACTGTTCACTGGTTAACACTAGCACTGTTCACTGGTTAACACTAGCACTGTTCACTGGTCAACACTAGCACTGTTCACTGGTTAACACTAGCACTGTTCACTGGTTAACACTAACACTGTTCACTGGTTAACACTAACACTGTTCACTGGTTAACATTAGCACAGGCAGTTTATTTACATTACAGAATCCCCAAAGCAGTACTTTACACACTCTGTGGTAAATAGGTTTATTAATATATATTATTTTTATTAGAACTATATGTTCTGTAAAGTTTATTTGTCTTTGTCTTGACTAAATTCTCCTGTTGTCTTTAAGCAGAGCTCCGCTGTGGAGGATTGGGGGGTCAGACGGCTGACGGCTGGACTTTTGGAGCTACAGGACTGGAGGAGCCTGAACAAGCTGTTGAGGAAGCTGTAGGAGGGATGACGTCACAGTCCGACAGCTTTAGAATGATGTTTGATCAGGTCTACTGTATATTCTGAACATAGTACTGCAAAATGTCTGATACAGTACTTTGGGGGAAACAAAGACTTAAACTGTTAAGTAATAACATTATTAATAACAAATATGTAATAGTTTTGATATTTGAAAAATTAATATTTTAATGTAAAAGGACTATAGATAGAGACTTATAAGCAGCTGGTGTATCCGGGTTGTTTAATGAACTTTAAGCAAAAAGACAACATGTATTCATCTGTTTTATATAAATTACTGTTTTAACTTTGACTAGTTTTGGAAGAATAAATTGAATTGTTAAAGTGATGTTTTGCGTGTTTTAATTTTGGGGGATTGTTTGGGTATTTAAAAATTGTTTAGTTGAACCAACAACTTCAATTGGCAAAAAATGGGACACAACTTTGTTTTAAATAGTCAAAGAGTTGGGCTGAAAATAATAATAATAATTATTGATCATAGAAACAAATGAAACCAGTTAAACACTTGATTATATGTATTTGTGATTGTGACCCATAATAATTTTTTCTCAGTATAAATAAATGTTTTGGGTTTTAAGAACTCCAAAAGAGCAACGACAAACTTGGTATTCTCCATTGCGGTTTCTCACCTTCCACTCCTGAGTATGACATGGTGTTAATTGCTCTGTGTGTGCGTGTGTGTTTTTGGCGGGGGGATGGGTGTGTGTGTGTTTTCGGCTGTTCAGCAGTTCTAAACACAAGCACAGTTTTTGTCCTTAACTAAAATACTTCAATACGTTATTAATGAATTTATTTTGCTGAATAAGGTAATAAGCGATGTTTAAACCAAACCAGTAAGTTAAGTAAGTGTTCCATACATTAGATAGATAGATAGTTTATTTCAGTTCAACACTGAAAAAAGGTGTAGGCTGAAGCCTTGCTTATTATGCCTACCCTTTGTACATCAACAAATGAGCGACACTTTACAGTAAATTGCACAAAATATTGTCAACAAATATTGTCACTTGTGCACATAAACAAAACATGTCAAAAGTAATTATTCTTTCACTTGGGAAGAGAAGAGAAATTTGGAAAAGAAAATAATCATGTCTATATACAGTATATATATTACTTTATGTCATATATTCACTAAACACCTTGTCTTTAAACATTTTTTTAAATCTATGAAGTGAATTACATAATTTTAATTCCATATCACATTTATTCCGTAAATTAACCCCTTTAACGGAAATGCATTTATTCTTTAAATTTGTTCTGGCCCTTATTTTGCTAAACATGAACATTCCTCTTAGACAGTAGTACTGGCTGACTTTAATTTTGAACAGCCTCTGGATGCAGCTGGGAAGTAAATTATTATAGGCTTTATACATTATTTGTGCAGTATACAAATCAACTAGATCCACAAATTTCAAAACTTTAGATTTTATAAACAATTTATTTGTGTGTTCATAATAATCGGCCTTATTAACAATCCTTATTGCTTTTTTTTGTAACACAGATATTGGGTTTAAATAAGTTTTATAAGTATGCCCCCATACCTCCACACAATAAGGCTACGTTTACACTGCCAGGTAAATGTGACCCAATTCCGATTTTTTGCTCATATGTGACACATATCGGATATGTTCTATGTCCGTGTAAACAGGAAAAAAACGCATGCATTCCGATATTTCGAGATCGGTTTCAGGCCTCCTTCATATGTGGAAATAAATCGGATATAAATCAGATATGTGCTGATGTGATTGTCGTGTAAACAGACAGATCGGATTTCCTGAGGCATTGTGTTCTGTACGTCATTAAAACTGCGACTTCTTCGCGGTTTAATGATGTAATGTTATTCTCCGGTGGAAGCGCGTGTGGAATTACAACATCGCAGGTGACATGGAAGAGGAAAAGAACAACCCCCCCCCCCCCTCCTCCCACACACACGCATTGTGCACACATGCTTATTTGGGCTAAATAACATTAAATCAGTATTTGATGAATAAACATATGTGCAGGCTGCAATTATGCCGTTTTTTTCTCTCCTCCTCCGTTTTAAAACCATGGTGCGCGAACTTTGCATATATAGCAGAGATAGCGTTAAGCATATTTCACCTTCATCTTTCTTGGCCAGTGTGTAGCGCAAGAACCTCCCTTTAAGTATGCGCGATGTTTCAGATGTTATGGCGAGTGTAAACACGTGAATCGGATATGAGTCATAGTTTAAAGAACGTGTAAACAGACGGTTAAAAAAATCTGATATAGGCAACAAATCGGAATTAAGCATCGAGACCTGCAGTGTAAACGTAGCCTAAGTGATGTATGGAAATATGAGTGTACAATACAATATGCGTAATGTTTTATTATCCAATACATACTTTAATCTGTTAAGAATTCCAACTGATTTAGAGATTTTTGTCTTAATAAAATTAATATGTGGTTTCCAATTCAGTTTGTTGTCAATTATTACTCACAAAAATTTTATTTCGGAGACTCTTTCTATTTCCTCATTATTAATTCTTATTTTCACATCATGATTAATTTTTGGATTACTAAAAATTATGAACTTAGTTTTAGTCAAATTCAATGAAAGCTTACTATCATCTAACCAACTTTTAAGCCTCAGCAATTCATTTTCCACTGTGTTCAGAAGCTGTTTCAAATTTTTACCTGATAAATATAAAGTAGTGTCATCAGCAAATAATAAAAATTTTAATACATTGGACACTTTATCAATATCATTAACATACAACACAAATAATTTAGGGCCCAATACTGAACCTTGTGGAACACCGCATGTAACTTCCAATAAGTCAGATTTGTCATTATTAATTTGTACATACTGATGTCTGCTTTCCAGGTAGCTTTTTATCCAGTCTAACGCTTTTCCTCTTATTCCATAATTTAACAATTTCTTCACTAATAAATCATAATCAATTGTATCAAATGCTTTCTTTAAATCTAAAAATACTCCCAATGTATATTCCTTGTTTTCTACTGCAGTTGAGATATCTTCAACCATTTTCATTACTGCCATTGAAGTCGACCTCTTAGTCCTAAATCCGAATTGATATTCACTCAGTAAATTATGTTTTTCTATAAATTTGTCAAGCCTCTGCACAAATACTTTCTCTAAGATTTTTGAAAACTGCGGCAGAAGAGCAATTGGTCTGTAATTAGAGAAGGAATACTGATCTCCTCCTTTAAAGATCGGAATAACTTTTGCCATTTTCATTTTACTAGGAAAGATACCGGTTAAGAAAGACAGATTACAAATGTAAGCAAAAGGTTTTGCTATACTCACAATTATATTTTTGAATAATGACATGTCTAGATCATCACAATCGGTGGAATATTTACTCTTGCAATTATTAACTGTTAGAAGTATTTCTTTTTCATCTACAGCCTGAATAAACATTGTATACTTATTACATAAGTTTTTTACTTCATTCACTGATCCATGTTTAGTAATTTTTTCTGCTAATTTAGATCCAACATTTACAAAATACTTATTAAATTCATTGACAATATCTTCCCCTTTATTTATACTTTGATTATCATCATTTACAAAACGATTTGGGTAATCAAAACTACATGTATTATTTTTAAGTATACCATTAAGTACCTTCCATGTTGCTTTTACATTGTTTTTATGGATATTCAATAACCTATTGTAATAGTCCTTCTTACTGAATCTTATTATATTTTGTAATTTATTTTTGTAAGTCTTATAATCAATTTCTGCTTGTTTTGATCTTGTTGTTAGAAATTTCGTGAATAGGACATTTTTCTTTTTACATGCCTTCTCTATTCCTTTAGAAATCCATGGTTTATATACATTCTTTTGCCTTATTATAATCCTCTTAGATGAACAATGTTTATTAATTTGCTCATTTAATATATTCAAGAACACTTCATACGCCTTACTGGGGTTGCTATATGCATAAACTTCATCCCAATTTTGTATTTTTAAATCTTCATTAAGAGCATCTATTGCCTCTTGTGTTCTATTGCGAATAATTTTATAACTATTAGTCCTTTTTTTGAGGGGGGGATTTTTCAATAAATCATAGAAAATCACAAAAACTGGAAGATGGTCTGTGATATCATTGATAAGCAACCCTCCTAGTCTTTTTCCTTTTAATTCATTAGTATATATATGATCTATTAATGTTGCTGTATCTTTTGTCAATCTACTAGGTTTTGTTATCATTGGAATCAAACCATAACTGTACAGTGCATCAATAAAATTAGCAATTCTCTTACTTCCATGTGGATTTAGTAAATCAATGTTAAGATCACCACATATGATGTTTACCTTATTTTTAATTGATTGGTCGAACATATCAAATAACTCTTTTGTAAATTTATCAATGCATGTGCCTGGAGCTCTGTACACACAACTGATCATTATATTTTTTGTACTTTTTGTTTCAATTTCAATTGTTACACACTCCAAAACATTTTCTATGGCAAATTAAAGTACTGTGTATAACCAAGTGCCCTAGCAAACAGTTACAGTACAGTTTACAGTACAAACAGAGTGTGTGCGCTGGGGGGATTGGAAGGTGAGTGAGAATACTCATTTACAAGACAAAAGACGGTCAGAGGCAGGGCCGTTCTAGACCAGACAACACGGGGTGGGGGGAGGGGGCATCATGTTCGAGCACTGTTTTTACCTGGCCTTACTGTATAGTAACAGTATTGTATTTGCTGAATTGTGTTGAGGCACGCAAACCCCCAGACCACAATAAGGTGGCAATCCCTCAGGGGGAAACTAAAAAAAAAAAAAAAAATATATATATATATATATATATATATATATATATATATATATATATATATATATATATATATAATTATATAATATCCTTAATCCAGATTTTATCAATCAATGACATAACATTTACCTAAACTGGATGGTCAAATTCTCAAAAACGTTTAACCTAAAGTAAGACTTAACACACTATAACTAAAATATGTACAAAACTGAAAGGTTGTCTTATGAATAATAAAAAATACAAACTAAATTAAAACAGATGGGCTGTTGAACAGATCATAATATGTTTTATGTTTTCTGATTATAAATGATATATGGGTTGATTTTAGAAAGGCTAAATCAAATAGCTAGTTTTGGTCATGTCTATACTATGTAAAAGTAATTATAATATGAATTAATTAAGGGCAGGACCTAACCTAATGTTAATAATTTACACCATGATAACATTAGTATTCATGTTTTTGTATATATTTTTAAATGTTCAAATGAACGTTTCAGAGTATATAATTTGTCGTGTCATCTGTGATTGAGACCCATGAGTTAAATTGAAATATTTTTTATAGGTAGTAAGCCAGGTTTTAGTAACCTTGGATAAATCAGCATGAAAGCCCTCTCTCGCGCACGCGCTCTCACGCTATCTCTCGCACTCACACACACACACACAGACACACTGTACACACACAGACACACACAAATAATACATGAAATCGCGTAAAACCAAATGAAACTAGGGTAAAAATATAAGCAGTAAAAATACAGTAGTATCCTGTAGGTGATTCCTGTCCTGTGATAACAGGCACTAACACTCTAGAACTGTTTACTTCTGTTAGTTTTGTTTTCAAGTGTGAATGTTTATGGGGATTAAATCTGTCTCTGCTGCTGCATCTATACACCGTTGTGATAACTGATTTGTGCCCCATCAGATCTTTAATGTGGGACATTATGCTGGTTAAATGACTAAAGAAATACTGATCCGTATGGACAGATATTTGTTCCAGATATTATGCGCCATTAATCAATTTGTTATGCCAATTTGACTTTCAGCGAAAACATAAAAAATATAACGAAAACAAACCCAAGCAGAAGTTACATTTTAAGCTTTACTTTCAAATTCAAATTTGATTTGTCACATACACAGCGCGATATGCAGTAAAATGCTTTGGGTGCTTTAGGTGAGACTCGAACTCGGCATTGCTTCACCTGGACCGCTTTATAAGTGTCACGCGCTAACCGATTGCGCCACGGGAGCCACACGGAGGTTGGTCTTGTCAGAGTATCCTCTCTCTCGTGCGCGCGCACACACACACACACACACACACACACACACACACATGAAATTGCGTAAAACCCAACGAAATATAAGCAGTAAAAAAAAAATCAGTAAAATACATTAGTATAACAGGCGCTAACCCTCTGGAACTTTTTTTTTACTATTGTTTCCAAGTGTTTAAGTGATTAATGCCCCATCAGATCTTTTGACGGGGGAGCATTATGCATGATTAAATGACTAAAGAAATACTGATCCATATGGGCAGATATTTATTCCAGGTTGCATGCGGCATTAATTGCCTCTTATGCCACTTGTAGACTATCAGTGAAAAAATCAGCGAAAACATCATCAAAAATATAACGAAAACAAACCCAAGCAGACGTTACATTTTGAGCTTTACTTTGCAGCAAAATATTATCTATCAGTATATTAAATGGAACGGGGTAAAATACACCGTAATGTAAAATACTGTACATAGCCTGCGTTTTTATTCCGTACCTACAATGATCGGTATAGACAAATTACAGCCGCTACCGTGTCTTTAAGGATCATTTCAGGATGTCTTAAAAAATATTTCACTAACTAATTTTATTAATTCATTATTAAATAATAAATAGCATAATCATCATGGGTTGTGTATTGAGTGATTTAACAAATCTGTTTTATTAATCGGTTTGTTGTTGTTGTTTTTTCATCTATTTATGAAACTATGTTGACAATACAAGAACTGTCTGTATATTAAAGATACGGTATTGGGCTTCCTGGACACTGCAGTTAACTGTGCCAGTCAATGCTCCATCTGGCGGAATTATACGGCATTGCAACCATCTTTTTAGAAAGCGCATGGGGGCGTTTATGGGGCGGGGCATCGTTAACTGCGTCATCGCGGGGGATCACATTCCATGCACGAAGCCTGCATTAACCCTTCAAGGATCTGCCACGGAGCAGTCATGCTCCAGGCGGCTGTTTGACGTGGCTCCCACTGTATAGCCAAAAACTTTGGCGTGTTTTCACAGCATGCTTCAACGACCGGCAACGCGACAAACTGGTTCCCATAGCGTTTTCACGCAGCATCGAGTGTAGCCTTGCTAGGGAACAAGAGGGTACCCTTGCGCAACCTATAGTGCTTGGGGTTTCATATTATAAAACCTATAGTGCCTCATTTCATATTGTTCACCTAATGTTGTTTGTGGATCTAGTTCTTCTTCTGTGAAGTCTCTTAATTTCAGCTGAAATTCATTTATATTCCCTAGTTTATTTTTTCCATTTGGAAAGAACACCTCCTTGCCACACTCCAGAAGCTCTTCCATGGTAGCACTCTTTAAAGCCTTTAAGTGTCTAGTTCCACCACCTCGTTTCTCTTTGATTTAGACAAAGGAGCCACAGACCTCTTCAAACAGTCCCATTTGGTAACATTGCTCAGTTTTTTGGGCATTTGTGTTTCCACAGAGTTTTTCTGAACGATTATCACAATGCTTCCTCTTTCTGTCTCGCTTTCCTTGCAGTTTTGATGTAAGGTTTTCAGTGGCTTTAGATACTATGGTATTTCCTTCTAATGCAGCTACGTCTCTTCTGCAGTACTGCCTTACTGCTATCCAATCTCCAAATCTGGGGAGGTATATCTGTAGTTGCTCATCTGACATACAATTGATTGCATAGCAGTCAATCTAAAAGAAACGAGAAAAAATTTAAAAGAAAATCTACTTCAAATGCTTTCTTTATTTCATTATTCTTTCTTTCACTTTAGTAAATTATGACAAAATTAGATTTTTATATATAGTTTTAATTAAATAAAAGGACATTTATTATTAACTTTATTATATTTTTTTATTAGCCATTTTATTTTCATTTTATGACTAACAGGTGGTGCAATTTTGCTATGATTCCTACTTTTCAAGCTCCCTTATGGAAATTATCATAAATTATGAAATTTCATTTTCTGCTACTGAAACATTTTAATTAATTTATTTACTATAAGCTGCATTGTATATGTGTCTTGTATATACTGTATAGATGATCTTAAATTAAATGCCATTAATATGTTTCTTAATACAGCAGGTATTAAGAAACATAGTATATGTTTCCACACTGGAAAAGTGACAACTTAATGTCCTATTTGCACGGGACTAGTATTACCAAGTGCACAGGTCAAGCTATTAGATTTTAACCTGGTGAAATAAATGACACAAGGGACAAAATAGTTTCTTTCTTTTTTTTTTTTTTTTTAAATCAATCTAACTCACACATACGTAGTCTGCATACACACGCATGTATGCACGGACACACACACACTCCCCTCCTCTTTTCATCGCAACACACTCTTAAGAGACACACACTTCAGGATATATACTGTACATCTGGAGATAAGTCAGTAAATTCGAGTAAAATCACAGGCGTCGCGTATCCCATGCGAATGCGTCACACAAAATTCGGATGTTAGGGGGTAATCACACGAGGTCCCCAGGTAATCCTAATCCCCTGCGAACAGTACATACATTTGCTTCATGTTGTGAAATTTTAATGATAAAATATTACTTCATATGTCTTAAATAAGCTGACCTCGTACACAACATCTGTTGGAGTTAGATGCATGTAACGGGCTTCACTGGTTAGTTATTATTAAATAACTAAGTGATTACACTGCATTCGGCTAGAGAGTAACTTGTACATTATTTGTTTTGTATTACTTTTTACCTTTTCTTCTCGAAACGCTGACAGAGTCGCGTCATCCAACTCCCTGTCGATTTTGAGAAAATGAAGGAAATTGTCCATTTTGCAATACAGTGTATCGCGCACCTAAACAGGTGGCCTGGTTGTATCTGCCGGGAAAGACCGTGGGCGGGTTTATTAAATAATAATAATAATAAATCGCTGATTTATCACAATTATCACATGATTTAAATGCAAATCATTCTTATTAAATCGTAGTATTCTACCTCAAACCTTCTACATTTGATAGAATCACTATAAGCATGCAGTTAAGACAGTTTGAATTATTACACTTATAATAAATAAAACAATAAAATAAAAATAGAAAAATAAATAAATAAAACAATATACGATAATATTCGTTAAGACGTACCTGGGAACTTCTTGTTCCTGTTCTAAAAGAAGTCTGTGTATAAATCTGTGGGAACAGATATGTAAAAGTGTGCGCACTGATTATGAATTTGTGGGAATGGATTACAAAATCTGAGCGCACAGGTAGTTAAATTGAGGGAACAGTTTACGAATTTGTGGGAACAGATTCTTAAACAAATTGATAAACTAAGGGAACAGTTAAAAAACTTGTGGGAACGGATTATAAACTGACGGTATGAATTGCAAAACTGTTGCCACGGACTGTTTTTTTTTCTCCTCTAGGTGACTTCCAGGGCTCCATATTTGTGAATGATTGTATGCGCGTCCATTCTTCAACTTTCAATTTTTGTTTTTGTTTAGGACTGTGGCTGCATCACCGGCGCCGTGCACAAGAAAGTCACGTGAGTGTCGTTCAGTTTCGAGTTCACTGGAGACCCACGAGTAACTGCACATTCAGTACATCATAGATGTTAGTTAAATATAACTATATATATATATATATATATATATATATATATATATATATATATATATATTATAATATTATAATATTATAATATAACACTACAGTTTACTATGATGAAAAAAATTCATCATAGTAAACTATAGTGTATTGTAGAAAAAATTTAGTACAGTATTGGTAAAGTCATTTGTTCTGGTAATTACAGAGCTGTTGTTGTTTTCTATATTATTATAAATATATATATTATTGTTAGCTATATTTTCTGGTATAGTGACTGCAGTAATGCTGCTAAAAAGTCAACTTTGATTGTTCCTAATAAACAGTTTAACTGAACTCGCAAATGAATCTCAAGATGTTTTTGTGTGTGTCAAATACATTCTCAAATAACCTAAACACTGAAAATATATAAACTTATTTTATCCTCAGATTCTTTCTTGTAACTCTCCTCTCTCAGTCACATACCTGTCTGATGGCTCATTATGCAGATCAGTATGCAGGCCTTTGTCTTCTCAGGTGTGAATCACTGCATTAGTAATGATAGATCACGCCTTCTCGCATAGACCCTTTGCACTCAAAAAGTGACTTAAAAAGTGTTAATCATTATTTGTTTTCTGTGAGCAAGTAAACAAGATCATTTTCACATCATTTTGAAGCAATAACACTAGTCCACCAGCCCCTGTGAAACAATGTCTTGTGAAGAAATTGTCTGTATGAGTTTCATGGCCTTATTTCAGCTACTTTTTTTTCACAATACTTACTAACCACGCATAATATTTTTCTCCTAAAAAATGCAAACACATACATTCATTTTGGTCACGTATTATTGTAGAACATTTTTTACTGATTACAAGAAAAATACAGGTTGGTCAATAATATATTATAAGTAGCTGAAAAAAGCATCATATATGAGCACAATATCAGAGCATGTCCAAACATCTCAAGGGCCCCAAAATCACCTCGAACCTCCAGGCAGGGTTTCTTGAGGATGGGAATAACCCTTGCCTTTTTAAAAGCAGCAGGAACATGACCATATGATAGGGAATGGTTGATGATGGTTGTGGTGAAGGGAAGGAGGTCTTGTGAGATTGCCTGGAGCATTGTTGAGGGGATTGGGTCTAATGAACAGGTGGTGGGGTTAGATGACGAGATGATATGCTGAATCTCATCAGATAACAAGTTGGAGAATTCTGCTAAAGGAGGGAAGGGAAGGTCCTGAGGTTCTGCTGTAGGAGTTTGGTTGGGAGCGAAGGACTGGCGGATTGCTGCAATCTTCCCATGGTAGAATGTGGCAAAATCGTCAGCAGTCAGAGAGGAAGGGCCAGGAGGAGTTGGTGGGTTGAGTAGTGAGGAGAAGATGTTGTAGAGTTTGCGAGGATCATGTGCAGAGGCTTCCAGCTTTTCTCCGAAGAAAGTAGTTTTGGCAGAAGTTACAGCACATGAGAATTTGGAGAGAAGACTCTGGTAAGAAATGAGATCTGCATCAAGTTGCGATTTTTCCATCTTCTCTCTGCAGTTCTTAATTCTCTCCTGTTGTGATAGCCAAGGAGCAGGACAAGACGTCTTCCTTGGTTTAGATGACAGCGAGCAAAGGAGATCTATGGATGAAGAGAGAGAGGAGAGGAAAGTTTCGGTTGCAGTCTCTAGTGGTAGAGAGGAGAAAGAGGTTGGGTCTGGGAAGGATGATAGGGTGCATGAAGACACAGAGGAGGGGGAGGTTTCTGCGAGAGAAAGAGAAATTTTGGTCATTAGGTTTACATAGAATAGGAAGGATGGTGAAGGATACCAGGTAATGATCAGATTTATGAAGAGGAATAGTAGTGACATCCGTGACTGGGCAAGGACGGCAGAAAACGAGATCGAGAGAATTCCCTGCCTTGTGTGTAGGAGGGCAGCTGTTTAGAGTTGAAGAGAAGGAGTTAAGTATAGGGAGAAGGAAAGAGGATTGGAGTTTGTCAGATGGAAGGTTGAAATCTCCTAGAACAGTGAGAGGAGTGTTAACAGAAGGAAAAAGACTAAGAAGAATGTCTATTTCATCTAGAAAGTTTCCTAGAGAGCCAGGAGGACGGTAAATAACTAAGATGTGGAGGTTAATTGGAGAGGTTACCTTAACTGCATGAAATTCAAATGATGAAAAACTGAGATGAGACAGGGGGATTGGCGAGAAGGACCATCTCTTGGACAACAGGAGACCCGTACCACCACCTCTACCAGTTTCTCGTGGAGTGTAAGAGAATACATAGGCAGAGGATAGGGCAGCCGGTGTAGCAGAGTTCTGAGGAGATATCCAGGTCTCAGTTAGTGCCAGAAAGTCAGAAAGACAGTATTGGAGGGTAGATGAGGTTTCTGGAAGATCTGCCTCTGCTGTGTGAGTAAAAGCATCTTGGTCTGTGAGAACTGACAGAGATAGGTTGATGACACATGCTAGACTGAAGTAATTGTCTATAAAACTTGGTAAACAAGAGTTTGAGTCAATTCTCTACACTTGCTATCTAGATTCTTGACTAACTTTGTTGCAGTTTATGCTTATTAACCACTACAGACACTTGTGTCACCTTCAATATATGTAGCTAAGCCCTGCCCACAATTCACACATTAAGGAAGCCTGAAACTACTGTTGATTAATTACCTGAGAACAAATTGCTTTAGACCTACTTCAATCACACTGTAATCAACACGACCAAACAGCAAAAACTAGGTACAGTATACAGTAAGAACCAATTGTGTTTCAAAAACAGTACAAAAGTTAAAAACCTACCTTACCAGTGGAGAAGAATCCAATATAGAAAACTAAAGCACACATATATAGATCTGGCCATTAAGAACGCACCTTTCGAGAAAAGGAATCCCGTGACTGGCTGCGGCTGCGCGCGGGAAGCTTTGAAAATGCCCATCATTACCTGTAGGGGGCAGTCGTGTTTCAGTCTGAAGTATTGTGAAGCCGAAAATGTGTTGTCTCTCTTAGGCGCCCATTGACAGCAAGCGAAAGAGCTCATAAACGTGTCAAGCTCAAACTGATATGTATTTCTTCTTCTTTTTTTTTCTCTCCTTCAATGATGGTACTTCTTTGACTGCGCTTTCACTTTATTATTTTTATTTTATTTTTACTTTATTATTATTATTATTATTAGTAGTAGTTCTCCGAATTTATTATTGTTATTATTCTTATTCTTATTGTAACGCACCCGCGCGTGTGTGCAAAAAGACCTCAAAGATGTATCATATGTTATATAAAACATTAGTGTGTTAATGCGCTCTAAATATACGGGCACTGGCATGGCTCAGTGGTTACAGTAGGTGATACGCCCGCCATGCCGAAGACCCAGGTTCGATTCCCGCCAGTGTGCCGGTTTGTACTGAAGTACATTTTCACCCAGAGCGGGATTTGAACCAGGGTCTGAACGATTTAATAATATTATTTAAGCAACGCCACACCACGTGGAAAGCCGCAAAAATGCTTCAATTTCATTGGCTGTCACTGAGTGTCAGCTATTCACGCCACAAAGGGCAGCATTAGTGCAAAAAAATTATAAAGGACAAGAAGAACAAAAAAAAATACATACTTGAGAAACCACTGTCAGTCTCCCCCTTTCTTACATTATCTTTTCCCATCTTTGTCTTTTCATCTCATTAAATGTAAAATCCTGAAAAATCATTCCTTCTCCATGATTCTAAATATCCTTGTACAAAGAAAATACCTTTGCAGGTCAGTAGTCTACTTCCCTGCCATTCTATGGTAACCCGTGTGTACGAGTTGGCTGTTTGGGTTGAGAAGGAAAGATTTAAGTAATGATTCAGTTTGGGAAAACAATTCGTGGTCCCGGCGCAGGAGGACTTTTGGTTAGACAGCTCTTTCATGTCCTGAAAAACCTGCATTTTACCTGTTAAAAAGAACAAATATTTTGTTTAATTAAGCATCACAGACAAGCATAGTTTTTATAAAATATGTTGATAAATGCTCAGTGGGCAACAAGGATTATGAAGTTTAAATATCAGCACTGGCACTTTTACTGTCTGCACTATCTAATTCTAACTGTCTATGTTTCTTTCTGCCCAAATTAAACAAACACACATTATCTGTAATGCTGGCAAAGGCCTGACACTGGCATGAAATCCCTCGGATACATGGGAGCTATCACAAAAACTATACATTTTGCACAATAAGGTTTTACTTACAGTGCACAAACAGAACATTGAAATATCTTAAAATCCAATGAATACAGTTAACATAACATTGAATGAAAACACAACACATAAGAAAATTTACGATGGCATGTAGCATATAATTTTTTGGACTGTACTACACTACGGTACATGATTCTACCATGTCACATACTTTAGTACACACCCTTGTGTGGAACATGGACGGAGATACCATAGAAAATATGTTCGATAGTAATAGTAATATTTACACAGTAACTTCTGCAATACCATTTGACCTGTTATGGTTCCCTCCAAAGGATAATAAACACTTTGGTGAATACCAT
This sequence comes from Channallabes apus, assembly GCA_030522415.1. Lineage (NCBI taxonomy): Eukaryota > Metazoa > Chordata > Actinopteri > Siluriformes > Clariidae > Channallabes > Channallabes apus. Next base: position 2,188,286 of record CM060112.1, read on the forward strand.
GGTACTACTAAAGTTCAGTGGGTATTTAATATGATACTGCCTGTGCTTTACCACACCAGTATTGTGTACTAACATATCTACTGTGGTACAGTATGAACAAAAATACCATATTAGAGACCTGCTGAACTTTAGTAACCACTTGTGGTACACAATAAGTACCAGGAAATTCACCCAAAGTTGATAAATATACTATAGTTTACAATAATTACATTCCTTATGAGATAAACACATTAGAGTTAGATGTAACAGAATGAAATGTAGCGTTTTTTCTTTTTTAATGAAATTTATCGTTTTTGTCTCATTGCTACTTCATTTAAATGACCTTTAACTAAATGAATGAATGATGTGTACAGAGTGTTTAGACGTGAACACAAGCAGTCAGTGAATGATGAAGATTAACGCAGACGATAAACTCTGCAAACAGATTACAGCGGAAGAGCTGAGATAACATCTATTATCTGTTTATCAACTTACCGATGATCAGCGGGGGTCTCTGTGTTGTCCAAACGCACGCTGTTCGTCTGTCTCACTCAGGTCCTGGCTCAACCAATCAGCGCGCAGAACGACGCCAACGGGGCGGGCGCGCAGCGGCCGAAAGTATATTACATCCGTAGTGGTTTTAGCACTACCATTGAAAATGAATAGGAAACGGTTTAGGGTTTTTTTCTATGGCGCATCAGCCAATCAGCGCGCGGAACGGCGCCAGCGGGCTCCACAGGTTCATCAGGTTTGATTCATCTGCCCCTGCCTTTCCACCCATACTGCCCTGACTAATGCAGCATCCAATATCTGCTACAGGCACCCCTACCCCCACCTCTGTCACACCTCAGACACTTCCTCTACACTTCAGAGTCCTCTAGACCAGTGGTTCCCAAACTGGGGGTCCGGAATAATTTCAAGGGGGATAAAATTTTTTTTTTTTTTTGTGATTAAAATACACACTTTTCAGTATTACAAGTAAATGCTATAAATAAATATTTTCTGATTTGTAAAGATATTACAGATTGAGTTTGAGTGTTTAAATTGAGTGTTAAAAAAAATTGCGACTCATAGATATGACATCACTGCGCAGCGACTGGCTCATTAGTTATTGCAACAGCGCACAACTGCACGTGAAAACCGCAACTGCCGAGATGGATAAATTTGTTATTCGCAAATCTAAAAATGTTAAGGAAATTGTTTGCCTGAGTCATCGGAACCATGTACATCGACCAAGCAAAAGAGCAAGACCCCGTCAGACCAAAGTAGGAAACGTCGGAAATATGAGGAAGAATTCATAAAGTGCAATATCAGTATTCAATAAGTTGCAGTAGCAACCGAATACACGAGTTGCCCCGTGCAGCAATGGATGCACTGTTCAATTTGGATCTACCTATTTGTGTGAGCAGTATTTTTCCGCTGTTACATATAAAAAACAAATACAGCTCATGTCATGATGTCGAAGATGATATGCGGGTAGCTGTATCCACCATCAGGCCACGAATGAAGCTTTTGTGCTGCCAAAAACAAGTACACCCTTCCCATTGAAAGGTACGCCAAAATTATTTTGATGTATAGTAAATGTAGTCAAAATACTGTGAACAGCTTATGTTTATTGCTTGTTTTTGATTGTGGGGGTCGCAAGATCTTGTCGATCTTCAATTAGGGGTCGCTGGCTTGAAAGTTTGGGAACCACTGCTCTAGACTTCACACTGGTCCCCAACCCCCAACCAGGAGAGATTCAGGAGAGACTCTACAACAAAGTCCCTGCAGCTGACCCCACACATATACAGTAGACCAACAGACACACACATCCAATACACCATCGACGTTTCTATGTGCAATATTAGTTCTTGTCAATCCCTGTTACTACATTGCATGCCTGTCCATAAAGATATATCCACAGTGTTGTACATATATTTATATATCCACTCTGTACATAATATACATACACTCTACTTATACATATATATATACAGTGGTGTGAAAAACTATTTGCCCCCCTCCTGATTTCTTATTCTTTTGCATGTTTGTCACACAAAATGTTTCTGATCATCAAACACATTTAACTATTAGTCAAAGATAACACAAGTAAACACAAAATGCAGTTTTTAAATGAGGGGTTTTATTATTTAGGAAGAAAAAAAATCCAAACCTACATGGCCCTGTGTGAAAAAGTAATTGCCCCCTGAACCTAATAACTGGTTGGTCCACCCTTAGCAGCAATAACTGCAATCAAGCGTTTGCGATAACGTGCAACGAGTCTTTTACAGCGCTCTGGAGGAATTTTGGCCCACTCATCTTTGCAGAATTGTTGTAATTCAGATTTATTTGAGGGTTTTCTAGCATGAACCGCCTTTTTAAGGTCATGCCACAACATCTCAATAGGATTCAGGTCAGGACTTTGACTAGGCCACTCCAAAGTCTTCATTTTGTTTTTCTTCAGCCATTCAGAGGTGGATTTGCTGGTGTGTTTTGGGTCATTGTCCTGCTGCAGCACCCAAGATCGCTTCAGCTTGTGTTGACGAACAGATGGCCGGACATTCTCCTTTAGGATTTTTTGGTAGGCAGTAAAATTCATGGTTCCATCTATCACAGCAAGCCTTCCAGGTCCTGAAGCAGCAAAACAACCCCAGACCATCACACTACCACCACCATATTTTACTGTTGGCATGATGTTCTTTTTCTGAAATGCTGTGTTACTTTTACGCCAGATGTAACGGGACACGCACCTTCCAAAAAGTTCAACTTTTGTCTTGTCGGTCCACAAGGTATTTTCCCAAAAGTCTTGCCAATCATTGAGATGTTTTTTAGCAAAATTGAGACGAGCCGTAATGTTCTTTTTGCTTAAAAGTGGTTTGCGCCTCGGAAATCTGCCATGCAGGCCGTTTTTGCCCAGTCTCTTTCTTATGGTGGAGTCGTGAACACTGACCTTAATTGAGGCAAGTGAGGCCTGCAGTTCTTTAGATGTTGTCCTGGGGTCTTTTGTGGCCTCTCGGATGAGTTGTCTCTGCGCTTTTGGGGTAATTTTGGTCGGCCGGCCACTCCTGGGAAGGTTCACCACTGTTCCATGTTTTTGCCATTTGTGGATAATGGCTCTCACTGTGGTTCGCTGGAGTCCCAAAGCTTTAGAAATAGCTTTATAACCTTTACCAGACTGATAGATCTCAATTACTTTTGTTCTCATTTGTTCCTGAATTTCTTTGGATCTTGGCATGATGTCTAGCTTTTGAGGTGCTTTTGGTCTACTTCTCTGTGTCAGGTAGCTCCTATTTAAGTGATTTCTTGATTGAAACAGGTGTGGCAGTAATCAGGCCTGGGGGTGACTACAGAAATTGAACTCAGATGTGATAAACCACAGTTAAGTTATTTTTTAACAAGGGGGGCAATCACTTTTTCACACAGGGTCATGTAGATTTGGAGTATTTTTCTCCCTTAATAACGTAAACGTTCATTTAAAAACTGCATTTTGTGTTCAATTATGTTATCTTTGACTAATAGTTAACGGTTTTTGATGAGCAGAAACATTTAAGTGTGACAAACATGCAAAAGAATAAGAAACCAGGAAGGGGGCAAATAGTTTTTCACACCACTGTATATATATATATATATATATATATATATATACCTTTATATATATATTGTGGCATGGGCGGGGCGGCGGCTGACGACCGTCATGCCTTGGGGGGGTTTTCTATGTGTCCACCATGAGAGAGAAGGGTGTTTAGGTTAGTGGCTTCGGCCAAGTTGGGCGTGTGTGTGCTTACCTGTGTGTGTGTGTGCGCGCGCGCTTAACCTGTGTATGTGTGCTTGTGCTGAGGTTAATAAACTACTCAACAGCCATTTGCATTGGGGAGCAAGAAAGCTCACTCGTACTCCGAGATCCCTGCTAGTGTCGAAAAACGCTACATTGGTGTCAGAAGTGGGATGGAAATTTTCAAGTTGGAGTGAACGGCGGAGGACCTGCGGAAGATCCAGGAGAGCCGCCGAGTTGCAGCACAACTCCGGAAGGAAAAGCATCTGCCGGACGGAATCAGTGCCAGCAAAGCGGCACGACGAAAGCGGAGCGGCGAGATGAGGATCCCGGCACTGGATCTCGGAGCGGAGCCGAACGTTGACGCTGCGCAAGTGCCGGAGCAAGCTACAGCTCCGTGCCGGCGATGTGCTCCGCAGCTGCGCCTTCCGTCTTACAACGGCGCTGTCGAACCCTACGCGTTCTTCGCCCAAGTGGAGCTAGCCGCCGACTTTGCAGGCTGGTCTCCGGCAGAAACGGTCGTAAGGGTTGCACTCTCGCTGAAGGGCGACGCGCTCCGGGCGCTGGAAGACCTCCGGACCGATGAGCGGAAGGACTGTGCAAAGCTCCGCGAGTCGCTTCACCTCCGGTTCGGCGCCGGTGACCGCCAAGAAGCAGCATGCGAGGAGCTGGCTGTCCGCGAGCGGCGCATGTCTGAGCCACTGGGCGCGTTCGCCATGGACTTAAGAGGCCTGGCGCGCCGGGGTTATCCAGACTGCGAGCCCAATAAGCAGGAAGAGCTAGCTTATCGCGCTTTTCTTCGAGGACTCCGACCGCCGCGGCTCCGTGAGCACATCAGGTTAGCAGCACCAGCTTCCCTCACCGAGGCGCTACGCGCAGCACAGCGCGCTGAACCCATAACTGCGGTGCATCACGGCGAAAGAGCCGAGCGACCGCCCGCAGCTCGGGGGCACTCGGTAGGTGAATCTAGCCGGGGACAGGGCTACCCGTCACGGCTAGGCCGCGAACTAGTCTAAATCAATAGTCTTATTCAGTTTAATCTTTGCTATTCAACAAAATTTTTACTTTTTCATTTCTTTCTTTCTAAGGTTGGAACCAACATGGTGGAATACCTCCAGCAGGCTGAAGTGTCAAGGCCGTACCCCTACATCCTGACGTTGGGAGATAATGACCAGCGCTGCTCTCAGTAATGTTGCTATGAAATAGCGAGGCCTACCTGAAAAGTCATAGATAGTGTTTGTATGTTAAAATGAGACTAGGTCTGGATAGTTCCCTTTCAAAGGCTTTCTCTCAATGCTGCATGAAAACGCTATGGGAACCATTTGTCCTGTTGCCGGTTGTGAAGCATGTGTGCAAACACGCCAAATATTTTGGCTATATTTTGGTCAGGTGACGTCATCTGATTAGACACAGCCGCAGGTTATAAATACTAGAGAGCCAGCGACAAACCTCAGATCATTTGTCTTCAGCCTTGTTGTGAGCGTGTCTGTGTTTAAACCAGCAAAATATGAAAGTCTTTAACTCACCAATATGGCGGAGTTTAAACTAGATATCCCTCCGTGTGTGATAATCCATATCGGAGTGCGATCTCTACACTGCTTCGGTTAAGTGCTGCGCGCGCCTCGCATTCCGTGAGAAGCTTCGAGCCACAGCGCATTCCTGGCTTAAAACTCATGCATCTGACAGAGCTGCAGCAGACGGAGGTAGGCTCCTTTCTTTCATGTTCTCATCACGGGGATTCCTCTCTTGCTTAGCGGAGATGAAAATAGCCTTAAGCACTTAAAAAACAAAAAAAAACAGTAGACGGCAGGTTCTGTCGGGTGGCCGGGGGGCGGAGCCTCAACGACACTCTCTCCCCACCTCTTAGCTCTCTCCATATGAGTTAACCCTTTCATGGAGTGAGCTGTATTCATCCCGTGTTTTTCCTGCCATCAACTTATTTATTTATTTAAATATAGTTGATGTGGAAGCACGGGGTTATATGATGACGCCCAGATAGAAGAGACGCTTCACAGGCTCTCTCTCTCCTGGGACATCATCCTTCCTGGAAAGCTTATACTTCCTTTCTAGCTGTGTAGACTTTCATCTTCCCTTGTTTCTTTGTGCAACAAAGCAGACGGCTCGTGTTATCGGCCGTTTTATGGCTGCTATGGTTTTCGCAGGAGGCACCTGTGGCTAAATCTCAGGCGCATCAAGGATAGGATTGTGCATTCCTCCTTAATGCCCATATCTCACCGTCCGGCCTGTTTAGCGATGTCGTTAACTCAGCCACCACTAGGTTCTGGGGCGAAGTTACAGTGGGAGCCACGGCAAATAGCCGCGACCGTGCAAACGACGTGCAAGCAGCGTGTAAACGGCATGTGAACGGCATGTCCGCGCTGTAATCCCCCCCTCCCTTTTCTGCCAGAAAGGCGTGTCCAGATTTCACAGTAAACACGCCCATTCAAGCCCTATTTATTCATTTACCTGGTGCCACCACTAGATGGCGCTTCGTTCTCAAGAACACGTTAAAACAAGCCAGCTGTGCTGTGTTGCAATCACGTGATTTTAACAACCCGCCTCCACCCCCGCCGTACTGACGCTCCCAAACTACAGAGACGAAGATGGCGGCTTAACGGACTACTCGTGGTACTGTAAGTCATGTTTTATTCTATAAAATGTGTTTGGGGTAGTTTACAGTTTATTTCCCAGTTTAGTTTTTTATTGGCCGCTGAAGTGTTTATCAGTTAAGGAGGAGAAGGGGGGAGGTGTGGGGGGGGAGGGGTATGAGGGGCTTCAGTAAGTTATAGTTTGGCTTCAGGGATGAACTAATGCTCATATACGAGTGTTGTATCGCTTAACTTATTTGTATGAGAAGCGCATTAAGTAAATTCTCGGTTAATTTAATGCAGACGATAATACAGACAGACCGCGGTTTACACTAACAAAGTTCATTGGTTAACATTAGCACAGGCAGTTTATTTACATTTCAGAATTCCAAAAGCAGTATTTTACACACTCTGTGGTAAATAGGTTTATTAATATATATTATTTTTATTAGAACTATATGTTCTGTAAAGTTTATTTATCTTTGTCTTCACTAAATTCTCCTGTTGTCTTTAAGCAGAGCCCGGTGTGGAGGAGTGGGGGGTCAGACGGCTGACGGCTGGACTTTTGGAGCTACAGTACTGGAGGAGCCTGAACAAGCTGTTGAGGGAGCTGTAGGAGGGATGACGTCACAGTCCGACAGCTTTAGAATGATGTTTGGTCAATGTATATTCTGATCATAGAACCGCAAAATGTCTGATACAGTACTTTGGGGGAAACAAAGACTTCAACTGTTCCATGTTCAATAGTTTTGATATTTGAAAAATTGATATTTTTAATCTAAAAGATCTATAGATAGAGACTTATAAGCAGCTGGTGTATCCGGGTAGTTTAATGAACTTTAAGCAAAAAGACAACATGTATTCACCTGTTTTATATAAATTACTGTTTTAACTTTGACTAGTTTTGGAAGAATAAATTGAATTGTTAAAGTCATGTTTGCGTGTTTTAATTTTGGGGGATTGTTTGGGTATTTAAAAAACGTTTAGTTGAACCAACAGCTTCAATGGGCAAAAAATTGGACACAACTTTGTTTTAAATAGTCAAAGAGTTGGGCTGAAAATCATAATAATAATAATAATAATAATTGGTCATAGAAATAAATGAAACCAGTTAAACACTTGATTATATGTATTTGTGTTTGTGATTATGTGACCCATAATAATTTTTTCTCAGTATAAATAAATGTTTTGGGTTTTAAGAACTCCAAAAGAGCAACGACAAACTTTGGAGTGGAAGGTGAGAAACCTCAATGGAGAATACGGAGTATGACATGGTGTTAATTGCTCTGTGTGTGTGTTTTTGGCGGGGGGGATGGGTGTGCGTGTTAAAGCCAACGGAGAAATGCAGGAGCGCGCGCGCTTGTAAATCATTGATTAAAAGTATGAACACGGCTGTTCAGCAGTTCTAAACACAAGCGCAGGGTCTGTTTTTGTCCTTAACTAAAATATTTCAATACTTTAATAATTAATTTATTTTGCTGAATAAGGTATTTAAACCAAACCTGTAAGTTAAGTAAGTGTTCCATACATTAAAGTACTGTGTATAACCAAGTGCCCTAGCAAACACAGTTACAGTTTACAGTACACACAAACAAAGAGTGTGCGCTGGGGGGATTGGAAGGTGACTGAGAATACTCATTTACAAGACAAAAGACGGTCAGAGGCAGGGCCGTTCTAGACCAGACCATACGGGGGGGGGGGGGCGCAGTCAGAAATTTGAAGGGAGCATCATGTTCGAGCATTGGGGCACGCAAACCCCCTGACCACAATATGGTGGCAATCCCTCAGGGGGGAAACTAAAAAATTAAAATTAAAGAAATAAAATAAAATATCTTTAATCCAGATTTTATCAATCAATGACATAACATTTATCTAAGCTGGATGGTCAAATTCTCAAAAAGTAAGGCTTAACACACTATAATTAAAATATTTACAAAACTGAGAGGTTGTCTTTTGAAAAATAAAAAATACAAACTAAATTAAAACAGTTGGGCTATTGAACAGATCATAATATGTTTTATGTTTTCTGATTATAAATGATAGATGGGTTGATTTTAGAAAGGCTAAATGAAATAGCTAGTTTTGGTCATGTCAGTCCAGTAACTATACTATGTAAAAGTAATTATAATATGAATTAATTAAGGGCAGGAACTAATCTTTTATACTGTGTGTGTGTGTATATATAACATATTATGATCTGTTAAATAGCCCATCTGTTTCAATTTAGTTTGTGTGAGTATATATACAGTGGTGTGAAAAACTATTTGCCCCCCTCCTGATTTCTTATTCTTTTGCATGTTTGTCACACAAAATGTTTCTGATCATCAAACACATTTAACTATTAGTCAAAGATAACACAAGTAAACACAAAAATGCAGTTTTTAAATGAGGGGTTTTATTATTTAGGGAGAAAAAAATCCAAACCTACATGGCCCTGTGTGAAAATGTAATTGCCCCCTGAACCTAATAACTGGTTGGGCCACCCTTAGCAGCAATAACTGCAATCAAGCGTTTGCGATAACTTGCAACGAGTCTTTTACAGCGCTCTGGAGGAATTTTGGCCCACGCAACTTTGAAGAATTGTGGTAATTCAGCTTTATTTGAGGGTTTTCTAACATGAACCGCGTTTTTAAGGTCATGCCACAACATCTCAATAGGATTCAGGTCAGGACTTTGACTAGGCCACTCCAAAGTCTTCATTTTGTTTTACTTCAGCCATTCAGAGGTGGATTTGCTGGTGTGTTTTGGGTCATTGTCCTGCTGCAGCACCCAAGATCACTTCAGCTTGAGTTGACGAACAGATGGCCGGACATTCTCCTTCAGGATTTTTTGGTAGACAGTAGAATTCATGGTTCCATCTATCACAGCAAGCCTTCCAGGTCCTGAAGCAGCAAAACAACCCAAGACCATCACACTACCACCACCATATTTTACTGTTGGTATGATGTTCTTTTTCTGAAATGCTGTGTTACTTTTACGCCAGATGTAACGGGACACGCACGCTTCCAAAAAGTTAAACTTTTGTCTCGTCGGTCCACAAGGTATTTTCCCAAAAGTCTTGGCAATCATTGAGATGTTTTTTTTAGCAAAATTGAGACGAGCCTTAATGTTCTTTTTGCTTAAACGTGGTTTGCGCCAATCTGCCATGCAGGCCATTTTTGCCCAGTCTCTTTCTTATGGTGGAGTCGTGAACTCTGACCTTAATTGAGGCAAGTGAGGCCTGCAGTTCTTTAGATGTTGTCCTGGGGTCTTTTGTGGCCTCTGGGATGAGTTGTCTCTGCGCTCTTGGGGTAATTTTGGTCGGCCGGCCACTCCTGGGAAGGTTCACCACTGTTCCATGTTTTTGCCATTTGTGGATAATGGCTCTCACTGTGGTTCGCTGGAGTCCCAAAGCTTTAGAAATGGCTTTATAACCTTTACCAGACTGATAGAGCTCAATTACTTTTGTTCTCATTTGTTCCTGAATTTTTTTGGATCTTGGCATGATGTCTAGCTTTTGAGGTGCTTTTGATCTACTTCTCTGTGTCAGGTAGCTCCTATTTAAGTGATTTCTTGATTGAAACAGGTGTGGCAGTAATCAGGCCTGGGGGTGACTACAGAAATTGAACTGAGGTGTGATAAACCACAGTTAAGTTATTTTTTAACAAGGGGGGCAATCACCTTTTCACACAGGGCCATGTAGATTTAGAGTTTTTTTTCTCCCTTAATAATGTAAACCTTCATTTAAAAACTGCATTTTGTGTTCAATTATGTTATCTTTGACTAATAGTTAACGGTTTTTGATGAGCAGAAACATTTAAGTGTGACAAACATCCAAAAGAATAAGAAATCAGGAAGGGGGCAAATAGTTTTTCACACCACTGTATATATATATATATATATATATATATATATATAGTGATATATATATTACTAACATATATATGTTAATAATTTACACCATGATAACATTAGTATTTATGTTTTTGTATATATTTTTAAATGTTCAAATGAGCGTTTCAGAGTGTATTTGTCGTGTCATCTGTGATTGAGACCCATGAGTTAAATTGAAATAATTTTTATAGGTAGTAAGCCAGGTTTTAGTAACCTTGGACAAATCACCATGTAAGCCCTCTCTCGCGCTCGCGCTCTCACGCTATCTCTCGCACTCACACGACACACACACACACACACACACTGTACACACACAGACACACACAAATAACACAGGAAATCGCATAAAACCAAATGAAACTAGGGTAAAAAATATATAAGCAGTAAAAATACAGTAGTATCCTGTAGGCGATTCCTGTCCTGTGATAACAGGCGCTAACACTCTAGAACTTTTTAGTTCTGTTAGTTTTGTTTTCAAGTGTGAATATTTATGGTGATTAAATCTGTCTCTGCTGCCGCATCTATTCACAGTTGTGATAAGTGATTTATGCCCCATCAGATCTTTGATGTGGGACGTTATGCTGGTTAAATGACTAAAGACACACTGATCCGTATGGACAGATATTTGTTCCAGATATTATGCGCCATTAATCAATTTGTTATGCCAATTTGACTATCAGCGAAAACATCAAAAATATAATGAAAACAAACCCAAGTAGAAGTAACATTTTAAGGTTTACTTTCAAATTAAAATTTTATTTGTCACATACACAGCGCGATATGCAGTAAAATGCTTTGGGTGCTTTAGGTGAGGCTCGAACTCGGCACTGCTTCACCTGGACCGCTTTATAAGTATCACGCGCTAACCGATTGCGTCACGGGAGCCACACGAAAGTTACTCTTGTCAGAGTATCCTCTCTCTCGCGCGCGCACACACACACACACACACACACACACAAACATGAAATTGCTTAAAACCAAAGGAAATATAAGCAGTAAAAATACATTAGTATAACAGGCGCTAACCCTCTGGAACTTTTTTTTTTTACTATTGTTTCCAAGTATTTATGGGGATTTAATCTGTCTCTGCTGCCGCATCCATTCACAGTTGTGATAAGTGATTAATGCCCCATCAGATCTTTTGACGGGGGAGCATTATGCATGATTAAATGACAAAAGAAATACTGATCCATATGGGCAGATATTTGTTCCAGGTTGCATGCGCCATTAATTGCCTTTCTTATGCCACTTGTTGACTATCAGTGAAAAAAAAAACATCAAAAATATAACGAAAACAAACCCAAGCAGACGTTACATTTTGAGCTTTACTTTGCAGTAAAATATTATCTATCAGTATATTAAATGGAACGAGGTAAAATACACCTTAATGTAAAATACTGTACATAGCCCACGTTTTTATTCCATATGATTCCAATGATCTTTATAGACAAATTACAGACTTTTAGTCTTTAAGGATTATTTCAGGATGTCTTAAAAATATTTCACTAACTAGTTTTATTAATTCATTATTAAATAATAAAGGGGGCATAATCATCATGGGTTGTGTATTGAGTGATTTAACAAATCTGTTTTATTAATCGGTTTGTTGTTTTTTTACCACGTCATCTATTTATGAAACTATGTTGACAATACAAGAACTGTCTGTATATTAAATATATGGTATTGGGCTTCCTGGACACTGCAGTTAACTGTGCCAGTCAATGCTCCATCTGGCGGAATTATACAGCATTGCAACCATCTTTTTAGAAAGCGCATGGGGGCGTTTATGGGGCGGGACATCGTTAACTGCGTCATCGCGGGGGATCACATTCCGTGCACGGAGCGTGCATGGTGCCCTCATGATTCCGTCATGGATCCATCATGCTCCAGGCGGCTGTTTGACGTGGCTCCGACTGTATACGAACAAGCTTTTGGAAAATTCCCTCCCCGCCGTGCTCAAGAGTCGGGATTGTCGGCCACCCAGTCTCGACCGGGTCTGACTCTTGCGAGGCGTAAAACACAAGGAGGGTGTTTTTTTTTTTGGACCCGGGCACCTCCTCGTAAAGATTGGGGTGCGCCGCATTGCACTATCTGCCCCAAGAGGTCAGACTGATATATATATATATATATATATATATATATATATATATATATATATAAATAAATAAAATAAAATAAATGGGGGTGGCCCCCCCAATAGGGAGAGGCACCCAGAATTCCTTTCAAATGAATGAAGTGTTCTCCCTGGCACCCCCAGGAGGTCGGTGTTCTTGCTCCGCCACCACTGGTGTTTCGGGCAACACCAGTCTCCAATAAGCTGTTAGTTCTTCGGTTTTCCTGCCATGTTTCAGAATCATCTAACATCCCTCCCGTTTAACCAAGAGCAAACTTTTGCCCTTTTCTGTGAAACTGGCAGCGTGGAAGCTACTGCCTAGTATATCTCCTTGGGTACTAAGCACTGGAGAGAGAAACTACAGGATTCAGTTCTCACTTCACCCTCTGTGTTTTCAATGACGTGGTCTCCACTTCCATGAAACTGGAAAGTGCGCATCTGCTGACAAAGCTGCTGGGGAAGGGGGCCATGGAACATGTTCCCCCACCAGACAGTGAGTCAGGCTACTACAGTCGGTATTCTTGGTTCCCAAGAGGAACGGGAGCTGCGTCCAATTATTCAGATTTTGCAGGCTCTTCCGCTATCTGAAAATCAATGAATATTGTAAATGCGGACATATTATTTCACTAGTTTTGACGCATAGCTTTGGTTCATAGTTTCACTCACACAACAGAAGTCCGATCTCTTTGTCTCTTGTAGTTTATTTTGTCAGCATCAAAGCATCAACACTTCATACAGTCGTCTTGAGTAAATCCACTATGGTTACAGACACCAGTTGCTGTATTTTGCGCATATAACAACACTTTTGTTGTATATATTTGCTTACGGGTAGCTTACGGTTACAACAACCTCGTTGCTCTATCTTATAAATTACATTCTTAGCTTACGTATATAACAACACTCTAGTTGTATATATCAGCTTACGGGAGCTTACTGTTAAAAGCTTGTGTTTCCGTAGCCTTCCGCATCTAAAAATTTATTTTCTATCATGCGATAGTCAAACAAATACATGTCATAGTAGAATGACATCACAGACCAACTTACGATTGTCAAAATGGATGCATACCTAAGAAATTTAAAGCTTATGGCTTATATAACAAACTTAATGCTTAATGCTTTACTAATGAATAGAGTAAGGTAAAATAGCATGAAATAAAAACAAATAAATACAACAACAAATTCACAACAAGTACGATATGGCACTTACATTCCGGCCCCTAATTGACAGGCATGGAGACTGAAAATTACAATTTTGTGTTTTATTTTATTTTTTGATAAAGCCATGAAATCAAGCATTCTTAACGTTCAAAAACGTTTTAAATCTTGTAAATGTATAATATTTATCTCAGGTGTTTATATTTGCATATCAAATTTCATAACATATTAGCACACATTTAACAGTCCATTTCACATATGAGGCACAGCTTGTCGATGGGTCTTTCCAGAGTGTTGGTCTTAGTTTTAACTAGCACGCGTCTCACAAGTCCCCTTTTGTCGGGGAACACTTTCGTGATTCTTCCCATGACCCAAGAATTTCTTGGAGAAGACTCATTAATTATTAAAACTATGTCTCCAATCGAGAGGTTTTTTCTCTCTTGAAACCATTTTTGCCATTCCTGGAGCAAAAAGTATTCATGCACCCATCGCTTCCAGAATAGGTCTGGTAGGTACTGAATCTGCTTCCACCTGCAACGTGCATAGATGTCTTCCTTTTTGAAAAGTCCAGGGGGATTTGGCTGTTTTTTCATCAGCAGCAGGTGGTTTGGTGCCCGAGGTCCCAGATCTGTGGGATCTTCCGAGACAGTAGTGAGGGGTCGGTTATTCATTATCGCTTCTACTTCACAAATGAATGTATGCAGGCTCTCGTCAGTTAATGTTTGTTCTTTCAGTACTGATCTCAAGATCTTTGTAACTGACCTGATCTGTCTTGCCCATATTCCACCAAAGTGAGATCCAGAAGGCGGGTTGAATGTCCACTGTATGTTCCTTTGAGTGAGGAAGCTTTCAATTCGTGACTGATTCCATTGCTGAATAGACTCGCGCAGTTCAGTCTCAGCGCCTATGAAGTTTGTTCATAAAAAACCTGACCTCTCCTGATTATAAAGCGTCGCATGACATTCACACAAGAGTCTGTGTCAAGCGAATGAGCGATTTCAATGTGCACGGCTCTTGTCAGACAAGTGAAAAGTACGCCATATCTTTTAACATTACTTCTGCCACGTTTGACCGCGAAGGGTCCGAAGTAGTCTACTCCCACATTAGTGAAGGGTGGGTGGTCTGGTATTATTCTGTCGATTGGCAATTCTGACATTTTTTGCTCACATGTTTTAGCTCTAGATTTTCTGCATATCACACACCTGGAGAGAAACTGTCTTACGAGTGAGTTAGCAGTCGGAATCCAGTATTTCTGCCACAATTCTGAAAGCATGTAATTTCTGCCACTGTGTCCAATCTTGTCATGAACGTCTCTTAATATTAACGTTGTGATATGTGAGTCTTTATGTACAATGACTGGGTGTTTAACCCTCTGAGGTCCGCGAATGCATATATGCATTTTGAGGTGTTTTCCCCTGATGACGCCAATAAGAACTTAAATTACATTTTCAGTTTTGATCGTACAGCCAAGATCTATATATTAATCGAATCTGTCAAGTGTCTACTTTTATTTGTATGCACACATGTTAAAAATAAAACTTTGTGCATTAATAAAATAAACAAAATAAACCAGGTGCGCGCTTTCAGCCGTCTCAGTCTCCGCGAAAATCTTTTTGAAACACGTCACTAAAATGACCTGAAACTCCGCGAATACCGCACACACAGACCTGAGAAATATATCTGTAGAAAGCTTAAAGTGTCTACTTTTAAATGATGCAAGTCACAGTGAAAACAAATAATCTGTAATAAACAAATCATCTACACGCCCCCATGGCATAAAACAACAATCTTCATCATTTAGTTACTTACTTTTTCTGCACGTTTGAATGATGTCACGCTACACGGGTGAAGAAGCACTTCAGATGGATCTGGACAGTGATGAAAAATTTACTTTCTCATCAGAGGAAGAGCAAGACACAGACGAGGAACGTCTTTATTTTGAACAACGTCTGGACTCAACGGAGGATGTAATTCCTGACGAGTAAGTCTTTTATTCTCACCATCATTGCTATATATTTTATATGTACATTTGCAAAATACTAAATACCAGCAAGAGTAAAATTGAGTAAAATATGAAATATGCACATTACTTACAAGCCCGCAATAAAATCTGATTACGATCTGTCTAAAGTTTATATTTATTTATATATATATATATATATATATAGATGTGTTTTGTATTGTTTAGACCGTGTTTCAAATGGTCAAATTGTTCACCAGCTGTTGTTTGCGAATGATTGTATGCGCGTCCATTCTTCAAGTTTAAATTTTCTTTTTTGTTTAGGACTGTGGCTGCATCACCGGCGCCGTGCACAAGAAAGTCACGTGAGTGTCGTTCAGTTTCGAGTTCGCTGGAGAACCACGAGTAAGTGCACATTCAGTATATTCAATTCAATTCCGTTTTATTTGTATAGCGTTTTTAACAATTGACATTGTCTCAAAACAGCTTTACACAATCAAAAGAATTATTTAAGTTTGTATGGGGCGGCACGGTGGTGTAGTGGTTAGCACTGTCGCCTTGCACCTCCGGGGTCTGGGTTCGATTCCCCGGCCAGGCTCGATTCCCGTCTCTGTGTGCATGGAGATTGCATGTTCTCCCCGTGCTTGGTGGGTTTCCTCCGGGTACTCCGGTTTCCTCCCACAGTCCAAAGATATGCAGGTTAGGCTAATTGGCGTTCCCCGTAGTGTGTGATTGGGTGTGTGAGTGTGTGTATGTGTGTGTGCCCTGCGATGGATTGGCACCCTGTCCAGGGTGTACCCCGCCTAGTGCCCGAAGTCTCCTGGGATAGGCTCCAGGTCCCCCGCGACCCTGAACACAGGATTAAGCGGTACAGAAAATAAATGAATGAATGAAAAGTTTGTATGGAATGTGAATGTGTATGAATCAAAATGTTCAGATAGTCCCTGGTGAGCAAGCCCGAGGGCGACAGTGGCAAGGAAAAACTCCCTGAGATGGTAATAGGAAGAAACCTTGAGAGGAACCAGACTCGACAGGGAACCCATCCTCATATGGGTGAAACAGATAGCAGGAAATTATCTGCATTTATACAGTGTTAAGTGTTAGGTTCAGCTATGTTAATTGATGTTATAATAGTTGATGTAAAATGGAGTCCAGTAGTTATTGGAGACTCAGATAGACTTGTAGAAAGTTCCAGTCCTGAACTATCGAATTGTCAAGGCCTCAGAGAAACAGCTGACAACACCAGTCAAGGCCAGAACCATCTTCTAAGTAGATAGAATCATCCCCAGACACCAGACGCATCCCAAAGAGACACACGGGGCATCCATGCGACGAGACCTCCAACCAGAAACGGGGCACCAGGATGGATCAAACAGGTCCGGAGGGCAGAGGGAGTCTGGATCACTGGGAGCTCAGGAATGACATGTGTAGCTCGACAGAGAGAGAGAGAGAGTGAAAGAGTGAAAGGGGGAGACAGGGGGAGAGAGGAAAGAGAAAGAGGGGGAGAAAGAGAAGAGGAGGAGAGATGGCAATTAGGTATGGTCACAGTCACAATGTCTAATGTGAATGTATATTTACTGTAGAGTGCAAGCAGGGACTCCGGCAGGACTAACTATGACAGCATAACTAAAAGGGAGAGCCAGAAGGAAACACAAACATGAGGGCTCCCTGAGATGTAAAGCAAACAATCACCTCACCGTCAACAAACCTGAGTGATCAAATGAGACTGAGGAAGACAGCATCTAAACATACCAGTTCACCATAATACTCTACGTCCATGAGTCCCTCAGATCTGCATCTTTACCTATGGCAAATCTATTTATAAAAATGCTTGGCTAAATAAATATGTTTTTAGCCTAGACTTAAACACTGAGACTGTGTCTGAGTCCCGAACACTATTTGGAAGACTATTCCATAATTTTGGGGCTTTGTAAGAAAAAGCTCTGCCCCCAGTTTTCATAATACGCGGTACTGACAAGCAGCCTGCATCTTTTGACCGAAGTAGGCGTGGCGGATCGTAAGACACTAGCAGTTCGCTCAGATACTGCGGCGCGAGACCATTTAATGCTTTATATGTCAAGAGTAGTATTTTAAAATCAATGCGAAATTTCACAGGGAGCCAATGTAGTGAAGATAGGATAGGGGTGATGTGCTCATATCTTCTGGTTCTAGTGAGGACTCTCGCTGCTGCATTCTGGACTAGCTGAAGCTTGTTTATGCACCTAACTGAACAACCAGACAGTAAAGCATTACAATAGTCCAACCTAGAAGTGATAAAAGCATGAACTAGTTTTTCTGCATCGTTTACCGACAATATATTTCTTATCTTGGCAATATTTCTGAGGTGAAAGAATGCTATCCTGGTGATATTATCTACATGAGCTTCAAATGAAAGGCTGGAATCTATAATCACGCCGAGGTCTTTTACTGTTGCACTTGATGGAACAGAAAGGCCATCTAAAGTTACGGTGTGATCTAAGATTTTACTTCTAGCTGTATGCGGTCCTATGACTAGAACTTCTGTCTTATCCGGATTAAGCAGAAGGAAGTTAATTAGCATCCAATTTCTTATGTCCTACAAACATTGCTCAACTTTAGTAAGATGGTTTTTCTCATCAGGTTTTGTTGAGACGTATAGCTGTGTGTCGTCAGCATAACAATGAAAACTAATACCATGCTTACGGATTATGTTGCCCAGAGGAAGCATGTAAAGGGAAAAAAGCAGTGCGCCTAAAACTGAACCCTGCGGAACGCCAAACTCCACTAGAGCACATGCAGAATAATCACCATTTAAGTCTACATACTGATAACGATCGGTCAAATAGGATCTGAGCCAGGAGAGGGCTGTACCCTTAATTCCTACTACATTTTCTAATCTGTGAAGAAGAATAGCATGATCAATGGTGTCAAAAGCTGCACTGAGGTCGAGTAATACAAGCATAGTTACACAACCCTGATCAGAGGCCAATAGGAGGTCATTTACTACTTTAACGAGTGCTGTTTCTGTGCTGTGATGAGGCCTAAATCCTGACTGATACAGTTCATGTATGCCATTTCTATGTAGATATGAGCATAGCTCCGCTACTATCTTTTCCAGAATCTTAGAGATAAAGGGGAGGTTTGATATTGGCCTGTAATTGGACAGCTGACAGGGGTCGAGGTCAGGTTTCTTAATTATTGGTTTGATAACTGCTAATTTAAAAGATTTTGGAACATAACCAATGCTGAGTGAGGAATTAATTATTCTCAACAGCGGTTCTGTTATTACTGGTACTATCTGTTTAAGAAAATGTGTCGGTATAGGATCTAATATACAGGTTGATGAATTTGCAGAAGAGATGAGTGAAATTAGTTCATTCTCTTCAAGAGGAGTAAAGTATTCTAGGTTTGAATCTGACATGGCTAGGTTAACATCTGTATCAATTACATTGTTTGGTTTCAAAGCCTCAATTTTATGCCTGATATTTACAATTTTATTATTAAAAAAGTTCATGAAGTCCTCGCTATTGCATGATGTTGTTGTGGAGATTTCTGTAGTGGTCTTATTTCTGGTTAATTTGGCTACAGTATTAAATAAAAATCTAGGATTATTTTTATTTCCTTCTATAAGAGTGGAGAGTTACGTTGATCTAGCTACACTAAGAGCTTTCCTATAGTTCAGGATGCTCTCTTTCCATGCTATTTGAAATACTAACAATTTAGTTTGACGCCATTTACGCTCTAATTTCCGAGCAGTCTGTTTTAAAGTGCGCGTGTGATCGTTATACCAGGGAGCGAGTTTCTTATCTCTAATAATTTTTCTTTTAGCTGCAGCTACATTATCTAAAGTACAACGAAATTTCGACTCTAAATATTCAGTCGCCTGATCGAGTTCTGTGGGGTCAGACGGTGACCTAATCGAAGTTGGTAACTCTGGGAGATTACTGATAAAACTCTGTGTGGTAGTTGATGTGAAAGTACGTTTAATACGGTAGCGCGGTGTTGTGCGTGCATTATCACTGTGACACACTTGAATGGAGACAAGATAGTGATCTGAGATAATTTCAGACAGTGGAATTGTGAATACATTTCTTATACTTAATCCGAAAAATATTATTAAGTCTAAAGTGTGACCTGCTTTGTGAGTGGGTCCTACTACACACTGATTTACGCCTACAGAGTCCAGTATGGACATAAATGCTGTTCTCAGAGGGTCTTCTGGATTCTCAAAATGAATGTTAAAATCTCCGGCAATTAATGCTTTGTCTACAGAAACGACCAGGTCTGAGATGAAATCCGCAAATTCACTAAGAAATTCAGAATACGGCCCTGGAGGTCTGTAAATTATAATTAGTGGAATCGACTGAGCTGACTTAATATACTTAAGTACACTTATGTTACTATAAAGAATTTCAAATGAGTTAAATTTGTGTCCGTGTTTTTGTACGATAGACAGATTATCATTATGAATAACTGCGACGCCTCCTCCTCTACCAGTTAACCGAGGCTGGTGTATGTAGCTGTATCCAGGAGGACTAGCTTCATTTAGAGCTACATACTCATCCTGTTTAACCCATGTTTCAGTTAAACAGAGTATATCAAACGCCTGATCTGTGATAATTTCATTAACAATAACTGCTTTTGATGCGAGAGATCTAATATTTAACAATCCTAGCTTCAGATCAGAGGTGCCGGCTGCGCATTCAGTATGATCGGAGTTGGTGAACTTTATGTTAATTAGATTATTGAAACAGACTTTCTGAGTCTTTCTATATTTTTGCTTAGATCGGGGAACAGACACAGTCTCAATATGGTGAACCCTGAGTGACGACTCTATGCAGCTAGCAGACGGTTGGTTTAGCCTGTCTGTCTGCTCCCTGGCCTGGGCTCTGGATTGTCACCGATTAACTAGACCTCTACTGAGTGCTATACTGCAGGAAATGAGAGCAGCACCTTCCCGAGTGGGATGGACACCGTCCCGCCCTAACAGGCCAGCTTTGCCCTCAAAGGTCTTCCAATTATCTATGTAGCCCACATTATTTTCGGAGCACCACCTGGACATCCAGCGGTTCAGCGACCATAACCTGCTGTAAGCTATGTCGCCACGTCTCATTGGGATGGGACCAGAGCATACTACTTCATCGGACATCGCCTTCGCTAATTTAAACACCTCTGTAAAGTTACTCTTACTAACCTCTGACTGACGAAGGCGTATATCATTAGCTCCAGCATGTACCACTATCTTAGAGAACCTGTGCAGTCCTAGAGCCCTAAGATTACTTGCTATGTCCGGTGCTCTGGCTCCCAGGATAATTAATTGCTTTTGTTACGACCTCTACCTAGGGGTGTAATGGACATAACATAATAAGACCGCTCACCACCTTCCCACTCCCAAGTAAAGGTAGTCACCAGGTTTAACAAAGTAAATGTAGCCTTTATTTAGATTCAAGATTCAAGATTCTTTATTTGTCACATGCATAGTTATACAAGTACAACACGCAGTGAAATGTATCCTGAACCGCTCCTACTTTGTGCAAATAACAAGAAACAAAAGAAATAATCTATAAATAGAAATAAAAAAAAAAAAAAAAAAAAAGGTGCAAATGTAAACATAATAATAATAATAATAATAATAATTCAGAGTCGAGTAATGCCCAAAACAACAAACAAAAATACTCTGCCACACCCTGGGCTTGCCTAGTCCAAATCAAATACAAAATAAAACACAAACTTGTCTAACCTACCTTCCTGGACAAGAAACAGGAGAAAAATACACAGGTAAAAAATAAAAGAGGCTTCTCACTCCTACAGAGGCTACAAAGTGCTCAATATATACAGTGATGTCTTTTTTTTACTAGTTAACAACACAACCACAGATTTCAAAATTGTCACTCAATTTTTGGTCACAGCTCAGACTGCACTTTTTTTTTACTTTTAACGGACTAATTGTGAAATTACGGGTACGAATGCTGTGCGTGAAACCACTGTCAAAAATACGTCATCAAGATCACAGGCATTACTATCAGAGGGAAGATTAATCGATTCCACGATATGCGCATGAGCCCTTTAGCGGTTTAAACCACAGGCGCCAAAATGGCGGATCAGCAGCCAATAGCTCACTCATCGTCTCAGGTAAGTGCACAATTCCACCCAAATTTCTAAGGGTTAGTTTTCACTAATTACAGAAAGGATTAATATTAAGAAGATAGTTTAACTACAGTGGTGTGAAAAACTATTTGCCCCCTTCCTGATTTCTTATTCTTTTGCATGTTTGTCACACTTAAATGTTTCTGCTCATCAAAAACCGTTAACTATTAGTCAAAGAGAACATAATTGAACACAAAATGCAGTTTTTAAATTAAGGTTTACGTTATTAAGGGAGAAAAAAAAGTCCAAATCTACATGGTCCTGTGTGAAAAAGTGATTGCCCCCCTTGTTAAAAAATAACTTAACTGTGGTTTATCACACCTGAGTTCAATTTCTGTAGTCACCCCCAGGCCTGATTACTGCCACACCTGTTTCAATCAAGAAATCACTTAAATAGGAGCTACCTGACACAGAGAAGTAGACCAAAAGCACCTCAAAAGCTAGACATCATGCCAAGATCCAAAGAAATTCAGGAACAAATGAGAACAAAAGTAATCGAGATCTATCAGTCTGGTAAAGGTTATAAAGCCATTTCTAAAGCTTTGGGACTCCAGCGAACCACAGTGAGAGCCATTATCCACAAATGGCAAAAACATGGAACAGTGGTGAACCTTCCCAGGAGTGGCCGGCCGACCAAAATTACCCCAAGAGCGCAGAGACAACTCATCCGAGAGGCCACAAAAGACCCCAGGACAACATCTAAAGAACTGCAGGCCTCACTTGCCTCAATTAAGGTCAGTGTTCACGACTCCACCATAAGAAAGAGACTGGGCAAAAACGGCCTGCATGGCAGATTTCCAAGGTGCAAACCACTTTTAAACAAAAAGAACATTAAGGCTCGTCTCAATTTTGCTAAAAAAACATCTCAATGATTGCCAAGACTTTTGGGAAAATACCTTGTGGACCGACGAGACAAAAGTTTAACTTTTTGGAAGGTGCGTGTCCCGTTACATCTGGCGTAAAAGTAACACAGCATTTCAGAAAAAGAACATCATACCAACAGTAAAATATGGTGGTGGTAGTGTGATGGTCTGGGGTTGTTTTGCTGCTTCAGGACCTGGAAGGCTTGCTGTGATAGATGGAACCATGAATTCTACTGTCTACCAAAAAATCCTGAAGGAGAATGTCCGGCCATCTGTTCGTCAACTCAAGCTGAAGCGATCTTGGGTGCTGCAGCAGGACAATGACCCAAAACACACCAGCAAATCCACCTCTGAATGGCTGAAGAAAAACAAAATGAAGACTTTGGAGTGGCCTAGTCAAAGTCCTGACCTGAATCCTATTGAGATGTTGTGGCATGACCTTAAAAAGGCGGTTCATGCTAGAAAACCCTCAAATAAAGCTGAATTACAACAATTCTGCAAAGATGAGTGGGTCAAAATTCCTCCAGAGCGCTGTAAAAGACTCGTTGCAAGTTATCGCAAACGCTTGATTGCAGTTATTGCTGCTAAGGGTGGCCCAATCAGTTATTAGGTTCAGGGGGCAATTACTTTTTCACACAGGGCCATGTAGGTTTGGATTTTTTTTGTCCCTAAATAATAAAACCCCTCATTTAAAAACTGCATTTTGTGTTTACTTGTGTTATCTTTGACTAATAGTTAAATGTGTTTGATGATCAGAAACATTTTGTGTGACAAACATGCAAAAGAATAAGAAATCAGGAGGGGGCAAATAGTTTTTCACACCACTGTATAGTAAGTAAGCACTCAGAATATGGGTGCTTAAACATGGAATTGTGCACTTACCACAGACACAAAGAGCAGGCTGATTCAGAGAGTGAGGATTTATAACCTTTCTAATGAGACTTTCTTTTGCTGTATTCATCACGTGCGCTGTACACACAAGCATATTGACACAAAATAAAAAAATTTACGCACACACACACACACACGTGGTCACAGTGTGTTAGTAAACAGTACACGCATGCATGGATGTTGATTATACCAGTAAGAGACGAGCACTAAGACCCAGCAGGGGAGACGATTAGAGAGAGAAAAAAAATGTTCGCTGAGTTGTGATCACATGACACACGTCGGCATCAAAACAAGAAGCGCATGCATGATACATGATACTCTGTACTCGTAAACCAAGACTTGTTTCTTTTTCCAAGTCAAAATTTAAAAAAAAAATCTTTGCTCGTCTTGCGGAACACTTGTATTGGTTAGCACTCTCACCTTGCACCTCCAGGGTCCGGGTTCGATTCCCGGCCAGGCTCGATTCCCGTCTCTGTGTGCATGGAGTTTGCATGTTATCCCCGTGCTTGGTGGGTTTCCTTCGGGTACTCCGGTTTCCTCCCACAGTCCAAAATATGCAGATTAGGCTAATTGCTGTTCCCAAATTGCCCGTAGTGTGTGAGTGTGCCCTGCCACGGATTGGCACCCTGTCCAGGGTGTACCCTGCCTCATGCCCTAATAGGCTCCAGGTCCTCATGACCCTGAATACAGGATAAAGCGGTATAGATGATACCGAGAATGAGTGAGTTGTTGTACTCTTAGTTTTCTTTTTTTTTTTTTTTTTGAGTAATCCATGTTGTGTCATGCTTTTGTGAGTGGTTTTTTTCACACACTTTGTCCATACACAGTAAACTATCACCATGATTGGCTCTGTAGAGTGACGTGTATAGCCACGTCCATTTTTAGAGGAAATAAAACGCTTGATTCCTGGTGTATTACTTCTTCTCATTTATCAGAAAAGCACTCGTTATACTGTAGAGCGGTCACTCGCTCCAGATCCAACCTGCTCTAGTAATGACATCACTTCTTGTTCCACATGCAGAAAATGCATGGGGAAACTTTCCATAAACAAATTTGTATTTAAAACAAATGTCTTTTTATGGTGGCACGGTGGTGTAGTGGTTAGCACTGTCTCCTTGCACCGCCAGGGTCCGGGTTCGATTCCCCGGCCAGGCTCGATTCCCGTCTCTGTGTGCATGGAGTTTGCATGTTCTCCCCGTGCTTGGTGGGTTTCCTCCGGGTACTACGGTTTCCTCCCACAATCCAAAGACATGTAGGTTAGGTTAATTGACATTCCAAATTGCCCGTAGTGTGTGAATGAGTGTGTGTATGTGAGTATGTGTGTGTGCCCTGCGATGGATTGGCACCCTGTCCAGGGTGTACCCCGCCTTGTGCCCTAAGTTTCCTGGGATAGGCTCCAGGCCCCCGCGACCCTGTATATAAGGATAAAGCGGTACAGAAAATGAATGAATGAATGAATGTCTTTTTATACCTCTTTAATTCCAGCTGAAAGTTTAATAAACCATACAGTATCTGCAACTGACAATGAATGATCACCAAAAATGTCTGCCATTTATATTCAAGAATTTCCTCTTATAGATCTGATTCACACATCATGTAAGGCCACATGAGTGTCTACTTGGACAATAAATGTAGCAGGATAGAGTAAGGGGGAAAAAAATCCTCCCAAATGAGATCTGGTATGATGGCTAGGTGGAGTTTATGAATACAGTTTTTTGAATGTTTAGATTGATTTCTTGCTCCTGAAAGTTTATGATGATGTGAGTGAACATTAACATCATCATATAATTGTATAATTATGCATCAGTGAATTCCCCACGGCGGCACGGTGGTGTAGTGGTTCGCCTTGCACCTCCAGGGTCCAGGTTCGATTCCAGGCCAGGCTATGGATTTCCTGTCTCTGTGTGCACTGAGTTTGCTTGTTCTCCCCGTGCTTGGTGGGTTTCCTCCGGGGACTCAGCTTTCCTCCCACAGTCCAAAGACATGTAGGTTAGGTTAATTGGTGTTCTCAACTTGCCTGTAGTGTGCGAATGAGAGTGTGTGTATGTCTGTGTACCCTATGATTGATTGGCGCCCTATGCAGGGTGTACCCTGCCTCGTGCCCTAAGTCTCCTGGGATAGGCTTCAGGCCCCCGCGACCCTGAATGCAGGATTAAGCTGAGGCCAGGGGTAGCTCAGTGGTTAAGGCATTGGACTACGGTTCGGAAGATCCCAGGTTCAAACCCCACAACCACCAAGTTGCCACTGTTGGGCCCTTGAGCAAGGCCCTTAACCCTCAACTGCTCAGATGTGTAATAAGATAAAAATGTAAGTCGCTCTGGATAAGAGCGTCTGCCAAATGCCTAAATGTAAATGTAATTAAGCGGTAGTGAGTGAATTCCCCACATTTTACAATGATGCAATTCATGGAATTCAAATATGGGATTTTATTAGTCCTTTTGATGTACAGAAGATGTCTAACATATGGAAATGTGAAATATCTTTCTTATTATTTTACACAGCTCAATTAAACAAATAAAATGTAGCTATTTTCACCCTGTGGTAGGTAGAACCATATTTGGCTTGTCACCGAACCATCACAGAACCACATCGAGGTGTGGTGTTTGACAGGGCCATTATCACATACCGATCAACTCCTGTGTAGCAATGTGATATTGACCAGAGGTGGCAAAAGTATACAAACTCAATACTCGGCTAAAAGTACAAGTACTTAAATTTACTTCACTACAAGTAGAAGTACCGCTTACATTTTTTACTCAAGTAGAAGTTGCTGACTTTTGGATTTTTTTCTTTTTTTAAATAACCGTTTTAGGATTGATGTTTTCATAGTGTTTTTTTCAGGAGTATGTCAATTTACAATAAAATCTACACTTTAATTGCACACAAGTTAACTTTATCTAGCACAAATCCTGATTGTAACCAGTTGTAACCAGCAGAATAGAGTTAATGGTTTCCAAGTAACATATGCCATCATAAATTGTAAATAATTGTCAAGATGGACTAACCGGAGGTGACCAGAAGACGTAGCTTTAGCGGTTAGCCCAATGTAGCGTGGAGGATAAACCCAAACGCGGAAAGAAGCGAGTAGGCAGGATAGCCACGCGATTTAGTCTAAGGACTCTCACAAAAACGGAGTAAGGGAAAAACACAAATTTAACCCGCGTCCTGTAGATACACACACAATAGCAAAAGACAAACGGAACCAACATGTGAGTACTCACGGTTTGCTGAAACGACAACTGGAGCTGACATGGGCCGAACTCAATGACTGAGCGGTAAGCCATCGTTTGTTTACCTCTTTTATACTTCCTGGTTTGGCGCCCGCCTTACTTCCGGGTCCTAGTGCGGGGCGCAGATTGAGTGTGTATGACAGTACCCCCCTGTCCAGGACCGGCTCCTGACGGTCCTGAGGTGGAGGATACCCGGTGACGGTAGTCTCGAATCAGTTCAGGGTCGAGAATGAACCGGGCCGGGATCCAAGATCGCTCCTCGGGGCCGTAGCCCTCCCAGTCAACCAGGTACTGAGTACCTCTGCCCCGAGGGCGCGAGTCGAGGATTCGGCGTACGGTGTAGGTGAGACCGCCGTCGATGATCCGGGGAGGAGGAGCTGGGGGGGTGGGTGGAATCATGGGTGATGTGATGAAGGGTTTGAATTGGGACAGGTGGAATACTGGATGGATCCGGAGCGCCGCAGGCAGCTGGAGCCGGTAGGTGACAGGGTTAATTCTGTGGGTGATGCGGTATGGTCCGATGAATCTGGGTGAAAGTTTTCTTGATTCGGTGTGAAGGTGGAGGTTTTTAGTGGAAAGCCATACCTTGTCACCTACGTGGTACAAACGTCCCGGAGGATGTCGACGGCGGTGTTGGTGGGTATATCGGGTATTGGCGCGTTGGATAGCCCGGTTGGTTGTAATCCATAGCCGCCGACATCTGCGGACCAACTGTTGGGCGGACGGTACATCAACCTCCGGTTCTGGGTGGTTGAACATCGAAGGTTGGAAACCGTAGCATACCTCAAATGGGCTTAGGTTGGTGGCAGAGGAGGTGTGGAGGTTGTGTGACAGTTCGGCCCAAATGAGGTAGCGCGCCCAGGAGCGCTGACGGTCTGCTATGAAACATCTCAGATAGCGCTCCAGCTGTTGGTTGGTCCGCTCCGTCTGACCGTTAGTCTGTGGGTGGTATCCAGATGATAGACTGCAGGTGGAGTCGATCAGACGGCAGAAGGCCTTCCAGAACCGGGCTGTGAACTGGGGCCCTCTGTCCGAGACGATGTCCTTGGGGAACCCATGCAGACGGACTACGTGCTCTAAAATCAGCTCTGCTGTTTCTTTGGCTGACGGGAGTCCGGCGAGAGCCACCAGATGCACGGCTTTAGAGAACCGGTCGACGATCGTGAGGATGGTGTCCTTTCCTTCGGAGGCCGGCAGGCCCGTGATGAAGTCGACGGCAATGTGCGTCCAGGGCCGTCGAGGAACTGGGAGTGGCTGTAGTTCTCCTGGGGTTGGTTGATTGGTGTTCTTGGCCCTGGCGCACACTGGGCATGCCTGGACGAACTCTTGGACGTCCTTCGTGATGGATGGCCACCAGAAATCCCGCTGGAGAAACTGGAGGGTCCGTCGTGTGCCTGGATGTCCCGAAATGGGTGAGGAGTGACCCCACTGGAGAACTTCTGACCTCATCTTCTCGGGCACAAAGAGTCGTCCAGGTGGCACACCTGCCGGTTCGGTCTCTGCAGCCTGTGCCTGGCGAACTCTCTTCTCCAGGTCTAATTGGAGTGGGGCGATGATCCTGGAGGAGGGAAGGACAGGCGCGGGGTCCGCCCGGGGAATGTCCACCTCCAGCTGTCGGGAGAGAGCGTCCGCTTTTGTATTTTTGGAGCCCGGGCGGTATGAAAGGTGGAAATCATAATTTTCAAAGAACAATGCCCACCGCGCCTGTCGTGGATTTAGCTGCTTCAGGTTTTTTATGGTAATGAGGTTTTGGTGGTCCGTCCAGACTATGAATGGCTCTCTGGCGCCCTGGAGCCAGTGACGCCACTCCTCCAGAGCCCACTTTATGGCCAGCAGCTCGCGGTCCCCTACCCCGTATCGCTGCTGAGTGGAGTCAAATTTTCTGGAGAAGAAACTACATGGGTGTAGTTTCTGATCTGGACCTCGTTGTGAGAGGATAGCTCCAGCGCCCACATCTGAAGCATCCACCTCCACAACGAATGATTTACTGACATCTGGGTGAAGGAGGATCGGTGCCGTGGTGAAGCGGTGACAAAGGGACTTGAAAGCGGAGACAGCTGCAGAGTTGAAGTGAAAAGGGAGAGATGAGGGACGGGTCAGGGCGGTTAGGGGGGCGGCAACTGTACTGTAGTCCCGGATAAAGCGACGATAGAAATTCGCAAACCCGAGAAACCGTTGAAGCTGCTTGAGGGTCTTGGGTAGGGGCCAATGACGCACAACCTCTAGCTTCTGCGGGTCCATGGCCACACCCTGGGGCGAGATGACAAAACCCAGGAACGTGGTGGAGCGCTCGTGAAAAGCGCACTTTTCCAACTTACAGTACAGTTGATGGGCGAGTAATCTCTTTAGGACCGCCCTGACGTGCTGGGTATGTTCTTCCATGGTGCGTGAATAGATGAGTATGTCGTCCAGGTAAGCGAATGCCCACCGCCCGAGCATGTCACGAAGGATGTCGTTAATCAGATGTTGAAATGCGGCGGGGGCATTACACAGTCCAAATGGGATGACGAGATTTTCATAATGTCCAGTAGGGGTGATGAAGGCCGTCTTCCACTCATCGCCCTCTCTGATGCGCACCAAGTTGTAGGCGCTCCGGAGGTCCAACTTAGTAAAGATGGTGGCGCCAGAGAGGGCGTCCAGGGCTGAGTTGGTAAGAGGCAATGGGTGTCGGTTTTTGATAGTTATGTTGTTTAGCCCCCGATAGTCGACACAGGGGCGAAGTTCACCGCCCCGCTTCTTCACGAAGAAGAACCCCGCGGCGGCAGGTGAGGAGGAGGGCCTGATGGTACCTTGGCGAAGGGCGTTGGTCACATACTCCTCCATAGCCTGCGTCTCTGTAGGTGTAAGCGAGTAGAGGTGGCCGCGGGGTGGGACTGTACCGGGTTGGAGGTCAATGGCGAGGTCGTAGGAACGATGCGGAGGAAGATGAGTGGCTCGCTGTTTGCAGAAAACCTCCGCCAGGTCCCGATACGGTTCTGGGATGGAGTTGGTGTCGACGTCGGGGGCCTCGGACTCCCTAGAGCACGTCCCAGCCGCTGCCCGCAGGCATAGTTCGGTGCAGGTCGCGCCCCATTGGAGAATCCGGTTCTGGGTCCAGGAGATGAGGGGGTCATGTTGTAACAGCCAGGGATATCCAAGGATGATGGGAGGTGACGAGATGGAGGTGACGTAAAAGTGAAGCTGTTCTTGGTGTTGATCGATGGAGACGGTGATGGGTTCTGTTTGGGTGATGATTGGGCTGGTGGATAGGGGGCGACCGTCGACAGATGTGATTCGAACAGGCTGGGATAACGCCTCGAGTTTTACCCCCAATTTTTTGGCATAAGAAGAGTCAATGAAGTTACCTGCTGCCCCGGAGTCGATGAACGCAGTACTTCGGACTCGTTTGTGGCCAATCTGGAGGGATACCTGGACCGTAAGTCGAGAGATGGTGGCGTCGGTAGTGGTGGAGATCAGAAGTGGGCCCGGTGAGTCTCTCCCTCCGCTCACCGGGGTTGGGCGTTTCCCGGACGCAGTGGACAGATCGCCCGGTGATGTTCTGCTGACCCACAATATGCGCACAGGCCCTCTCTGAACTGGCGTGCGCGCTCGGCTACGGTCAGGGAGGCGCGCCCTAATTGCATGGGTTCCCCGGCTCCGGTGTCAACCACGGCAGGAGGTGGAGAACCGACAGATTCCGGAGTAGTGGTGATGAAGGTTACTGGTGGTCTTGGAGTGGGGTGTGAGAAGGTGGGTGCAGGTGGCAGGGTGCGAGGGGCTGGCCTCGGGCGAGAGAGAAGGCGCTGGTCGATCCGGAGAGCGAGTTGGATCAGACCCTCCAGGGTTGCAGGAAGCTCTCGCCCGGCTAGTTCGTCCTTTATTCGCGAAGCCAGGCCCTCGTAGTAGGACGTCCGGAGCGCTGCATCGCCCCACGTGGTCTGAACGGCGAGGGTGCGAAACTCTGCTGTGTAGCGGCTCACGGGCAATCCTCCCTGCCTCAGGTGATAGAGTCTGGTGTCAGTCTCCACCTCGCCCGCTGGGTGTTCGAAGGTGAGTCTGAGTTGGTGGGTGAACTCATTGTATGAGTGGGCGGTGTCCGTATCTGCTTGTAGAACTGCCGTGGCCCACTCAGCTGCCTGCCCTTTAAGCAACGAGACGAGAAGAGCAATGCGAAGGCGATCGGTGGAGTACTTGGTGGCATTAAACTCAAACACCAGATCGAGAGCTGTCAGAAATACACTGCACTTCCCATCCGTGCCGTTCCACTTCTCTGGTAGAGAAAGAAAAACATCAGAAGGGGGGGGAGAGGGGGGATGATGCGGCGCCGCGGCCTCCGCGGCGTGCGATCGAGCAGTGACGTCATCAACAGCTGCGCGGAGATCAGCATTCTCCCGCCGGAGCTCAGCGACCTCGCGGCGGAGAGAAGCGAGATCCCCGGTTAGCTGATTGATGAGCGCGGCATGCTGATCTACAACGCCGCAGAGGCTCGCATAATCCGCTGGGTTTACCGCGGAGGGCTCAGTCATTCTGTCAAGATGGACTAACCGGAGGTGACCAGAAGACGTAGCTTTAGCGGTTAGCCCAATGTAGCGTGGAGGATAAACCCAAACGCGGAAAGAAGCGAGTAGGCAGGATAGCCACGCGATTTAGTCTAAGGACTCTCACAAAAACGGAGTAAGGGAAAAACACAAATTTAACCCGCGTCCTGTAGATACACACACAATAGCAAAAGACAAACGGAACCAACATGTGAGTACTCACGGTTTGCTGAAACGACAACTGGAGCTGACATGGGCCGAACTCAATGACTGAGCGGTAAGCCATCGTTTGTTTACCTCTTTTATACTTCCTGGTTTGGCGCCCGCCTTACTTCCGGGTCCTAGTGCGGGGCGCAGATTGAGTGTGTATGACAATAATTTGCAATCTATATATTGTTTGTGAAAATAAATATTTATGCATCATTGCATTTTGGTTCTATATAAGTTAAGTATATTTGACAGTGTTATCCACAAAAAAACAGCTTCATGAGGACATGGTGTGTTAGGGTTTGAGTGGAAGAACTCAAGAGACAGTTAGTGTATATTTTTAGTGTATGTGCATGTCAATAATGATCTAATTTGTTGACCCAGGTTTGTTACACTATACAATCCAAAACATGATTTAAAAACCTGCATGACACACTCCTACAGGAATGATAATGAACCAGTGACACAGCATTCTACATCTTACAGTAAAATACTACAAAATGGTAGTTTTGGGAAGTAACTACATGAAAAACAGGACTAACAACTATTACATAAAGGCATAAAGGAAATTCCATAATAACAGCTTATGATGAAGCAATACAAGAAACAGCTGTCTGCATTTCAGCATATCAGGGTTGGGTTTTGTCTTTTGGCATCAGCTGTTTGTGCAGCATGAGGGAAACTACAGAATGTTTAATCTTATGGCTGTTTAATGTAGAGACCGGCTTTAATTCAGCAAGAGTTTGACATAGGATTACAATAATTTTATAAGTATTATAGTCAAGTATTTGTTTTAAAAACCAGTGATGATTTGTCTAATCCCTGGTTGTTATGCTAAGATACACTTGAAGATTAGGAAGGTTGTTCATAGATGTCCCAAATTGTGGCAACTGTTTCCAATTGGGATTTTTCCTTTGCATCAGTTCTTACCCTTAGATTTTTGGGCCCCATAAAAACACCCAAACGTAATGAAGATCCTGCTGAATCATAACTCTTGTTTATGGTTATATTCATACCTGAATCAGTGAGTCAGCAGAAAATTAGAAACGTGTTAATAAGTAAAGCTTAAGACTAGAAGAATCTGCTTTTTGCAAAAGTAGAATTTTGAATTTTAACCAAACACTTTATTTAACAAAATATACTCTAAGGACAATTCTAGAAACACTAATAACCACAGAGCTCAATAATTATTGTAACAAACAATAAAAAAATAAAAGTTCATCTTCAATGGATCAGATTGCATCGTTATAACACCACTGAGTTGAAAATAAGATTAGATCTTTCATCATCTTATAAAATTTAAAATCAACCCACATTCTTGCTTTTTCCGATTTTTAAAAATTTATACAACATCGCATCCTTCTGACCCTTCAATTTTGTTCCTCCTACTCATATATATTGCCATTTTTGCTTCACCTACAATAAAATTTAAAAGTTGACATTTTGTCTTAATTTTTTCTGTACTGTATAGTGATATCCAAGAATAAAACTCTGAACAGTAAAACATTCATTAACCTTGCCCAACAACAATGTAAGAAAATCAAATAGATAACACAATCTTTTACATTCCATAAAACAATGAAAAATTGTTTCCTTCTTTTCACAAAAAGGGCATCGATTGCAAACATTCGGGTTAATAACACTCACAAAAGAATTTACAGCAACTGCACCATGTAAAATTCTCCATTGGAGATCCCCCACCTTCTTTTCCAAAGGAGGTTTATAAAAGACTCTCCACACCGGGCCCCATAAAAACACCCAAAAGTAACGAAGATCCTGCTGAATCATAACTCTTGTTTATGGTTATATTCATACCTGAATCAGTGAGTCAGCAAAAAATTAGAAACGTGTTAATAAGTAAAGCTTATAGAAGAATCTGCTTTTTGAAAAAGTAGAAAAGTAGCAATAAGTTCATGAAAGTAGCAATTAGTGAACTGTCAGTAAGTAATTAGGTTAAGATGTTTACAAGATAATGTTCATGATGACAATGATTATTAAAAAATCATCAATGGATTTGGTGGTTTAAAATGCCATCACAAATTGTAAATAATATTGCAAACTATATAAATTTTATAATAAATATTAATGGAGCATTGTAAATATAGTCATGTATAAGTTAGGTGTCAAAGGGCTGACAACACTCCTGTGAGATCCACAAGGCCAGCACCGTGAAGACATGAAATGTTAGGGTTGGAGTGAAAGAACTCGATAACCAATTAGTGTATATTGTATTTCGGCACGCTATCATAATGACCTAATTTCTTGGCCCAGATGTCAAACCCACATGAGACACTCCTACAGAAATGACACTTAACCAGTGGCATGACATTCCTATTATTAATACAGATTATTGAAGAAAGAGTAATGATTAAAAAATTACATTAAAAAAAAGGATGAACACTTATTACATAAACACATACAGTGGTAACTACCAGTGGTATAAAGGTTAAACCTGTTGCTTGACTGGAATGAACTCGGGGAAATAACCTTATTCTTGAATCAATTATATATTTACCATATAATTAAACCAATTAAACCTTACAGAGGCTGGCATTACCTTTCCCTCTGAGGATGACAGGAGTGTGAGCCATCTGATTGGTAAATATCTCTAAGTAAGCTGCTCTGCATTTAAAGGCTAGATGGTAGCCAACTGGTTCTATTTGCATGGCACCACCATACTGGGTATCACTGAAACCTCGGCTGTTACTTTTCCCAAACCTGGAATATCAGCAACATTTAGAGAACTAGCCAGATTGCAAATGTACAAAATTACAAATAAGACACCTCTATTCATGTAATTATTTATGCTTGTTGGCTGCGGACCCGTGCAAAACTTCCGGCTCTCTTCTCCAGTCCTAGAGGACCACTGCCCTGCTAATTTATGCCTACTTTTTTATTCTTACTGCCCCTGCTAATGGTTCCCCAGCTTCCAGATTTAACTAATTACCTAAGTAACATCCATCCATCCATCCATTTTCAAACACTTATGCAAATTCATGTAGCGGTGGCAGCTCCAGCAGGGAACCCCAAACTTCCCTTTCCCCATCCACCTCAGCTAACTCTGACTGGGGAATCCTGAGGCATTCCCAGGCCAGTGTGGAGATATAATCTCTTCACCTAGTCTGCCTGGTGGCCTCCTTCTAGTTGGACGTGCCAGGAACACCTAGGATGACATACTGGTGACATCCTTACTAGATGCCTGAACTACCTTAACTGACTCCTTTCCACGCAAAGGAGCAGTGGCTCAACTCTGGCTTTCTCACAGATGACAAAGATAGGATAAGAATCTCAAAGAGAAAAGCCAGCTACCCTACTGAGAAAACCCATTTCGGCAGCTTGTATTCATGACCTTGTCCTTTCAGTCATGATCCAACGCTCATGGTCGAAACGAAGATTGACCGGTAGATTGAGAGCTTTGCCTCCTGCTTCTGAAGTAACATAATTTTCTTAATTAAAATGGGTGTGGGGGCGGCACGGTGGTGTAGTGGTTAGCACTGTCGCCTTGCACCTCCAGGGTCTGGGTTCGATTCCCGGCCAGGCTCGATTCCCGTCTCTGTGTGCATGGAGTTTGCATGTTCTCCCCGTGCTTGGTGGGTTTCCTCCGGGTTCTCCGGTTTCCTCCCACAGTCCAAAGACATGCAGGTTAGGCTAATTGGCATTCCCAAATTGCCCGTAGTGTGTGAATGGATGGGTGAATGTGTGTGTGTGTGTGCCCTGCGATGGATTGGCACCCTGTCCAGGGTGTACCCTGCCTTGTGCCCGAAAGCCTCCTGGGATAGGCTCCAGGTCCCCCGCGACCCTGAACACAGGATTAAGCGGTATAGAAGATGAATGAATGAAAATGGGTGTGCTAGAGCTAAGCAACCACTAAAATATGCAAGGCAATTGACCAGCAGGGATAAGATTGAGAACCAATGCAGTATGCATTTATCTGGTTTGTGAACTGCCATTAAACACAAAAGAGGAAGAAAACAAGGAAATTACCTTTTGCCCAATATTATCAATATTTTGGGGAAAATGTCAAGAACAAGGCTCTTGGGTTCCTTCCTATCTTATTAGCTATGACCTATGTGTAGGTCAGAGGATGAGATTGGCATATGCTATGTGCATATTACATTGTACTACACTCAAGTTTCCTGTCAGAATGCAGGAAGTGAATGATTTCTTAAATATTAACATTGATTTCCTGGATGTTTTTTTTGTGATGTTATTGGAATTATGACTATTATTACATGGATGGTGTCGTGTCTCAGGGCTCTTTGGATCACTGAAATGAATCTCAGACATGTGTGATAATTAGTTTGCCAGATAAGCCCAATTAAAGCAAAAGTACTGAAGAAGGTTGTTCCACATTATTAAGCAGGCTACTGGTTTCAAGCAATATGGGAAAGAAAAAGGATCTCTCTGCTGCCGAAAAGCGTCAAATATTGCAATGCCTTGGACAAGGTATAAAAACATTAGATATTTCATGAAACTTAAGCGTGATCATCGTACTGTGAATACATTTGTGGCTGATTCAGAGCACAGACAGGTTCGTGCAGATAAAGGCAGAATGAAGAAGGTTTCTGCAAGACAAATTCATCAGATTAAGAGAGCAGCTGCTGAAATGCCATTACAAAGCAGCAAACAGGTATTTGAAGCTGCTGGTTCCTCTGGAGTCCCGCAAACCTCAAGGTGTAGGATCCTTTAAAGGCTTGCAGTTGTGCATAAACCTACTATTCGGCCCCTAATCAATGCTCACAAGCAGAAACGGTTGCAGTGGGCCCAGGCATACATGAAGACAAGTTTTTAAACAGTCTTGTTTACTTATGAGTGTCGTGCAACCCTGGATGGTCCAGATGGATGGAGTAGTGAATGGTTGGTGGGTGGCCACCATATCCCAACAGGGATGCGATGTCAACAAGGAGGTGCCGGAGTCATGTTTTGGGCCAGAATCATGGGGAGACAGCTGGTAGGCCCCTGAAGGTTTCTTGAAGGTGTGAAAATGACCTCTGCAAAGTATATTGACTGACGACTTTCTTCCATGGTATAAAAAGAAGAACCGTGCCTTCCGTAGCCAAATCACCTTTATGCACGACAATGCACCATCTCATGCTGCAAAGAATACCTCTGTGTCATTGGCTGCTATGGGCATAAAAGATGAGAAACTCATGGTGTGGCCACCATCCTCCCCTGTCCTCAACCCCATTGAGAACCTATGAGGGTGGGAGGCAGGTTGATTCAAAACAGCAGCTCTGGGAGGCTATTCTGACATCCCGTAAAGAAATTCAAGCAGAAACTGTCCCAAAACTCACAAGTTCAATGGATGCAATAATTGTGAAGGTTATATCAAAGAAGGGGTCCTATGTTAAGATGATTGATAAGATGTTTTTGATTGAAATAGCTTTTGATTTCTTTAAATATGACCTCCTAATGCTGCAAATTCAACAAAAGCCTATTTTCAGTTCTTTACAACCTATAAAATGTTTTAACTCTGTTGTGCATAATAATTTGGAACAGTGCGTTTTCAGTTTTTTATTTTTTTTAAATAAATATTGTTATCATTACTGACTGTCATTTGCATTTACTAATTATGAAAATCAGAGAAAGATATCATTTGCGTAATAATAATAACCTCTCTCTTAACATTATGGCGCATTTCCCGAAACGTTCGTACACTAAGTATCTCTTAGTTAAGTCACACGTTTGTAAGGTTGGTCTGGACCAACCTTAACTCACTCTTAGCGTAGTTTCAGCTCAAGATGCTAGTTGCCGCCACTGAGCAGCAGTCTTTATAAACCAGAGGTATATGGAAGCACATTATGGCATGTTATCAATGTCGTATTAATGATGGAATATACTGTAGGCCAGTTTAAGGATTTTATTTTATTTTATATCAGAACTAATAGAATTACTTTTAATTAGCCTATTTCATAATGTGACTAATGCATTAAAATTGGCAATCACTTTTAATATTAAACAGGTGGCAAACAATTTGGCAGCGATACAGCGTGTTGTGCTAAATTGAAGATGGCGCCGACCGTGGAGCCGTGTGGTATCCATTATCACCCAAATGAGGATGGGTTCCCTGTAGAGTCTGGTTCTTCTCAAGGTTTCTTCTTACTGCAATCTCAGCAAGTTTTGGCTTTCTCATCAGGGACAATCATATAATTTTAATTCTTACACATTCACATTTCACAAGTATGCTAAGTATATTAAATCCTAGCATGCCAAAGCATACTTAAATGTACAGTACTTGCAGCCAGACTATTGACTAGTATACTTGAAGTTTGCTATTTTTAAACAACTAAATTTGTACTTAAAAGCATAAAGTATATTTAAAAGCTTAATTTTAAGTGTATTAAGTTTACTTTTGCGTGCTAAAGTGCAACAACTTTTAGTATACTTAGTACACTTAAAGTACAGTATATGGCTGTGTGTGTACTAACGTACATACCTGATGTCATGGTTAAACACCAGAGGGCGCCATGCTCCCGGACTCCATTTTGTGTTCTTTTCTGTTTTTCTTTTTTAACTTCAGTTCCCAGAATGCACCTCGTTCAGGTGATTGGAGCACTCACCTGAACCGAGGTAGCTAATTAGTTTGGTTATAAATAGTCTGTTGTTCTGTTACTCTTGGTCTGGCATCTATGAAGTTAGGTTGTTGTGAATTGTCTATGTTTCTGCGTCATGCTGTCAGGTTCTGTCTTGGTAAATCTCCTGGTTTGTGTCTTTTCATGTTTGGTTTAACCCTAGTCCTGTCTAGCTCCTAGCCATGTTTATCTCCAGAGGGGTATTCCATGAAAGTAGCTAAATAAAGCCAGACTTCCATGCAAAAGTGAGACTCAAATTAGCGGCATCTCCAAATTAAGCCTCATGTCGTTCCACAAACGTAGCTCAACTGTAACTAATCGAGGCTTATTCAAGGCAGGTTTGCATAGTCTCACTTTGTGCGCGCGCCCGCGATATTTAAAAAGCCCAAATGAATGGATGAACGAAACATAGATCCGAAATGAGCCAGACAGGTAAAACGCGGGCAGTTTTTTTCTCCGCTGCTAATGGAGTTGTATGAGGAATACTCAGACACAATAAATAAAAAAGGGAACACCGTTGCTATAAATAAAGCCAGGGAAAAGGCTTGGCAAAAGATTGCGGACAGACTTAATGCATAAGTTATGTAAACGTTACAAGTGAATCATGGTTACAGTGGTTAATGTTTCACACTACTGCGGTTGCTGGTTCGATCCCTGTGGCTAACGTGGACCCTTCTGTGTTGAGTTTACATGTCAATCTTATACAGGTCCTTCTCAAAAAATTTGCATATTGCAATTGCATATTATTTTCTGTAATGTACTGATAAACATTAGACTTTCATATATTTTAGATTCATTACACACAAACTGAAGTAGTTCATGCCTTTTATTGTTTTAATATTGATGATTGTGGCATACAGCTCATGAAAACCCAAAATCTCAAAAAATTTGCACATTTTATTCGACCAGTAAAAGAAAAGTGTTTTTAATACAAAAAAAGTCAACCTTCAAATAATTATGTTCAGTTCTACACTCAATACTTGGTCAGGAATCCTTTTGCAGATTCTTGTGTCTTGTGTCTCTCAACTTTCTCTTCACAATATCCCACAGATTCTCTATGGGGTTCAGGTCAGGAGAGTTGGCAGGCCAATTGAGCACAGTAATACCATGGTCAGTAAACCATTTACCAGTGGTTTTGGCACTGTGAGCAGGTGCCAGGTCGTGCTGAAAAATGAAATCGTCATCTCCATAAAGCTTTTCAGCAGATGGAAGCATGAAGTGCTCCAAAATCTCCTGATAGCTAGCTGCATTGACCCTGCCCTTGATAAAACACAGTGGACCAACACCAGCAGCTGACATGGCACCCCAGACCATCACTGACTGTGGGTACTTGACACTGGACTTCAGGCATTTTGGCATTTCCCTCATTTAACATCATAAAGATGTTAGTATACTTTTTATATATTAACTGATGGTACACCTTTGTGTTAGTATATTTGCAATGTACTATTTAAGATTTCAATCTATTTGTAATACACTAAAATTTATTTTTTTTTCACTGGGGTTAAATAATTCTTTGATTGGGTAACGCTGCTTTGCAACAATATCAATTTTTAAAAGCACTATACAAATAAATAAAATTGAATTGAATTGCACAATTGTAAAAAAGTGTAGTGGTTAGCACTGTCGCCTTGCACCTCCAGTGTCTGGGTTCGATTCCCCGGCCAGGCTCGATTACAGTCTCTGTGTGCATGGAGTTTGCATGTTCTCCCCGTCCTTGGTGGGTTTCCTCCGGGTACTCCGGTTTCCTCCCACGGTCCAAAGATATGCAGGTTAGGCTAATTGGTGTTCCTAAATTGCCCGTTGTGTGTGATTGGGTGTGTGAGTGTGTGTATGTGTGTGTGCCCTGCGATGGATTGGCACGCTGTCCAGGGTGTACCCCGCCTAGTGCCCGAAGTCTCCTGGGATAGGCTCCAGGTCCCCCGCGACCCTGAACACAGGATTAAGCGGTATAGAAGATGAATGAATGAATGAATGAATTGCACACAATTGCTGGAAAATATACCACAAACCTGAAGAGACGCATCAAGGTGTACTATAAAAATCTCTGAGGAAATTATGAATTAAAATATGTTATGTTTGCAGATGACATTGTGCTTCGTAGCAAGAGCAGAGAACAGGTGGTGGAAAATTTGGAGAGGTGGAGGTATGCTCTGGAAAGGGTCAATGGTCCAGAGTAACAGAGAGTGTTCAAAGGAGGTGAAGAGGTGGGTTGGAATGGGTGGAGAAAAGTGTCAGGTGTGTTGTGCGATAAAAGAATATCAGCGGAATGAAAGGAAAGTGATGAGACCAGCAATGCTTTATGGCTTAGAGACAGTGGCCCTGAAGAAAATACAGGAGGCAGAGCTAGAGGTAGCAGAGCTGAAGATGTTAAGGTTCTCTTTGGGAATGACAAGGATGGATAGGATCAAGAATGAGTTCATCAGAGGGATAACCCATGTTAGATGTTTTGGAGATAAAGTCAGAGAGAGGTTGAGGTGGTTTGGACATGTTCAGAGGAGAGATGGTGAATATATATCGCTAGAAGGATACTGAGGTTGGAACTGCCAGGCAGGAGGTCTAGAGGAAGACCAAAGAGGAGATTTATGGATGCACTGAGAGAGGACATGAAGTTAATTGGTGTGAGAGAAGAGGATGCAAAGGATAGGGTTAGATGGAGGCAGATGTGGCGACCGCTGAAAGAGAACAGCAGAAAGGCAAAGAAGAAGAATGACTGAACATGTCATAATGGGTACCAATGTGTTGGACCCAAAAGAGGCAGAGGGCGACAACATTTTTTAAAGTTTAAATGGAATACAAATAATGAATGATGATTGAGATTCCCGAATAGGCGCATGGTCCGTTGCCTAGCAACACCGAACGAAACGAGGCATAATCGTGGTGTTTGCTTCGGTTATGACATACCATAGTTTATTATCTGCTGTGGTAGATCTGATTTATTCAAACACAATTGTAGATGCGGACATATCATTTCACTAGTTTTGACGTGTAGCTTTGGTTTGATCATGTAGACTCAAGACGCATCTTTTTAATCTGGCATACACATAACTCATCCCAGTACTCATACTCCAGTACACCTATACCGAATGGCAACTACGCTAATTCTCCCCATCTGTTCTGTATTTCTCTACCCATCCCGAGGCATCGGGAGATTTTGCCAGCTTCAGTAGACAAAGGCCGACCCTGCGAGGTTCCTGAGGCATCCAGAGAAGGACCAGCTCCAACTGGATTCAGCTTTATGATGGTTGGAGCTACACATGCTGCTCCTGTGCTTCCAGTGATCCAGACCTCATCT
Source organism: Channallabes apus (assembly GCA_030522415.1). Classification (NCBI taxonomy): domain Eukaryota; kingdom Metazoa; phylum Chordata; class Actinopteri; order Siluriformes; family Clariidae; genus Channallabes; species Channallabes apus. Next base: position 2,229,409 of record CM060112.1, read on the forward strand.
GCCCTCTGCACCTACTGACTCGTCCCTATGCTGAACTGGTCTTCATGTCAATTTAAATAATTTCTGTCATATTGAATTTTCACCTGCACAACACACAAGATGTTGTATCATTTCTATCTGTTATCGCCCAAATGAGGATGGGTTCCCTGTTGAGTCTGGTTCCTCTCAAGGTTTCTTCCTAATGCCATCTCAGGGAGTTTTTCCTTGCCACCGTCGCCGTCACCCTTGGCTTGCTCATCAGAGAAATTTCATTCATTCGTCTCATTATTATCTGCACATTTTTCTCACACATACACACTTCCAATGATTTTCTTTTCTATAATTATTATTATTATTTGTTTTTATTTATTTATTTTCTATTATAATTTTATTTATTTATTCATTATTTTATATATAATTATTCTATATATATAAAATTTTTTTTTTTTTTTTTTTTTTTTTGTTAAATTTCTTTAATTTTTGTGAAGCTGCTTTGAGACAATGACCATTGTTAAAAGCGCTATATAAATAAAATTGAATTGAATTGAATTGAATGTACTCACAAGAACTGAAGTCCGATGATTTCTTTGTCTCTTGTAGTTTATTTTGTCAGCATCAAAGAATCAACACTTCATACAGTCGTCTTGAGTAAATCCACTGTGATTACAGACACCAGTTGCTGCATCTTGCAAATCTCTGACTTTTACAACAACCTATTTGCTGTATCTTATAAATTACAGTCTTGGCTTACGTATATAACAACACTCTTGTTGTATACACCTACTTACGGGAGCTTATGGTTACAACAACCTAATTGTTGTATCTTACATTTCCAGCTTACGGTCAAAAGCTTGTGTTTCCGTAGCCTTCCGCATCTAAACTGAACTCTCTATCATACGACAGTCATACAAATGCATGTAATAGTGGAATGACATCACAGACCAAATTACGATTGTCAAAATGGATGCATAACTAAGACATTTAAAGCTTATGGCTTATGTAACAAACTTAATGCTTAAAGCTTTACTAATGAATAGAACAAGGTAGAATAAATGAAATAACAACAAATAAAATAAAATAAACACAACAACAAATTCATAACAAGTACGATATGGCTCTTACAACAATAATAAAGCTTTATATCCTCAGGAGGGGTCATTACATTATTTTAGCGATAATTTCACTAAATCGCTGCTCCTGCCTCATTTAAAGCACTGTCACACTAAAAAAAACATCTGAGAAGTTCAGAAGCTTCAAATAGAATGAACGAACTAATGAATTTTCTCAAAACGTTATAAAATTAAGTAGGGACTTGGTGACTGCCCTTAGAGACTCTGTAGTAGGTTTTCTCAGTTGGATATGAAAAAAAAAATACAGCTTATTGGCCAAGTGAATGGCGCATTGCCCAAGTGCATTGGTTACAATTTGCTTTGGGTGAAAGCGCCATCTAGCGATCATTGTGTGTCAGCGACAGTTTCCCATTCAAAACAATAGGCGGTCAAATGTCCAGTAAAAGTAGGTGACACTGGCTTCTATTGTTAATATCATAATTCCCTCCACACTCACCACCAAGCTGGAGCACCTGGGACTCAGCTCATCTATGTGTCAGTGGATCTCCAACTTCCTAACTGGCAGACAACAGGCAGTAAGGATGGGCAGTCATGCCTCAGCCTCCCTAACTCTCAGTACTGGAGCACCCCAGGGTTGTGTTCTGAGCCCTCTGCTGTACTCTTTGTACACTTACGACTGCGTGGCCACTACCAACTCCACCGCCATCATTAAGTTTGCCGACCGTTGTGGTGGCCCTGATCTCTGACAACAATACGTCGGCCTACCTGAAGGAGATTAGGAATCAGGAGAACCGGTGCCAGAGGAACATCTTTCTTCTAAGCTTCAGCACTAAGCAAGAAAGGAACTATCAGACCCCCGTCATCAACGAGAGCCCAGTAGAGAGAGTGGACAGCTTCAGATACCTCTGTGTTCACATCACGCAGGACCTGTCATGGTCCTGTCTCATCAACAACGTGGTGAAAAAGGCCTGGCAGGGTCTCTACCACCTCAGACGATTGAAAGACTTCAGACTGCCCTCCAGGTTGCTCAGGAACTTCTACTCCTATACCATAGAGAGCAAGCTGTTTTTAATCTGTTTTTACCTTGTGATTATTGGGTCCACATAAAAACACCCAAACTTAACAAACACCCTGCTAATCAATAACTCTTGATTTTTGGTTATATACATACTTTAATATATCAGCAGTAAATTATAAATGTGTCACTGTGTGAATAAGTAAACCTTTAGACTAGAAAAATCTGGTATCAAGAAGTAGGCCTCACATGAAATGATCATTCAGGAAGCAATAAGTTCATGACTATAGAAATTAGTGAACTGTCAGTAATTAAGGTAGGATTTTCACAACAACAACAATAATAATAATAATAATAATAATAATAATTATAGTTGCAAGCAATGATGACGGGCCTAAGCCCCCTGAGCCTTCATTACCCGGGGGGGCACAGCACAACCTGTTTGTTATTTGAGCGTGTTAAGATCTCGAAAAAACCATCGCCACCCGGTTGCACCACACAACTTGAACCAGTCACACACTACACAGGGCTAATATCAGTTTGGGCCCTAAATATTTGTTCAGTGCGTTAGTGTGTGTGTGTGTGTGTGTGTGAGGGTTAGTTTGTGTGAGAGTAAGAGAGAGGTGTGTGTGTGTGTGTGTGTGTGTGTGTGTGTGTGTGTGTGTGTGTGTGTGTGTGTGTGTGTGTGTGTGGATGTGTGTGTCAGTCTGTGTGTGATGAGTAAATGTGTTTGTGCATGTTTGTGTGTGTTAGTATGTGTATGATGCATGAGAGAGACGTGACTTGTTAGTGTGTGTGTGAGAGAGAGGTGTGTGTGTGAGTGTTAACATTTGTGATGTGTGTGTGTGTGATATGTGTGTGTTTGTGCATGTATGTGTGTATGAGTGTGAGCGTGCGTGTGTGTGTAGCGTGGGAGTGTGGGAGTGTTAGCATTTTTGATGTGTACGAGTGTAGAATAGGCCGAAGATGCTGGAAGAAAAGCACCACACTATGATGATACTGAATGTGATGTCACTGAACGTGTCATTGAACATAATATCATTCAATATAAGACCACACAGAAAGTTATTAATAATTTTTCAGCGTAAGTTTAAGACATTATCATAGCTGACATGTTTGAGATATGAAAAAATCCCTCTGCAATTTTGCATCCTCAATGTCTATTGAACACAACATCCCGGTTTGGTAGCGATCATATAAATTCCCTAGGAGGAATATATCAAAATCCATTGGGTGTGTTTTTGCGAATGACCCAGAATACCTACAATCTCATGTGGGGGCGCCTGAGGGCCCCGGGTCACGCGATTCTCAGGCATCCTAATGGCAGCAGATTCCAACCTGTCTGCCAAGAGTTTTTGAACATGTTAAGACACCCAAAAAGCCCAAAAGTGTTTTAAAAAATTCATAAAAAATGTTTAGGAAAACTTATAGTGCTTGGGCCCTAATAATAATATAGGCTGGTGTATGTACCATACAAAATGATGATGATGATGATGAACATTCATCATAACTACAACAAGGCTTAAACCTGTGGGCTGAACTGACTGACCTCTTGTACTTATTAGGCTAAATGGACTTAAATTGGCGGAAACAGTCCATCTAATAAATAGAGAAGAGTGGAGTACTGCTTATGCAGCAGCAAACTGGGAGCAAGTCGATATGAATGTATGTAGAAGTATGAAGTTTTGTATCAATAACATGTTGGTTTAGTTTAAGTATACAAAGAAAACTCATGCTTTGTGGTTTTGAGTCAGCAAAGAATGGCAGCGAATTAGATCAATGAGAGAGTTTTTCTTAGATACAAAGCTTCTTTTTTAATTTACATGATTGTTAAAAATCATGAAATGATTAATTAAATCTTTTAAAACATTTTTATACAGGAGTTTTCAATCTAATAATTTTGTTATAGACAACCTTCTGAGATTTGGCCAAATCAGTAGAAGTTCAAACTACACTACACTATATAATGATTTGTGTGTGTGTGTGTGTGTGTGTGTGTGTAAAAATATTGTTTAATGAGATGAGGTAATAATTTTAGATATTTTCAAGAGACTATAAGTGGCTATATTTTTATATTTACTCCAGCAGAATGTTTTTCTACATATTTAATCCACATGAAATGATGACAAACAGGGGGTTTATTTAGGTGCTGTTTAATTACATAAGTAGATAATTAATGTGATTACATTAAAATATGTAATCTTCAGTACATACAAGATATTTATCACAACGTGCCATTATTACATCAAAGGTGAATAACAATAACTATGTAAAACTTTGCTAGATTTTCCCCAATAAAAAATACAAACGTGTACATTAAAACATATACAGATTGTGTGGCATCAGTGCTTTAATTCTCGCTGATCCATAAGTACTGCAACAGGTCAACCCACTTTGTTAGATCCTGGCAAGACACAAGAACACATTTTAACCAAGATTTAGTGACTATCAGTCAATGATTCAGGTCTTGAGAATATTTTGATTATATTTTTATATATCATGAGAAAATAATGTCTTACATGACAAATCCAGGTGTATTTTGTATGGTGTTGTTAGAAATCCAGGACTGGTACTGGGACAGCAGGGTGTACACACCAGGTTTGTAGGGCTGAGCACAGTTTATACCCCAGCTAGTGATGCCGATCTGAATCCAGGCTGCACCTTGCTTAACCACCAGGGGACCTCCAGAATCGCCCTTTACAATAAAAAGTCATTTATTTTATGTTTGTTAATAATACAGCTAAGCTAAGCTGTATTATTTAGAAACTTATTCATATTTATGTGTGTTACCTGGCAGGTGTCTGTGCCTCCTGTTTGTAAATAACCAGCACAGACCATGTTTGAGGTAATGGATCCAAATCCCAGTAGCAAATTACAAACATTTGGATCTACAGTGGGCACCATAGCCTCCTGCAGCGGACCAGGAGATGGCAGTTTTACTACACACACAGAACACAAAAAAACAAACATAACTAAAAAAGGTATTTATTAGAACACCATTTATACCCTCATTTCAGATAGTTAGACAGATCTCAAACATGCAGTTGCAAGGATAGTTACATAATAGACAACAGACATATATTTACAATTATTTATGCATATATGATCTATATATATATTTTATATAGTCAGAAGATAAATTAATGCCTGGCAGCGTGTTCTAAAATAGTTGTAATTACTTCACACTAATTGCTGTCTTTTGTGTCACCGATTAGCAACCAACCCACCAACATCTCTACTAATCATGGAACATGTATATGATGTTGCAAATACAGTAAAACACGTCTGTGGTTGAAATTTGCCTAATAAATATTAGTATATTCAGTTCTGTGGTCCACAGACGCCCGTGTGTGTGTGTGTGTGTGTGTGTGTGTGTGTGTGTGTGTGTGTGTGTGTGTGTGTGTGTGTATTTTACCTCCACTAGCAATGTACCCCCAGCCTGTGATCCAGCAGTTGGTGCCAGATGAAAATGTGCTGCCTTGACCTGCCAGACACACTGGAGTGATGAAGCCGTTAAAGGTGACTGAGGAGTTCAGAAGCAGAAGGGCAATGTCGTTGTTAAGGGTTGCGCTGTTGAAGTGAGGGTGAATGACCACTTTTTTAACACCTCTTACAATTTGATTGGGATTAGGGCCAGACAGAGTCTGTTTCCCCAAATACACAGTCAGGCCAGTCATGTTAATGCTGACAGGATAAAGAATGAAAGACACATGTTTATACTGTATATATATTATTTTTACCCCAGTATATATTATTTTCCCCCTCTGGAAAGCTTCCAAACAAACTCACTTCTTGACACAATGTGCTGCTGTCAGAATATACTTGTTGTTGATGAGGGATCCACCACAAAAATGGCCGTTGTAAGTGGGACTCTGTAAACTAACTTGCCACGGCCAGGCCCCAGATGTGGCATTATGTCCACCCACAATACGGCTGTTAAAAGGTGCCTTACCACAAACTGAGGAAAAAGAAATATACAAATTAAAGATTTAAATGCCTATCATCTCAATCTAGCTGAGCAGAACAAAGAAAATTGCCTGGTAATAATTAAGTTTGAGAGAAGTACCTACCATTGAGCTGTGAAAAGGAACCTGAAATTAGTAAAAGAACACGTGTCACAAAATATAGTATTCAGACTTTACACTGGAGATATGCAATTATTCTTCAGTGTGTAATATTCTAAAATAAAATACAACCATATGTAACATTAAGTAAAAGGACAGACTAGATCAAGTGTTATTTCATATACTGCTGAATACTCCGCTAAATCTGATCGCTGCAAATGCCTTACCTTCCAAGTACAAGACCAGGAACACAACCACACACTGAAATTTCAGCATATTTGCTTTCATATTTGCTGTCTTTATCTGTGGAAGTCAACAGGGGTAGTTGTCCTCTCCCAACTCTCTCTCTCTCTTATATCTACCCAGCACTGGTGCAACTACCAGTGGTATTAGTCAAACCTATTGCGTGACTGGAATAATAACCATATTACTGAACCACTTATATAATCCTGTCAAATGACATTCCAGGTCAAAAAGAAAACAAGCATGCAATGTATTTATTTTTTTAAAATAGTGAAGTAGTAATCATAAGCTTGATATGGAAAAAACTATTTGGTCCTCAGTGAATGGCCTATCTTTGTGGTCCTAATGCCCAAAACAGAAGTTCAGCATGTACGTACTTATGTAGAACTAAACAAAATCAGAACACAGACAAGTGCAATGATGTGCAATGTGCAAACAAAGAGCTACAGAGTGACAAACACAACAACGTAACACGTTTCAGTAGTTTTGTAGTAATGAGGTACGAGTTGAGGTAGTGGGAGGAGAAACAGTAAACATTTGACATCAAACAGGTGAGGTTTTCGTCCAGGTGGACATCCAGGAATTCTCCAGAGAGGAGCTGTCGATTTTGAGCGGAGAGTGATCGCTCCATGTCCTCCTGAAGTCAACAACCATCTCTTTTGTCGATGTTCTTGGCCTTGGCCTCTTGTTGGTCCTACACCAGTCTGTTAACCTCTGCACTTCCTCTCTTTATTCTGTCATTCTTGCTGATGAGATCCACCACGGTCGTGTCATCAGCAAACTTGATGATATAATTGGAACTGTGTGTCACTACACAATAATGAGTCAACAGTGTGAACAGCAGGGGACTGCGCACACAGCCCTGGGGGGCACCAGTGCTCATTGTGGCGCTGCTGGAGGTGCAGTTCCCGATCCACACTGACTTGGACCTTTTGGTCCGAAAGTCCAGGATCCAGCTACAGAGGTACACTGAAAAAAAGTAAACCTAGCTGTCGTTCGTTTAATGTGTTTTTTTCTCATTCCATTAGTTTAAAAAATATTAATTTGCTCTATTAAACTAAGGTGTCTAATTTATGCTCATGGGTGAATCTTTTTTTTTTTACTTTAGTATAATGCTATTGACAGCAGGGAACCAAAGTGAAATATTTCATTTTGATCAAGGCACTTTTATTAGGTTGAGTGTGATTTGCGCATGCGCAGTCTTTAAACCGTAGTTTTGCCGGTATAATTTTATTTCCGCCTCAAACCGGAGCATGACGTTGAAACAAGTAAGGAAGGATATCAGAGCCTGTATTTCAGTTACTGTTAAGTTAAAGCCCCTGATTAAACTTAAATGTAATCCATTCACTCAAAGGACATTTCTGCTTCAAACCAAAGTTCACCGTGTCACATGACCTCATGACGCAGCATTATCACCCACTGAATCATGTTCTGCTGGCGGCCCTAGTTTTTCAAAGTAAACTCCTTTAACCAGGTAAGAAAGCAAACTCATGTCATTTCTATGTTAAATGTTTCTCTTCTATGAGCAAATTCAGGATTTATGTCAGGAACAACTATTTTGTAGATTGAGTTTTGTGTCCGTGTTTGCTACTGTAGCTAAAAACACCTATATTACCTACATTAGCATTAGCTAACTAACGCAGTTATTTTCAAAAACACTGGAGTTTCTACACTAAGTCGGCGGTGCCGAATAACATGAAAATAATTATATTTAAGTACCGTTGGTTAACGATGTAAAAATTAATAGGAAAGTGACGTAAACATAGAACAAGCTAATTTGGAGTGAGTGCTGTTTGTAGTGTATTTATAGTTATTCTTAAAACCTTCTGGACTTGCTAATGTGTAAGTAATGTAATATCACTAAAACTATATTCCCTCGTATGAAACGGGGCTTTAGCACATGTTCCTGACATACTGGTGACACTTTATGACACGTTTTTAACCTTATCAGTATATAAATATTGGCATAAATTTGACATGTTGATTTAAAGTTACTTCAAGTACATTTTAGCCATTACGATGTCATGAAATAACTTTAAAAGTAAACATGAAATCTTTATGCACTTTTGTGTTTACAGGTCTGTTAGCTTTTCTGAAATGGCATTATTTTACCCATACTGCTTTCTATACATACTGTAATTAAGATTTGCTAACATAAGAACTTGAGCCAGTCCAATTTTTGTTTAAGTATTTTTTATTATTTTTTAAAGATCAGTAATGAGTTTCTGAGAATTATATCTGCTCCACTTCAAGCAAGATTGCTGGTTTCCTCGGACAATCAACACTACAAACTAATTGAGATAATCAGAAACAAGGGAGGAACCCGTAAGAGAGAAGACCAGAGATATAATCTTCATCTTCAAGTTTTTCATCTGGTATGTACTCACTCAAAAAAGCAGAAATTAGCTTGGTGTCAAATGTAATATTGTGAATGGAAGCCACAGGACCTGAGCAAGGCATCCAAATTGGCTGTGATGCACTAAATTAAAACATAACTAGCACCTTTAAACTCTTTAGTTTAACTTGTTCACGGGTTAGTGTATGCTGTCTGAATACAGGTTTCAATGTCTGCCATGTTCATTTTATCACGCTTTACAAGCCTAACATAACCAACAATACTATGTTTGTTTTTACATTCCCAGAGCCTGGAGGTGAATGTATGAAGAGAGGATCTCCTGAAATGTCTTATGATGGTGTATATGAGTGGAAGATGTGGACCAACTGAGCGCTGGTAAGCATTTGTTCATGAAGCATTTCAACCTTAGGACTGAAAAATGTTACTGAATTGATAACTTAGCCTTGTTTAAAGGTCCTGGTGGCAGCTTGGTGGTGCTGGGTTTGAACCTGTGAGCTTCCAATCAGTATACCAACATCCAAAAACCATACAACTACCTCTGCCCCTTCATGTTGACAAATATGAGGTCTTTTTTTTTTTTAATCATAGTATGTATTAACATTAGTTACATACATTCTCCTAAACCTTGTGGAAAGAATTCACAGAAGAGCAGAAGCTGTTATAGCTGCAAAAGACCAACATCATACTAAACCCTATGAATTAAGAAGTGGATGTTACTCAAGTTTATATTAATACTTAAAATGATAAACTTTATCATTAATACATAACGTGTGTGTGTGTGTGTGTGTGTGTGTGTGTATGCCAGTTGTTTTGGCCTATTCATTGAGCTAATTACATTTAACTTGATGCACCATAATCCTAGGTGTTTTTTTCACTCATAGGGAGCGAAAAAGCATTTTTACATGCATACATCAGACACTGTTTTGCCAAATAGAGCAACTTGTCTAACAAATGTCCTTTCTTTTTGTTCAGAAAAATGAAGCTCAGGCAGCACTTGAGAGGTACACGATGGCCCTGTTTGTCCTCGGGTAGGAAGAGGACTGTCTTCAGCCTCCACAGGAAATCGGGATTGTGACTTATTGAGTTTCCATCAGTCGCACATGAATGTTGCATGTTGTTTTGCCTCATGTTTGGAGACTAGCAGCATCACTGTGCTGAAAAACTGGAGAGCGATGGTATTAATACGGAAATGTTGTTTTTCAGACCAAGAAATGGGCAGGACCCTCACCACCCACGGTTGAAAGTTATGAAACTGATCGTTCTTATTGAAATAGTGCTCTACCTTTATTATTTTTGATTACTCATTTTACTTTGACCATTTTGAAAAAGAGACCTCTGCTGATTTTGTTTTAGGAACATTTTCTAAATTTCTTTTCAGTCCTTTTAATAAATGTATGTTGCAAAGTTGAGTGTTACTATTTGTAATTTTATGGAGTAATTTATTTTAGTCGCAGAGTATTTAGTTTGGTTCTTCTTCAGCAAGTTTGACAAGGACAAAATGTACCCATTGCAAAATTTAATTTGTGCATAAATGCAGACATCTTTTTTTTCCCCCTCTTAATTTCAAATTCAGTTAGCAGTGTTGAATGATTGTTGGTGTTTATACATTTTGAAAAAAAAATCTTAATGTTAACATTTTGGATGAAAATATGTTCATTCCACAATAAATAATGTTTATATAAAGAAATTTGTTTTGAGTGTAAATCAATATGTAATAAATTTTTTTATGCTTTTATATTTAAATTATGAATGCCTTAAATCTTTATTTGATGCAACTTAAAAAAGGTAATTTGCTCAACCATTCAAAAGTGGTTTATATCAAGTTTATAATTTCAGGTTAGATTTAGTAGAATATTTACATTAAGTAATATAGCCAACTCATTTATTTAGATTTAGAACAACTTAAAATTTTTGGTTTGTTTCACCTTCAGAAATTACTTTACGTGAAGTTAAAAATTTTAAGTTGGAGTAAGTGGTTTATTTACATTACGTCAATGCTAAAATATTGGGTGTGACAGATTACTTACATTTTTCTAAGTTGAGCCAGTGCTATATTTTGTTCAGTGTAGATGTTCCGGCCCAACAGGCTTAGCTTCCCGATCAGGTGTTGGGGGATGTATGTATTGAATGCTGAACTGAAATCTACAGTATGTACAGCGTTCTAACGTAAGTCCTGGTTCTTTATCTGTTCCTGGAGAACCACTGCCCTGCACATTTTAGTGTTTTCTTAGCTTTCTGCAGACCTGATTTAACTACTACTAAGGTACAGAATTTTCTTAATTAAAGTAGGTGTGGTAGATCAGGAAAAATATTAAAATATCTACAGGAGTCGTCCTCCAGGAATAAGGTTGAGAACCTCTGTGCTAAACTGATGTTCCACTGTATTCGTTCTCTGTGAATTCGTCCTAATGATTTAAATTGTAACGGTTCCCCAAATTTCCCCAGAACATGACTCTTGTTTTCTTGATGTGGCAGATTTGCATGATGCAGAACATTTGTGCTGTTAATAAACAGAGAACATCATGTTCATGTGTGTGTTCCTCTCCCAGTTGGCTCACACACATAAGCAATTCGAAGATGAGTGAATACATCAAGTGATCCTTTCCTCGGATTTTAAACATAAAATTTACATTTAATGTTTCAAGAATTTAAGGCTTTTAAAATGTAGTTTAAAAAACAAGCAGTGTTGTAGTAATACAGCGTACTACGCCCAACATTACAGTAAGAGATTTCTGGTTAGAATGCAGGACGTTAATTATTTTTAATATCTTAGCATTCCTGATTGGTTTCTTTTGTGATGGAAGTGGAATTCTAACTATAATTACATATCAATTATCTAGACTCTACATGCTATTATTGTTTCAATGGAACAAAGGTGAGTCCTGCGTACAGCATTACTGTCAAGATGGACTAACCTGAGGTGACCAGAAGACGTAGCTTTAGCGGTTAGCCCAATGTAGCGTGGAGGATAAACCCAAACGCGGAAAGAAGCGAGCAGGCAGGATAACCACGCGATTTAGTTTAAGGACTCTCACAAAAACGGAGCAAGGGAAAAACACAAATTTAACCCGCGTCCTAGAAATACACACACAATAGCAAAAGACAAACGGAACCAACATGTGAGTACTCACGGTTTGCTGAAACGACAACTGGAGCTGACATGGGCCGAACTCAATGACTGAGCGGTAAGCCATCGTTTGTTTACCTCTTTTATACTTCCTGGTTTTGCGCCCGTCTTACTTCCGGGTCCTAGTGCCGGGCGCAGATTGAGTGTGCATGACAGTACCCCCCTGTCCAGGACTGGCTCCTGACGGTCCTGGGGCGGAGGATACCCTGTGACGGTAGTCCCGAATTAGCTCCGGGTCGAGAATGAACCGGGCCGGGATCCAAGATCGCTCCTCGGGGCCATAGCCCTCCCAGTCCACCAGGTATTGCGTACCTTTGCCCCGAGGGCGCGAGTCGAGGATTCGGCGCACGGTGTAGGCGGGACCGCCGCCGATGATCCGGGGAGGAGGAGCTGGGGGGGTGGGTGGAATCATTGGTGAGGTGACGAAGGGCTTGAACTGGGACAGGTGGAAGACTGGATGGATCCGGAGCGCCGCAGGCAGCTGGAGCCGGTAGGTGACAGGGTTAATCCTGTGGGTGATGCGGTATGGTCCGATAAATCTGGGCGAGAGTTTTTTTGATTCGGTGTGAAGGTGGAGGTTCTTTGTAGAAAGCCATACCTTGTCACCTACATGGTACAATCGTCCCGGAGGATGTCGACGGCGGTGTTGGTGGGTGTAGCGAGCGTTGGCGTGTTGGATGGCCCGGTTGGTTGCAATCCATAGCCGCCGACATCTGCGGACCAACTGTTGGGCGGACGGTACATCAACCTCCGGTTCTGGGTGGTTGAACATCGAAGGTTGGAAACCGTAACATACCTCAAATGGGCTTAGGTTGGTGGCCGAGGAGGTGTGGAGGTTGTGTGACAGTTCAGCCCAGATGAGATAGTGCGCCCAGGAGCGCTGACGATCAGCTATGAAACATCTCAGATAGCGCCCCAGCTGTTGGTTGGTCCGCTCCGTCTGACCGTTAGTCTGTGGGTGATATCCAGATGAGAGACTGCAGGTGGAGTCGATCAGACGGCAGAAGGCTTTCCAGAACCGGGCTGTGAACTGGGGCCCTCTGTCCGAGACGATGTCCTTGGGGAACCCATGCAGACGGACTACGTGCTCTAAAATCAGCTCTGCTGTTTCTTTGGCTGACGGGAGTCCGGCGAGAGCCACCAGGTGCACGGCTTTAGAGAACCGGTCGACGATGGTGAGAATGGTATCCTTTCCTTCGGAGGCCGGCAGGCCCGTGATGAAGTCAACGGCAATGTGCGTCCAGGGCCGTCGAGGAACGGGGAGTGGCTGCAGCTCACCGGGGGTTGGTTGATTGGTGTTTTTGGCCCTGGCGCACACTGGGCATGCCTGAACGAACTCTTGGACGTCTTTCGCGAGGGATGGCCACCAGAAATCTCGCTGGAGGAATTGAAGAGTCCGTCGTGTGCCCGGGTGTCCTGAGATGGGAGAGGAGTGACCCCACTGGAGGACTTCCGATCGCATCCTCTTGGGCACAAAGAGTCGTCCAGGTGGCACACCTGCCGGTTCGGTCTCTGTAGCCTGCATCTGGCGAACTCTCGTTTCCAGGTCGAGTTGGAGTGGGGCGATGATCCTGGACGAGGGAAGGACAGGCGCGGGGTCCGCCCGGGGAATGTCCACCTCCAGCTGTCGGGAGAGAGCGTCCGCTTTTGTGTTCTTGGAGCCCGGGCGGTACGAGAGGTGGAAATCATAATTTTCAAAAAATAAGGCCCACCGCGCCTGCCGTGGGTTTAACTGTTTTAAGTTCTTGATGGTTATGAGGTTTTGGTGGTCCGTCCAGACTATGAATGGCTCACTGGCGCCCTGGAGCCAGTGACGCCACTCCTCCAGAGCCCACTTTATGGCCAGCAGCTCGCGGTCCCCTACCCCGTATCGCTGCTGAGTGGAGTCAAATTTTCTGGAGAAGAAACTACATGGGTGTAGTTTCTGATCTGGACCTCGTTGTGAGAGGATAGCTCCAGCGCCCACATCTGAAGCATCCACCTCCACAACGAATGATTTTCTGACATCTGGGTGGAGGAGAATCGGTGCCGTGGTGAAGCGGTGACAAAGTGACTTAAAAGCGGAGACAGCTGCAGGGTTGAGATGAAAAGGGAGAGGTGAGGGACGGGTCAGAGCGGTTAGGGGGGCGGCAACTGTACTGTAGTCCCGGATAAAGCGACGATAGAAATTCGCAAACCCGAGAAACCGTTGAAGTTGCTTGAGGGTCTTGGGTAGGGGCCAATGACGCACAACCTCTAGCTTCTGCGGGTCCATGGCCACACCCTGGGGCGAGATGACAAAACCCAGGAACGTGGTGGAGCGCTCGTGAAAAGCGCACTTTTCCAACTTACAGTACAGTTGATGGGCGAGTAATCTCTTTAGAACCGCCCTGACGTGCTGGGTATGTTCTTCCATGGTGCGTGAGTAGATGAGGATGTCGTCCAGGTAAGCAAACGCCCACCGACCGAGCATGTCGCGAAGGATGTCATTAATGAGGTGTTGGAAGGCGGCGGGGGCGTTGCACAGTCCAAAGGGGATGACGAGGTTCTCATAGTGCCCAGTAGGGGTGATGAAGGCCGTCTTCCACTCATCGCCCTCTCTGATGCGCACCAAGTTGTAGGCGCTCCGGAGGTCCAACTTAGTAAAGATGGTGGCGCCAGAGAGGGCGTCCAGGGCTGAGTTGGTAAGAGGCAATGGGTGTCGGTTTTTGATAGTTATATTGTTTAGCCCCCGATAGTCGACACATGGACGAAGTTCACCGCCCCGCTTCTTCACGAAGAAGAACCCCGCGGCGGCAGGTGAGGAGGAGGGCCTGATGGTACCTTGGCGAAGGGCGTTAGTCACATACTCCTCCATAACCTTCGTCTCTGTAGGTGTAAGGGAGTAGAGGTGGCCGCGGGGTGGAACTGTACCGGGTTGGAGGTCAATAGCGAGGTCGTAGGGGCGATGTGGAGGAAGATGGGTCGCTCGTCGCTTGCAGAAGACCTCCGCCAGGTCCCGATATGGCTCTGGGATGGCGTTGGTGTCGACGTCGGGGGCCTCGGACTCCCTAGAGCACGTCCCAGCCGTTGCCCGTAGGCACAGTTCGGTGCAGGTCGCGCCCCATTGGAGGATCCGGTTCTGGGTCCAGGAGATGAGAGGATCATGCTGGAGCAGCCAGGGATGTCCAAGGATGATGGGAGGTGATGAGATGGAGGTGACGAAAAATTGTAGCTGTTCATGGTGTTGGTTGATGGAGACGGTGATGGGTTCGGTTCGGGTGTTTATTGGGCTGGTGGAGAGGGGGCGACCATCGACAGAGGTGATGTGAACGGGCTGGGATAACGCCTCGAATTTTACCCCCAGGGTTTTGGCATATGTGGAGTCAATGAAGTTACCTGCTGCCCCGGAGTCGATGAATGCAGCACTTCGGACTCGTTTGTGGCCAACCCGGAGGTGTACCTGAACCGTGAGACGGGAGGAGTTGGTGGTGATGGCGGAGAGATGAAGGTGACCCGGCGAGTATCTCTCTCCTCTCACCGGGCCTGGGCGTTTCCCGGTCTGAAAGGACAGGTTGCTCTGTGATGTGTGGCTGACCCGCAATAGGCGCAGAGCCCTTCACGGAAGCGTCTCTCCCGTTCTGCAGCGGTCAAGGAGGCGCGTCCTAGTTGCATGGGTTCCCCGGCTCCGGTGTCAACCACGGCAGGAGGTGGAGAACCGACATGTCCTGGGGTGGCGTAGGTGGCGGACTCTGCAGGACGTGGAGTTGTGACGGTGAAGGCGGGTGCGGGTCGTGAAGTGGTGATGGCGAAGTTGGGTGCAGGTGGCAGGGTGCGAGGGGCTGGCCTCGGGCGAGAGAGGAGGCGCTGGTCGATCCGGAGAGCGAGCTGGATCAGGCCCTCCAGGGTCGCAGGAAGCTCTCGCCCGGCTAGTTCGTCCTTGATTCGAGAAGCCAGTCCCTCGTAGTAGGATGTCCGGAGCGCTGCATCGCCCCACGTTGTTTGAACGGCGAGGGTGCGAAACTCGGCCGTATAGCGGCTCACGGGCAGTCCTCCCTGCCTCAGGTGGTAAAGTCTGGTGTCGGTCTCCACCTCGCCCGCTGGATGTTCAAAGGTGAGTTTGAGTTGGTGGGTGAACTCATTGTATGAGTGGGCGGTGTCTGTATCTGACTGTAGAACTGCCGTGGCCCACTCTGCTGCCTGCCCTTTTAGCAACGAGACGAGAAGAGCAATGCGAAGGCGATCGGTGGAGTACTTGGTGGCATTAAACTCAAACACCAGATCGAGAGCTGTCAGAAAAACGCTGCACTTCCCGTCCGTGCCGTTCCACTTCTCTGGTAGAGAGAGAAAAACATCAGAAGGAGGGGGGGGGGGGAATGCGGCGCCGCGGCCCCCGCGGCGTGCGATCGAGCAGTGACGTCATCAACAGCTGCGCGGAGATTCGCATTCTCCCGCCGGAGCTCAGCGACCTCGCGGCGGAGGGACGCGAGATCCCCGGTTAGCTGATTGATTAACGCCGCATGCCGGTCTACAACGTCGCAGAGACTCGCATAATCCGCTGGGTTTACCGCGGAGGGCTCAGTCATTCTGTCAAGATGGACTAACCTGAGGTGACCAGAAGACGTAGCTTTAGCGGTTAGCCCAATGTAGCGTGGAGGATAAACCCAAACGCGGAAAGAAGCGAGCAGGCAGGATAACCACGCGATTTAGTTTAAGGACTCTCACAAAAACGGAGCAAGGGAAAAACACAAATTTAACCCGCGTCCTAGAAATACACACACAATAGCAAAAGACAAACGGAACCAACATGTGAGTACTCACGGTTTGCTGAAACGACAACTGGAGCTGACATGGGCCGAACTCAATGACTGAGCGGTAAGCCATCGTTTGTTTACCTCTTTTATACTTCCTGGTTTTGCGCCCGTCTTACTTCCGGGTCCTAGTGCCGGGCGCAGATTGAGTGTGCATGACAATTACATTCTAGTGAAGCTGTTAATTATAATAGTGATGGGAATTCCAGCTCTTTTAAAGAGCCAGTTCTTTTGGTTCATCTCAATAAAAAAGAGCTGTCTCTTTTGGCTCCTCAATTTTTTTTGTTTCTTAAATTAGTTTATCATTAAAATAATGTAAAATGTAAATGTAAAATTATTTGTAAAATGAATTACTAATGTAAAAATATGGAGCGATATCGTGGACAATATTAAAATGCAATTGCAAATATACCTCACAGGACATCAAATATATTACACAATAGGCTACAGTATGGATTATTATTTTTTTTTTGTTGTTGTTTAATTGATTTACAATTATTTTAATGTACATTTTCAAATAAATGATTACACAGACAATTCTTGTGGCAATAAAACAGATAATTTGTTAAATGAGAATTGGGGTGTTTTTTTATTATTAAAATAATAATAATTGTAAAGATATGTATGAAAATGAATGCACTTTGGTACAGTCTATTATGAGTTGCAAAAAATGACAATTAAATCAACAAAATTCAATAACATTTCCTATAGAAATTTCAAATGTAAAACCAACTGTACTATAATGCACTCTATCCTTGCTCATAACTACAACCCTTCCCTTTGCAATATTCAGTTTGATATTAATTCAGTTGTTAATTTTTTATTAATTTTTTGCAAAAAAAAAAGAAAAGAAAAATGAAATCAAACTTAATGAGAAAAAGGTTGTAGTTATTAGCAGTGATAGAGTGGATTATAGTACAACTGGTTTTACTTGTGTAATCCACATAACGAAAAAGCTATTGATCTTTTTATGTTATGTGCTAAAATGCCTCCCTGCCACGGATTAAACCCCCCCCCACCAACATAACCTCTATCAAATATTATATTACAACATAAATTAATAGGTTTATGATTTACAAATTGCACCAAACGAATTTGATTATAAAATAAGCTATAAAAAAACATATGTAGTATAGGGGGAAAATATATTAATTATATATTTTTTTCATATACATGTATCTTTTTATATTTCTTATTTATAATAAAAATCGCTTCGTGTAATTTTTTGTCATTAAACAATATTTGTTTAGTGTAAACATTTTTGTATTACATGACAAGCCCCTACAAAATAAATGTGCCACAAAATAAACATTATATGAGAATTTGTATTATGTGTCTTAATTTCCGTGTATTAATATGTCACATGCTTAGGGTTAATTATAATAGTAATAATATATTGGATAATAATAATATGAACTTTTGATTGTGATGTCCTAATATATTTGACAGAGATTTTGTGGGGGTGCAATCAGTGGCAGGGGGGCATTTTAGCGCATAACACCAACTTTACCGCGGTTCACCTCCATTGCTCAAATATCCCCCTCATGGTCGGCGACTGCGAGTGACGTCATTCCCCATACAATCCCGCCCCACAGTATAGACCCGGCCCTGACGCTGATTGACAGGTTTCTGTGTAACGTGTTGGAAATGCAATTGCAAATGGTTTAGCGATCACGTTTTAATTTTGGCCGGCTTGACGCGCGGCGCAGAGAAAGTGAAAAAGCAAACGTGGTGATTGATTTTGCTATTTAAATATGACAGGTTCATGACGTGTAAGACCTGGGAAATACAAATGCAAATGGACTTTTCTTTTTCATTTGAAATTTGGCAGTCAGTGTGCGCTCGCGAAGGCGAAACAGCAAACGTTAATGCAAAGTTTGCAATTGCATTTGAATTATGGCACACTTTGTGCGTCCACATATGGGAAATGCAATTGCAAATGCAATTTGCAATTGCATTTGAATATTGTCCGCGATATCGCTCCATATAAAAAAAAAAAATTTTTATATACTTATTATACTTAACATGGAGCAGAATGCTCCAAAATGGCCATTTCCGTTGGATTTTGTATAAAAAGTCTCTGATTATATGTATTTTATTTATAAACTTTATAAACTATTTACAATGAAATGCATTAACATTTTACTGTGTTTCCTGCTGTAACTCAGGAACTGTAACTGTAACTCTTTTCCAGCATCTTGTCTATGTCTCGCCTGTGCTCTCATCTCCCTCCCTCTTGTTTCTCCATCTCTGTGTGTGCTGTGTCTGTAACCCTGTGTCACGGTTGCGTCGTGTCTGTGAGCGTGGTATGAATGCATGATTGCCCTCTGCAGAGGATCGGTGACGGCGATCTCGGCGCCTGGCTGAGGAGCGGGCGCGATGATCTCTGCGTCTGGCTGAGGAGCCGGCGCGACGATCTCGGCGCCTGGCTGAGCTGAAGCGACGTCTGTGCAGCTTGACGTCCTTGCAGGGTGACGTCCTCAGAGCTTGCCGGGCTCGGCGGTGGCAGCGCTGATGCGAGGCTTGGCGGCGGCAGCACGCTGTCCTCAACGCTGGGAGGCGGAGGGAGAAACGCGCCCGCCACGCTGCCCAGCCACTGCTGGTATTCCTCCGCGATGAGCACAGGTGGAGGTGGTGGAGGAAACGCGTCCTCGTCACCGTGCAGCAGCGCCGCGTAGTCCTCCACATCTGGCAGAGGCGGCGAAGGTGGAGGAAACGCGTCCTCGTCGTCATGCAGCAGCGGCGCGTAGTCCTCCCCATCGGGCAGAGGCGGTGAAAGTGAAGGAAACGCGTCCTCGTCACCATGCAGCAACGGCACGTAGTCCTCCACGTTGAGCACAGGCAGTGGCAGGATGGGGAGCGCGTCGTCCAGATCAGAGAGAGGGAGAACATCCGGGACTACAGCCTGGCTCTCCCGAACCTGGACGAGCAGCTGTTGGAGCTGCATCACCTGCTACCGCAGGTCACGAATGCGCTCCACGTTGTGCTCCGGCCACTGCCTGTAACATTCTCCCATCCCCCCCACGGCTGCCACACTCCTAAACTGTGTGCGCCGGATGGCGAGCCTGCAGCCTTCCCAGCTTTGCCGTGCCATTCTCTCTCTGTGCTCCACGCTGTCCTCCAGCAAGTCCGCCGGCTCGGCGAGCCGGCAGCCTGTCCAGCACTGCCAAACCTCTTTCTCGCCGTGCTCCTCGCTGTCCTCCAGTAGCTCTGCCAGTTCCGGCGGGACGGTAATAGCGCCCCCCCCCCCCCAAAAAAAATCGTCTAGGGGCGGGACCTCCGCCATGCCACTTAGACGGTCTAGCTTTCTGTCACGGTTGCGTCGTGTGTGTGAGCATGGCATGAATGCAGGAGGCGAGCTGGCGGTTCAATAAAGACTTTTATTCGGTTCTACATAAACAAAAGTAAATAGGCTCTTTCCCGAGCACCTACTTATCTTATCTTTAATACCAACAACACAAACCATAAACTTGGTAAAGGCAACAAAACCTAGATGCCTGACTGAGCTTCAGTCAGGCTATTTATACTAAATAAACTTAATTATCTTTCCTCGGTTCAGGTGAACGCCTACATCACCTGACCGAGGTGTAACCTGGGAACTGAAGTTTAAATCATACAAACAGAACAGAAAGCAAACTACAAACAAAACTAAATGGGCGTTTGGCGCCCTCTAGGGGTTAACCCTTACACCCTGCGCCTCCTCTCCCTCTCACTGCATACACACAAACACCACCACCCATCATCACAACATGTAGTTGACCAATCATGTCTGGCTTGAAGAAAAAAAAATGTGATTGACACATCACTAGATTATAAAACTAAATTGTGTGATTTCCCCTCTTTAGGCACCTTGCAGAGTGTTGTCCACATGGGTTTAGAATGCTGATATGAACCATATCAGTGAGAATATCTTTTCTTTTAAGATAGCGATTGCGTAATGGGGGGCAATCCGTGGCAGGGGGGTGTTTTAGGGCATAACACCAGGGCTTGTGAATTGGGTGGAAGAGTCAGGCTGGATAGGAAGCCGGTAGATTATAGCTGTGCTCTTGTCAGTGATACAGAAGAGAGAGCGAGAAGTCCGTGAAACAGAGCGGGGTCGACAGGGGGAATCCAGCAGCGGAGGCAGTGAAATCCGGAGGCGCGATCCAAACGCTTAAGTGTTGTTAAACAGGCGAGGTCATAAACGTAGAGTAATCCAAAGAGAGGGGGATAATTCGAAAGGCTAGGCATGAGATGAAATCTAAAGAACAGGCAGGGTCAAACACGGAAACAAAATACTAGAGTATCGCAGGAAAAAACTGGGGAAATAGGCATGCAAGTAAGATACATCGGCCAGGAGTAGATTCTATTTTCTATTTTCTATTCTATTATCTATTTAAAACCACCAGTATGTTGCCAAATTAGGGACAGATGTACTCAGGTATTCAGCCCGCGGAGCATGGAAAACCTTGGGTGGACCCTGTATGTGCTGGGTAGATTGTGCAGGCTCGTGGCACCAGTAGCACCCCTGTTGTGCTGTACCACTGCAGCAAAACCTTATGAAATACAAGTAAGACACTAAACAAATGTATAATCACAGTACTAAAATTATAGTACATATTTAGAATTTGAATTAAATATGACTTTCTTATTTGCATCCAATTTAACCAAAGTAAATGTATACCTTTATATCTAGCCTTTCAGAAAACAAACTCTGGGTGTGTATCAGAAAAAGTTTGGCAGATTAATGTGCAAAAACTGTATAATAAAACTATATAAGACTACATAGTCTTTACAAGACTCTACTTTTATTTAAGCGCACTCGCAATGACGAAAAAACTTTATGAATTTGTAAATGTTTGAAAGCAAACAGGGTGCGCTGTTCTGTATTGTTTGTGGTGAACTTGGGCGCATCAGAAAATGAACCGAAACTCTATGTATACTCGCCTCACAGACGTGAAAAATCTATACTCATAGAAAGCAAAATATCTTCTTTTATATAAACTAAGGGAGAAAAAATGTAGACAATGTAATTCGTATGAAAAGTGGATTTTTGGTGCATCCACTGCTGTGGAGACGATGAGATGACATGGTTACTTTTATCACTACAGCCGAAACCGAAGACATCACTTATTTTTCAATGAATTCTTAAAATGGTCAGAGTCAGTCTCCTTGCTGTTTTTCCCGAAGCATTCATAATCATTAGTCTACTTCTGCCAGTGTGCTCTGGAAAACTTTATGCGTGTGGTTGAGCGCTGATTAGACTATGTAGGAAATTAAAGAGGTGGATTACTCTGACACCGACAGGAACAACATCAGCAGTACAGAGAAGCAAACAAAGGAATGGCTGAGGAGGATAGAAAAATCAGGGCTCCCGGTGAAGTTCAAAGCATGGCTTTACCAACATGGATTGCTGCAAGACTCATGTTGCTACTAATGGTGTATGAATTTCCCATGACAAGTTTTACTTCAGCAGGCCTTTACATGAGATCAGGGCAGCTCCAACTTCCTCTGTCATCCGTGTTGGAGGAATTTAAGGTAGCAAAGTGCAGAGTCATAATGACATACAGAGACTCCCAGGATGAAAAAGTCAGGCAGGCAGGTATCCTTAAAAGATCAGGACGCAAGTGGGCAGCTGACTCATCTGTTGCACAAGCTGAAAGAATGTTGAAGCTACGTGACATCATGGGAACGCCATGCACAGGAAGACAGGGTCTTGGTACTTCCCATATCCAGCAATGGAGGAAGGCTGGATCCAAGGACCATGATCCAAGGGCCATGATCCAGGAGGAGGTACAGAACCTGGAGGAGAAAGAACGAAGGGTAAGGACAGTGGAGCTAGCATCCCAGGGAGCATGGACCAAGTGGGACATACCCAAGAGGAAGATCACATGGGGACATCTGTGGAGATTGGAACCTTTCCGTATTTCATTCTTGTTAAGATCGGTGTATGACACACTCCCAACTCCGACAAACTTGCACAAGTGGGGCTTAAGAGAGGATCCACTGTGCAAGCTTTGTGGGGAGAGGGGTACCATGGTGCACATCCTGTCAGGGTGTTAAACGGCACTTGCCCAAGGTAGATACAGGTGGTGCCATGACAAGGCGCTCATGACACTCGCTAACACCCTGGTGCAAGAGAGATGCAAGAAACACCAAACACTTGGGAGAGTAATACCATCAATCAAGTTTGTAAGAGCGGGTCAAGAGACACCAACTACAGTAACGACAAGAACCCATCTGCTGCAAAAGGCCCAATCATGAGAAATGAAGGTAGACCTGAGGGAAAGATTGCAATTCCCCCCGGTTGTCCAGACAACCCTGAGGCCAGATGCAGTACTGTGGTCTGAAGAGGCAAAGAAGATAATTCTCATCGAACTTACAGTCCCATGGGAAGAGGGTTGTGAATAAGCATTTGAGAGAAAGAGCGCCAAATACAAGGATCTCTTGCAGGAGTGCAGGGGGAAAGGTTGGCAGGCATGGCTCTTTCCAGTCGAGGTTGGCTGTAGAGGACTCCCCGCCCAGTCAGTATGGAGGATGCTTACAGCCATTGGGGTGACGGGAAGGGAGAGAAAGACGACCGTTCGCAGGATGGGGGAGGCAGCAGAGAGGGCTTCTTGCTGGTTATGGAGAGAGGAGCTTAGCTGGAAGCCAGGGGGAGTTGATGGGCAGTGATTTGGCTACCACTCTTGATGGTGTTGCGGTTTAGGGTTGAAACACTCAATGATCATTGCATACCTCCTGATGACATCAACTCCTCCCGGCTAGGGCTACATTCACCAAAAGTGAATGAAGGAGAAGCATCTTTGGATGTAATCGGAATCAGTGTGTTTCCTGAACTGTCCATTAGGAGTCTTCTCAAGTCGCTGCCTCTTACGTCCGACGTTACAAGGTGCTGTCTACAGTGAAGGTACTGAATTAGCTGACATCGGTTGCTCAGGAATCGATTTTTGACTCCTTTTGCATGACAGCGTTAAGAAAGACGGCACTTTCTTTGAAAATTAAAACATTGCACAAAATTCTTCCAATAATGTTTATTTCAACATGGTTTAACTTATCAATAGCATGCCATAATAGACAAATATATAAATTAAATAACCAAACTGGCGATAATATTTTCATGTAACCTGTAGCGGCGGTGAAACTAACCAGGTATACAATCATAGTTGATTGACAAACAGTCACTGATGTGCTCATATCTTCTGGTTCTAGTGAGGACTCTCGCTGCTGCATTCTGGACTAGCTGAAGCTTGTCTATGCACCTAACTGAACAACCAGACAGTAAGGCATTACAATAGTCCAACCTAGAAGTGATAAAAGCATGAACTAGTTTTTCTGCATCGTTTAGCGACAATATATTTCTTATTTTGGCGATATTTCTGAGGTGAAAGAATGCTATCCTGGTGATATTATCTACATGAGCTTCAAATGAAAGGCTGGAATCTATAATCACGCCGAGGTCTTTTACTGTTGCACTTGACGGAACAGAAAGGCCATCTAAAGTTACGGTGTGATCTAAGATTTTACTTCTAGCTGTATGCGGTCCTATGACTAGAACTTCTGTCTTATCCGGATTAAGCAGAAGGAAGTTAATTAGCATCCAATTTCTTATGTCCTGCACACATTGCTCAACTTTAGTAAGATGGTTTTTCTCATCAGGTTTTGTTGAGACGTATAGCTGTGTGTCGTCAGCATAACAATGAAAACTAATACCATGCTTACGGATTATGTTGCCCAGAGGAAGCATGTAAAGGGAAAAAAGCAGTGGGCCTAAAACTGAACCCTGCGGAACGCCAAACTCCACTAGAGAACATGCAGAATAATCACCATTTAAGTCTACATTCTGATAACGATCGGTCAAATAGGATCTGAGCCAGGAGAGGGCTGTACCCTTAATTCCTACTACATTTTCTAATCTGTGAAGAAGAATAGCATGATCAATAGTGTCAAAAGCTGCACTGAGGTCGAGTAATACAAGCATAGTTACACAACCCTGATCAGAGGCCAATAGGAGGTCATTTACTACTTTAACGAGTGCTGTTTCTGTGCTGTGATGAGGCCTAAATCCTGACTGATACAGTTCATGTATGCCATTTCTATGTAGATATGAGCATAGCTGCTCCGCTACTATCTTTTCCAGAATCTTAGAGATAAAGGGGAGGTTTGATATTGGCCTGTAATTGGACAGCTGACAGGGGTCGAGGTCAGGTTTCTTAATTATTGGTTTAATAACTGCTACTTTAAAAGATTTTGGAACATAACCAATGCTGAGTGAGGAATTGATTATTCTCAACAGCGGTTCTGTTATTACTGGTACTATCTGTTTAAGAAAATGTGTCGGTATAGGATCTAATATACAGGTTGATGAATTTGCAGAAGAGATGAGTGAAATTAGTTCATTCTCTTCAAGAGGAGTAAAGTATTCTAGCTTTGAATCTGACATGGCTAGGTTAACATCTGTATCAATTACATTGTTTGGTTTCAAAGCCTCAATTTTATGCCTGATATTTACAATTTTATTATTAAAAAAGTTCATGAAGTCCTCACTATTGCATGATGTTGT
The DNA here is from genome assembly GCA_030522415.1 of Channallabes apus. Taxonomy (NCBI): domain Eukaryota; kingdom Metazoa; phylum Chordata; class Actinopteri; order Siluriformes; family Clariidae; genus Channallabes; species Channallabes apus. The sequence continues at coordinate 2,254,574 of CM060112.1, forward strand.
TGTGGAGATTTCTGTAGTGGTCTTATTTCTGGTTAATTTGGCTACGGTATTAAATAAAAATCTAGGATTATTTTTATTTTCTTCTATAAGAGTGGAGAGATACGTTGATCTGGCTACACTAAGAGCTTTCCTATAGTTCAGGATGCTCTCTTTCCATGCTATTTGAAATACCAACAATTTAGTTTGACGCCATTTACGCTCTAATTTCCGAGCAGTCTGTTTTAAAGTGCGCGTGTGATCGTTATACCAGGGAGCGAGTTTCTTATCTCTAATAATTTTTCTTTTAGCTGGGGCTACATTATCTAAGGTACAACGAAGTGTCGACTCTAAATATTCAGTCGCCTGATCAAGTTCTGTGGGGTCAGATGGTGGCCTAATCGAAGTTGGTAACTCTGGGAGATTACTGATAAAACTCTGTGTGGTGGTTGATGTGAATGTACGTTTAATACGGTAGTGCGGTGCTGTGCGTACATTATCACTGTGACAGACTTGAATGGAGACAAGATAGTGATCTGAGATAATTTCAGACAGTGGAATTGTGAATACATTTCTTATAATTAATCCGAAGAATATTACTAAATCTAAAGTGTGACCTGCTTTATGAGTGGGTCCTACTACACACTGATTTACGCCTACGGAGTCCAGTATGGATATAAATGCTGTTCTCAGAGGGTCTTCTGGATTCTCAAAATGAATGTTAAAATCTCCAGCAATTAACACTTTGTCTACAGAAACGACCAGGTCTGAGATGAAATCCGCAAATTCACTAAGAAATTCAGAATACGGCGCTGGAGGTCTGTAAATTATAATTAGTGGAATTGACTGAGCTGATTTAATATACTTAAATAGACTTATGTTACTATAGAGAATTTCAAATGAGTTAAATTTGTGTCCGTGTTTTTGTACGATAGACAGATTATCATCATGAATAACTGCGACGCCTCCTCCTCTACCAGTTAACCGAGGCTGGTGTATGTAGCTGTATCCAGGAGGACTAGCTTCATTTAGAGCTACATACTCATCCTGTTTAACCCATGTTTCATTTAAACAGAGTTTATTAAACGCCTGATCTGTGATAATTTCATTAACAATAACTGCTTTTGATGCGAGAGATCTAATATTTAACAATCCTAGCTTCAGATCAGAGGTGCCGGCTGCGCATTCAGTATGATCGGAGTTTGTGGTCTTTATGTTAATTAAATTATTGAAACAGACTTTCTGAGTCTTTATACATTTTTGCTTAGATCGGGGAACAGACACAGTCTCAATAAGGTGAACCCTGAGTGACGACTCTATGCAGCTAGCAGACGGTTGGTTTAGCCTGTCTGTCTGCTCCCTGGCCTGGGCTCTGGATTGTCACCGATTAACTAGACCTCTACTGAGACTATGAGCTATACTACAGGAAATGAGAGCAGCACCTTCCCGAGTGGGATGGACACCGTCCCGCCCTAACAGGCCAGCTTTGCCCTCAAAGGTCTTCCAATTATCTATGTAGCCCACATTATTTTTGGAGCACCACCTGGACATCCAGCGGTTCAGCGACCATAACCTGCTGTAAGCTATGTCACCACGTCTCATTGGGATGGGACCAGAGCATATTACTTCATCGGACATCGCCTTCGCTAATTTAAACACCTGTGTAAAGTTACTCTTACTAACCTCTGACTGACGAAGGCGTATATCATTAGCTCCAGCATGTACCACTATCTTAGAGAACCTGTGCTGTCCTAGAGCCCTAAGATTACCTTCTATGTCCGGTGCTCTGGCTCCCGGGATACACCTAACCACTGCCGCTGGTGCCCCTAAAGGTCTAGCTAATGTCACGTGTCTCAGTATAGAGTCTCCTATAACCAGAGCTCTTTCAGGTTTCTCAGCGGGTGCAGCACTGAGGAGAGCAAACCTGTTGGACACGTGAAGCGCTGAGGAGGTGTGCTCCGGTGGGCTAGCCTTAGCGTTAGCTTTGGCTGAACGAGTATGCCGCCGAGTCATCACCCACTCGCCCCGCTGTGAGGGCTCTAATGCCGGAGTCGGGGGCTGATTATCTCTGCCTGTGGCTCCCAGACTGTCCGCTACAGGAATAACGCTGCTCTCACACTGTCTAACCCTCTCTAAAGTCTGGATGCGCTCCTCTAACGCTGATATCTTCTCCGTCAGAGTGCTCACTAACACACACCTATCACAAATAAAGTTATCACTAATGACGGAGGAAGAATGTCTAAACATCCTGCACTCTACACACTGAACAAGCTGAACGGTAGACATTATAACGTACCTCTGTGTCGGAGTTTTAGTTGTTTGGAGATGAATTCCGTTTGTTGTTCTTAGACGAGGAAACTCGCGCGTTGCGAAACGTTCGCGGCAACGATACGAAAACAGGAAGCTACGTCACCAAACAGCCAGTTATGCTGTCATAGTTAGTCCTGCCGGAGTCTCTGCTTGCACTCTACAGTAAATATACATTCACATTATACATTATGTGACTGTGACCATACCTAATTGCCATCTCTCCTCCTCTTCTCTTTCTCCCCCTCTTTCTCTTTCCTCTCTCCCCCGTCTCCCCCTTTCACTCTTTCTCTCTCTCTCTGTTGAGCTACACATGTCATTCCTGAGCTTCCAGTGATCCAGACTCCCTCTGCCCTCCGGACCTGTCTGATCCATCCTGGTGTCCCGTTTCTGGTTGGAGGTCTTGTCGCATGGATGCCCCGTGTGTCTCTTTGGGATGCGTCTGGTGTCTGCGGATGATTCTATCTACTTGTGGCGCTTTTCCGCTGCATAGTTCGGCGTGACACGGTTCAGTTCAACTCGCTTTTGGGGGGTTTTCCACTGGGAACAGTACCTGGTACCTGGTCCTTTTTTTAGTACCATCTCAGCCGAGATTCCAAGCGCGCCGAACCGTTACCAAAACGAGACTTGTAAACTTCGCTGGTCACTGATTGGCCAGAGAAAATCGTCATTACTGCATCACTGAGCTTGCGACACGAGACACAACAGAACCGCTATATTTAGAACAGCCAGAGAAGGATCAGACGCACCTTTTTGTATTAACCAAAAATGTTCTTTGGCTGCCATCAGCCTCTTTTGAAACAAACTCCTTCGTCTCACTGTTAAAAACATCCACATGCCGAGAATGAAGAACACCATGCCATCGATATGCTCCATTGTTGTGTGTTTGTTTGTGGCGCGTTTACGATGACGTCACGGCAGTAGCGCGCCGCAACTAAACGACACGTGAGTAATCCCGCCCACTCTAAAGCATTACTAAACTGCAGTGGAAGCGCAAACCGAGCCAAACTGCGCTGAACCGAAGTGGGTTGAGCTGAGCCGTGTCGTGCCGTGCTATGCAGTGGAAAAGAGGCATTAGAAGACGGTTCTGGCCTCGATTGGTGTTGTCAGCTGTTTCTCTGAGGACTTGACAATTCAATAGTTCAGGACTGGAACTTTCTACAAGTCTATCTGAGTCTCCAATAACTACTGGACTCCATTTTAACATCAATTAACATCAACTATTATACTGTAGCTGAACTGCTGCCACCTAACACACTGTATAAATGCAGATCATTTCCTGCTATCTGTTTCACCCAGATGAGGATGGGTTCCCTGTTGAGTCTGGTTCCTCTCAAGGTTTCTTCCTATTACCATCTCAGGGAGTTTTTCCTTGCCACTGTCGCCCTCGGCTTGCTCACCAGGGACTATCTGAACATTTTGATTCATACACATTCACATTCCATACAAATTTAAATAATTCTTTTGATTGTGTAAAGCTGTTTTGAGACAATGTCAATTGTTAAAAGCGCTATACAAATAAAATTGAAAAAATTGACATTCAGCGTCAGCTGACAGAAGCAAACAACCTTGCACGCCAATCACTGGAGCTGAAGAGGGCCAAGCTTGAGCTGGCCAAACAACAGCATGCCCTGGCAGAGGGTCAGTTCAAAAGTCCTACAATCTCCATACCAATCTTGCTGCCATCTGAAGGTAAGCCAGTTTTTCGTGGTTCATATTTTGATGTTCATTTCCTCAAAGTTGCTAATCTGATGGTCTGTTTGTTTCTTTCATAGGTACTGAGCAACAGTTACACCACTGACCATGTGTGTGTGGTGAGGTGTGTGTGTGTGTGTGTGTGTGTGTGTGTGTGTGGTGTGTGTAAATATTGTTTGTATGTCATTTGTAGTATATGCACCTGTTTCTTTAAGTGTTTTTATATGTTGCTAAGTGTTGTGGATGATCCAAACTCCCAAGTCTCAAGTCATCTTCCTTATGACTAAGTAATCGTTTGGCACAAAGACACAACACATCATTTGTCATCCTTCAGGAGTCTGGAGAACAACTGATTCCTTATTGTAATAAGAAACCTACATGTAAAAGGTTGCTCTATCTATCTATCCACAAGGAAATTAAAGAATGTTTATCTAGGTGCACGTTTATTTATTTTTTTAAAACACATTCGTAGTAGCAGTGTTTCAAAAAGGTTTGCTATCCTTGAGGCAGTGCAGTGGTGAAGCTGTCTTTCAATCTTGGGACCTGCGTTCACTACCCATTAGATAAATCAAGATTAAACAGCAATACAACATTTTACTGTGGACATCCAGTTAACTTTTGACAGAGATATTCTAATGTCTAGACCTATACAACTTTAGGAGAAGCATGTCAGTGGTTGGGGTTGTATTGCGCACTTAGGGAATGAATATGATGAGATGACAGAGTGGAGGTTTTAAGCATTACAATCACTCAGATCACTCTGTCACACAATCACTTTGTGTATTTTTCAGTTTACAGTTACATTTAGGCATTTGGTAGACGCTCTTATCCAGAGAGACTTACAAAAAATCACTGCATACATACAGTTACTTATAAACAGATAAATGTCTAAAATCAGATAAAAAAAATTTCAGCACAAACTGGGCAACAATAATATATGAGCAGCCTGTATGTACAAGTTTGTATATTGGAGAAAAAAAGTTTTTTTTGAAAAAGATTTTTGAAAACAACGTGATTTTTGAAAACAACAAAAAAATAAGTCACTGAAATAAGACCACAAAACACATTCATGACATTTGTGTACAAGACTTCTTTTGTGATCTGGATCTTGTAGTGTAGAAGTTTTACTTAAAAATTATGTGACAATGATCTCGCTCACTCGTTTACAGAAAACAATACATTCATTAAAATTTTCTAAGGGTGCTTTCACACCTATAGTTCGATTGCTTTAGTCCGCACCAGTCAGAAAAATGTTACAATGTAGTAAACAGACGTGGGTACGGTTTGCTTTCACATATGCAGAGTTCTAAACGAACCAAAATAGACCGCGAAGACCATCGGCACCGGAAACAGACTATTTTCAGAAAATCGCGCCACTTTCAATAATCATGGAGGAACATCTTTGCTTTGCGCTCATGGTGCTGATCCTCGCACACTGCATTGTACGTGCAAATCATTATTGTCAGATAATTAATTTCGAATATGATTCGCGGCTGCGACTCCAAACCAGCTCTCTGGTTTATTCATCTCGCCGACGGCGCATCACGCGCTACTTCAGGGAGAAGAGACGTTCCCTCCTCCTGAATGATCATTCTATTATTAGCCGGCGATCTTCCTGCAGATCCATCAGGTAATCCGTTGGCCGATCGAAACAGCCCAGCCACTCATTTTTTCATCTTTAATGTGAATACAGAGAGGCACTTAATTTCTTCGGCATTCCACGTTTCTCCGCGGTTTGATTTCATCGCGAGTCGAGCTTGAAAAATTTTATCGAGTCATCAGGAAGTGAAAATAATTTTACCCGCAACCCCGTATCTCTTATAACCAAAGTGAATTAAACTATACCATTTCGTCAGATTTGGTTTGGTTGCTTTCCCACCAGACGAACTGTACCAAAGTAGAGCGGATAAAGCGGTCCGAGACCACACCCCTTCAGGCAGGTCTCGGATCGATTGATTTGGTGCGCACCAAAGTACCGAGATTGCATTCACATCAACGCAAACGAACTGAACCAAGGGACTAAACACGTTTGGTGCGCACCAAATGCTGTAGGTGTGAAAGCACCCTAAGACACTCTTTGTTTAGAAAGGCCGTATGCGAGGAGGTGTGAATGATCATGAATAATGCTGTAATTCACACCAGAGAAGACAAAGACCTGCATAATGAGCTGTATAATTACCCCTTTCAGTCAGATATGGGACAGAGGAAAGTGTTACAAGAACATGGAAATGTCTTTGTAGTCCATGTACCTTGTAATTTCATCCTCATCTTCACCGTGTCTACTGTATAAACAGAATGGATGAAAGATACTTCTCGTGTGTCCATCCACTTCACAAATACAAGAGGTCCATCTGAACAGTGCTTGCATGTCCTGATGTGAGGGGCTGGTGAAGGCAAGGGTGATGCAGACACATTCCTAAAAACAAATAAATAAAAAAAATGTTAGCCTATACTGTTCAGAGTAAATGGATGTGCAATTAATAGGTATGGAAGCAAAATATATACAGAGAGGCCCAAAAAATGTATCCACACTTCAACATGAAAAATATACACCTGTCTTCTGTAGGTCACATGACAGCATCAATGATGGTGATACAGCTGACATTTTTAGAGGAAAGATAATTCTACAAACTGCTGCCATAATTTAATTTGAGTTTTTAAAAAGGCCATAGATAACAATTGTGGAAGTGTGTATACATTTTTGTGCCCCTCTGTGTCTGCTGATGGACAATAGGCTGGACAAATATCTGTTGATGGGCCACAGAACATGTAGTACATCTCAAACATTTACACCCGAGACATTAGCTAACACCATCCACTGGACATGATTTACACACATATTTAACACATTCTATTTACACCTAAGCAGGTATTTGTAAATACACGCTAAACAAAAGGCATTATGAACATTGACACCACAGAAATATTCATAAACATCTCTTAGCTACATAAGGCAGTATTTTAGCCACCTGGAGCTAGCTTGTTTATGCTAAATAACATTACTGATAGCAGTGTTATAAGCTAACCAAAACGGAGCCATTTTAGCAACCATAATCTAAAGCTATCCAAAATGAGGTGAAATACATTAGAACATTTACAAACATCTGTAAACCCCACAAGGCATTAGCTTATCCACCGGGAAATAACATGTTTGTGCTAAGCTACAGTGGTGTGAAAAACTATTTGCCCCCCTCCTGATTTCTTATTCTTTTGCATGTTTGTCACACAAAATGTTTCTGATCATCAAGCACATTTAATTATTAGTCAAAGATAACACAAGTGAACACAAAATGCAGTATTTAAATGAGGGGTTTTATTATTTAGGGAGAAAAAAATTCCAAACCTACATGGCCCTGTGTGAAAAAGTAATTGCCCCCTGAACCTAATAACTGGTTGGGCCACCCTTAGCAGCAATAACTGCAATCAAGTGTTTGCGATAACTTGCAACGAGTCTTTTACAGCGCTCTGGAGGAATTTTGGCCCACTCATCTTTGCAGAATTGTTGTAATTCAGCTTTATTTGAGGGTTATCTAGCATGCACCGCCTTTTTAAGGTCATGCCAAAACATCTCAATAGGATTTAGGTCAGGATTTTGACTAGGCCACTCCAAAGTCTTCATTTTGTTTTTCTTCAGCCAATTAGAGGTGGATTTGCTGGTGTGTTTTGGGTCATTGTCCTGCTGCAGCACCCAAAATCGCTTCAGCTTGAGTTGACGAATAGATGGCCGGACATTCTCCTTCAGGATTTTTTGGTAGACAGTAGAATTCATGGTTCCATCCATCACAGCAAGCCTTCCAGGTCCTGAAGCAGCAAAACAACCCCAGACCATCACACTACCACCACCATATTTTACTGTTGGTATGATGTTCTTTTTCTGAAATGCTGTGTTACTTTTACGCCAGATGTAACGGGACACGCACCTTCCAAAAAGTTCAACTTTTGTCTCGTCAGTCCACAAGGTATTTTCCCAAAAGTCTTGACAATAATTGAGATGTTTTTTAGCAAAATTGAGACGAGCCTTAATGTTCTTTTTGCTTAAAAGTGGTTTGCGCCTTGGAAATCTGCCATGCAGGCCGTTTTTGTCCAGTCTCTTTCTTATGGTGGAGTCGTGAGCACTGACCTTAATTGAGGCAAGTGAGGCCTGCAGTTCTTTAGATGCTGTCCTGGGGTCTTTTGTGGCCTCTCGGATGAGTTGTCTCTGCGCTCTTGGGGTAATTTTGGTCGGCCGGCCACTCCTGGGAAGGTTCACCACTGTTCCATGTTTTTGCCATTTGTGGATAATGGCTCTCACTGTGGTTCGCTGGAGTCCCAAAGCTTTAGAAATAGCTTTATAACCTTTACCAGACTGATAGATCTCAATTACTTTTGTTCTCATTTGTTCCTGAATTTCTTTGGATCTTGGCATGATGTCTAGCTTTTGAGGTGCTTTTGGTCTACTTCTCTGTGTCAGGTAGCTCCTATTTAAGTGATTTCTTGATTGAAACAGGTGTGGCAGTAATCAGGCCTGGGGGTGACTACAGAAATTGAACTCAGGTGTGATAAACCACAGTTAAGTTATTTTTTAACAAGGGGGGCAATCACTTTTTCACACAGGGCCATGTAGATTTGGAGTTTTTTTTCTCCCTTAATAATGTAAACCTTCACTTAAAAACTGCATTTTGTGTTCAATTATGTTATCTTTGACTAATAGTTAACGTTTTTTGATGAGCAGAAACATTTAAGTGTGACAAACATGCAAAAGAATAAGAAATCAGGAAGGGGGCAAATAGTTTTTCACACCACTGTACACTACCGTTAAAAAGTTTTAGGTCACTTGCAAATTTCTTTGTTTTTGTTTAGTGATTTATTTTCTACAATACTGGGGATTTCAAAACTATAAAATAACACATATGGAATTAGGTAATTACTTAACAACAACAAAAGCAACAGTTCGTTGTCATTTTAAGACACAGAGGTCGGCCTTTCTGTAATAGTTCCTGCAAGAACAGTATTGTCAAGTGCAATTTTCGGCATCCGTCAAGCACCATAATGAAACTGGCTCTCATGAAGGCCGACCAAAACCTACCTCTGCTGCAGACGAGAAGTTCATTTAGAGTTATCAGCCTGAAAAATGACCAATTAACAGCAGCTCAGATTAGAGGCGTTATGAAGTCTTTACAGAGCAGAAGTAGCAGAAACATCTCAATATCAACTGTTCAAAGGAGATTAATGCATTTTTGGACGCCTTCAGCATTCCTTTACAATGTAGAAAGAAAGAAAAATCAGGAACGATCATGGAGTTAGAAAGTGACCCCAAACTTTTGAATGGTAGTGTACATAAGGCAGCATGTTAGCATGATTTACCTAAACTATGCAAATGGCATTGAAAGCCAATGTGTCACATAAGCTGACAAGAGCTAGCTGTAGTGAGGAAAATATTTACTAATATTAGTTTAATATTATCAGAATAAGATTTATACAGTGGAACTTCAGATTACGAGCATAATTCGTTCCGGAAGCTGGCTCGTATTCCAAAACACTCGTAAAACAAATTAAATTTTCCCATAGGAAATAATGGAAACTAAAATTTTTCGTTCTACAGCCCCAAAAAAATAAATACATCAAAATAATTAACACAAAATGTAAAGTAAAAATAAAACAAATTAACCTGCACTTTACCTTGAAAAAAACATAAAAATAAATCCAGACAGATAAATGTTTTGCAGGCGCTGTGTGTGTGTGTGTGTGTGAAAAATGTGCATGCACACACACACACACACACACACACACGCACACACACACACACACACACACATTAACGGAGAGGAACATAAAGGAACATCGCTAGTCACACTCGCGTGAGCGCATACTAACGGAATCACTGCTGTAAAGTAAAACAACAAAAAAAAAACTAATTAAAGAGGGAGGTATTCCAGAAAGCAGGTTATGTGACATACCCGGATAAGTTTGATGGTAAGTTAGTGGATAACGTCAACTTTCGGTTCCAAAAACGGAGGTAACTTTCTGGGTATGTACAGTGGTGTGAAAAACTATTTGCCCCCTTCCTGATTTCTTATTCTTTTGCATGTTTGTCACACTTAAATGTTTCTGCTAATCAAAAACCGTTAACTATTAGTCAAAGATAACATAATTGAACACAAAATGCAGTTTTTAAATGAAGGTTTACGTTATTAAGGGAGAAAAAAAACTCCAAATCTACATGGCCCTGTGTGAAAAAGTGATTGCCCCCCTTGTTAAAAAATAACTTAACTGTGGTTTATCACACCTGAGTTCAATTTCTGTAGTCACCCCCAGGCCTGATTACTGCCACACCTGTTTCAATCAAGAAATCACTTAAATAGGAGCTACCTGACACAGAGAAGTAGACCAAAAGCACCTCAAAAGCTAGACATCATGCCAAGATCCAAAGAAATTCAGGAACAAAAGTAATTGAGATCTATCAGTCTGGGAAATGTTATAAAGCCATTTCTAAAGCTTTGGGACTCCAGCGAACCACAGTGAGAGCCATTATCCACAAATAGCAAAAACATGGAACAGTGGTGAACCTTCCCAGGAGTGGCCGGCAGACCAAAATTACCCCAAGAGTGCAGAGACAACTCATCCGAGAGGCCACAAAAGACCCCAGGACAACATCTAAAGAACTGCAGGCCTCACTTGCCTCAATTAAGGTCAGTGTTCACGACTCCACCATAAGAAAGAGACTGGGCAAAAACGGCCTGCATGGCAGATTTCCAAGGCGCAAACCACTTTTAAGCAAAAAGAACATTAAGGCTCGTCTCAATTTTGCTAAAAAACATCTCAATGATTGCCAAGACTTTTGGGAAAATACCTTGTGGACCGACGAGACAAAAGTTTAACTTTTTGGAAGGTGCGTGTCCCGTTACATCTGGCGTAAAAGTAACACAGCATTTCAGAAAAAGAACATCATACCAACAGTAAAATATGGTGGTGGTAGTGTGATGGTCTGGGGTTGTTTTGCTGCTTCAGGACCTGGAAGGCTTGCTGTGATAGATGGAACCATGAATTCTACTGTCTACCAAAAAATCCTGAAGGAGAATGTCCGGCCATCTGTTCGTCAACTCAAGCTGAAGCGATCTTGGGTGCTGCAGCAGGACAATGACCCAAAACACACCAACAAATCCACCTCTGAATGGCTGAAGAAAAACAAAATGAAGACTTTGGAGTGGCCTAGTCAAAGTCCTGACCTGAATCCTATTGAGATGTTGTGGCATGACCTTAAAAAGGCGGTTCATGCTAGAAAACCCTCAAATAAAGCTGAATTGCAACAATTCTGCAAAGATGAGTGGGCCAAAATTCCTCCAGAGCGCTGTAAAAGACTCGCTGCAAGTTATCGCAAACGCTTGATTGCAGTTATTGGTGCTAAGGGTGGCCCAACCAGTTATTAGGTTCAGGGGGCAATTACTTTTTCACACAGGGCCATGTAGGTTTGGATTTTTTTTCTCCCTAAATAATAAAACCCCTCATTTAAAAACTGCATTTTGTGTTTACTTGTGTTATCTTTGATTAATAGTTAAATGTGTTTGATGATCAGAAACATTTTGTGTGACAAACATGCAAAAGAATAAGAAATCAGGAGGGGGGCAAATAGTTTTTCACACCACTGTATGTAACCATAGCAACTTACTTGTTGAAGATAACCTGCCCGGTAGCAGGTTATGTTCCAGGGTAAGTTTGTTTCAGGAGGTAATTCAGCATGCCGCGCCCCTTTTGATGATGATCCCGTGGACGTGGAGGCATAGATTATACATGGTTTTTTTCGCCGGGAAAAAGTTATAAGACCGCGTAATGATGTTTTTTCATTTCCTAATGATTATTAGAAAGCGTTTTATTGGTTTTCAATGGAATCGTTAATTTACTTAACACATCTCTTGAAACCACATATTGCAAATGTCATAAACGGCGGGTCTGCGCTTAGAAAACATTCCGTGCATAGCGTCAGGGCATTTTTTTGTACAACGTGGGCGATGCAGAGCATGTGGGAAAGGCAACTGTATGTCTGGAACTTAAACACTTCTTACACACATGTGTACAGTTACCTGGACATAAACCTCTGTGTGGTATTAAAGAGGAATTCCACAGAGTGGCAGGTTTTGTCCTTTGTAGTAAAATCGATGACACATATTTAATATGTAGTCATACTATTTGTATACATGTATTCATCCTGCACACACACACACACTTGATCCTTCCATATATGACTTTCTATTTCAGGGTTTCCAAATGTAATTGGGTGCATTGATGGCACCCACATTCCTATTAAAGCTCCTTCAATAAATGAGGGAGACGATGTTAATAGGAAATCTATTCATAGTATCAATGTACAGGTAACGACTTAATTTTGTGTGCTTAATTTTTTGCCTTGTTAAAATCATTAAACTCATTACTTTTTTAACATGTGAGGCAACTCACATCATTACTAATGGTGAAGCAAAATGTCCAGGATCTGTGCATGATGCCAGAATTTTCCACAAGTCATCATTATGCCAGACATTTCAGCAGGGTATGTTTTGCTCTATACAATGTTTTTTTTTATTTTTTTATTGTATTGTACACTTAAATCATTACAGGACAGTACAGTAGTTACTTGCTGGGGGACAGGGGATACCCTTGTCTGCCCTATTTAATGCCACCCTACCCTGAACCTGATCCTGGACCATAGACACGCTATAACCTGGCTCACAGTCGAACACGGGCCAAGGTGGAGATGACCATAGGGATCCTCAAGTCTAGGTTTCAGTGTCTGCGTGGGCTCTGGGTCAGTCCAGAGAGGGCATGCGACATCATTGTGGCTTGTGTTGTGCTTCACAACATTGCCACTATAAGAGGAGAGAGCCACCCTCCTTATATTGAAGAAGATGCCCAGAGGAACCTCTACAGATTTTTGCATATAACAGAGATGGAAGACTTTTGAGAGACAGGATTTGTCAAAATTACTTTTATTAAATTGTTTGCACTGGTCTGCTGCGCAGTTCATTTCTTTATTTCCTGAAAAACAATGAAAGTAAAATGGTCCATCTCCATGTCACTTTTTCTTATTTGTTTTTGAAGATGGACCTTATACAGCTCCTTTGCTGGCAACTAGGAAGGAAACTAGGATTTATTATTATAAAATAATTTAATAAATGAGATTCTGTCAGACAATAAAATTAAAATATGGACAACTGCACACAAATTCTTAAATTGCTTAGATCATGCATTGAGGTTGAAGGACCTTCATCCGTAGAGAAATCCCCAGGTATGTACTGTGAAAGAACAATGACAGTTTATTACTCTAATGTAAAAAGGGGGCGCTGCATTATAATGGTATGCATCCCACCTCAGTGGATCTACCAGCATTGTCCACTTCTGTCACAGCAGATGTGTCTCTTCATCTTCATCCTTCAGTGAAAATATGCAAGTAGACGTTATATCTGGCAAAAAAAATAATTAAATAAAAGCAACTAAAGGTACCTGACAACAAAACACTTACAACTGTGACAGACTGTGTTCTTTCTGTAGTGTCCAATAATACAATCCCTCTATTAGTATCTATAAGAAAATACAACCCGTAGAATTCTCAATATTATCAAAGAAAAAAACAATAATGCAGGAAAAATCATGTCAAAGTAATACAACTAAGATCACAGTAGCCTACAGTATATATCATATGCAGTTAAATACAGTAAGCCTGCATAAAAACATAAAGCATGTTCAAAAGCCTTTAAGTGACAGAGATAGTATTTTATCAAGTCGTATAATGAAAATAAATCATAGTGGTAAACTTACATTTCACCATGTTAGTGTCGCTGGTCGCCCTTTAGAGACAGAGCCGCTCCTCAGATGGGATGAGGGGAGGTGGTGCTGGGCCCCCGCCAGTTAAAGGGCTTCAGCCTTCTTTCTATTATCTACTGTACATTTCTGACAGAAAGAATATACTAAATCATGTTCAATAAGTAGTTCAGTGATCGTGTAATCAAATATTACCTTTTTGCAGAACCATTTTCACTTGGCTTCTGCCTCCAGAAGGATTAAAAGTTATTAAATAAGAAACCATAAATTCCTAGTCAGTATACATTGGTATTTTAACCTAAAGAAATTAATGGCACGTAAAGTAAATGCTTTCATTTAACAGCCAAAAGGATGCGGAAGGGGTGTGTAATTATTTTTGCATTATAATAAAAGGGGAGGCGATGTTAAATTTGCACTTTAGTACACTCGTGCATTTACTTTGTCCATTTTTTTTTTGCCAAGCCAACTCTCTTTCTTTAGCCGGTGCAGCCGTATTGCTTTTTTTTTTCTTTATTATTGACTTAAATTCCTCATATGCGCGCATTAAAACCTCTGAGAAGTATGCCGCTCTCTTTTTTTCACTTAGATTTTCCATTATGACTCGTGAAATCGGCGATCCATTGAAAATGTCTTTATGAATGCACCGTGCACGTGCACTAACTCTGGGTAACCAGTAGAGGGGATTAAACTTAATCTTATCAGGTGTTTTGGAACCGACATACTCGCGGTATGCGGGTTTGGGGTTAATCAACCCAGAGGTTAAGATTAACCAAATGGTAAGTTAACCAAGCTTTCTGGAACACCCCCCAGGGGTCCGTTCTTCGTACGTCGCTTGAAACATCCGGGATGAATTGACACATCTAAGATGAGATCATCGTGCTAATTAAGACGTGGCTAAGTTGGTTCTTCGAGCACACCTGTTGTTGATGATTAGTATGACTGGATTGAGTTGTCTAGGATAATTACGCGTTCGTGCGTTGGTTTAAAAGGCGATATGCATCGACAGTAGAAACACTGATCACAACCCCTTTGATTGGTTGACGAAATGACAAAAGAGCGGCTAAATTTTTTTTGTAACACCTGTTATGCGCTGAAATGCCCCCCCCCACACGTGTTATGCGCTGAAATGCAGCGACTTGTGACTCATCCCCAGGTCAAGACCTTGTGATATCCCTGGATAACAACCAAATCACTCCTTCAGCCACTGCCCGCAATCTTGGGGTAACCGTGGACAATCATCTGTCATTTTCCCCACACATCGCTAACCTTACTCACTCTTGTAGATTTCTTCTTTACAATATCAGAAGAATTCGCCCATTTCTTTCTTCACAGGCTACTCAGGTGCTTGTTCAGTCCCTTGTTATTTCAAGACTGGACTACTGCAACTCACTCCTGGCAGGCCTGCCTCTGTCCACGATTCGTCATCTGCAACTGATCCAGAATGCTGCAGCATGTCTCGTTTTTAACCTCCCCAAGTTCTCCCACACCACCCCACTCCTCCGCTCCCTGCACTGGCTTCCTGTAGCTGCCCGCATCAAATTCAAAACGCTGATGCTTGCCTACAAAGCTAAAAATGGCCCAGCACCCACTTACCTCTCTGCTCTAATCACAGCACGCACTGCACCACGTTCCCTCCGATCCTCCAGCACTGCTCGCCTCATCCCACCTTCTATCAGGGATCGAGGGCGACATTCATCCAGGCTCTTTTCTGTTCTGGCCCCTAGGTGGTGGAACGAACTTCCTCTAGATGTTCATACAGCAGAGACTTTGACTATCTTTAAACGACGACTCAAGACGCATCTGTTTCTCCAGTACTTGGACTAACCCCTCCCCCTCAAAAAAAAAAAAAATCCCTCTTCCCAGTTGTGTTGGACTAATGGCACTTAGTTATTAACCTAGTTAACCCAGTGTAAGTATGTATCCGGTGATGTAAACTTTAAAGCACTTTTTGTAAGTCGCTCTGGATAAGAGCGTCTGCCAAATGCCTAAATGTAAATGTAAATGCCCCCCTGCCATGGACCCCCCCACCACACACACATAATCGCTATCAAACATTCCTTGCACATATGGTTTACAAATTACAAATTACAAATTACATGAGACAATAAAATAAAATAAGCAGTATGAAAATAAATATGTTGTACATGGAAAAATAGAATTTATATTGTTTATTTTATAATAAAATTAGTTTTGTCCAATATTTCATTATAAAAGATTTTTATTTTTATTATATATAAATATTTATTTGCACATTCATGACGAAACCCTGAAAAATAAATGTTACAAAATAAACATTATACAAGAATTTGTATTAATGGTCTTGACGGCTGTCTCGTGCCTAGGGTTTATTATAATAGTAATGTCATTTGATAATAATAAACCTATGAATTTATGTTCTAATATAATATTTGATAGCGATTATGTGTATGCAAGCTACTTTTCTTTTCCCACTTGAGTCAGTCCACGTCAGTCGAGCTCTTTAACCAATCAGATGTGACCTCACCATTTCAACCAATCATAACCCGGCAGAAGCGCAGCCTAAATCCTGTTTACATGAAATAAACCTGCTACCGAGCAGGTTCAAGCTTACGGACATGTTGCTATGACAACAAATGCGAGAAGCCCATCGGAGAACGGAACAATCCAAGATCAGGACAAATCCACAACAACCAAATCCGGCTAACTGAGTTAGCGACGTACGAAGAACGGACCCCAGCTCCTCACCTTTGAAAACAATCACGACAGAGAAGAGTTGCTGTGTGTTTGTTTGGGAACCTGAGAGAAGGGGGGCTGTAAACGCGATCGAGTGCGTGTGTGTGTGTGTTGGTGTAAGCGCACACACACACACACACACACACACACACACACTGGCTCGTGTTTACAGCCCCCCTTTTCTCAGGTTCCCAAAAAAACACACACACTCTCTGCCGTCGGATCCAATCCCCTGCATGGCGCAGAAGGGCGTTGGTAACAGCAAGGACGCACCTCTACATGGAGGTTTTGCTGAGGCCTGACCTCAAACCCATTGAAAACCTTTGGAGCATCCTCAAGCAAAAGATCTGTGAGGGTGGGAGGCGGTTCACATCAAAACAGCAGCTCTGGGAGGCTATTCTGACATCCTGCAAAGAAATTCAAGCAGTAATTGACCAAAAACTCACAAGTTCAATGGATGCAAGAATTGTGAATGTGATATCAAAGAAGGGGTCCTATGTTAAGATGTAACATGTAGCCCTGTTAGGATGTTTTTGATTGAAATAGCTTTTGATTTCTTTAAATATGACCTCCTAAAGCTGCAAATTCAACAAAAGCCCATTTTCTGTTCTTTACAACCTATAAATGTTTTAACTCTGTTGTGCATAATAATTTGGAACAGCGCATTTTCAGTTTTTTTAAATAAATATTGTTATCATTAGGAGGTTTGTTCAATAAAATTCAAATTATACCCTAATGGTTGATGACTTGAAAATTATACTGACTGTCATTTGCATTGACTATTTATGAAAATCAGGGAAGGATATCATTTGCATAATAATTTGGAACATGGTGTAAGATTATTATTAATTAATCTCATAGTCACTCTACTCTAGGCAAAACCTTTTAAATTTTTCACAAAAGCATTATCTTAACATTTAAAATGTTTAGATAATTAAGATTAAAGGCCAAGAGGTTTAATTTGTGGAAACACTATGCAACTCTGAGATGTCCAGAAATCTACCCCAGATTCCTTAGTGTTGGCATGGGACAGCTCTACTTGATGTAGTCTGTTAGCAATGTAGCTTTCATCCATTTTAAAAAGATTCTGAACTTCCTCGTCGTCGTTTAGTCAATGAAGACTTCAGGTGATACACCGGGTCAACAAAACATGCAGCTACAGCAAGAAGAGATAACTTGTTTGATGCATATTTTCTCTCATCTACTATGCCAGTGTATCTATATCCCTGGAGCTCCTGGCATGAGTTAAGGAGAACACAGACAGGTGACTCCTCAAGTGCAACAGTCCAGGCACAACAAGAGACAGGCAACTGGTGTCACTTTCTAGCACTTTTGTATGTTCTGCAAATAGAAGAAGCAAGTCTTGGAGGATAGTCACTTTCTGCCACTCACTGGGAAGCAGGTGATCCCCATGGAGTAAGCTTCTGATGTTAGTCCTTCATTTCAAGAAAGCGCAGATAACTACTTCTTCTGCATTTCCATCATCCATTACAGGTAAAACGCGGACTGAGCAGGCTCTGCCCTACAAAATCTGCAGGTACGGATAAAATCAACCCAAGGGTCCTGAAATCCTGTGCTCCTCAACTATGTGGGGTCCTACGGCACCTGTTTGGCCTGAGTCTGGCTGAACAGAAAGTCCCTGCCCTGTGGAAAACATCTTGATTTGTTCCTGTCCCGAAAAATACCACGACCCTCTGCCCAGAACGACTACAGGCCAGTCGATATCATGAAGGTGTTTGACAGACTTATCTTGGATACACTTCGTCCCCAGGTGAAGTCCTCTCTTGAACCTCTTCAGTTTGCCTATCAGCCATCCTTGGGAGTAGATGACGCCATTATACATCTGCTCCACCGAACCTACTCCCACCTCGACAAACCTGGGACCAGTGTTTGGAGTATTTTCTTCGATTTCTCCAGTGCCTTCAACACCATACGACTGGCAGTACTGGAGGAGAAACTAAGGACCATGCAATTGACACTCCCCTGGTCTCATGGATCATGGACTATTTGACATGCCGTCCCCAGTATGTCAGATTACAAAACTGCATGTCTGACACATTGATCTGCTCCTCAGGGAACTGGTCTGTCTCTATTTCTTTTCACCCTCTATACATCTATAGAGGGTGAATTTAAATATAACTCAGAATCATGCCATTTACAGAAGTTTTCTGACGACTCTGTAGTGGTAGGATGTATTAAGGAGGGTGACATCTCCGAGTACCAGTCTGTGGTGGATGACTTTGTTTTCTGATGTGACCGTAATCACCTAAAACTCAACATCAAGAAAACGAAGGAACTGGTGGTCCACGTTAGGAAAAGTGGAACCCCTGTGACTCCGATATCTATCCAGGGAGAGACAGTGGACATGGTCTCTGAGTACAAATACCTGGGATGCATCTGGATAACAAACTGGACTGGTCAGTTCACACATTAACACTATACAAGAAAGGACAAAGCCGGTTGTACTTTCTGAGAAGGCTCAGGTCTATCAACATCTGCAATACCATTCTTCGGATGTTTTATGAATCTGTTGTGGCGAGTGTCGTTTTCTATGCTGTGGTCTGTTGGGGTTGCAACATGAAAGCAGCAGACAAAAACAGACTGGACACGGTCATTAAAGGGGCCGGATCTGTCCTGGGCATGGAGCTGGACTCTGTTGATGTTGTGGCAAGGAGGAGGATTCTGTCCAAAATACACACAATCTTAAACAATCCTTCTCACCCGCTACACAGTGTTCTCTCCAACCAAAGGAGCAATTTCAGCCCAAGACTGATCATGACCAGGTGTTCTACAGAGCGCCACAGGAGATCTTTTCTCCCAATGACCATTAAACTATATAACTCATCTCTGTAACGCTTTCACTAAGGGATAGGGCAGGGGTGGCGAACCCGCGGCTCGAGAGCCGCTTGCGGCTCTTTCACTGCTCGTCTGCGGCTCTTCAATATATCCACGTTCTGGGTTTACACTTGCAAATTATTTTTAAAATGTCAAAACATAATTTTCCAATAAAGGGGTATGTATTTAAATGATTATTTTTACACAACCTCTCGTGCGATTTAACATAGACTAACACGATTGACGTGAACTTTGTTAGTAGCCTGTCAATCATCAAGGCAGAGTCAGGGAGGCGTACAGCTAAGCGCAAATACGAAGAACATTTTTGTCTGAATGGAAGGAAGGAACCATGGAGTTTTGGAAGATTGTGCCAATTGAGAGATAGCCCAATGTCAAACAGGCTCCACTCAAACTACTGTCAATGTTTGGGTCAACTTACATCGACACTGAAACAAGTGAAATCAAAGCATCGCTCTGCTCTTACTGTCACACGTGAAAGATTCACTACGAGTAGCCACAACTGAATACAAGCCAGACTAAAAAAAGATTGTGGAAACCAAGTGTCCCACTGAGTCAAATGAAAGGAGGTAGGCTGATTAAAATCTATGAGAACTGTGGAGTTAGGCACAGTGAGTCGACGCGATTGCCCGCTGACATTCCGCTGTCGCTCCGTGAAGTTCTGTAAGGACCACAAGCTTCCACGAGGACCGGCAAAGAAATTAAACATTTAATTTTCCACGCGGAAAGATGGAAACGTACTCACAGCACCAAAAACTCGCAGTGAATCATAATGATTCATAACTTACTGCCACCGCGCAAAACCGCATAGGTGAGATATGGGTATTATGTAATTAAGTGTATAAGTTGTGATTCTGTTGTTTGCACATCTGTTATGTGGCTCTTTGCAGTGATAAAGATTTTTTTTGGCTCATTATGGCAAACAGGTTCGCCACCCCTGGGATAGGGATTGTCAGTATTTAATGCTCAATAATACTTTCGGACACTACTGTTCCCACAACTCAAGATAAGTCCCAAGTCCAAGTGCAATATCTTATCAGAACATTTGTGCAATATTATTTTCTTTTCACTTATACTACATTTCAAGTGCAATATCAGTATGCAGATTTTATTTTTAGTGCAATATGTAAAAAGTGTGCTATGTTTAATTCTATTTTTGCTTCTATTTATTGTATTTTTCTTTGAATTTTTATTTCTGCATTTTACTTTTCCTTGGGGGTGTTCTTCGTACGTCGCTAACTCAGTTAACTGGATTTGATTGTTGTGGATTTGTCCTGATCTTGAATTGTTTCGTTCTTCGATGCTCATCTCGCATTTGCTGTCATAGCAACATGTCCGTAAGCTTGAACCTGCTCGGTAGCAGGTTTATTTCATGTAAACAGGATTAAGGTTGCGCTCCTGCCGGGTTATGATTGGTTGAAATGGTGAGGTCACATCTGATTGGTTAAAGAGCGCTGACGTGGACTGACTCACGTGGGGAAAGAAAAGTATCTTGCATATATATATATATATATATATATATATATATATATACAGTGGTGTGAAAAACTATTTGCCCCCCTCCTGATTTCTTATTCTTTTGCATGTTTGTCACACAAAATGTTTCTGATCATCAAACACATTTAACTATTAGTCAAAGATAACACAAGTAAACACAAAATGCAGTTTTAAATGAGGGGTTTTATTATTTAGGGAGAAAAAAAATCCAAACCTACATGGCCCTGTGTGAAAAAGTAATTGCCCCCTGAACCTAATAACTGGTTGGGCCACCCTTAGCAGCAATAACTGCAATCAAGCGTTTGCGATAACTTGCAACGAGTCTTTTACAGCGCTCTGGAGGAATTTTGGCCCACTCATCTTTGCAGAATTGTTGTAATTCAGCTTTATTTGAGGGTTTTCTAGCATGAACCGCCTTTTTAAGGTCATGCCACAACATCTCAATAGGATTCAGGTCAGGACTTTGACTAGGCCACTCCAAAGTCTTCATTTTGTTTTTCTTCAGCCATTCAGAGGTGGATTTGCTGGTGTGTTTTGGGTCATTGTCCTGCTGCAGCACCCAAGATCGCTTCAGCTTGAGTTGACGAACAGATGGCCGGACATTCTCCTTCAGGATTTTTTGGTAGACAGTAGAATTCATGGTTCCATCTATCACAGCAAGCCTTCCAGGTCCTGAAGCAGCAAAACAACCCCAGACCATCACACTACCACCACCATATTTTACTGTTGGTATGATGTTCTTTTTCTGAAATGCTGTGTTACTTTTACGCCAGATGTAACGGGACACGCACCTTCCAAAAAGTTCAACTTTTGTCTCGTCGGTCCACAAGGTATTTTCCCAAAAGTCTTGGAAATCATTGAGATGTTTTTTAGCAAAATTGAGACGAGCCTTAATGTTCTTTTTGCTTAAAAGTGGTTTGCGCCTTGGAAATCTGCCATGCAGGCCGTTTTTGCCCAGTCTCTTTCTTATGGTGGAGTCGTGAACACTGACCTTAATTGAGGCAAGTGAGGCCTGCAGTTCTTTAGATGTTGTCCTGGGGTCTTTTGTGGCCTCTCGGATGAGTTGTCTCTGCGCTCTTGGGGTAATTTTGGTCGGTCGGCCACTCCTGGGAAGGTTCACCACTGTTCCATGTTTTTGCCATTTGTGGATAATGGCTCTCATTGTGGTTCACTGGAGTCCCAAAGCTTTAGAAATGGCTTTATAACCTTTACCAGACTGATAGATCTCAATTACTTTTGTTCTCATTTGTTCCTGAATTTCTTTGGATCTTGGCATGATGTCTAGCTTTTGAGGTGCTTTTGGTCTACTTCTCTGTGTCAGGTAGCTCCTATTTAAGTGATTTCTTGATTGAAACAGGTGTGGCAGTAATCAGGCCTGGGGGTGACTACAGAAATTGAACTCA
This sequence comes from Channallabes apus, assembly GCA_030522415.1. Classification (NCBI taxonomy): domain Eukaryota; kingdom Metazoa; phylum Chordata; class Actinopteri; order Siluriformes; family Clariidae; genus Channallabes; species Channallabes apus. The sequence goes on from CM060112.1 coordinate 2,276,806, forward strand.
GGTGTGATAAACCACAGTTAAGTTATTTTTTAACAAGGGGGGCAATCACTTTTTCACACAGGGCCATGTAGGTTTGGAGTTTTTTTTCTCCCTTAATAACGTAAACCTTCATTTAAAAACTGCATTTTGTGTTCAATTGTGTTATCTTTGACTAATAGTTAACGGTTTTTGATGATCAGAAATATTTTGTGTGACAAACATGCAAAAGAATAAGAAATCAGGAAGGGGGCAAATAGTTTTTCACACCACTGTATATATAAAATTGATATCAAATATTATATTAGAACATAAACTCATAGGTTTTTTATTATTATAATAAACTCTAGGCACGAGACAGCCCTCAAGACCATTAATTTAAATTTTAAATTCTTGTATAATGTTTATTTTGTAACACATTTATTTTTCAGGGGTTCATTATGAATATGCAAATATATATATATATATATATATATATATATATATATATATATATATATATATATATACATTTTTATGAAAAATTTGACAAAACTAATTTTATTACAAAATAAACAATATAAAAGTATACATGTTTTTGAAAAAAATATTCATATTTCTATTTTTCCATACACAACATATTTGTTTTCATATTTGTTATTTTATTTTATTGTCTCATGTAATTTGTAAACCATATGCACATATTATGTTCTAATATAATATTTGATAGCGATTATGTGTGTGTGGTGGGGAGGGGAGGATCCATGGCAGGGAAGCATTTCAGCGCATAACACGTGGGGGGGCATTTCAGCGCATAACAGGTGTTACAAAAAAATTGAGCTGGTTCTTTTGTCATTTCGTCAACCAATCAAAGGGGTTGTGATCAGTGTTTCTACTGTCGATGCGTATCGCCTTTTAAACCAATGCACGAGCGCGCAATAATCCTAGACAACTCAATGTCGGATGTTTCAAGCGACGTACGAAGAACACCCCCCTTGTCTCAAGTTTGTTTTTTGTTTTTTTTTAATCAATGCAACTGTATGACCAAGACAAAGCAATTTCCCTCTGGGATTAATAAAGTTCTTTGAATCTTGAATTTTGAATCTTGAAAGATCATCAAATAAGAACTGTACTATCTGGTTGGGTAGTCCTAGATGAGGATAAGTCCACACATTTTCTGTAAGTGTTCTGTGGCAACTGATGATCTGCGAAATAATTTCACTAGGTGCCTGCAATCGTTTGATTGATTGTTCCTTCTGAATTATGTTGACCACAAGCTGAAGGGTGTAGACCACGCAGGGCATCCTCTCCAAGGTTCCATACCTAATGGAAAGTTGAATACGGAAAACACAAACTATTAATAACTCCCTAATGAAGAATTGTCGGCATAAATTAAGGCACTAATCACCATACACATAAAAATGCTGATAATAGATCAAAATTTTTGTAAACTCAATCAAACTGTAAATAGACACAGGCTTGTTTTTTTGTTGTTGTTGTTGTTGTTGTTGTTGTTGTTGTTGTTTTTGTGTTGGGTACCCACATCACATTTGTAAACATTTTAAAATGCACAAAAATATATAAATAACAAACATTAACAGCTACAGACTGACCTTACTATTACTTACCTCGACATTCTTCATCAATATCCTGGCAATTTTCCTTCTGAGAAGAACTGGTTCCTAACTGTCATGTTGCCTCCATTATCAGTGATTTTTGTTTTTCTTTTGGGATCTGTTTTAATGTTGCGTAGTAGAAGAAGCGAGACACTCTGTCTGTCCAGAGATCAGGCCCACCACGACGGTGTCACAGCAAACTTGATGATGGCAGTACAGTTGGTAGTGGTAACGCAGTCATACAGTATGTGTACAGTGAGTACAGTAGGGGGTACTCACAACCCTGGGGGGCTCTGGTGCTTAGGCTGAGGGATTCTAAAACATGTCTGCCCATTCTTACTGCCTGTGGTCTGCCAGTTAGGAAGTTGGAGATCCACTGGTACAGTGATGTTCTGAGTCCCAGGTTCTCCAGCTTGGTGTGAAGGGAATTATAGTGTTAAACGCTCAACTGTAGTTTACAAAGCACATTTTAACATTATTTCCTCTCCTAGTGTCCAGGTGAGTGAGTGATGTATGATGAGGTGAGAGATGGCATCATCTGTTGAGCGGTTCAGACAGTATGCAAACTGTAGTGGATCCAGTGTGTCTGGTTTTTGAGGGCTACTCTGGGTGGAGACCTAGTTCTCTGGCGGGGGTACGCTTTCGGACTTTTGGTCTAAAGTTTCATCAAACTTGATGCAGATTGGGAATGGGTCTGCCATGGGTGTTATTGGCTATACGGGAAGTAACCCAAGAAAGCTTGGGATTCAGTCCGAATGAATTAGTGTTTGGGCATGCAGTACGAGGACCCACTGCTGTTTTAGCTGGTGAGTTGCGTTGTTCCACGTTTCCTCAAAAATCACTGACTATGTTACCGGGTTCCGGCGTAGGCTTTATGAGGCACGAACTTTTGATCAAAAGAAATTGTCGAAGTCTCAGGTGAAAATGCAAAAGCTTTTTGATAGAAAGGCTAAATCTAGGAGTTTTCAGATAGGGGATCGGGTATTGGCTTTATTGTCTCTCCCTTCTAACCCATTTCAAGCCAAGTGTATGGGACCTTATATAGGAGGAAAGTACAAGTTTGTCACATTAACCTGTTAAAATCCTAAGTTGAGCCAGCAAGTACCACCTTTGTTGGTGTTGTGACAATATCTGCTCCTGATTTCGAACAACAGGGTGTCACTACTTTTCCTTCCTGTAGTATGAATGTTGACACTTTGGAGGACTTGGATGAGGATGCTAATCTTCATTCTCGGGGAAAAGTAGATGGGCGGCTTAACAACTCTCAAATCCTTGGTAGTTTGCCTGGGCTTTTATCTTATTTTGGTGAGGGGGAAAGAAATGACATTATCAAGTTCATGAAGTCGTTTCCTTCTCTCTTTCTTGATACTCCTGGTTGTACTTCCATCATTGAACACGATATTGATGTAGGGACCACCTCTCCTATTAAGCAAAATGCTTATACGATTAATCCTGCAAAACGTGAATTTTTAAATCATGGAGGTAAACTCTCTACTTGCTCATAATTTGGCTGAACCTAGTTTTAGTTGATGTTCTCCTTGTTTGTTGGTAAACAAACCCGATGGCTCGTATAGATTCTGCATTGATTATCGAAAGCTCAATTCTTTGACCAAACCTGATTGTTTCCCTTTAACACGTGTTGATGACTGTGTTGATCATGTTGGCTCTGCCAAACACGTAAGTAAATTAGATCTTTTAAAGGGATATATTGGCAGATGCCTCTAACTGCTCGAGCGAAAGAGTTATCTGCCTTTGTTACCCCTGACATTTTCTTACAGTACACAGTGATGCCTTTCTTTTCGGGATGTCAGAATAGCCTGAAGGTTTTCAATGGGGTTGAGGTCAGGGGAGGATGGTGGCCACACCATGAGTTTCTCATCTTTTATGAAAATTAATTTAACTAGGATTAAAATTTTAATATACTGTACAAATAGAACATTCAGAATATAGCAAAATATGGAAAATATAGAGAAAAAATATATACATTTGTAAAAATTTAGAAATTTTGTGTAAAAAAAAAGACTGATGGTGTGCAAATATGCATAAAAAGTGTCTTATTAAAGTAACTTATTAAAGTGTCTTGTGCAATGGTCCAGAATGAGAACATAAATATGTAAGTGTAGGTGTGCGTGAATGTGTACATAGTGTCCATGAATGTCCAGTCAATTTTGGATGTTAAAAAGATGGTTTTAGTTCCGCATGGTGGTGTGGTTGAGAGACCTTATCGCCTGCGGGAAGAAGCTCCTCTTCAGTCTCTCTGTGTTGGCCTTCAGGTAGCGGAAACACTTTCCAGACCGCAACAGAGTGAACAGTCCATTGTTGGGATGGCTGAGGTCCTTCATGATCTTCCTGGCCCTGGTCCAGCACCGCTTGCTATAGATTGAGTGCAGGTCAGGGAGCTCGGTGTGGATGATGTGCTCAGCTGATCGCACCACCCTTTGTAGAGCTCGTCTGTCCTGCATGGTGCTGTTCCCGAACCAGGTCATGATGTTTCCCGTCAGGATGCTCTCTATGGTGCAGGAGTAGAAATTCCTGAGCACCTTGGAGGGAAGTCTGAAGTCTCTCAAGCCGGGCCTGTTTCACCATGTTGTTGATGTGACAGGATCATGACAGGTCCTGCGTGATGTGAACACCGAGGTATCTGAAGCTGTCCACTCTCTCCACTGGGCTCCTGTTTATGTCGGGGGTCTGTTAGTTTCTCTCCTGCTTTGTACTGAAGTCCACTATCAGCTCCTTTGTCCTGCTGACGTTCAGGAGGAGATTGTTCCTCTGGCACCAGTTCTCCAGATTTCCAATCTCCTCTAGGTAGGCCGCTCGTCGTTTTTCGTGATCAGGCAGAGCACGACAGTGTCGTCAACAAACTTGATGACGGCGGTGGAGTGGTAGTGGCCCCGCAGTCATAGGTGTACAAAGAGTACAGCAGGGGGCTCAGAACACAACCCTCGGGGCTCCAGTGCTGAGAGTGAGGGAGGCTGAGAATTGTCCGCCCATCCTTACTGCCTGTGGTCTGCCGGATAGGAAGTTGGAGATCCACTGACAAATAGATGAGCTGAGTCCCAGGTGCTCCAACTTGGTGGTGAGTTTGGAGGGAATTATGGTATTAAATTCTGAGCTGTAGTTGATGAAGAGCATTTTAACATAATTCCCTTTCCTAGTGTCCAGGTGAGTGAGTGATGTGTGGAGGAGATGAGAGATTGCATCGTCTGTGGAGCGATTTTGGCGGTATGCAAACTGTAGAGGGTAGTCGGGTAGTGAAGAAATAATGAAGTCTCTGACCAGGCGCTCAAAGCACTTCATCACAACTGAGGTGAGGGCTAAAGGGCGATAATCATTGAGAGATGGGGTTTCTTTGGGACAGGAACAATGATGAACTCTTTTGCCTGTTTTCAACTGCAGAGAACGGCACGACACGGTTCAGTTCAACTCACTTCGGTTCGGCGCAGTTTGGCTCAGTTTGCTCTTCCACTGCAGTGTAGTAACGCTTTAGCGTGGGCGGGATTACTCTCACACGCGGCGCCGCTACTGCCGTGACGTCATCGTAAGCGCGCCACAAACACACACACAACAATGGAGCATATCGACGGCATGGTGTTCTTCATTCTCGGCATGTGGATGTTTTTAACAGCGAGACGAAGGAGTTTGTTTCAAAAGAGTCCGACGGTTAATACAAAGAGGTGCGTGCGATCCTTCTCTGGCTGTTCTATTAATATATCGGTTCTGTTGTGTCTTGTGTCGCAAGTGTCGCGGTATAAGCAGGATGGCGCCGCGGATGGCTGCCTCAGTGTGGAGCTCTCCATTTGTCTTACTGTTTTTGTTAGTTTGTCCTGTTTTTTGTTTCTCAAACGTAATAACTTATTCCAGGGATGAACTGCTGAACGTTCAGCAGGACACATCACACAATTTTCAACCACTTTTCGATTTTTCAAACGTTTTACTGAACATTGTAACCGGCGGAGCAGCTGCGCTGTTTAAATGCTTTAAGAAGCGCAGGCGGGGGAAGAGAGCCGGCGCGCTCGTCAAGCTCCGACAGCGCGGCTTTAGAACTGCGCTGCCGAGTATACATCTGGCGAATCTCCGCTCTCTACCCAACAAAATGGACAAACTTTTCCTGCTCTCCAGGAAAAATAAGGACTTTTCAAACTCTGCCGCGCTGTGTTTCACGGAAACCTGGCTGAATGAAGCCATCCCGGACAACGCGCTACACCTGCCGGGCTTCCAGCTGTTCAGAGCGGATCGCGACACAGAATCAACGGGGAAATCGCGAGGCGGCGGGACATGCTTTTACATCAACGAAAGTTGGTGTACAAATGTGACACCATTGAAGAAGATGTGCTGTCCTGATCTAGAGGCATATTTCATCAACTGCAAGCCTTTCTATTCGCCGCGCGAGTTCACCTCGTTCATTCTTGTGAGTGTGTACATCCCTCCACAAGCATGTGTGAACGCAGCATTGCAACAGCTGGCTGCTCAGATCACAGACACGGAGCAACAACACCCGGACTCTCTTATAATTATACTTGGGGATTTTAACAAAGCAAACCTCAAACGTGAACTGCCTAAATACAAACAGCACATTACATGCCCCACCAGAGACAAAAATACTTTGGATCACTGCTACACCACAATAAAGGATGCATATCGCTCCGTCCCCAGAGCAGCTTTAGGACTTTCTGACCACTGCCTGGTTCATCTTCTCCCAACCTATAGGCAAAAACTTAAATCTGCTAAGCCTGTAGTAAGGACAGTAAAGAGATGGACCAGTGAAGCAGAACAGGAATTACAGGCCTGTTTTGACTGCACTGATTGGAGTGTTTTTGAAGCTGCTGCCACCAATCTGGACGAGCTCACAGATTCTGTAACATCCTACATCAGTTTCTGTGAGGACATGTGCATCCCTACCAGGACATTTTTAACATATAACAATGACAAACCATGGTTTACAGCAAAACTCAGACAGTTTCGTCAGGCCAAAGAGGATGCCTACAGGAGTGGGGACAGGATCTTGTACAACCAGGCCAGGAACACACTAACAAGGGCGATCAGAGCAGCTAAGAGGAGCTACTCTAAAAAACTGGAAAATCAGTTTTCGGCAAACAACCCTGCTTCAGTGTGGAAAGGCCTGAAATCCATCACTAACTACAAGACGCCATCCCCCAACTCTGTAGGGAATCAACAACTGGTTGATGACCTGAATGAGTTCTATTGTAGATTTGAAACTCCCAGTCTCACACCACACTCCTGTCCTAACCCTCTTTCTACACCATTATTATCACCTCTGACAACCACCCTCTCTTCCCCCCCTGCACTCCAGGTCTGTGAAAAGGATGTTCGCCAGATCTTTCTGAAACAAAAGAGAAGGAAAGCTCCAGGCCCAGACGGCGTGACACCAGCCTGTCTGAAATCCTGTGCTGACCAGCTGGCGCCCATTTTCACACAGATCTTCAACAGATCACTGGAACAATGTGAAGTGCCTTTGTGCTTTAAACGTTCCACAATCATCCCCATTCCAAAAAAAACTAAAATCACAGGACTTTAATGACTACAGACCAGTCGCCCTAACATCTGTGGTCATGAAGTCATTTGAAAGACTGGTGTTGGCCTATCTGAGGGACATCACAGGACCCTTACTGGACCCCCTGCAGTTTGCTTATAGAGCAAACAGGTCTGTTGATGATGCAGTTAATATGGGACTGCACTTCATCCTTCAACATCTGGACAAATCAGGGGCTTATGCAAGGGTCTTGTTCATAGACTTTTCATCAGCTTTTAATACGATCATCCCAGCACTGCTTCAGACCAAATTAAACCAGCTCTCTGTTCCTAGCTCTATCTGTCACTGGATCACCAGCTTTCTGACAGACAGGCAGCAGCTAGTGAAACTGGGAAAATTCATGTCCAACAGTCACACCACCAATACTGGAGCCCCTCAGGGATGCGTTCTCTCCCCACTGCTCTTCTCCATCTACACCAACGACTGCACCTCCACAGACCCCACTGTCAAGCTCCTGAAATTTGCAGATGACACTACAATCATCGGCCTCATCCAGGACGGTGACGAGTCTGCATACAGAAGGGAGGTCAAGCAGTTGGCTGTCTGGTGCAGTCACAACAACCTGGAGCTAAACACGCTCAAAACAGTGGAGATGATCGTGGACTTCAGGAGAAACCCACCTGCACTTCCCCCACTCACCATCATGAACAGCACTGTGACGGCAGTGGAGTCATTCCGGTTCCTGGGCACGACCATCTCTCAGGACCTGAAGTGGGACATTCACATTGACTCCATTGTTAAAAAGGCCCACCAGAGGTTGTATTTCCTTCGCCAGCTGAAGAAATTCAACCTGCCACAGGAGCTGCTCACACAGTTCTACTCAGCCGTCATTGAATCCGTCCTGTGCACTTCAATAACTGTCTGGTTTGGCTCAGCTACGAAAGCAGACATCAGAAGACTACAAAGGACGGTTCGGACTGCTGAAAGAATTATTGGCACCCCCCTGCCCACGCTGCAAGAACTGTATATATCCAGAGTGAAGAAAAGGGCACGGAATATCACTTTGGACCCCTCACACCCAAGCCACCTTCTTTTTGAACTTTTGCCATCGGGTCGACGCTACAGAGCACCGAACACCAGGACAGTCAGGCATAAGAACAGTTTTTTCCCCCAGGCAATCTACCTCCTTAACAGTTAAACATCATTCTAACGGTCAATAAATATATGTGCAATATTGTGTACAATACCACTGTGCAATATACTGTATAATACCACAGACTTCAGATATTTATGTAACTTATTTAAAAGTATCTCACATCGTACTCCATTTGATGTCAACCATTAAAAAAAATATTTTTTGCACCTTGTACGTGCAAGCGTACCTGGCAATAAAACTCTTTCTGATTCTGATTCTGATTCTGAAAGTTCGGTGACGCCGTAAAGACGATTTTCTCCGGCTAATCAGTGACTAGCGTGTTTACACGTCACGTTTTTGTAACGGTTCGGCGCGCTTGGAACCTCGGCTGAGGTGGTACTGAAAAAAGGAACAGGTACTATGTACTGTTCCCAGTGGATAACCCCCCAAAAGTGAGTAGAACTGAACTGTGTCGTGTCGTACTATGCAGTGGAAAAGCGCCATTTGAAGCATGTGGGGATCACTGACTGAGATAAAGAGAGGTTGAATATCTCTGTGAACACAGGTGCTAGATAGGCTGTGCAGGCTCTGAGGATACGGCCTGAGATGCCGTCTGGTCCTGCTGCTTTCCTGAAGGCTCTCCTCACGTCATGCTCGGAGATGATGAACGCGCTTCTGGTGCTGGCAGTGTCTTCCTGCCTGCATCCGTTAGCGCCACTAGCATTAGCACCGCTAGTGTCTTTAGCTGCAGCCTCGAAGTGAGCATAGAAAGTGTTCAGCTCGTCTGCCAGACTCACGTCCGTGTTCGTCATACCGTTCCTCTGGTGGAACTTGGATCTCCAGGGAAGTCTTTCGTGCCAACTTTTTTTTGTTTATGTTTTGTCAATATTCTTTACCCCATTGGAAGTTTTTCTTGGTGTTTATTTAAATCCCTAGACATTTGTGTTTTTTCTTTGTTTCTGTAAATAACAACTTTTTCCTTAATAAGTAATTATTTTGCAATTTAAAATTTTTTTCGTGTTTTCCTCTTTATGTTACGGTCGGGAACGAGCTGGCCGTGACAGAAGCATGTGTGGATTAGCGAATATTTCTGTCTAGACCAGACTGCTAGCTGGTCTACGCAGGCTCTGGACTCGACCTGGGATGCCGTCTGGTCCTGCTGCTTTCCACTCTTCTGAAGGCTCTCCTCATGACGTGCTCTGAGATGATGAACGCGCTTCTGGTGCTGGCAGTGTTCCTAACCCTAACCCAGTGTGTGCGACTACAAATAACCCACGTAGTCTACCTGCTGGAAAATTAACTCCCCTGCCAATACCAAACAGACCATGGTCCCACATCGCCGTGGACTTTGTCGCAGATCTGCCGGTATCAAAAGGGTACACCACAATTCTAGTAGTAGTGGATAGATTTTCAAAAGGATGCAAGTTCATCCCGTTTCGCTCCCTTCCGTCAGCCCTCCAGGTGGCGGAAACCCTATTCACTTTTGTGTTTCGCTGCTACGGCATACCCGAAGATATTGTTTCCGATCGTCGTCCCCAATTCATCGCCAGGGTCTGGAAAGCTTTTTTCCAGAAATTGGGGACCACTGTTAGCCTAACGTCGGGGTATCACCCCGAATCTAATGGACAGGCAGAGAGGACTGTCCAAGAACTCGGGAGATATCTTCGGGCATACTGCAGCAGCCGACAGCACGAATGGGCAGACTGTTTAACCTGGGCAGAATACGCACAAAACTCCCTGCGCCACTCCTCTACCGGCCTAACGCCGTTCCAGTGTGTGCTGGGTTATCAACCCCCGCTATGTCCCTGGGATGCCACTCCCACTGATGTGCCCATGGTGGACCAGTGGTTCGAAAGAGCGGAGAAAGTATGGGAGGACGCACACACCAAGATCTCCCAAGCAGTGCAGCGTTTCAAAAAACATGCCGATAGGCGGCGAAGGGAAAGTCGTCCGCTCCAGGAAGGCAATCGGGTATGGCTCTCGACAGAGGACCTCCACCTCCACCTCCACGCACAAATAAGCCCAGTGTCGTTTAGATTAAAACTTCCTGCACATCTGTGTATCCATCCTGTCTTCCATATCTCTCTTCTCAGGCCGGTGGTCCGGGGGCCATTAGACGAAGGAGCAGTGGAACCTTCACTCCCCGGGGCTGTGGAGATAGAGGGTGCCCCAGCGTTTAGGGTCAAGGAACTGCTGGACTCACGGAGGAGAGGGGGGGCTCTGCAATATCTAGTTGAGTGGGAGGGCTACGGCCCGGAGGAACGGAGCTGGGTCCCGGCACGGGACATTTTAAGCCAAGAACTCATTGCAGACTTCCACCATGCAGGGCCGGATCGCCCAGCACCCCGTCCACCGGGTCGCCCCGCCCACTGGCAAATCCGTCACTCAGGTGAGTCCTCGCTCCCTCCGACAGCACGTAGGGGACGCCCTCGGCTTCCTTCAGAAGCCGGTTCTGGAGGGGGGGGTACTGTAACATCTGGGCCACCACAGCTTCGGAGAGTAAGATCCAGTTCCCCGGACTACTGAGCCGTCGCTTTGTCTCCCCCTAGTGTGTCTGCGTGTGTATGTCTCTCACTTTATTAAGTAATGAAAATCACCTGTGTATCCTTTTGTGTCTCCCTATTTATACCAGCCGACCCCATAGTCTTTTGTCCGTCCACCGTCGTGTACGAATGTGTTTTCCCCTGTTGGCTGAGAAAGAGAGAGAGACTCCCGAGTTTCGGAATTTATGTTTGTTTTGGTTGAGTTTTGGAATTTATGTTTGTTTTGGTTATTCTGCCTTTTTGGAGTCCTTTTTGAGTTTTTGGATAAATAAACGAGTTTTGAGTTCCAGACCTGCATCTGCGTCCGCCTCCTAATTGAGAACCATGACAACAGATACGAGATTTTGTGTGTTTGTTACAATACAACTCTGAAATATACGACTCTGACCGTTTACAGATACAAATCTCGTTTTTACAACTCCTCTGTTTCACGAACAAATTGCGAAATTACGGCTACGAATGCTGTGCGTGAAAACACTGTCAAAAATATGTCATCAAGGCCACATGCACAGGCATTACTATCCGAGGGAAGATGAATCGATTTGGCGCATGCGCCCCGCCTCCGTTTTAAACTCCTAAAATCTTACCTACTATAGTTAAAACATCTCTAATTTTACTTCTCTTAAACTTGTCCGAATCTGTGAAAAAAAAACTTAGCTGAGACGATGAGAGAGCACTCGACTTCTGGTTTAAAACGGAAGCGGGGCACTCTGGATGAGCTTAAGGCCGCTATCAAAGCATCCTGGGCCTCCATAACACCTCAGCAGTGCCACAGGCTGATTGCCTCCATGCCACGCCGTCATGGAGCAGTCATTTCTGCAAAAGGATTCCCTTGTGCTTAACTGAACATAATTATTTGAAGGTTGACTTTTTTGTATTAAAAACACTTTTCTTTTATTGGTCGGATGAAATATGCAAATTTTGGGTTTTCATTAGCTGTATGCCACAATCATCAATACTAAAACAGTAAAAGGCTTGAACTACTTCAGTTGTGTGTAATGAATCTAAAATATATGAAAGTCTAGTGTTTATCAGTACATTACAGAAAATAATGAACTTTATCACAATATGCTAATTTTTTGAGAAGGACCTGTATGTATATATATATATATATATATATATTATATACACACAGCGCATGCGCATGCACAAACAAACATACATACACAGCGTGTGGGCACACAAACACTAACGGAAACAATTAAAGTTAAGTTAAGTTTGCAGATTATTTTGTTTTATTTTTACTTTATATTTTATGTATATATTCATTCATTCATCTTCTGTACCGCTTTATCCTCTATTCAGGGTCGCGGGGACCTGGAGCCTATCCCAGGAGGCTTAGGGCACTAGGCAGGGTACACCCTGGACAGGGTGCTTTAAAGAGGATAAAGCGGTACAGAAGATGAATGAATGAATGAATGAATATATACATAAAATATAAAGTAAAAATAAAACAAAATAATCTGCAAACTTAACTTAACCTTAATTGTTTCCGTTAGTGTTTGTGTGCCCACACGCTGTGTATGTATGTTTGTTTGTACATGCACATGAGCTGTGTGTGTGTGCAGGTGTGTGAAGCTAAAGTAAGACGAGAGGAGGAATGACTTCCTCCACCCACCCTTTGTCCTATCTTATTTGAGAGGGAAGAGGACTACTGTGTGGGACGACTTTCACACACAGACATACACTAACGGAAACAGTCCTGTAGAAGTCAAAATTAAACAAATTAACATGCACTTTACCTTTGAAAAGAAGTGCGACAGAGCAGTGTGTCCTTTTGTGTGTGTGTGTGTTTCTGTGTGTGTGTCAAGGCGAGAGGAGGAGTGAAGGGGCACGCTATCCAATGACGTGCACACACACACAAACGGAATCAGTGTAGACTGACAAAGAGAGAGAGAAAATTTAATAATTTTTTAATTTTATTTGTATAGTGCTTTTAACAATTGAAATTGTCGCAAAGCAAAATGGATCTTTAACATCTCTAATGAGATTTGCTTTTACTTTACGTGCTTTATGCATTGGCTCGGTTGTGATCACGTGACACTCTGCGTCAAAACTAGATGCGCATGTGTGCTACATGATACTGGATGATAATTGGTACTCGTCAATCAATGCACGTCCATGTTTTTATTTTAAAAATTTGCTCGTCTTGTGGAATGCTCGCAAACCAGATTAAAAAACATTTGCCAAGTTGTTGTGAACATAGGATCATCTGCTGTGGTGACCCCTTGACGGGAGCAGCTGAAAAACAGACAAGACACAAATTTATATACAAACCGGATTCCAAAAAAGTTGGGACACTAAACAAATTGTGAATAAAAACTGAATGCACTGATGTGGAGATGGCAAATGTCAATATTTTATTCAGAATAGAACATAAATCACGGAACAAAAGTTTAAACTGAGGACTTCCGGTTAGCAGCCACATGGAGTAGGACGTGTTGGTTAGGTGCTCCGACAGTTTCGAATTTCTTCACTCCCTTATTCGTCTCTAAATGTTAAATTAAAATCTTAGTTGACAATAACTTTGTACTCTACCCCACGGTTATATGTTTTTTCATTTATAATGGCTACCAGGAGTGTTAAAGCCGTGAAAAAAGACGACTCTGCGACTCCTCTGACAGTCGAGGCTATCTCTGCGCTGTTAGAGCAACACCGTGATGCGTTAGCGGCTGAATTTAAATCCTCGTTTAGTTTACTAGAGGGAAAGCTGGATCAGATTCAGGCCCAAGTAGCGGACCATGGACAGCGCTTACCGTCATTAGAACTCGCCACAGACGACCTGAGTCAGCGTGTGACGGAGCTGGAGAACATCTGCTCCGGACTTCGGGAAAACAACTTAAAGTTAACGTCCAAGGTTGTAGACTTAGAAGGCCGGAGCAGGAGACAAAACCTGCGTGTCCTGGGTCTCCCGGAAGGTACTGAAGGTGGACTCCCTACCGAGTTCTTCTCCAAGTTTCTGTGCGAGGTGTTTGGGACTGAGACGCTGCCTTCCCCGCCGGAGATTGACCGAGCCCACCGAATACCTGCATCTAAACCCGCTTCAGGACAGAGACCTCGGCCCGTCATTCTCCGCGTGCACCGGAGCCAGGTGAAAGACCTTCTGATTCGGGAGGCTCGGCGGAGAGGGAAGCTGGAATACCGCGGTCAGCAGCTTCGCATAGTGGAAGACTACACTCCCGAAGTTTTAAACCAGCGAGCCGAGTATAGAGGAGTGATGAGCGAGTTATACAGCCGTGGACTCCGGCCTTCTCTGCTGTATCCAGCGCGGCTCCGGATCACTCTGTCTACCGGACAGAAGAAGTGGCTCCGCTCGGTAGAAGAGGCGCAGAAACACATAGACAGTCTGCCGAAAACTGCGTAGTGCACTGTATTATTATTATTATTATTATTTTAATACGCAATACTACAGTTCTCAGGAAAGTACCATTTTTAACCTAAAAGTCTGGCCATGTTTACGTCTTTCCCGGTAAGAGTGTTGTGTTAAACTTGTGAAGGGGTTATTATTATTATTTTTATATTACTATTTTTTCTATTTTTAATCACGTGTGATTTACGTTTGTATATTTAGAGTTACAATGTGACGTGGGGGGAGGGGTGGTGGTGGTGTGTTTTTCTCTCATTGAGAGATTTCAGTATTGGAGTGTGGAAATGTTTTATTTATATATTTAATTATTAGTTTCTGTAAGTTGTGTCGGAGCAGAAGATGGGGTGGTTAGCGGCAGGAGGATTTGTTGGGTGGAAGATGGAGGAATGGAAGAGCTTGCTGCTGTGTTTGTTAGCAGCTATCTTTGTTTGTTGGGGTGTAGTGGGGTGTGTGGGGGAGGGGTGTGGGGGGCAGGGGTGTGTGGGGGAGGGGTGGGGGATCTCCAAAGCCAGTAATGTGTTAGTTCTTTGTATACTGTGTATTTTTAACACGTTGTTCTGTGTTTTACACTTTAAGGCTGACGTTAGGCATCTCAGTGTTATTCATGTTTATCTACCTGCATTTTCTCTCAGGGAGAATGAATAGTTCTTTAAACTTTGTGAGCTGGAATGTTAAGGGTTTAAACCATCCGGTGAAGAGAAGGAAGGTGCTCTCACACCTTAAACAACTTAACACTGCAATCGCATTTTTACAAGAAACTCACATTCGCAGTTCTGATAACTCTCGCCTTATGTCACGTTGGGGGGGGCAGCACTACCACTCAACCTTTCAGGCCAAAGCTAGGGGTGTCTCGATTCTCATTAACCCAAACATCTCTTTTGAGCATCATAATGTTATTACGGATATACAAGGTCGTTATATCATTGTTTCAGGGAAGTTATTTAATACTAATGTAGTGTTGGCTAATTTATATGCCCCTAATTATGACGATGTCTCCTTCTTTGAACATTTTTTCTCTCTTCTGCCTGATCTGAGCTCATACTCTCTCATATTAGGGGGAGACTTTAACTGCTGTTTAGATCCATCACTTGACAGGTCATCTCCCAATCCTATACCTCTGAGTAAATCCGCTACGCTACTTCAGTCCTATCTCTGCAGCTTTGGTATCTCTGACATATGGCGCTTCCTTAATCCAAAAAAGAGAGAATACTCCTTTTTCTCACATGTTCATCATACTTTCTCCAGAATTGATTATTTCTTTATAGATAATCAACTGATCCCAATGGTTACTTCTTGTGCTTATCAGAGCATTGTGATATCAGATCACGCTCCAGTTGTTATGTCTATAAAACTTCCAGATCTCCCTCAAGTTACTAAACATTGGCGCTTTAATTCATCGTTGCTGATGGAGGACGATTTTGTAAAATTTATGGAAGACCAGATCGTTTTTTTCTTCACCACAAATGAAACACCTGAAGTGTCACGTTTGGTTGTTTGGGATGCTCTGAAAGCCTACCTCAGGGGACAGATAATTTCATACACTGCAAATATGAAAAGGAAGGCATATAAAGAACGAAAAGATTTGACCAACCAAATTAAAGAAATTGACCAGCAGTATGCTCTATTTAAAAACCCCGATCTCTATAAAAAACGCGTAGAAGTGCAAACTAAGTTTGAACTTATTTCAACGCATGTAATTGAACGGCAATTATTAAAGAGTAGGAGCCAATTTTACATTCATGGTGACAAATCTGGGAAACTTTTAGCTAATCAGTTAAAAGGATTTAGAGCACAGCAACAAATTACGAAAATTCGGATGGAGGATGGTACCATCACTACGGACCATTCTAAAATTAATGATGCATTCAGGAATTTTTATTCTCGATTATATACTTCTGAGTTCCCAAAGGACCATAGTGCAGTTGAGAATTTCTTGACTCAACTAAATATCCCAACACTGTCCCCTGATTCTAGATTAAGGTTAGAAGAGCCCATATCACAAGAGGAAATCAGTTCAGCTATCTCCTCATTGCAATCTGGTAAGTCCCCGGGTCCTGACGGGTTCCCTGCAGAGTTTTTTAAATCATTCTCCTCATACCTTGCACCACAACTAGCTTTGGTTCTATCTGAATCTTTCAAGCAAGGTAAGATGCCTGCGTCATTTAATGAGGCTCGCATCACCCTCATAGCAAAGAAGGATAAGGACCCAACAGAGTGCTCCTCATATAGACCAATCTCTCTTCTTAATGTGGATGTTAAAATCCTTGCTAAAGTCTTGGCTCGTAGATTAGAGAATGTTCTACCCTCAATTATATCTGAGGACCAGACCGGTTTTGTTAAAAATCGTTACTCTTACTTTAACATTCGACGCCTTATGGATATCTTGTACACACCATCAGAGGAGACCCCTGAGTGTGTCCTTTCTTTGGATGCTGAAAAGGCTTTTGATCGTGTGGAATGGGAGTATTTATTCAGGGCTTTAGAAAAATTTAATTTTGGTCCAGGTTTTATCACTTGGGTTAAATTATTATATTCAAGCCCCACTGCCTCAGTTCTGACAAATGCTCAACAGTCTCAACCATTCAGTCTTCAGCGGGGAACTCGTCAGGGATGTCCCCTTAGCCCATTGCTCTTTAACCTCGCCATTGAGCCACTAGCAGTTGCATTCCGAAGCTGTAGAGATATATCTGGGATTTGGAGGCAGGGAGAAGAACATAAAGTTTCCCTTTATGCGGATGATCTTCTACTTTTTTTATCGAATCCAGTCTCCTCTCTGCCACCTGTGCTGTCATTGCTCAGGGAATTTAGCTATTTTTCAGGATATAAATTAAATTTGCACAAAAGTGAACTTTTTCTGCTAGATAATACAGCAGTAACAACTGGTATGCACAATTTTCCATTCAACATTGTGAAAAATCAGTTTACCTATCTTGGTATTACAATCACAAGGAAACATAAACACCTCTTTAAAGAAAATTTTATTAGGTTGTTGAACCAAACAGGAAAGGACTTGGGACGATGGTCACCACTGTCCATGTCCCTGGTGGGCCGCATTAATGCCATTAAAATGAGTATTCTCCCTAAATTTTTATATCTCTTTCAGTCTGTACCTGTTTTTATTCCCAAATCTTACTTTGGCGCTTTAGACTCAATTATATCTTCTTACCTTTGGAAAGGTAAACATCCACGATTGAATAAGTCCCTACTTCAAAGATCTAAAAGAGACGGTGGCATGGCTCTACCTAATTTTCGTTTCTACTACTGGGCAGCAAACATTCGATCTGTCATCTTTTGGTCATATTTTCATAACCAACCTAATCGGCCTGCCTGGGTGGAAATGGAGATAAAGTCTGTTAAAAATCTCTCTGTCTCTGCACTCCTTGGATCTGCTCTCCCCATCCCCTCAATTAAATTAATCAATAACGCAGTAGTGGTGCATACCTTGAGAGTATGGGCTCAGTTCAGAAAGCACAGCGGTCTTCTGGGCTTTTCTCTGTCCAGTCCTATCGTCTCTAACCTTCTCTTCCAACCTTCTTTACATGACTCAGTGTTTCAGGAATGGTACAATAAGGGCATCAAGCTTTGCAAAGACCTGTTCGTTGACCATAAGTTTGCATCATTTGAACAGCTTTCCGAAAGGTTTAACTTACCCAGTTCTCATTTTTTCAGATACCTGCAAGTAAGACACTTCATTCGCTCTTTAATACCAAATTTTCCTGAGGCTCCTGCAGCAAACATTCTAGATAACCTCCTCTGTTTGTCTCCGCTGCGTAAAGGCCTAATATCCACTATTTATGGTGGATTGATGGCTTCGAGTCACACCCCTCTGTGTAAAATTAAAACTGCTTGGGAGAAGGATTTAAATCTGTCACTATCAGATGATACTTGGAATTCAGTTCTTAAACTTATCAACTCAACCTCCTTATGTGCCCGCCACTCTTTATTACAGTTTAAGGTTGTACACAGGGCTCATTTCTCCAAACTTAAACTTTCCCGTTTCTACCCAGACATTGATCCTTGCTGTAATAAATGTAAAAGTGGAGAGGCGTCTCTTATTCATATGTACTGGACATGCCCGAATTTGGAAAAATTCTGGAGGGATGTTTTTAAGACCCTGTCCTTCATATTGAATTGCAATCTTGAACCAGACCCTCTGATTGCTCTTTTTGGTGTCACTGGAGAAGAGGGTAAGAGTCTAAGTCCAGCCAAAAAGAGATTGTTATCTTTTGCGACACTCCTGGCCAGGCGTTCTCTTTTATTCAAGTGGAAGGATGCCACGTCACCCACTCACGCCCAGTGGCTCAGAGATATCATGTCCTGTCTGTCCCTGGAGAAGATTCACTACTCAATTCATTACTCAGACTTTAAATTTCAACAGGTGTGGGGGTCCTTCCTTCACTTTTTTCATATACATTTATAGTTTGATTCCTGTCTTATTTAATTACTTGTTTGTTTGCTTTCTTTCCCCTTTTTATTCCTCTTTATTTATTTTTTTTTGCACGTAGAACCAAAAAACTTCCAGCTCCATATTCTTTTTTCTTTTTTGGTTTCTCTTAATGCCTGGCGTTTAGCCTTTCATATGCTTGTAAAACTGGCTTGGAGTCGGGGAGGGACGGGGTGGGTGCTATAGGGTTTATAAGGGGATTATAAAACCTGCATTAAAATATTACATGTTTACCCTGTTTTATCCCTGTTAAAATCAATAAAAATATTGTTGAAGAAAAAAAAAAGTTTAAACTGAGAAAATGTATAATTTTAAGGGAAAAATATGGTGAATCAAAATGTCATGGTGTCAACAAATCCCAAAAAAGTTGGGACAAGGCCATTTTCACCACTGTGTGGCATCTCCCCTTCTTCTTACAACACTCAACAGACGTCTGGGGACCGAGGAGACCAGTTTCTCAAGTTTAGAAATAGGAATGCTCTCCCATTCTTGTCTAATACAGGCCTCTAACTGTTCAATCGTCTTGGGCCTTCTTTATCGCACCTTCCTCTTTATGATGCGCCAAATGTTCTCTATAGGGGAAAGATCTGGACTGCAGACTGGCCATTTCAGTACCCGGATCCTTCTCCTACGCAGCCATGATGTTGTGATTGATGCAGAATGTGGTCTGGCATTATCTTGTTGAAAAATGCAGGGTCTTCCCTGAAAGAGATGACTAGATGTTGTTCTAGAACCTGAATATATTTTTCTGCATTGATGGTGCCTTTCCAGACATGCAAGCTGCCCATGCCACACGCACTCATGCAACCCCATACCATCAGAGATGCAGGCTTCTGAACTGAGCGTCGATAACAACTTGGGTTGTCCTTGTCCTCTTTGGTCCGGATGACATGGCGTCCCACATTTCCAACAAGAACTTCGAATTGTGACTCGTCTCACCACAGAACAGTCTTCCATTTTGCCACACTCCATTTTAAATGATCCCTGGCCCAATGAAAACGCCTGTGCTTGTGGATCTTGCTTAGAAATGGCTTCTTCTTTGCACTGTAGAGTTTCAGCTGGCAACGGCGGATGGCACGGTGGATTGTGTTCACTGACAATGGTTTCTGGAAGTATTCCTGAGCCCATTCTGTGATTTCCTTTACAGTAGCATTCCTGTTTGTGGTGCAGTGTCGTTTAAGGGCCCAGAGATCACGGGCATCCAGTATGGTTTTACACCCTTGACCCTTACGCACAGAGATTGTTCCAGATTCTCTGAATCTTCGGGTGATATTATGCACAGTTGATGATGATAACTGCAAAGTCTTTGCAATTTTTCGCTGGGTAACACCTTTCTGATATTGCTCCACTATCTTTCTGCACAACATTGTGGGAATTGGTGATCCTCTACCCATCTTGGCTTCTGAGAGACACTGCCACTCTGAGAAGCTCTTTTTATACCCAATCATGTTGCCTAATTAACCTAGCTCTTCGTTATGCTCAAATTTACTTTTTCCAGCCTCTTATTGCTACTTGTCCCAACTTTTTTGGGATTTGTTGACACCGTGAAATTTGGAATCAACATATTTTTCCTTTAAAATGATAAATTTTCTCGGATTAAACTTTTGATCCGTCATCTATGTTCTATTCTGCATAAAATATTGACAAATGCCATCTCCACATCATTGCATTCAGTTTTTATTCACAATTTGTTTAGTGTCCCAACTTTTTTGGAATCCGGTTTGTATATTATTAAAACTCAGACACGGTGGAGTAGTGTTAGCATTGTTGCCTTGCACCTCCAGGGTCCGTGTTCGAATCCCGGCCAGGCTCAATTCCTGGCTCTGTGTGCATGAAGTTCGCATGGGCTCCCCTTTGCTTGGTGGGTTTTCTGTTATCTCCCACAGTCCAAAGACATGTAGATTAGGCTAATTGGCGTTCCCAAATTGCCCGTAGTGTGTGAATGAGTGTGTGAGTGTGTGTGTGTGTGCCCTGCGTCCAGAACCCCGCGACCCTGAATACAGGATAAAGCATTATAGAAGATGGGTGGCGTTATTAAAACTTAGTCAACATAATATTGATACTAATTTGCCTACCTGAAAAACTAGAAATACAAATGCATGTTGCATTTGTGATAAAACTGTTGGAGGTGGAGTTATAGCGTTTTGCAAAATCACTGATATAACCAAAACAGTTCATCATATTTTAGCATTTATGCTTTTTACTCTCTTAATGATAAATATTCTCATCAGTTAAATGACATAAAAAAAACAGTTCATATATACTTAGGTATGTTACAAAAGGCAAAAAAAAGCTCAACAAATTTTGTCGACTGTTGCTGCGAAATTTACGCAGATTTGCAACTTATAGTAAGTACTGAAAGATATGTGGTATTGTAATAACGTGTTATCTTTAATCGTACCATGTTTTATTGTTGTTGGATGAGTCGAACATATATATATTTATAATCCGGAATTCTGGAAAATATAAGCTAAGAACGGGTGGCATTTTTCCAGTTTTAATTCATAACTGTTTTACTTTTTGGAGATATCGTTATAAATTTAATACAATATTTTGTTTCTGTTGTCATTCCCTTTAAAAAAAAGAAAAAGAAAATTGTGATTGGACAAGTCTTTTTTTTGTAACACAAATATTCTGATCCATTCATTATCTAATAATTAATTGTTTATTTCATAAAATAAATGCGTGGGTCACAAATTAATCCTTAAAAGAAATCAAAGAATAAAGCGGCTAAAAAATATATAATCGTGATCAGTAATATCTAGTAAAAAATCTATAATCCTCCACCCTGACATTGTGATTGTACTGTATCGTAACCCCCCTTTTTCCGTCCTCGTGACGCGTCAGATTTTCATCCGGGTTCTGTGTGACGTGCACACTTTCCAACATGGCGGCGTCAGGTGAGCTGAATGTGCACTTACGGTCTGTGTGGATTTGGATCAAAACGACTAAATATAGAATGCGTCTGTTTTAAGTGGATGAGTGTTTACCGTGTTTAAATAATGACCAGTCAGGCGTTTGTGTGTGTGTGGGGAGACTTTAACAAAAAAAAACCCACCCAGTGTGTCGTACGAGCAAGCGGCGGGTTAGCCTGTTTAATCGGTTAGCTCGACGGCTAACTAGCAAGCAAGTCACGTGGTCTGTTTTGCTGACTGTCGCGCGGAGTCGGTTGTAGTTCGGTGCACGTTGGCACGCGCACGCGTTGAGTCGTCGTATTCGTGCGGTCAGACTCGGAGACTCGGTGCGCGTGCTTAAAAATGCGCTGAAATGGCGTGTAGCGGGCTAGTCTACCCGCGCATGCGCACAGCGGCGCCAGAGGAGGGCTTCTCCACGTGCAGTGCGCACGCGAGGTGTCACTCGGTGCCGCATGCAGGCGAGTTTAATTAATACGGTTTGAACAACTGCGTGTTACACACACACACACACGGTGCTGCGGCCATGCTTTAATAGAAGTGTCTAATGATTTGTTTAATATCGCCATTAATTCCGCGACAGCACACCAACAAAGGGGTTGAGGCTGTGTTCAAAATGGCTCACATTGTGTGTGTGTGTGTGTGTGTGTGTGTGTGTGTACTGGACACATGCACCACCGAGTACTGGGAACATCATCATAATACTGCACTGATCCTGATGACGTTTCAAATCAAACACCACGTGTGGTGCACAAACTTATTGATTGAAATGTCAATAACAATGTATTTTCTTTCCCCCTTAAAGCAATGGTTACAATAAATGGAGCTGATGTTACAGAAGATAAAATCAACACCTCCTGATTTGAGAATTCATCCAAGCTGGACTTTAATCAGTACTAATCACCAGTGAACGTATTCAGGACCGTGATGAAAACTAGCAGTGACGCGTAGAGACAGCAGAATCACTTGTACACACACACACGCACACTATGGCTGGTTTCGTCTACACACTGGCAACATCAGACATGCATCCGTTTTTGTGGCACTTATTTACAGCGTCTTGTTGCCAGCTCGTCACCCGAATGTATCTGAGCACTTGGGGGGGGGGGTGAATGTTCTTGGTCAAACAGGGCGTCAACACTTGAACCACAGAGCCGCCTCTGCCCGATATGAATGCAGGAGAAATGAGTCGTCCTCATCCGGGAGCACGATGATAGAAAATGTCTGTCCTGTAAAGCTGTCCTGATGGTGAATAATCCTAATTTCAGAAAATCCTGAACGAGACAAGAGTTCAGAGTCCAATACAGTGAAGAACAGCTCTGAGACAAGGTGGTGTCCGTTCAAGCACGCAGTAAACGCCATGTTACACAATGTTAATGTTAGCAAGGATAGTTTTGGACGATAAAGACATGTCCAAAGAATTATTATTGTCTAAAATCTGAGGTGATTGTTCGCTGATTTGTCTCTTGTTTGCATTTCTTTTTTGGCAGCATTATGGTAACTGAGGAAGTATACGAATCCTTTGTACGGAGCGATTTCATTGGCTGGACACTGAGATTGATCAATGAAAAATACCGTTAAATTTCATCAGAGCCATCAACAGCTTCTAGTTCTTTCTTTTCTTTGTTTGTTTGGGAACGCCTCGCAGAGGTTGCTCATAAATGAACTTTCTGAGCGAGTAGATTATTTGTATACTAACCCCCGTACGCTGTGTGTATAATCTCTCTGTGTACATAATCCGATCCAAAGTTATGCACATGTGAGGAGCGAGGTTTACTGTTAATGTTACCATAGCGACACCGGAGCTCGGGATAAACGCACACCGAGGAGTCTGCTACCCCTTTGGGATAAAACTTGCACATTACACAGCAATAAAATCCTCACAGGAGGAGCAACGACTCTCCTCTGACTCGCCTTACGTGGCTGCATTGGGAAATGTTTAACGAGTTTTGTACACCTGTTAATTTGCCAGAGCTCTGGATTGTCTGTGCGTTCAGGGGCGGGGCAATATGGCAAAAATAGTCGTATTGTGAGCTAACCCTAGACATTTTAACAATCGACAATGTGTTCCAATGATAAAACAGATATTTTGAGGCAAACTGACACAAAAATGTAAAAGATTAATAAAACTTTTATTTCTAGTCAAATAAGAGACATGACATAGCATGGTCATAAGATATGACTTCGTTAATCCACAGGGAAAATGCGTTTATTAATTACAATACTGTATAAAGTTACAATGCATTTTTAAGCTTTTCACTCTTTTTTTTTTTTTTTTTTTTTTTTACTTTTAGTCTTCATGTGTTGCACGTAACTTTTGACTTGGTTACGTGTAATGCGTATATAATAGACATGTCCGATTGAACTGATTTTGCAGTTTGATTGTTTTGTTGCTTGATTCGATTCATTTACTTAAAAAGCGTGACCTTTTACACTTTTTAATTAATTTAAACTCCTTGTGTAATTGTTTTTGGCAGCATTCTCCTTGTTCTTGTTTTATTCAGTAAGTTGCATTTCCACCAAAATCTAACGCAATGTCGTCATCTTTTGTGTTCATGGGCAGCTGTTGCAACACTACCAGCTAGTGGACTGGAGTGTGTAACAAAAGATACTGGCAGTAATAAACATTTCAGTGTTTATTAGATACGTTTAGTTTTTAATACCTTGAACCATGTAAGAAATTGGTGCTGTTGAATTGAGTTAAAATAATAATTAAACAATCTGACTGCCTCTGATTCACAGCTCTAGTATTTAAGCGGAATGTCCAGCTGTATAATTTGCAGAACTTGGAATCGGAAGAATATAAAAATACAGCTGAGACGATTCCATTTCTCTGAGATGCATTTTAATAATACAGTTTAGTCTTCGCTCTGAGCCTAACCTCGTTCCACACTAGAACCTAACTGCCTCGAAACGGTTCTCTGAAAAGTTCACAAAGAAGCATTACAACCACGACTCTGGTTTTATTCAGCCTTGTCTGAAGGTAACTACCGTAAACCTTGGAATATACGTGCACTGTGGAGTTACAATCAGCTTCTATGTTCTGTTGGTGAAGGAGCTGGGCGTCACCGCTAAAGTAAAACTGCAGGCTAGTGTTTCAGCTGCGCAGGAGATTATCACCTTATCACTGTTCCCTCCTTTTTTTAATCTTTATTTCCACAAGGGTTCAGAGCGAAGCTTCGCCTTCAACGTCTAAACCTAAAGAAAAAACGTTTCCTGTCACGACCCTGAAGTTAATCATTTTCCTTAAAGTGTTTTATTCCTCTCACACCACAGCCAGTGATTATATTAACGTTTTATATTAAATTAATGTAAACATAATCAACCGTATTTTCTGACCAAACGGAATTCAGAGGTCTACCCCGCTGAAGAGAGAGAGAGAGAGTGCACACCAGGGCTTTGTTGTTCTTTAAAGAGGGGTGTTTCTGCTTTCCACAGCTAAGAAGAATAAGAAGAAGGGGAAGACTTTAACCCTGACGGACTTCCTGGCGGAGGACAGCGGTGGATCCGCACCACCCGTTTATTCCAGCGCTAAGCCCACCAGCGCTAGTTGGGCGGATGAGACCGATGACCTGGATGGAGAAGGTGAGCACAAAGATTTCAGACCCGTTGCTATGGTGATGCATCTCTCTATTACCATTTCTTTCTGTTTTTTTTTTAAACTCTTAAAAGGGTCATGGTTTCCTCCTCCTCTAACACACACACACACCTTTCTGTCTCCCTGCAGTGTCCACTTCCTGGCACACCCCTGAAGATTCGTATCGTGCCCCGCCCATCGATCGCTCCATCCTGCCCACGGCTCCTCGTGCGGCCCGGGAGGTGAACGTCGACCGGTCGCGTCTACCTCGCAGCCCTCCTTACACCGCCTTCCTCGGAAATCTGCCCTACGATGTGACCGAAGAGTCCATCAAACAGTTCTTCCGAGGCCTCGCGGTGAGACGAGTGTTTGGAATTAGCGAGTTTAAATGAATTTTCATGAGGTTCTAACATCTGTCCGTCTTCTTCCTTATTTTTAATTGAATTGTCCTGATAGTACGGCACTCACTACGTGGAGCCTCTGTGTTTCACCAGGATAATGATGTGGATTTGGGGAAAATCCTGATCGATGTTTGTGTTCACATATTGCCAAAGGAATTATGATGTAAAAGAGCTACAAATTTAAAACATGCAGCAAAAAAAAATAAACCTGAAATGAAGATGCACAATAAAATTCGCTAAGAAGTTCTGCACTGCAAATTTTCAAGTTAATGTTACACAATTAAGTTACACAGTGAAGCTGTGCTGTAAAAATATAGCACACTTTGGAGTTTTACGAAAAGATTATGCAATTAAATTCCCCACCGAAGATGGGCGTTAAATAAAACCTTGGAGTTTATGCAATTTATAAATTACACAATGAAAATATAGTTACAAGCAACGATGAGCGGGCCCAAGCACCCTGCGCCGTCAGCACCCGGGCGCACCTGAAAGACAGTTGGTGTATGCGTTTAAATTCAAATTTTATTAGTCACATACACAGTCATACACAGTATAATATGCAGTGAAATGCTTTATACGACCGCCAGTGACCTAAAAGAAAATAAAAGCTTGTACGTAAAATAAATAATCAATAAAAAGGAAATACTAAAGAAATAATTTTAACTAGTAAAATTAACTGTACAAAATAAGGGCATAATAAAATATTGCAAAAATATAGAAATATAGGGTAGAGTATATATGTATATATAAAGTGTCAGTGGTTGTACAAATATGCATGAAAGGTGACATGTGTAATTGTCCAGATGTATGAGTGTTTAGTGCAAGTGTGTATGAATGTGTCCATGATTGTCCAGTCAGTGTTGTGAGCTTAAAAGATGTTATTAGTCCTGTGTGGAGGTGTGATTGTGATTGAGAGACCTTATCGCCTGCGGGAAGAAGCTCCTCCTCAGCCTCTCTGTGTTGGCCTTTAGGGAGCGGAATCGCTTCCCAGACCGCAACAAAGAGAACAGTGCATTACTGGGGTGACTGAGGTCCTTCATGATCTTCCTGGCCTTAGTCCAGCACCGCTTGCTGTAGATCGAGTGCAGGTCAGGGAGCTCAGTGCGGATGATGCGCTCGGCTGATCGCACCACCCTCTGAAGAGCTCTTCTGTCCTGCATGGTGCTGTTCCCGAACCAGGTCGTGATGTTTCCCGTCAGGATGCTCTCTATGGTGCAGGAGTAGAAGTTCCTGAGCACCTTGGAGGGCATTCTAAAGTCTCTCAAGCGTCTGAGGTGGTAGAGACGCTGCCGGGCTTTTTTCACCACGGTGTTGATGTGACAGGACCATGACAGGTCCTGCGTGATGTGAACACCGAGGTATCTGAAGCTGTCCACTCTCTCCACTGGGCTCCTGTTGATGACGGGGGTCTGGTAGTTCCTCTCCTGCTTTGTACTAAAGTCCACTATCAGCTCCTTTGTCTTACTGATGTTCAGGAGGAGATTGTTCCTCTGGCACCAGTTCTCCAGATTTCCAATCTCCTCTAGGTAGTCCGACTCATCATTGTTAGTGATCAGTCCGACCACGACGGTGTCGTCAGCAAACTTGATGATGGAGGTGGAGTTGGTAGTGGCCACGCAGTCCTGGGTGTACAAAGAGTACAGCAGGGGGCTCAGAACACAACCCTGGGGGGCTCCAGTGCTGAGAGTGAGTGTGGCTGAGACATGTCCGCCCATCCTTACTGCCTGTGGTCTGCCAGTCAGAAAATTGGAGATCCACTGACATATAGATGAGCTCAGTCCCAGGTGCTCCAGCTTGATGGTGAGTGTGGAGGGAATTATGGTATTAAAAGCAGAGCTGTAGTCGATGAAGAGCATTTTAACATAATTCCCTTTCCTAGTGTCCAGGTGAGTGAGTGATGTGTGGAGGAGATGAGAGATTGCATCGTCTGTGGAGCGGTTCTTACGGTATGCAAACTGTAGTGGGTCCAGTGTGTCGGGTAGTGAAGAAATGATGAAGTCTCTGATAAGGCGTTCAAAGCACTTCATCACTACTGAGGTGAGGGCTACAGGGCGATAGTCATTGAGGGAAGCAGGATGTGGTTTCTTCGGGACAGGAACAATGATGGACTCTTTGAAGCATGTGGGGATCACCGACTGAGATAAAGAGATGTTGAATATCTCAGTGAACACAGGTGCTAGCTGGTCTGCGCAGGCTCTGAGGATACGACCTGAGATGCCGTCTGGTCCTGCTGCTTTCCTGGTGTTCACTCTCTTGAAGGCTCTCCTCACGTCGTGCTCGGAGATGATGAGCGCGTTCCCGGTGTTGGCAGTGTCTTCCTGTCTGCAGCCGTTAGCGCCGCTAGCATTAGCGCCGCTAGCATTAGCGCCGCTAGCATTAGCATCGCTAGCGTCTTTAGCTGCAGCCTCGAAGCGAGTATAGAAGGTGTTGAGCTCGTCTGCCAGAGTCGCATCCGCGTTCGTCATACCGGATGCTGGTGCTTTATAGTCCGTTATTGTTCTTAGTCCCTGCCACAGGCTCCTAGAGTCACTCTGTTGAAGCTGTGACTCTAGTTTTCTCCCGTAGCGCTGCTTCGCCTCTTTCACCGCCTTCCGGACGTTGTATGACGCAGCCTTGTACGGTTCCATGTCCCCCGACGCAAGTCCCGTGTTGTAGGCAGCTGTGCGAGATCTCAGAGCGTCGCGGATGGTTTTATCCACCCACGGCTTCTGGTTGGGAAACGTTCTGATAGTCTTTTTCTCCACCGTATCGTCTACCAGCTTCTCAATAAATCCCACAACCGCTTCTGTAAACACGCTGACGTCATCATCGGAGCTGTTTCTGAACCCTAAAGGGGACATAACAGTGCAATTATGACACAATAAAACATAAAGAGGAATTTTAAAAAGCTAACAAAAAATTTAAAAGATCACACTATGAGATATTAAAAAAAAAACCTCTATCTTTCAAAATCCACAGCCCAGACTCTCAGGCATCCTAATGGCAGCAGATTCCAACCTGTCGCATATGTTTCATTTGAGCATGTTAAAGCTCTCAAAAAGCACCGGATGCTAGAAAAAATAAACAATAACCCCTATAGGAACAAGATGACCCTGACACACTATGACGACATGGGGCTGATGTCATAGTGCATTACGTTAATGTTGTTAAACTGATTGAATAGTTGTGTTGTCAAGTTGTGTTTTAATGGTACCCTATAATGTTACACTAATAGAGGTTCTGCAGTAAAGTTACATTATATAAAATAAAATAGCAAAGAAGTTGCACAGCAAAGTCGCGCAACTGCGAGGTTGTGAAATGCAGTCACGCTGTACACTGTGGCGTGAGGTTGCAAGTTGACGTCACACCTTCTAACACAGTACATTTTGAGGTAAAGTTGAAGGTCACACTTTGACAAAGTTACTAAATACACTTCTCATAACGTTGGGAAGGTTTGAATGCGTTTTATGTTGTATTGTGCAAATGTACAAGAATAAGTGTGTGTGTTCTCAGATCAGTGCCGTGCGGTTGCCGCGTGAACCCAGTAACCCTGAGCGACTGAAGGGTTTTGGCTACGCTGAGTTTGATGATGTTGACTCGCTGCTCCGTGCGCTCACGCTCAATGAGGAGGTAGAGTCACACGCCACACAGGTCACTGTTATTTGTTTAATCATTTAGTGCTTTTACATTAGTGTTTATTGAATGTGTGTGTGTGTGTGCGCATAGAACCTGGGAAACAGACGCATTCGAGTAGACATTGCAGATCAGTCCAATGATAAAGGTGAGTGTGTGTGTGTGGAGGTGACCTGAGAGAGTCTGGTGGACTGGGATCAGGGTGTAGAACGTCTTCAGCGGTGTGTCTCTGATGACGTTTCTGTCTCCTGCTCAGAGCGTGACGGAGGTCTGATGGGGCGTGACCGGGACCGCGATCGTGGGCGTGGTGGCGGTGACGGCGGTCCTGATAAGACGGACTCTGATTGGAGGGCTCGACCCAGCGTGGAGCAGGATGACGGACCGCGCAGGGACGACGGCTTCGGAGAGAGTGCGTTATTAATCACGTGACTGTCCCGTCACTCTGTGCGCTTGCGGCCATATCATTAATAGTCCTCTTTTCTTTCTCAGGGTCACGTGAGTCCGATCGATACAGGGATGGGCCACGGCGTGACGATCGCTACGGCGGTCGAGATCGCTATGACGACCGGGACCGCAGGGATCGCTATGACGACCGGGACCGCCATGACGATCGGGATCGCAGGGATCGCTATGACGACCGGGACCGCCATGATGATCGGGATCGCAGGGATCGCTATGACGACCGCGGAGGTTAGTTCTAAAATGTTAATAGCACATTTGATTTGTCTCTATATAAGCTTTTGGTGAGCACGTAGTCATGTGACCGGCAGGATATGATTCCCGTGGTGGAGGACGGCGGGCGTTCGGTAGCGGCTACAGGCGCGATTATGACGACAGGCGGGATGGAGATCGCTATTCAGACGACCGCTACGAGAAACGAGACGACAGACGCGAGGAAAGAGGTACAGGCAAATAGGACATACAGACAGACATTGGACATATACGACGATTTGGATGATACTGATTGTTATAACTTGTCACGTATTATTAAAAGATCACAGGAATCGTGACGTCTTCTGGTAGCCATTTACTAACCATGCAGCGACCGTTGTTCCCCTCAGGTCCTCCTCAGAGACCCAAACTGAACCTGAAACCCCGCAGCGTCCCAAAAGAGGAAGAACAGGGTGGCGGTGGTGGCAGCGGCGGTGGCAGCGGAGGTGTCGGAGGCTTGTCTCCTCAGGCCAACCCCAGCAGGTCTGCCTCCATATTCGGATCTGCGAAACCCGTGGACACGGCGGCCAAGGAGAGAGAGGTGGAGGAGCGTCTGAAGAAGGAGCAGGAGCGGCTGCAGAGACAGCTGGAGGAGGACAAGGCCAGACCTTCAGAGAGACGAGCTCGAGACCGGTGAGGACAGAGAGGGTGGAGTTACCCACCACGCATCAGAACGAAGATAAATTGGATCCAGTCAGTTGCACTTGACGCTGCACTTAGCTTAGCGAGGTAGCATCACATTGTTAAAGCACGGCGTTGTTCTGCTCTCTATGTGCAGGGACCCGAGCTGGCGCGGCGAGTCGACGACCAGCGAGCACGAGCGCGCAGGAAGTGAATCCACCCACCATGGAGGTAAATGAACCCCTTAACACACTCGTCTGTGTCTAAAAGGAGGGAAAGCACCAGATTTCCCAGAATTAAGAACATGTAATACTTAAAAGAACAAAAAAATGTAGACGGCATTTCAAAGCTGCAGTTTGTATCATTTTGAACTTTTTCCAAGGCATGTGGTAATTGCATAAATCTTTTTAAAAAATGTTTCAGTGTACTGCAGCATTGTAGTGGATCCCGTTACGTTCCTTGTTTCAACATAAAAAAAAAATGTCCAAAGTATTAATTTATCGGCCCAATAATTGGTTTTATATATTTATATGCATATTTTCTTTAGGTTTTGTTAATTTTTTCTTTTGCATATTTATTGAGTTGCTTGCTTGCTTGTTAACTTTTAAGTTAACTGTTCAATCATGAAAGTAACTCATGGTTATTGTACAAAAAATGCACCAGATACCAATATGTGTAAGTGAATGTATACAATGTCTAAAGTCCAGTATACGTGTGTGTGTGTGTGCGCGGGAGAAATAAGTCGCCTCACCGTTTTTAATGAATCAGTCCGGGAGCGCGATGATAGAAAATGTTTGTCCTGTAAAGCTGTCCTGATGGAGAATAATCCTAATTTCGTAAATTTTCCTCAACGAGACTGATTTCACAGTCCAATACAGTGGAAAACAGCTTTGAGACAAAATGGCGTCCAGGATTCCCCTCGCGATTTAAAGGCCCAAAGACAACACTGTTACATTTGAGTGAGATTTATTTCCTTAGACACGATTACAGATTTTGGCCACATGATGGCAGGGGACAGAGATTCAGACAATTTTGTTGCAGATCCTTTCACAGACAGCAGTGCACCAAACATTACATTACATAAAGCAGGCGTGCAGACGAGTGTTAATATGACAAGATTTGTAACTGTTGTAAGAAGTAAATAGTGTGTTTTTACTGTAACGTTTCCTACATTACCCATAATGCTGTTCTGCTAGATGAGGATAATAGTGACTTGTCAACCCTGAGGATTCAACAAAAAACATGAATGAGTAAATTAGCACCAGGTTCACTCAGCAAAAGTTGCCCACAAATTGCGTAATGTACAAAATGTGACGTGTGTGTGTTCGTTCAGGTTCTAAGCATCATGAAAGTGAGCATTTGGAAAATGAAGTGGATGAACCCATCTCTCCTGGGCCCCGCCCACCAACCTCCCCTAGTCAGGGAGCTCTGCCGCTGAAGGTGATGCCGGCTCCTCCGCCAAAGGAGAATGCCTGGGCCAAAAGGAGCACAGGAGGCGGAGCTAACACTACACCTTCACCTGCACCCGGTGGCGGTGGCACGGCTTACAGACCGAGAACGTGAGAAATTACAGTGACTTTACGTCTGGTCCTCACCATTTCGTCACAGCGTTTAACCTTTTTGTTTTTATTCCTTTCTCTCTTCTTATCGATGCAGCTCCTCAAATTCAGATGATCCTGTTGCTGAAAAAGGTCAGAATGCCACTCGGTACACATGCATAAAGTTAAGAAATGCAGATAAGCGTGTGGCTTTATGTTTCTGTGTGTGTGTTTTAGATGAGAATCAGTTGGACGGTGTAGGACGGGAGAAAGGTGTGTCTCAGGGAAGAGGAGGCGGGGCGTTGAGAGGGGGAGGTAGGGGTCGAGGTGCTGATCGAGGAGGAGATGGACCTAACAAAGACAGACGACGAGAACCAACAGAAAAGTGAGTGTATATAAAACATCAAATTGAATTTGATGTTTTATATAAAGGTAGTTTAAAAGTTTAATTAGCATTGTTTAGTTGCTTTAATGTGTACATATTTTTTTGTTTTTATTCAGATATCTGCTTTTTTTTAAAGAATTTTTTTTGTATCCATTTTCATACATTGGTCAATTTAATGTTTGCCTGATTGTTTGTTTTTTTGTTTTCTTGTGATTTTCTTGGCATGTTTAATCATAGTAATATTAGAAAATTGCGTTAACTGCTTTAATCAGGTAAATGTCTTATTGCAGCTATAACACGTCCTGAACTTCTGTTTTTAGACTAACACGTGACTCGAGTCCTGACCTATCAGTTGATCTTTCTCTGAATTTTAGGAAAGAGAGCAGGCGAGAGCCCAGACCCGCACCAGAGCCAAAGAAGTATGAGGAGACCGCGCCTCCAGTAAGTACTGTACGTCCACCGCGTCCGCCCAGTCTGGCCTGTCCCTGTCTCCCCCCCCCCCCACTTTTTTTAAGTGCTTGATTTTTATTTGTTTATTTATTAAATTTTTTTTCTTCCAGAAATTCAGCTCAGCCAGTAAATACGCTGCATTGCTGATGGACGGTGAGCAGCCAGAGGAAGATGCTGAGGATTAAACAAGAAGAAATAAAAGAAGAGCAAACACACAAATATAGGATAATGTTGCATTTAGAAAAAAAAATCTGATCAAATACTTGGCTGAGACTTTGGTTCTGCATTGATAGACTGAGGAGAATCGTTGCATGGGTTGTCAGAGCTGTTCCTTAATGTTTGTCGAAATTTTCTAAAAAGGTAATCCATAATTTGACTAGTTTTAATTAGTAACAGTAAAGAACAGCGTATAAACGTATAAACTCTCAGACAGGCATTATGGGGTTTAAAGAAGTGTAATTTGCAAAGTATTGTTATAAATAAATTTGAAAAGTACGTAAAAAAAAATGTATGTTACTTTATCCACTTCACCTTGTGTTGTAAGCCTGAAATAGCTATAGCTAGGGGGCAGCGGTGGATCGGATGGTTGTGCATCTTGGGTAACCCGTCACACGTTTGTGTGCCTACTTATTCAGTTCAAACAATGGACGCGATTTTAACAAAACCATTCTTAGGATTTTGTTCTGGAGGACCTCAAGCAGTTGGTCAGCTGTATTTGTTGACGTCATAGAAGCAAAAAGTCGCCTGAACATCAATCTGCCCATTCTCATTGACCTATCCGGTATACATCTGATCTAGGACCATGCAGAAACTGACTCCGATCTGATTTGAAAAGCATTAGGTTCATGCAGACTGGCATACAAAAAATCTGATCTGTGTTACATTAGGGTACAAATTGGAATTGAGTCACTTCAGGCTGGTGATGTAAACGCAGCCTGAGAAGCTTTGTGGTCTGATCATTTAGATCACATTTTGGAGGTTGGCTGTAGATGACCAAATAACATTTGTAGTGTTGAATCTTTGTTTGGCGTCTCGTCTCTCGTTCATTTATACGTTTTGTTAGCGGACAGGGAAAATACCCCTCATCTTGGAATTGTCAGCAGCTGTATTTGGTTACACTCTATACAGAGCAACCCAAAGGTTCAGATCCACAGGCATTTCCTTTGTGTTATTACCAATATTACCCATTTCCAACAATATAATCAGTGGGGTCAAGAGTGGCTGAGTGGTTAAGGCATTGGTGGTGCTGGGGTGGACCTTCTGATCCATAGTCCAAGTTGCCATTAGCCCTATTCGGACGGGATATAAAATATGAAATAGGCATTAAACTTCACTTAACCTTAGTTTATGATTCCTCTTGATTTAAAAACCAACTGAAAGTGTTTTTTCTCTCTTGTTACCATCCTTGCTAACATTCTTGGGGCCCATGGTGCTATGCTTCACAAAATATAAAAAGGAAAAACTAAATATGGGGGGGAAATAAAAATCACTTCACTTTACACTAATGCAAAAAAGTTTAGACCGGCTCTCAGACGTACGTGCAACTTCAGTTCAGCTTGGTTCGGCGGCTTGTGTGCAGAAAAATGTACCACTGTGTGCAGAGGTACCACTGTAATTTGCTTTGAAACTGTCAACAGAACCAGAACTAACTCCAACTCAACATTTGTCTGTGAGCTGATTTGATGTCAGTAGTCTTATCAGAATTGGCCCAGAACAATCTGTGGACTAAAGGAAGCAAACACCTCACTTTGATATCGAACACAAGTTTTAATAAAGGGAGCAAATTTTAATTCCCTTAACCCAGTGGTTCTCAAAGTGTGGGGCGCCACTAGTGGGGAATACAGACATGACAGGTGGGGCGCAATGAACGGGAGGGAATTAGTGGAAAATAACAGGAAAGTTCCTATTCTAATTCATGCTTTTCTTTATTGATAATGAAGAGCGTACGCTCAAAACTAAACAATCACACACAAATAAATGGATCATTAATACAAGTAAATTTAAAATAACATCAGTTGTGGGCCGGGAGAAGAAGTGGAACCATAGTGGAACAATAACGGTTTAACTTCGGGCCAACTTGAGCAGCTGCTCGAATCACAAACCTGCGCGACCCACTGGGCAGCGCTGCGCGACTCTGACAGAAATAAACCGCGCCGACCATCAAAATACATTTTACCCCGCTGGGATGCGCATGTACAAACCAGGCATGGCAAGGCGGAAACAATATTAAACAGTCCTGACATTTTAAATGGTTTTTGAAATAAAACACAGTGAGTCGCGCAGGTTTGTGATTCGAGCGGCGCTGCGCGAATAAACCCGATCATCATTGCGCTATCCAGATAGTCGCGCTGCGCTGTATTTGCGCAGATATTTGGTTCAATCGGGTGCCGCGGTTTCGTCCCACTTTTGATGTGTTTGGCTTCACATACACTTCGACAATGGAAGAAGACGCTGCAGCAGCAGTGAGTTTACTTACATGTGACGAAACCAACAACGAGGAGATTGTAAAGAAAAAAGCTGCCTCGTCTGTGGTGTGGAATTGGTTTTGGAATAAGAAAAGTGATACGAATGAGATGAATGTGATTTGTGAGGTACGCAAGTGCACTGTTTTAACAAGTGGTGCAAACACGTCAAACCTTTTCTATCATCTGAAATCCAAGCATCCAAACGAATATGGCCAAAGTAAAAAAATGCGGCAAACCTCAGCAATTCAGTTTAAATAAAATTACATAAAAAAATGAAATTATGTAAAACTATTTCTTTGTGTTTTCATTTTTATTTATGCATTTTCAGATACAAATTGCTATATTGTGATGTATATCGTTATTGAGTTAGAAAATTGCTTCTACCGTGATAGAAGATTTTGGTTATATCACCCACCACTAATGAAGTCTATCTTCAGCTTGGATTCATGGTGGTGATGGTGGTGGCAGAGGAGAGACACGTGTGTGTTTTGTGTCTTAAACCGCTGCAGCAGACCGCATGAGACCCAACAAATTAGGAAGACACTTAGAGACAACACACTCCAGTCACGTTAATAAACCACTGGACGTCTTTGAAAGAAAGCTGGCAGAATACAGACAGCAGGAGAATCGCATGGTAACATCTGAATCAGTGGACAGCAAAGCACAAATGGCTTCATTCAAAGTTACATACAGAATTGGCCAGTGCAAAAAAAACTACAAACGATTGCTGAGCAGCTAATAAACATGGGGTCAATTATGCAAAGATAAGTGACAACGTAAGCCTTGTAACAATTGCACGTGTATTTTATCTGTTTTTAACTTGGTGTTGTTTGATCGTATTGGTTTAGGAATTGATATTTCAATAAACAGTAAACTTGGCCGATTTCGTTATTATTTTGTTGACAAGTGGGGCTTGAAAATTCGCTCACCCCCTTAAGTGGGGAATGACAGAAAAAGTTTGAGAACCACTGCCTTAACCGTTAGTTAACAATAAACAATTGACTAATCGTTAGTTGTTACAAGGTGCACATTTCTACCCATTATATTAAGTTCTAGTGGCACATTTTCAACAAATTCACATGAAGAGCAAATATTTAATATATACGGAATGATGTTAATGAAAATTTTTTATTTTTTTTCAATTCTCATTTGAAAACAGGAAGCCTGATCCGCAAGTGCGCCCTCTTGAGGTGTACAAGTGTACAGTTGTGTGCTACCCTATCATTTACTAAAGTTTCATCCTGTTTCTTAACACTAAGTAATGTATTAAAGATTAATCATTAACAAGTCTAGTCCTGATACCTTAAAAAATGTTCAACATTCTTGCATCAGTTGTGTCCACAAACACTGCTACTTAACAACTCGTCAACTTGAGGATTTGCTGCAGGTTTTTCTGCCACGCTGTATACACATATTTGCATTAGATCAACATCAAGACATGTTGCATGTTAAATCTATAACGCTGATGCAGATGTACATGTCCCTCTTATAAGCAGAAAAAAATGGACTTGGATTACAGCTAGCTGGCTAGCTCATCGCTATCAAAAGCTGAACATGGGCATATATGCTTCCACCCCCACACATTGGGACAACTATTGCAGAAGAAATGCAAGGTTAAGACATTCCACTACTGAAATATGTCTCGTTTTTTTCACCCCTGCGGTTTAGGCCACACTCTCTTTATAGTGTCTCACACAATCTCATTATCTTTGCTTTGGTGACCCAACACTGGCAGCATTGAGATTCAAACTCAAAACTTTCTGATCATCAGTCCAGTGCTCTGCCCATGTAGCAATGCTCCACATAGTACCCTTAGACATTCAAGAGAACCTGAAGAACATTTAAAGAGCGCTGATTCCTTTTCAGATTCTGATGGATCAGAAACAAACGCATGCTGTCTCTCACAGGTCCTGGACAGCGTTCCTCTCACTGTGTGTTTAGATGGAGTGATGGTGGAATGTAAATCCGGCTATGCTTGGATAAAAAAAAAAAATTAAACAAACACCTCACGCCGGTTCTTCACCGCCGTCCTGCTCTGTCGGTTCTCTCCGACGTTCCACTGCCATGTTTATAAGAGTAGCTTCGGCTTTTACAAACACGGCCTGCGGTCTAGTCCAAACTAGGTCATGTGACCACTACAGTGACTTATCGGGTTTATTTCTAATGCAGCCCATTTTATGGCTATGTTCTTAGTCTTAAATTTGTTCCGTGGATGTGTAAGGGCTACTCTTGGTGAAGCAGTTGGCTCCTGTAGTGGAGCAGCGGTGGTTCAAGCAGTTAAGGCTCTGGGTTACTAATCAAAAGGTCGGGGGTTCACGGCCAGCACCGGCAAGCTGCCACTGTTAACCCTGTCTGCTCCAGGGGTCGCTGGCTCACTGAGATTTTTATTAATGTTCAAAAATAATCTCCTTCAAATGTAGACATGTTTAATTAGATTAAACCTTGTTTTCATGAGTATACTTTTGACAGTTATAATACAATAATACCTGTTTGGATATCAGCAATTAATTAAATATAGTATAGTGTATGCATAAATAAAATGAATTTATTTTATTCTTTGCATTTTTCTACTTTATTTTACTTTTTGCCACCAATTGTGCGTTTATTATTTATAGACCACATGCAAATGTACATATTTATTTTTTGTTTATCCTCCTTGGTAACCCATATTTTAAAATAATTTTCCCTTTTTTTAAGAAATAGATTTATTTATGTGCGTTTTTAAGGCAATTTATTTTACTTGTAAACAGTGGGGAGTATAAATAAAGTTAATTAATTAATTCGACTCTGAGTGGTGCAGTGGTAAAGTTCTCGCCCTATCATCTGGAGATCGCTGGTTCGAACCCCGGGTGATGCTGTTTTCCTCTCACAGCCGGAGGCACAGAGAGAGCTGATTGGCCGAGCTCTCTCAGAGGGGAGGGATGAGAGGTACTTGCGCTCCCACATTAATCACGGCTCTACAGCCAATCAGGGGCGTCTGTGAGCTCGCGCTCGCGGAAGAAGCAGCTAGCGCTTTCCTCCGAGTGTGTTACTCCGCCCCTAATGGTGCATGAGCAAGCAGTTCGAAAAGATACGGTCGGCTGACGTCACACGGTTCGGAGGAAACACGGGATAGTCTTCGCCCTCCCGACTGAGTGGTAGTGGTAGCCTTAATGTGGAGCCCCCTAGTGACGGGGAGGAATTGGATACGACTAATGGGGAGAAAGATTAAGTTAATTAATTTATTTCTTGGTTTGAAGGTTAAATTCCTGCCTAAGGTCTGTGTCTGTGTGTGTGTGTGTGTGTGTGTGTGTGTGTGTGTGTGTGTGTGTGTGTGGAGTTTGCATGTTCTCCTCATGCTTGGTGGGTTTCCTTTGGGTACTCTGGTTTCCTCCCACAGTCCAAAGACTTGCAGGTCAGGCTAATTAGCATTTCCAAATTGCCAGTAGTGTGTGAATGAGTGTTACATACTGTATGCTTGTACCCTGCATTGGTTTGACCCTCTGTCCAGCGTCTAACCCACATTATACCCCGAGTCTTCTGGGAAAGGCTTCAGGCCCCCCGGACCCCGAAGAGGACAAGCTCTATAGAGAGTGTTTTAGGAAGATTTTAAGTTTCTTGTTATATCTTAGGCTGGTTCTCAGTGATTATGATGGAAATTACTTTTTTGTGTTTTCAGCCCCTCTGACAGTTGTGAACTGTGTGTGTGTGGGGGGGGGGGTTTCCTGCTGTCCTGATGTCCTCGCCGCTCAGAGCTGTTGTTTCTGTGCTGAAGTGCAGTTGGTGCTCAGTGGAGGTCTCCGAGCTGAGGGACCTCACAGAACTTTTCAGAGATATTCCTGAGATTTTATTCTTTAAATCATTTTGAAATCTATTCACATCAGGTTAAACTGTTTTACTCACTTTAAATGGAGTAAAAAAAAAAAAAAAAACTAATAAAGCTTTTTTAAAAATAAATATATAAATAATAATTCCAAGTCAAAACATTTTGTTCAAAATAGTTTGATGCTGAGTTATGTATTTTTATGTATTTAAATTGTATTTCATGTTACTAAGAAACACACAAGCACAAACATTATTTTAGCTTTTTTGTAAAACCACCACATGGTCTGAAAATTTCAGCTTTAAGTCCCGCCCACTTCACAAGTTCTATGTCTTTAAAAAGTGTGTTAAAGTCATTACATACAAGAAATTGTATGTTTGAGTGATATTTATATTTATGCAAAAATCTGCTGAAAATCCTGTTAAAATCAAGAAACACTGATGGTTACCATGACACTGTGGGACCTGACTTACTGGTTTCCACTAGAGGATTTTCCATGACCATTAAACACTACAGAACCTAATGGAGCCTTAAGAATAAAATGAAATGAATGATCAAAAGCCAGATGGTGTGACTCTGACTTTATTGTTATTATTATTTTTCCTATTACCGCACGTTTCTGTGTTTTAATCCAATTGTACCACCGCAATTTGCTAATTATTTTACTAATTTAAAAACTTGACCAACTTTTTATTCTTTGTAGTTACAGTTAATGAAATAAGTTAGTTCCTGATGTCACTTAGATTATAGCAGCTATAAACACTCATTCATTCACCAGCCTCTCTTTATTTTAGCTCTTCAAATAAAAAAACACACCTTGTTGCACTACTGAGAAACCGCAAAGTAGCATAAACTCCTCTGTCCTGAACTTACAGCTTCATCTCTGACACTGGAGTCTCCTTCCGTACATGTTCTATAAACATCTCCCTACATTAAACTCCACCAAGCCACTGATTGTATGTGCTTTAAAAATACTTACCTGAATTGTCCCCTGTGCATGAGTTGTTACTATTTAAACGATAACGTGATGTTAGGGAGAATTAATCAACGCCTTTTGTCCAATCAGAAACCATAATTCAGCAAGGCGATAGAGGGGCAACAAGGAATTTCTAATTACTAATGCACTAGAAGGTTGGCAATAACATTAACAGCAGCAGTTGTCAGCCAAACGTTTTATGTGTTTCTTAACATAATGACAAGCCAGGAAAAAAAGTTGTACTAAACCAATAAAACCAATAAATCCAAATCTGGTGAGGTGAATCTGAAAAGAAGAATCTAAATCCAGAAGATTCTGCTTTAAGAGTTATTAAGAGATATTATTTATGCAGCATTAAACTATAGATTATTTTTTACCTTTATTCTATGTATATATACTCAGCAAAAATATTGCTAAAAGAATAAAGCACATGGTGAGTTTAAATATTAGACCTTTTTAAAATTTCACACAAAATAAAAGCAGAGAAGATAAACAGAGCAGAAAGAGACGATGTTTTAGGTGTTTAGTCTTCAGGGGTCCAAAAGAGACTTTTAAAATAGAAAGCAAAAAAAAATCAGAGACAGCTGAGACACTTCACTGCTTCGGACGTGGTGCAGAAATGTGCGTCTAATTCAGGACTGTAGATACTTTGGTTTTACTTTAACGAGGCAGTGAAGGCAGTTCAGCTTGTTCACTCGGATGCAGTTTGATGACTAAATGCGTTCATAAGAACAGACAGTTCAAAAGAAATTACTCATAAACACTGCACTGTTGAGTCCTGGATTCTGATTGGTCAGAAGGTGTTGTTTCATTTCGTATAAAAGCAGCTTTAATTAACACGCTCGTTCGAAAACCTTTCCATTTCTATAGTAACATGAAGATTAGATTAGATTGTCATTAAGCAAAGTACATATTCAAAGACAATTAAAGGTGTTCTTATGCATTATAACAACACACTGATATATATGGAAATATGACAAAGTGGCTTTTATTCAAAATATTTTCAGTTGTTTAAAAATCTATTTGTGCATATCGAACACATTATGCAGTGCAGAGATAAGACTGAAATACTCCAGATTTCTCCTTTAAGTTCAGTTTTGGATGTAGAACCGGAAACGGGCAAGAAGGCGAGAATAGACTCAGTCATTGTGCTCAGACTGAGTGTGATGTCTGATCTGAGAAATATAAAAAATAAAAAGACTGAAACATGGACATAAGGATTCTTTTTGTGCGGTTGAAGATTCGGCTTGAGGAAAGAAAGTGTGTGTGTGTGTGTGTGTGTGTGTGTGTGTGTGTGTGCTCAAGAAAGAGGGGAAGATCGTGACGTTAGGGCTCCATAAACAGCTGAGGGAGTGAGAGGTGAGGGCCAGGCTGGGGGGGCGGGGTGGGGGGGGGGCAGAGGCAGAGGGGCGGAGATTCGAACAGAGAGAGGCATGATGGTAAGAATGCATGTGGGAGACGGCAGGAGACGAGCAGAAGGGAAACACCTCGTGTGCAGAGGAGAGAGGGAAGGAGAGATAGAGAGAATGTGTGTGTGAGTGGCAGTGTCTAGTGTTTACACTGAAGGCCATAACGACGGACTAACGCAGGAGTTGTGAAAAGAAAGTTGGATGAAAGTGTAAGAGAATTGAAGAAAAGAGAGGAGAGGAAGAGACATCATGGGTTGTGTCTTCAGCAAACGGACGGAAGTCCAGGAACGAGTTCTCCATCTCACTGATGGGCCTCGAACACGGGACTCCACTGAGGATGCAGAGATCCTCAGCCTCACTGAGGTGTGTGTGTGTGTGTGTGTGTGTAGATGTTTATAAATCAGTGCAGGTGAATAGGTGGATTGAACCATTTAATCTATTTAAATTTTATTATTATTATTATTATTATTATTATTTACCTTTCAGATTTTTCTAATAATATTTAAGTTTTGAGAAATGTATTTTTAATCTTATTAAGTGTAGTTTAATTTTATTTGTATTAAAATAAATTACTTTGTTACTTTATTTTAGTTAACATTCCTTCACTTTGTTTTTTCATTTGACTTCACTTTTTTAATCCACTTTCTTTTTATATTTTACTAAGTACTTTCTTTTATTTTTCTTCCCTTTTCTTTAATTATTTGTTCTTCTGAAATATTTATTAGAATTCTCTTCTAGAGTTCACTTCTTTTAGTTTACTTTATAACTTTACATTAATGTAATCCAAAAACTTTACTTTATAACCATAAAACTGCACTTTAAAAATGATAACTTTGCTTTATAGCTTTACTTTACTTTAAAACTTTACTTTAAAACTTTACTCTATATATGTGTCTTGGTTTACTGCAGTCCTATATTACGAAATATTCAAGATTTTTTTTGTTTACTTGCTGATATTTTAATATAGTGTAGTAACAGAAAGAACGTTAAACACA
Organism: Channallabes apus; assembly: GCA_030522415.1. Taxonomy (NCBI): domain Eukaryota; kingdom Metazoa; phylum Chordata; class Actinopteri; order Siluriformes; family Clariidae; genus Channallabes; species Channallabes apus. The sequence goes on from CM060112.1 coordinate 2,319,211, forward strand.
AGATTACAGAAAATTTGATTAGAAACCTTAAATGTGATGACATTATTAAACTTGAAATTGACTAGCTCTATTGAAAGATGTTTATTTTTGTTCCAAATGTTTTATTTTTATTTCTAGAAGGAAGTTTCAAGGCAGTAAAAAAAGTTTCAAAGGCACATAAAACATGTGAACAAAGCTGGTGGTTCATGCTGATGAGCTGATGGGCTGGTTTGAGAATCTAACTTTACTTTATAACTTTACTTTATAACTTTACTTTAAAATTACTTTAACGCTTTACTTTACTTTATAACTTTACATTAAACACAGACTTGAGTGTTTATGAAAAATCTCTACAGTATTAAAATATAATAATAATAATTAATTATAATAATTAAAAAAATAAAATAAATAAAATCAAGTGTATCTATGTATGTATGTATGTATGTATGTACAATGTGTGTGTGTGTGTGTGTGTGTGTGTGTGTGTGCGCGCGCGTCAGTGGGGGTGAATGAAGTGTGGATTTAACGAATAAGAAAAGAAAAATCCTCCGTGTACTACATCCTGAGGGATCAAAACATTTCCTATCTATATTCAGCACTCATTTTGATATTCGAGCCCACACACACACACACACACACACACATGCATTAGCCTGGGTCACACGGGCAGGATAAAAATACACAGTGGAATTCTGGGACAGTGGAAGCATACCAACCTGGAGGCATGGCATGCGGGTCCCACCTGCTGCCGTCTACTGCTTCTTTGAATATTTACTTTCCGTGTGTGTGTGTGTGTGTGTGTGTGTGTGTGTGTGTGTGTGCATCTGCCATAGTAAGTGTTCTGAGAGTTACAGTTACAAGGGCCTGCTTTTATGGCTCCACACATCAGAATGTCAGCAGTCTGCATTCACTCCTATACGATGTGAAAAACTGAATGAAATCAGTCAGTAACGTCCTGGTGCTCAAGATTATTCTGGTGATCTACTTAATAAATATACATTTTTACTTAAATGAAAAATATATTTTTATAACTTTATAATAAAATCTTTATAGCTGTTAGAATATTTATATAATATAAATTGACTTTATTATTAAATTGATGTGTATTGAGGAGTTTGTTGTTGGTTTAAGTTTCTCTGACTGTTTCTGAGAGAGTGTTGTGAAATCTCTATACCTGTGCAGTGATGATTAGTTGCGGTTCCACTGGTGCCACTGGTTTCACTTCCCATCTGTGATTTACTAAACCATTTGTCCTGACTGGGATGTTTAAGGTCTGAGCAATGGCTGCTTGTTGTTTAATAACATTTAAGTTTAGAAAGCTCCATCACTGTGATGCAGTGTATGATGTAAGACACCAGGTGTGACTTTTTTGATGAATTTATAATAAGAACTTTAATTGAACAAGATTACATTTAATATTATTTAACCTTTATATAAAAACTAATCAGCCATAACATTAAACCCACTTAATAACATATCTTGTTACAGTGCCACCTTTCAGTGGGATATATTAAATAGCATAATTAATAAATTCCTGAGGACCGAGGATAAAACATCAGAACAAAGCTGGTGGTTCATGCCAGATGGGCTGGTTTGAGAATAACAGAATGGCGATGAAATGAAAACCTGTGAGTAGTGGATCTGCAGATTAAATCTTCTTAATGACCTACAGTAGTGACTTACTGTAGTGACCTGGTCTGAGAATCTGAGAGGAAGTAACTCTATAGTAACTCATAACTTCTCAGCACGGACGGAATCCATCAAAACTTGAGGTCCATCTGCTACAACAGAAGACACATCAAGTTCCTCTTCTGTCAGCCAAGAAAAGGAATTTGAAGCTCTCATGATCTCACATAATGGATAGTTGAACACTTCTGCAGTTTGGGTAAGCTTGTGCCCATGACAGTAGTGAAGTTATCATGACAGAAATGCACCATCATGTGGTCTTCTGCTGTTGTACTGTAGCTTATTCACCTCAAGATTTGATGTTCTGTCTATGCTGAGCTGCTTCTGTACTCACCGCAGTTGTAAAGAGTGATTATTTGAGTTAGACCAATCTGGCCATGTTTCTCTGACTCGCTCTCAGAAGCACGGTGTTTCCACCAATGGAGCATCACGTTCAGCGATTTTTGCTTTTTTGCACTTTTTCGTGTAAATTGTGTTCTGGGAACAGGAGTTCCTATTGTGGACACTGAATGTATTTTTAATATACTGTTTGAATACTTTATTATTCAATTAAATTTTATTTGTATAGCACTTTTAACAATTGTCATTGTCGCAAAGCCCCGTTACACAATCAAAAGAAATTATGGAAGTATGTATGAAATGTGAATGTGTTTGTATCAAAGTGATAAGATTGTCCCAGATGAGCAAACCGGTGGCAACGGCGCCAAGGAAAAACTCTGAGATGGAAATGGGAAGAACCTTGAGAGGAACCAGACTCAACAGGGAACCCATCCTTATTTGGGTGATAATGAATAGCAGGCATTGATCTGCAGTCATACTGTGTGTTAGGAGGCTGGATGGTCAATATAACAGTTGATGTCTTTAAGTTAACATGGAGTATAGTTCATTATTGGAGGCTCAGGTAGACTGAAGGAAACTCCAGTCCTGAAATAATGAGTGACTGCAGTCACAAGTCCTCAGAGAACAGTTGTCTGCTATCTTCATGGTAAAGTGGAACCGTCCCCAGTCACCACATGCAGTATCTATCTGGGATGACAGACCACACAGGGCATCCATGTGACAGATCTCCAACCAGGACGAGTCAGACAGGTCCAGAGGGCAGAGGGGATCTGGATCACTGGCATGTGTAGCTCAACAGAAAGACAGGGAGAGGGAAAAAGAGATATAGGGATAGAGAGAGCAGAACAGAAGGAGAGAAAAGAGTTAGGTATGGTCACAGTCACATAATGTATAATTATAAAGGACTAACTTTGACATCATAACTAAAAGGGAGAGTCAGAAGGAAGCACAGACATGAGGAGGAACTGAAATGGAAAGCAATCAGTCACTTCACCATCCAAAGCTGAGTGATCAATGAGAGTGGTGAAGACAGCATCTAAACGTACCAGTTCACCATAATACTCTACGTCCATGAGTCCCCCAGATCTGCTCCTTTACCTAAAGCAAATCTATGTACATACAAAAATGCTTGGCTAAATAAATATGTTTTTCGCCCAAACTGAGACTGTGTCGGAGTCCCGAACATTAACTGGAAGGCTATTCCATAACTTTGGGGATTTTTAAGAAAAAGCTCCACCCTGTCACGGGTCTTTGGTGTGTGTCGGCGTGTTTGTGGCATGAATGAAAAGTATCTCACACCGTACTCCATTTGATGTCAACCATTTAAATTTTTATTATTTTTTTGTGTCATGCTGTTTTTGTCATGTCATTTGTATTTTTTGTTCTGGAAGCTCCATCACTAAAACAAATTCCTTGTACGTGCAAGCGTACTTTGCAATAAAACTCTTTCTGATTCTGATTCTGATGAAGGAGGCGAGCTGGCGGTTCAATATTAATGTCTTTTTATTCAAAGTGAAGAACACAAAACAAACTTAAAGCTCTTTGATGAGAGTTCCTAGCAGTCTTTAATAAATCTTTAAATTCAAAATAAACACCAACACAAAAACCATAACCTTAAACGACAACTAAAGCTAGAACTTCAGTCAGGCTATTTATAATAAATTAACTTAATTACCTTCCTCGGTTCAGGTGAACACCTACGTCACCTGACCGAGGGGTAACCTGGGAACTGCAGTCCAACTCAAAACAAACTACAAACGAAAACCATCACAAAACGCTAACCAAAAGGGGGCTTTTGTCGCCCTCTAGGGGTTCACCCTTACACACCCCTTGCTGTTTCATAATATGCGGTACTGACAAGCAGCATGTGTCGTTTGATCGAAGTAGACATGGAGGATCGTAAGACACTAGCAGTTCACTCGGATACTGCGGCGTGAGACCATTTAATGCTTTATATGTCAATAGTATTTTAAAATCTATGTGAAATTTCACAGGGAGCCAATGCAATGTGGATAAGATAAGGGTGATGTGCTCGTATCTTCTGGTTCTAATGAGGAATTCTTCTGCTGCATTCTGGACTAGCTGAAGCTTATTTATGAACCTACAGTAGTTGAACATCCAGACCGTAAGGCATTACGATAGTCCAAACTAGAGGTGATAAAAGCATGAACTATTTTTTCTTCATTGTTTAGTGACAATATATTCTTATCTTGGCAATATTTCTGAGGTGAAAGAATGCTATTCTGGTAATATTATCTACATGAGCTTCAAACAAAAGGCTGGAATCTATAATCACGCCGAGGTCTTTTACTGTTGCAATTGATGGAACAGAAAGGCCATCTAAAGTTTCAGTGTGATCAAAAAACTTACTTCTAGCTGCTTGTGGTCCTATGACTAGAACTTTTGTCAGGATTAAGGTAGTTAATTAACATCCAGTCTTTTATGTCCTTCACATATTGCTCAACTTCATTAGGCTGATTTTTCTCATCTGGTTTTGCTGAGACATATAACTGTGTGTCATCAGCATAACAGTGAAAACTAATACCATGCTTACGAATTATGTTGCCCAGAGGTATGTAAAGAGAAAATAGCAGTGGGCCTAAAACCGATCCTTGTGGAATACCAAACTCCACCTGAGAACATGCAGAATAGTCACCAGTTAAATCTACAAACTGATAATGATCAATCAAATAGGAGAGTACTGTTCCCTTAATTCTTACTACATTTTCCATCTGTGAAGGAGAATACAATGATCAATGGTGTCAAAAGGTGCACTGAGATCGAGTAACTCAGGCATGGTCACGCAACCCTGATCAGCCAATAGGAGTCATTTCATACATTAACAAGTGCTGTCTATGTGCTGTGATGAGATCTAGATCCTGACTAATATAGTTTGTGTATGCTATTCCTATGCATTTGGAATAGCAATATATAAAGTAGATTCCTAGGTTTGATATTGGTCAGCTGACAGGGATCGAGGTCAGGTTTCTTAATTAGCGGTTTAATAACTGCTAATATTTTGGAACTGCTGAGTGAAGAGTTAATTATTCTCAACAGGGGTTCTATTATTGCTGGTACTATCTGCTTTAGAAAATTTGTCGGTATAGGATCTAATACACAGGTTGATGATTTTGCAGAAGAGATGAGTGAAATTAGTTAATTCGTTTCAAGGGGAGTAAAGTATTCGAGGTTCTGATGTGATATGGTTAGTTTATCATCTGTATCACTTAAATTGTCTGGTTTCAAAGCCTAATTTTTTTTGCTTAATATTTACGATTTTGTTATTGATAATGTACATGAAGTCCTCACTGTATGTTGTTGTTGTGGAGATTTCTATAGTAGTCTTATTTCTAGTTAACAAGTTAACAAGTTGATAACTCTGGGAGATTACTCATAAAGCTCTGTATGGTAGTTGATGTGAATGCGTACATTACTAAACCACAGGTACTACACATTATCAGTATAATTAATATACATATTGAGAGTTGGTGCATATGAAAATCTATCTATCTATCTATCTATCTATCTATCTATCTATCTATCTATCTACTGTATTTATCTATCCGTCCATCCTTCCACCTATCTATCAATCCTATTATTGACATTAAAGAATAAGATTATACTAATAAAAGTTAGCTTGTTTGAAATTTAATAATAGGGTTAATCAGATTAAACATGGTAATAGATTAAGATGAACACACTTTTTAGATTGTTATACAATTATGTGAATGATCTGATCTGATAACATAAGCATGGGAAAGGAAGAGAGAGAGAGAGAGAGTACACTGCCCCTGTGTGTATTGGGGGGAAATGCTTGAGTCATGAGCAGGGATTTGGCCGAAGAGTGGGAGAAGAGGGTGGGGAGAGAATTAAACCAAGAAATATTTCTATCCTCATTTTTTTTTCCAGAATTCAGTTCCTGAATTTCCTGTTTCCATGGTAACACAATGCACTGAAACACTTGTCTTGGCATGTCATGGTGTAAATTAGGCTTCTGTCGTTTCAGTCAGAACCAAAAGACAGACCCAAGCACTAAGGTCATGTCCATGAGGAGTCATAAACATTGATGTATTTGCTGTTTTAGGGACTCAAGAGACAACAGGTGCATTGTAATCGCCATGGAGTTTTATTTATTTCTCTATCAAACTAACCAAAGTGTGTTTTAAGAGTTTACTGTATTAAAATATTAATAAGAATTGAATATTTATGGATGGAGTCTCCAGTCTTACAGGTAAAACCACTGTATATATTTTCTACTTCTAGGCAGTTATATGACAAGTTGCAGTTTTCTCTTATTAACCATATTAATAACCTTATCAATCTCTTATTTGGAGAGAGAGAGAGAGTGTTTAAAGCTGCTATAATGTAAGTGAGAACAGGAACTCATCTGGAGCACAAACATTAACTGAAGCTATAATGTTGTGGTGTACGAAGAATAAGACTGTGTGTGTGTGTGCGTGTGTGTTTGTGTGTGTGTGTGTGTGTGTGTGTGTGTTTGTGTGTGTGTACTGTAGGTGGGAGCACAGCCTTTCAAAGGAAGAAAGATTGAGAAGAAACAACATTGTGTTGTGTATAGAAAGATCTTAGAGACTGATGAAGCCTGTTATAAAGGTGACACACACACACACACACACACACACACACACACACACACGCGCGTGCGCATAAATTAAAACTAAAGGTTCAATCTATCATTATGTTTTCTTTTCCTCTTACAGAATGCAAAAGTAACAGTGAAACAAAGGTATGTCTCAGATTAATTACATACTAACATATTGAGTGTTTTCTCCTTGGATTGCCAACCTATCACAGGGCCAGTGTTGGGGGACGTCACTTTTTAAAGTAACTAATTACATTACAAAATTACTGTCTTTAAAAAGGAATCAGTTACATTACAGCGTTACTTTCTGATAAAAGTAACTAGTTCGAGTACTTTTCCGTTGCAGAAAATGAAAACTCCTTTGTGATTCCTCATGCATCTTGTTTTTAATCAAGACCTTTATAATTAATCTACCATCATCACTCAGACAAGTTTGGTCCATAATCTGTTAACTACTAATACCCCTATCTCACCCACTAATACCCCTATCTCACCTACTAATACCCCTATCTCACCTACTAATACCCCTATCTCACCTACTAATACCCCTATCTCACCTACTAATACCCCTATCTCACCCACTAATACCCCTATCTCACCCACTAATACCCCTATCTCACCTACTAATACCCCTATCTCACCCACTAATACCCCTATCTCACCCACTAATACCCCTATCTCACCTACTAATACCCCTATCTCACCTACTAATACCCCTATCTCACCCACTAATACCCCTATCTCACCCACTAATACCCCTATCTCACCTACTAATACCCCTATCTCACCCACTAATACCCCTATCTCACCTACTAATACCCCTATCTCACCTACTAATACCCCTATCTCACCTACTAATACCCCTCTCTCACCTACTAATACCCCTATCTCACCTACTAATACCCCTATCTCACCTACTAATACCCCTATCTCCCCTACTAATACCCCTATCTCCCCTATCATGATTTGGCGCTGTGATTAGGTTTCTATCTTTCCGCGCGTCGGTCCTCACATAGTCAGACCGCGCAGGTGAGATAGGGGTATAACAGCAGGAATAACAGAGGGGGTCGGGTTATCAGTGGCGGGGCTTGTAGGACGACTTTCACACACACACACACACACACACTAATGGATTGGTAATGACTCCTGTCTGGCTCACTGATTACATAAATTGTCTGAATAACAGATTAAATTTTTGAAAAAATAACTAAATAACTGAGTACTTAAATGGCGGACCTAATGCGGTTACTCGTTACATCAAAAAAGTAATCTGAGTACTCTAATGCGCTACACCCAACACTGCACAGGGCTCACACACACACAAACACACACACACAGTAGCAATTTGGAAACATCAATCAGCCTACAGTGCATGCCGGAGGAAACCGGTGTACACCATCAACCATGGAGAGAACACACACACACACACACACACAAGAGGCAAGATTCAAACCCCCTAATTACCACAATGTCTCAGAAAGCTCAGTACTTTCCAATGTCTGCGATTCACTGCACCATTTGTACGATGTACTTTTATCAACGAATGGCTAATACTGTATATCAACACAAAAAAGTCAAAATGCATAACAAAATCCTCACCAAGGTACGTGATTACCACTGGCATGAGGTTAAGACATTGCTGATCCCTGTCTTGGTACTCCAGGTAACGCCCACTTCTCGTGACAAGTCATGATCACCCGCAATCCCTTTCCACACATTCTGCTGCTTCCGTTTTGCCGCCTCATTAATTCATGCTCAAGCACACCTGCGCCTCATTTCACTCACCACTCTTCTCTATATAACTCGCCGTCAAACAGCCAGTTCTCGCCAAATTATTGCGTGCTTATAGCCCAGTGTCTTGTGCCCTTTTTGCCCAAGTAAGATTTCTGTTTTTCACGTTGTCAAACCTTTTTGAAGTATAAACTTGTTTGCTTCGCTGACTGATCTATCGCCTTTGATCTTCTGCATCCGCTTTCGACTATGACTTTGTCTGAAACCCCAGGAATATTCTCATTTGGACTACAGGTGTGTGCTTTCGAACTCAGTTTGATCGCCAGTGCCTCTGTTTACAACCCTGACTTCCTTTCGCGCCTGCTCTCATTCTATGTGTTGGAAACTGCAAGCGCCCTGCGCCTTTGGATCTCGTGCAGCCGCTCTCATCTTGCGCATTGTATGCGCTCTACCCACAGCCGCTTTCAACCTGCTCTGCCGTCCATCCCTAACTGCACCATGATTATTGTGTATTTTGCTCAATTTCTCCTTTTTTCTGCTTCCAGCACACTTCTCATTAAAGACATTAAACTCATTCTGATCTGTTGTGTATGCTTTTGGGTCCTCTAGCCTGCCCGACACAGGCACACTCGTGACAGAATAATTCAGCCACTATGGACCCAGTGGAGTTGGGACAACTTAGGACTGCCATGGAGGCACAGAGCACCCTCCTCGGCACACACCAAGGGGAAATTCAGGTCTTTGGCGGGCACCCTTAGTGCACTCACTTCCCGTCTTGAACAGCTATAGGCTGCATCTCCCCCAGCTTCAGCTTGAGCTCCACCCCCTATCCGGAGAACTTGGCACATGCCAATCTTTTCTCTCTCAATGCTCACATTCCCTAGAACTCCAAGCCTCAACATTTCCCACTGAACGATCTAAAATAGCTTATATTATCACTCTCCTCTCTGGAAAAGCCTGTGAGTGGGGAACAGTGCTGTAGGACACTGATGATCCTTGCTGCACCAACTACAATGCTTTCACTAATGAAGTGAAGAGAGTCTTTGACCGCTCTCTTTCAGGCCGGGAAGCAGCCGGGCAGATGTTGAGGCTCCTCCAGGGAATGCGATCAGCTTATGATTATGCCATCGAGTTCCGCACCCTGACTTAGCGAAACCGTTAAGGATGAGCTGTTCTCTCAGGAGCTCACTTCAGGCCTAAATGAGCTCATGGATCTAGCGGGCCGCATCGATACTGCTTCTACTGCGGTCAAGTAGGCCATTTTCGCCTTCAATGACTGTTAAAATTAGAGGGCCCACAATGAAACTGGGAGCCTTATAGGGCCCTTCTCAAACAAACCTCCCAAGCCGATGCCTCTTACTACCGGTTATGATAATTTGGAATAGCAAGATTCAACCACTAAGAGCCCTCATTGACTCAGGATCTGACCAAGACCTGATCTGTGCTGGAACAGCAAGGGAATTGAAAATCCCTTTTTTACCCCTAGACAACCACCTATTTGTCCAGGCCTTCAACGGAAGTTTCCTTCCATCCATCACTCGCCACACACCCCCAGTCACTCTAAGAATCTCGGGTAACCACATCTCCTTCCTTATCATGGAGAACTCTCACGGCCCTGTCATCCTTGGCACCCCATGGCTGAGCAGACATAACCCCAACATTGACTGGGCCAAGAACACCATCCTCTATTGGAGACCTGCCTGTCTGTCCTCATGCCTTCACTCTGCTAGAACTCACTCATCGCTCTGTGTCACTGAGGATGTTATTGAGCTCTCTGATCTCTCCAACATCCCACCTGAATACAGCGACCTCTGACAAGTTTTCAGCAAGGCACGTGCCCTCTCTCTGCCACAGTACAGACCTTACGGATGCTCCATTGATTTCTTTCCAGGTTCTATCCCCCCTAAGGGACTTTTTGTACTTCCTACAGTATCTACCCCAGATAGGATAAGAGAGGGGGACGAATGGAAGACCGCCTTTAATATCCCAATGAGCGGACTGACCAACATCCATGCTGTTTTTCAGGCCCTAATTAACAATGTTCTGAGAGACTTTTTTAAATAAATCTGTCTTTGTTTACCTAGATGACATCTTAATCTTCCCTTGTTACTTGGAAGAGCACAAGCTGCATGTCCGACAGGTCCTGTAAAGACTCTTTGAAAATAAATTCTATGTAAAAGCAGAGAAGTAAATTTCACTGCAGCTCTGTGACATTTCTTGGATTTTTTTGGTTCATATAAACGTTTTTTGTTTATTAATATTAAAGGAGGGTGCCAATATTTCTGGAGCTGATCCAAACCAGAGAGTGCAGCTGCTCGGCTATAATCTCAAAGTTCTCCGGTTTCTCTCACACTGTGTTATGAGGGTGGGAGAGAGGGTTGGTCAGGGGGGTGTAGTCACACTGAGAGGGAGAACAGGATCAGAGCGTGTTCTTCTCACTGTTAGAACCCTGCATCACAGAAAGGAACCAGAACAGAGAAGCAGCCATATAAAAGGTAAAAACATCTTCCTGTTGATCTGAACTGAAAATCAGATTTCATTGGTGGTGAGTGATTAACGGAGTAGTAGTGCGTCCAGATCAAAGATGAAACAGTTACTGTGTGCTTTTAATCTAGCTTTGGTGATAGAACTAGAAAATTCCAAATGACGTTAGAATTTTATTTAATCCATTAATATCCCGTCTAATTTCTTTCATATTATTTTTTCATCTCATATTCTTTTCATTTTGGCATTTTGCCTTCTTTCCTTTTCCCCTTTCTTCTCTTTGCATGTTTCCTTTGCTCTTCTCATCTCCTGTTCCCTTTTCTTCTTTTCTTTCCTCTACTCATAACCCATCTTCTTTTTTCCCCAGATATGTAATAGTGAAGTAGTTAATACATTTTAGGGTTGACAATTTTCTGTTAAACAAATAGCTTGTGGGTGTTTGCTGATAAATTAATGTGAAGAGTCTATAAACCATTATGTTGTTCGGTCAGTATAAGAGTAATTCGGTCAGTCAATCAGAGTCGGTCAATCGAATAGTCAGTCATTTACTCCGTTATGTGGTTAGGCAGTTTGAGTGTTATTCAGTCACTCAATTGCTCAGTCAGTCAGTCAGTCCAGTCCGTCCAGCAAGTCAGTCAGTCCAGTCAGTCAAGTCCAGTCACACAGTCAATCAGTAAGTCTAGTCCATTCAGCCAGTCATCCAATCCAGTCTGTCAGCCCAGTCAGTCACTTATTCCAGCCAGTCTGTCTGTCAGTCAGTCAGTCATTCAGTCAGGCTGAAGGTTTATCTCCCTGCTGAGACAGGATGCAATAAAGTCTCTCTCATGTCTCTCATTATCACACACTCTGGACCTGTTTCCTGTCTGCGCTGATTTTTGTGTCCAGACTGCACTAATGCAGATATCTCAATTTTTTATATTTACTGTGTACTGAATAGTGTGTATTAGATGAGTGTTAAATTTGCACACATACACACAAAGTCAGTGAGACCAGCTGATCCTCTGAAATAGAGTTATAGAAATAGTTCCCTAAATCCGGTAAGCATTTCACTCGTCCTCCCGTCTCACTCTATCAGCTGTTCTCCGGTTCTCTTTTTGTCTCCCTTTGTGTCGATCAATTCACTGTTTTAACTCAACTCAACTTCCTTAAACCTCTGTGTTTTACGTGGGTCCACATTCAGGACATTACATTCCTAAATTTGTAGCATTGATCATGTGACTGTTCATCTATAAAGAAGTCTCCTGGAAAACCTCTCACTGAGATCCAGTAATTTTTACACTTTCATTTGTAAGAACAGCGCTGTACATGTTTACTGTGGGTTTAGCCGGAGTGTAACTGTTGACATCATTTAGAAGACATAAAAAAATGTGTGTAAATGAAACAAAAAAAATTAAAATATCTGAATCATATTTATCTGTAGTACACACCATCTATTTATTTATCTTAGGTTTAAGTGATATGAAACACACACACACACACACACACACACACTGGTGTTAAACATTAGCAGCTGTCTCCCAGTGTGACATTAAATGAATGAACTAAGAGGATGTCTTTAAAAGCATAGGGACACTCAGCAGTCTGTTTGTGCACATCTGTTTGTGTTACTATGGCAACAACAATAAATAAATACAAGCACTTGTCACTGACATAAATCATGCTGTTTAAAACAAACACAACACACATGATATACTTTTAGGTCGCTGTTTTTGTGTCTTAATCAACAGTTTCACATAAAAAAGTGTTAAAAATGCCCACCTCTGTACCACCTAGATTTAATGTCATATCACCCCAAGTTTTAGGGCCCAACAGTGGCAACGTGGTGGTGCTGGGGTTTGAACTTAGGACGTTCCAATCATTAGTCCAACACCTTAACCACTGAGGTCCCAATGTTCCCAATCCATCTCAGTCAAGCAATTTGGAAATGCCAGAAAGTCTACTCTGCATGGTAGAGGAAACCAGAGTAACTGGAGGAAACTTACCAAACATGGGGAGAACATGCAATCTCCACACTTTGCTACAAACCATGCTAAACTCATGTTAAGCCATCAGAAATGTCTAAGAACTACAAGGTTTTTACCAACAAAATCCCCACTAATTCAATTAAATTTAATTCAATTTTATTTATATAGTGCTTTTAACAATGGTCATTGTCTCATAGCAGCTTCACAAAAATTAAATCCTTTTTTTTTTAAAGAAAACTTTTGCATGTACGTATGTTTGAGAAAAATGTGTCTAGATAATAATGAGATGAATGAATGATGAATGAAATGTCTCTGATGAGCAAGCCAAGGGTGGCGGCGACTGTAGCAAGGAAAAACTCCCTGAGATGGCATTAGGAAGAAACCTTGAGAGGAACCAGACTCAACAGGGAACCCATCCTCATTTGGGCGATAACAGATAGAAATGATATAACATCTTGTGTGTTGTGCAGGTGAAAATTCAATATGACAGAAATTATTTAAATTGACATGAAGACCTGTTCAACATAGGGACGAGTCAGTAGGTGCAGAGGGCAGATGAGGTCTGGATCACTGGAAGCACAGGAGCAGCATGTGTAGCTCCAACCATCATAAAGCTGAATCCAGCTGGAGCTGGTCCTTCTCTGGATGCCTCAGGAACCTCGCAGGGTCGGCCTTTGTCTACTGAAGCTGACAAAATCTCCCGATGCCTCGGGATGGGTAGAGAAATACAGAACAGATGGGGAGAATTAGCGTAGTTGCCATTCAGGGTAGATGTACTGGAGTATGAGGTTATGGGATGAGTTACGTGTATGCCAGATTAAGGAGATGCGTCTTGAGTCTACTTTTAAACTACTAAACCTCGCAATCTGCTATAAACTGTCAAGACTTGTCCAGTCCTACTCTGATTCCTCCCCTGAAAACAGCCACCTGGATACCTGTGCGTTAGATACCTGTGACTACAGAAGCTTTGAATCTCCTGCAAACTTCTGTAATAAACCTTATCATACGCACTGTGATATCTATACGAGCTCACTATTTAATAGTGTAGAGCAGTGTCGGAGTTAGACATTTTATCAGATTTGCTGGATATGTGACAGGATTTTGCAGCTCAAAGCTCTCCTCATCAACACTAAACAAAGGATTCTCAATATTATTTATACTGTTATGAGTTAGTTAGTAGAGTATCGACCACCACCAACATCTACAAATTCACTTTCAATTAACTTGATGATTTTTCTGTGATTTCATATTATGTCAATTTCTAGTACACTAGAACATCTGAACATCTCAGTACAGAAAATCATATTGTTGATTACACATACAGTATAATACACACATTACACATGTTGTTAGTTGTCATGTTGTGTCATGTATTAAAAAGAGCACAGTAGAGTGCTGGACTTTTTCATCTGTCACACACTTCCTGTTTTCTCTCTGGGAGATGAATTTAAAGATGTGAGTTTTGGCCCGAGGGCTTTGAAAGTCTTTTACTGTAGCCTGTGTGTGTCTGTGTCTGTCTGTGTACATGTGCGAGTTTATGGCAGTTTATAAGCTTTGCAGTCCACCAAGCTCCAGGTCCATATATCGCACAGCTGGAACACGGTTCTCTTCCATCAGACAGATCAACTACCTATATTCTTGCATAGAAAAGATAGTCGAAAAGATATATATCATACATAACATTTATGCAGTGATGTGTATTCAGAGTCGGGTGATACACATGCTTAAGTCAAATTTACAGATCATTACGTCATTTGGTTTATTATCACCACCAATGTGTAGTTCAGAAGATTACTTCAGTAAAAAAGGAATAGAAAATGCAGACTGAGGACGAAGGTATCTTTTCTTGTAAATATAAATGCTGTAAAACCTCCAGGTAAAAATGGAAGCATGAAGCGATTTGGTTGAATTTGGTACAATGGATGAAGGGATCTCAGCATCAAACATAATACACTGTTCAGCATTAACATTAAAGCCACCTGCCTAATAAGGTCTACTTTGTGACACCAAAACAGCTCTAACCAATCCATGCACGTACTTTACAAGACCTCTGTGGTATGTTGCTATGGTATGTTGCAACAAGATGATCTGCAAAACCCTTTGTCATGTTCCTCAAACCGTTCTCGAACAATGTGTGTGGTGTGTCAGAGCTAATTATCCTGCTGAAAGAGTCCACTGCCATCAGGGAACACAGTCTGCACGGTGTGAGCATCACACTGCCTCCCATAGTGCATCCTGGAGCCATCTTTTCTCCAGGTAAACAATGCACACACACCTGGCCATCAACATGATGTAAAAGAAAACCATTGCTCCATGATCCAGTTCTGATGCTCACATGCCCATTGTAGGAGCTTTCGGTGGAGGACAACAGCTACACAGCTCCATATGCAACAAACTATGATGACCTGTGTATCCTGACTCCTTTCTATGACAGCCAGCATTTATTTTTTCGGTAGTTTGTGATACAGTAAGACTTCATGTGGGATCGGACCACAATCAACCTACCTTTACTCAACATGCACATCAGTGAACCTCAGCCATGAGCTTGACATCGGTTCATTGGTTGTCCTTCCTTGGAGCATTACCTGCATACTGGAAACATCCCAAAAGAGCTGCTGTTTTGTAGATGCTCTGACCCAGACGTCTAGTCATCGCAATGTGGTCCTTGTCAAAGTCGCTCACATCCTTGCACCAACGTGGTCACCTCTTGCCTAATGTATTTCACCTCCAGCACAGGCCATTGTAATGTGATAAAGAATGTTATTCATTTCACCTGTCAGTGGTTTTACAATTGTGAATACTGTAAAAAAAAAAAAATGAGTACCTTGGATTTTGTTACATTTTAAAAGGCTCAGACATCCAGCATGTCTTCATTTCAAATGCTGAAGAGTATGAGATCTATTTGGCAACTCTATTGTCTCCTGTTTTCTTTCTGTTTCAGTCATCTAAAAGTCAAAACAACTCTCCTTCCAGGTATGCAGAATCATGATAATATAACAATGTCAGAATATAAATTTCTTTGCTCATCAATAATCATAGCCACTGACCTTGTTTTAAAGGAGTGACAGCGTGGAACGTGTGATGGAGAACGTCATGGAGAGCCGTTATGATTTCGATCTGATCTACATCACAGAGAGAATCATCTCAGTCTTCTTCATACCTGAACTGGATGAACAACGCTATCGTAGCCACTTGAAGGAAGTGGCGGCCATGTTGAAATCAAAACATCAGGAGAAGTTCCTGGTTGGTTATTTTAATCATTATTATTAACTCATAATGCAACCCATATCATAATAGCAAATCACATACTTTCATCTTTCAGGTCATAAATCTGTCCAGGAAACGTCACGACATCTGCAGATTAAACCCCAAGGTATGATTTATAGACAAGATTTTGATCCTTAAAAATGTCATGACAGTTGAAAAGCTCATTCCCAATTGACCGCTTTGGAAAATTTGCTGATTAAGTTATTAAATTGTATATGGCATTTCAGCAACATTACAGCTCCCTCCTGGGCTCAGATTGTGCCCCGCAGCTCAGTTAATAAGCAATTATTTGAATTATTGCAATTGTTTGACTCAATTCCAGCAATTGGATCAATTCAGGGTGTTTTTCACATGGAACTCTGTTGTGTTCTTTCCCTCTATGTGGTACTTTAGGCAGGTGACAACACAGCAATTACACTTCTCAGATCTCAGAATGTCTAAGTGAAGTGGTTTCTGTTTGCTTTCTAGTGAGAATGTGATTAGATCCTCAATTGATTTGATTACATGTACTGTAGTGTGATAACCCTGCCAGCAATTTTTTCTGAAAGTAAGAAAACTGCAGACTCTAACAGTGTTTTCACATTATGGCCCTGAGATTGCTTCCGAGAACACCTGACCCCAAAGTCTAGCTCATTTTGATCAGTGAGAACACAAGCGTTCCAGAACTGTGCCCGTGTCCGCCTAAAGATGTGGCCTCGAGCTCAGTCCGGCATACTCAGTTACGGATCAATTAGATATGAAAGCCTGAACCTGGAACATGAAATCTGTCTCCTCCAAAATCTCTGTGCGCACATAGCATTGTCCATAGCTGATACAGTGGGAAGACATACAAGAGAGTTGCTCGTGACAACTTTTCTAAAATAATATTAGGCATAGCGTGAAGATCTCTCGTTCTCTTTGTAATTAATGGCGGCTCACAAACCAACTGGATGCATCCTGCCACCTGCTGTGGAAGTACACCAGTGTACCTGTGGACAGAGATTTATAATAATGTGAAAGTAACCTACACAATATAATACTTGGCCTAGCATTATCTAGCTTGCTTATTGCACAAAAAGTAGCTTGCTAAGGAACATTAATGCTAGCTAGCTTGGTAGTACACGTAAATGTATGTTGACTT
The DNA here is from genome assembly GCA_030522415.1 of Channallabes apus. Classification (NCBI taxonomy): domain Eukaryota; kingdom Metazoa; phylum Chordata; class Actinopteri; order Siluriformes; family Clariidae; genus Channallabes; species Channallabes apus. The sequence goes on from CM060112.1 coordinate 2,336,381, forward strand.
TATTAGGGGCCTATTATTTAAAATTAAAATATTTCATTGAAACAAACACTTGTTTAAAGCCTTGTGTTTTTGTCTTGCATTTTCCTGTCAAGATGTATTCACTATCCTGTTGATATTGTTCCCAGGACACTAATGCTAAGCTAATGGTAATGCTAAGCTAAAAATGTTATTAATTGCTAAGTGCTCATCCATAGTCTAGTCTTGCTTGATTTTAAATAAATGCCTTCATGACCGCAGTGAGCTTGACTGGGATGTCAGCACTGTGCCTCACTACACCCAAACACACATCTGCCTTCGTACCTCTTGCAAAAACAGTGTCACCGTGTGCTGAACTCATTCTGTACCTGTCAGGTTGAGGAGTTTGGCTGGCCCGATCTACATGCCCCGCCCCTGGATAAGATATGCGCCGTGTGTAAGACGATAGAATCCTGGTTGAACTCTGACCCTCGCAACGTTGTTGTGCTTCACTGCAAGGTCAGGGGTTAAAGTTCACCCTAAACATAACATTTAAATAGTTTTGATACTGCGTTATTATTACTAGCCTGTGAACTGCACCTTTAATAATAACTTTCATAATAACTTTTAATAACATAACTTTCTCAGGGGAATCGTGGCAAGGCTGGAGTAGTAATAGCAGCGTACATGCACTTTAGCAAGATATCAGCCGGGTAAGCTCTCTCTCTCTCATACACACACACACACACACGCTCATACAGTCGTATTGTGTTCCTGACTTCACACAGTTTCATGATCTGTGGATGATTCTGTCACAGGGCAGATCACGCTCTCACCACCATCGCCATGAGGAAGTTCTGCGAGGACAAAATCTCCTCCTCTCTGCAGCCGTCTCAGAACAGGTTCCTCCCCAGACTGACATCTGACATCACATTGTCATCACAATAAAGCATTTTGTCTAAATAATATTATTCAATCATATTTCTATCCCACATAGATATATTTATTATTTTTCTGGCCTTCTGTCTGGTGCAATCAAGATAAACAGTTCATCCCTGCTCCTGCAACAGGTCCATATTCCAGCTATAACCAACTACGAGCCTGGTGAAGGTACTCACACTTTATACTGTCTCAATAAACTGTCTTCAAGGTTCCATATTTTACTCCGTCTCACTGGGTCTTAGTGGTGTACCAAACATATCAGTTAATTCTCCATTAAAAGCCCTCAGAGATGTATTATTGTATACCTCAGTTTCACTTTTCTTCCAAACGCTGCTTTTCAGGGTTTATGTAAATGAGCTACTGGTGAGCCACGCCCCTCCAGAGAACATCAGAGCTGAGAAACAAGCTGAGGCTCTTATGGTCACAACAGGAAAAAAAATCTAACTGATATTTTTAAAGCCCTGGCCAATTAAAAAATAAAAACAGGAAAAAAGCAGAGAACAAGCTGGTTGCAACGTTAAGCGCCATCTTCTGGCTGAAATTGCGAAGACCAAAAAAATATCAACAAGCCCTCCCCCCTTATGGAGGACTAAACATGACATAATTATAAATAAATAAATGTGTGAATAAATAAGTCAATATAGTAATAAATAAATACATAAATAAATACACTACCGTTCAAAAGTTTGGGGTCATTTGCAAATTTCTTTGTTTTTGTTTAGTGATTTATTTTCTACATTCTACAACAATACTGTGGATTTCAAAACTATAAAATAACACATATGGAATTAGGTAATTACGTAACAACAAGAAAAACACCAGTTAGTTGTTATTGTAAGACACAGAGGTCGGCCTTTCTGTAATAGTTCCTGCAAGAACAGTATTGTGTCAAGTGCATTTGCAAAATCCGTCAAGCACCATAATGAAACTGTCTCTCATGAAGGCCGTCCCAGGAGGACGAGACCAAAACCTCCCTCTGCTGCAGACCAGAAGTTCATTTAGAGTTATCAGCCTGAAAAATGACCAATTAACAGCAGCTCAGATTAGAGGCGTTATGAAGTCTTTACAGAGCAGAAGTAGCAGAAACATCTCAATATCAACTGTTCAAAGGAGATTCATGCAGTTTTTGGACGCCTTCAGCAAAACTTTACAATGTAGAAAGAAATAAACATCAGGAACCATCATGGAGTTAGAAAGTGATCTAAAACTTTTGAACGGTAGTGTAAATGTGTGAATCAATAAGTAAATATAGAAATAAATAAATACATAAATACAATAAGCCCTGGAAAATTGCTTAACTTTTGTTTATTAACATATTTCAAGATTTATTTATTTCTGAATTTCCACATTTCTTCATTTTTTTTTTGTGTTGTCACATTTCTTTATTTATCTATTTTAGATTTTCCATAGATTTTAAATAAATGTATTTATTTATCGCTGTATGCTGATAAGGTAGGCGGTCCCAGCCTTAGTCGAAACCGTGATTGGACCGCAGGGCACAGAAGCAATCGATCTAATCAGCAAATTTTATTAGGGCAAACATCAATATCGATGTAGCACTTTGTACAATATGTTGTATTGATGATTTGAGCAAGGCTGTAAATTTCTCTTTTTCAGTTTATGCACCATTCCTAAAGATATATCAGTCTCTGAAACTTGTCTACACCTCAGCAATCTAGTGAGTTGAGTTTCATGGCTTCATTATATCAGTGAACATTATATCTGCTTAAGGACTACATTTTTTATTTCTTTTTTTTGCAGTGAAACCAATGACTCCAGAAACCGAACTTTGTGCATTAAAATAGAACCAGCTTTACTGTTAAAGGGGGACATTATGGTATGAAACAATGAACCGAACCACCATGCAGTGGATAACCTTGTTATCAGTCAGAAAATTAAAAGTGAATTTGTGAGTATGATTTATTTTCTCATATTTAGGTGAAGTGTTATCATCGGCGCTCAGGTGTGTGCGAAAGAGAGTGTGTGTTTAGAGTGCAGTTTCATACATGTACAGTTCATGGATCACAGCTGTGGTTTGGAAAAAAAGAACTGGACCATGCATGCACAGGTGTGTATTTTGTACGAACAGAAAACCAGCCCATGCACACACACACATGGCATTTGTCTTGTTATTTGTGTTGTTATTTTTAATTTTTAGATAAACGTTATCCAGCTGATGCTACAGTAGAGCTTGTGTTCTCTACTAGTCCAGAGCCAAAGAGAGGTGCTGATTCTGTCATTTCTTCCATTTCTTTCATTCATATCATCCTTCATTTCTGTGAACAGTTATATCTGATCTCCTTTTACTGGAATGTGTGTGCATATTTGTGTGTGCTCAGGAGTGGAGGTTCAGAAAAAGGACCCTAGTGAGAGTCCAGCTATCAGCTGCACAGATCCTGTAGTGCGCTGGGACTCATATGAAAACTTTAATCTTTACAATGAGGACAGTATAGAAGGTAGGCACACACACACACACACAATATACATTCATGTTAGATGCACAGTAGAGGTGTAAATCACAATTGGGATTTAATATCTGGGAGCTGGGGAGGGAATTAGGGTAAATGAAAAAGTGTGAGGAAATGATCTATTTGGGGAAGTGGTCCAAACATCTGGTGTATAAGACAGAAATGATTGAAGTTATAGGCATCTACAGTAGGGAAAGGAATGCTCGGAATATCTGAACGAATAACAGAGTGGTCAGTGTATTTGAGCTAAGTATGTGAGCCAGTGAGATATTTACCCAGAGTACCCAAGGTAATTGATGGGACTGGTCAAAGTATCTTAGGTGACAAATTTGAAGGGTCAAAGTATGAGCAGGAGTAGCCAAAGGCCATGGGCAGGAGTAGCCAAAGCATCTGAGATAATAAACGGGAGTGAGCAGATTATCTCTTACATACCATTTAGTAGTTTAGTGTGCAAGGTGGGATTTAGCTGTGATGTAGGCAATGGGTAGGAGTGGGACTGGTCAGGGTATCTGTGGCAATGGATGGGACTGGCTAAAGAATCTAAGGCAGTGGCAGGACAAGTCAGAGTAACATCACGGGTTACTTTGCTGTAACCCTGTTCCCTGAAAAAGCAGGAATGAGATGCTGTGTGAAAACATTATGGGAACACTCTTCGCGTTGAAGCATGTGTGTCAAACACGCCAAAAATTTTGGCATATATAACCTCAGTCAGGTGACGTCATTTGATTAGGTGCACCTAGAGGTTATAAATAGGCATGAACCGGAAACATCCTCAGGTCAATTTTGTCTGAAAGGACATCCAGTCACGCATACAGTGCAGCATTGGAGCGCAGCATCTCGTTCCCACTTTTTCAGGAAACAGGGTTACAGCAAAGTAACCCGAGACGTTCCCTTTCAAAAGCTACTCTCGATGCTGCGTGAAAACGAGAATACCAACGTCGCCGCACTGCAAGTGTCTGGATGCCCAGGATTGTGTAGTGTGCGCACAATAGCCAAGGAGGTCTCAGAGATAACTTTGGGATGCAGGGATGCTGAGTAGCATAGACATCCAAACTATAGAATCTGACAAATGTGTGCGGAGAGGACCAAGCTTCCGCATCACACACATGCTGCAAGGGGACACCTCTTGCCAGTGCAATTGATGAGGCAATTCTCCTGGTCGAATGAGCCCTGAATCCTAGAGGCGAAGTGTGACCACGAGCCTCGTAGGCAGGGGCAATAGCATCCCTCACCCAATGTGACAATGTTTGTCTAGTGGAGACTGCCCTTCGGCTGTGGCCCATAGCATATAAGAAGCTGCTCTGATTTATGCCACTGGCTAGTGCGGTGGATGTACTGTAAATCTGAAGAGCACAAACTGGACACAGTAATTGAAGTCTTTCCTGCTCCGAAGCTGTAAATGGCGGAGGACAGAGGCTTCAAAAACAGCTGGGTGCATAAACAAGAATGGAATCATCGGAAGATAATTAGTTTTTAGGTGTTTCAACCCTAAACCGCAACACCCTCAACATTGATGGGTCAGCAGTGGTGGCCAAATCAATGCCCATCAACTCCCCCTGGCTTCCAGCTAAGCTCCTCTCTCCTGCTCCATAACCAGCAAGAAGCCCTCACTGCTGCCTCCCCCATCCTGCGAACGGTCATCTTTCTCTCCCTCCCCGTCACTTGGAGCCACACTGTAAGCATCCTCCATACTGACTGGGCGGCGAATCCTCTACAGCCAAGCTCGACTGGAAAGAGCCATGCCAGCCAACCTTTCCCCCTGCACTCATGCAAGAGATCCTGGTATTTGGCGCTCTTTCTCTCAAATGCTTGTTCACAAACCTATTCCCATGCGACTGTAAGTTCGATGAGGATGATCTTCTTTGCCTCTTCAGACCACAGTACTGCATCTGGCCTCAGGGTGTCTGGACAATCCGGGGGAATTGCAATCTTTCCCTCAGGTCTACCTTCATTTCCCATGATTGGGCCTTTTGCAGCAGATTGGTTCTTGTCGTTACTGCAGTTGGTGTCTTTTGACCCGCTCTTACAAACTTGATTGATGGTATTACTCTCCCATGTGGTTGATGTTTCTTGCGTCTCTCTTGCTCCAGGGTGTTAGCGAGTGTCATGAGCACCTTGCCATGGAGTCACCTGTATCTACCTTGGGCAAGAGCTGTTTTACACCCTGACAGGATGTGCGCCATGGTACCCCTCTCTCCACAAAGCTTGCACAGTGGATCCTCTCTTAAGCCCCACTTGTGCAAGTTTATCGGAGTTGGGAGTGTGTCATACACCGATCTTAACAAGAATGAAATACTGAAAGGTTCCAATCTCCACAGATCTCCCCATGTGATCTTCCTCTTGGTTAGGTCCCACTTGGTCCATGCTAGCTCCACTGTCCTTACCCTTTGTTCTTCCTCCTCCAGGTTTCGTACCTCCTCCTGGATCATGGCCCTTCTATCCTTGGATCCAGCCTTCCTCCATTGCTGGATGTGGAAAGTTCCAAGACCCTGTCTCCCTGTGCATGGCGTTCCCATGATGTCAGGTAGCTTCAACATACTTTCAGCTTGTGCAACAGATGAGTCAGCTGCCCACTTGCGTCCTGATCTTGTAAGGATACCTGCCTGCCTGACTTTTTCATCCTGGGAGTCTCTGTATGTCATTATGACTCTGCACTTTGCTACCTGAAATTCCTCCACCACGGATGACAGAGGAAGTTGGAGCTGCCCTGATCTTATGTAAAGGCCTACTGAAGTAAAACTTGGTGGGATTCCAAGCCACCTCCGAGTGCTTTCTGCTCTTCGGAGTCTGCAGAGACGTTCTCAGAGTTGACTGGTCAAGTCCTTGGTGCCTTCTCTTTCATAAACCGTGGATCTTTTGAACTGCTTATTAAGTGCCTTGATTTTTTTCCCTTAAGTGGTGGATTTCCCTTTCTCTTCTGCTTGGTTGGTGTACAGCTCTGATGTTCACCTTCTTGTCCTCCAATCCGAACCACTCCCTTGCCAGATTGTATGTTATCATTGCGAGAGTGTTGACTTTGGGTTTGGCTCTCTGGGGAGGTATTGGAAGAGTTCTTCCTGAGGTCTTGAGGTGACACAGGTGCTGAGAAATCTCTAGGACTATGGGGTTCTTCCTGCTTGGAGCTCTCCTGCATCTCTTCTATCCACATTTGGTCCTGTCTTGATGTATTTTAAGGCCTTTTGTGTTCTTGCAGACCTTTCCGCAGTGACACTTTACTTCCATAACTTCCCCAGTTAACGTTGTTTGGGTGAGCCGCCTCGTTATCCATGAATCCATTGTCCTAGCCATTACCATTGTGTCTATCCTGTTTAGTCGCTCATCCTCCCCCCCTCTCGGGCGACTCTGGGGGTATTGCTTCGTATAACTTTCCATAGCTTGAGTTGGTGCCCTCTTGTGAGTGCTGTGCATGAGGTTGCTAACCTAATACACCCACCCCTGGAGGTCATCTGTCTCTCCAGAGTCACCGAACTTCCTCAATATCAATATCAATAGGACAAAAACACGGAATAAATACGGCTTATTCCATGAAGGAGTTAACTCATCATGGAGGTTGCCAAGAAGGGGACAGGTTTCTGTCCGGCCACCAGACAGAAACCTGTCGTGTAAGCTTGAGCGTTTGAGGGATTTTATTATTTATTTATTTTTACAGCGAATCGACTGCTCGTGTTACCACCTCTAATAACAACTGATACGCTTGCTCATCATTAAAGGAGCGCTCTGAAGTGATAGCTTCCATCTCCGCGGAAGCGAGAGAGAAAGTTTCTTCCACCCCTTCACAAGAAGCACCGGAGCGGGCTTGAGATGTGGACAGTAAAGGCTCATGATCCGGCAAGAGATCGAGAGCAAAGGAAGATTCCGTGTTGTGCGCTTCCGACAAATTTGCACGCAAAAATGAGCCGTGGCTCGCGGTTTCTTATGGTTGCTGAGGATCTTTCCGGTTCATGCCTATTTATAACCTCCAGGTGCACCTAATCAAATGAAGTCACCTGAACGAGGTTATATATGCCAAGAGTTTTGCCGTGTTTGACACACATGCTTCAACAACCTGTCACGCGAAGCGCGTGCCCAACGCGTTTTCACACAGCATCGAGTGTAGCTTTTGAAAGGGAACTAAGGTCAGTCAGGGATGGAAGTGATCAGAGTCTATTTGTGAGGAGGCAGGAAAGTTTGTGGGAGTGGTCCAAGTGGTTATGAAAACTGGCTGGAATTATCATAGAACCTGTAGTAACAGGAAGAAAGTGTTAGAGAACATGCGTGCAAATGATTGGGACTGGTCTGAGTGCCTGTGAACCTAAATGGGCCTGGGGTTAATCTCTGAAAGGGAATTGTCTGCAGTTTCTGTAAATATTGGGCTGGTCCAGTGCAAATCTCAAATCATGACGTCAAGGTAGAATAAACACATCCAACCACATAAACTTCTATAACACAAGCACATGCCTAAACATCCATAATGTTATTTTATTGTTTTTCTGTTTGTCGTGTAGATATCTGTCACACTCGGGGCCCACTTGATGGCAGTTTGTACGCCCAGGTGAAGAAGCGCCGTGTACCTGGCTCCACTTCCAACAACCTACAAGTCACTGAGCCTTTCATGCCTAGTCAGTTACACTCCCTGAACCCTGACTTAGGACACTGTTCCACTCACTCTGAACTTGAGTTACCACCACTTATTTCATCTAATGTTCCTCATTTAAGAGAGGACAAAGAGAGAGATGTGAAAAGGGAAAAATCAAATGTGAGACAGAAGGATAGAGAGACAGCGATACTAGATGATGGAGATTGCTCTCATTTCCGGGTGGATCACTCTTGTTGTGGTCGTCCTTATTCCCACCCTCATTCCTTCTTGGGACAAGATTTGTCTAAAACACCCCCACAAAAACTTCATCCCAAACACTACACACTACCTTGCGCTCGTACTCCCACTTTGCCTGTCTGTGACCCCTGTGGGTCTCAGCAGGACTTTTTGTGGGAGAGAGGGCACTGTCAGCATCACGGTTGCACTCGGTCCTGTTTCCCTTTACCCTCACCAATAACACATGCCCACAACCGTACTCGTTCTTCTCATGCGCACACACTTCCAGTGCAAGCTCATTTATTCTGCTCAGGGGACACATGCCCTATGTTTCATTACCCTGCTTTAGCCCACAACCCCACCCACATTCCACCTCCTCAGTCTTCCAAACAATCCTTAACATCCAGCCCTTACCATGAGTTACGCTTCTGCTCGACTTCCCATTCTTCCTCTTCCTGCAGAGACTGCACACACCTGCGTGAGGATCTGTCCCACTCTCAAAGAGTAAGCCAACTCGAAAGGCTTCCTTGGCACAGAGAGCCAGGGTTTGGATATAGGCAAGATATGCAGTGGGCAAGAGATGGCGATATGGAGGATCCAGACTGCTGGCAGCACAGAGCTGTTGTGCCACCCATGATGTCATCCTTTGGATATGGACATAGACATTGCCATTCCATCTCTAAACAAGATCATCCACTCTATGGAGCAGACCCAAGACAAGACTCTTCATCGAGTCCACATCCAAGCCCACACAGCAGTGGGTACCACAGCCCCCATCTACCTTGGACCAGCTCTCCGTCTCATGTTAGAGACAGTCCTGGCTATGCTTCCATGGCTCAATCTCCAAACTCATCTCCACTAGCTCACACACCTTCCCCAAAAAGGACCAGTCTTACCCAACAACACCTTCAGACCCCCATGCGAGGAAAAGATCACAATATCTATTTTAACCACTCAGGTATGTCCCATTGCACTATCACGCAAACAAGGCTAAAGAAAGTATTGCAGCCAGCACATATCATGCTTTAATTCAATTCAATTCAATTTTATTTGTATAGCAAATTTAACAATTGTCATTGTCGCAAAGCAGCTTTACACAATCAAGTTTGTATGGAATGAGTGTGCATCAATCAAAATGGTCAGATAGTCCCTGAAGAGCAAGCCGAGTGCGACAGTGGCAAAGAAAAACTCCCTGAGATGGTAATAGGAAGAAACCTTGAGAGGAACCAGACTCAACAGGGAACCCATCCTCATCTGGGTGAAACAGATAGCAGGAAATGATCTGCATTCATACTGCGTGTTAGGTGGCAGCCAGTTCAGCTATAACAGTTGATGTTAACTGATGTTAATATGGAGTCCAGGTAGTTATTGGAGACTCATGGTAGACTTGTAGGAAATTCCAGTCCTGAACTATCGAGCAACTGCAGCCAAGTCAACTCCTCAGAGAAACAGCTGTCCACACCAGTCGTGGGCATAACTGTCCTCATGGTAGAGTGAAACCATCCCCAGAGACCAGACGAATCCCAAAGAGACACAGGGGGCATCCATGTGACGAGATCTCCAACCAGAAACGGGGCACCAGGATGGGTCAGACAGGTCCGGAGGGCAAAGGGAGTCTGGATCACTGGCAGTTCAGGAATGACATGTGTAGCTCGACAGAGAGAGGGAAAGAGAGAGAGGGGGAGAGAGCGAAGAGAGAGGGGGGAGAGAGAACAGGAGAGGGGAGAGCAGAAGAGGAGAGATAACAGTTAGGTATGGTCACAGTCACATAATGTATAATGTGAATGTATATTTAGTGTAGAGTGCCAGCAGAGACTCTGGCAGGACTAACTATAACAGCATAACTAAAAGAGAGAGCCAGTAGGAAACACAGACATCAGGGCTCCCTGAGATGTAAAGCAAACAATCATCTCACTGTCAACAAACCTGAATGATCAATGAGAGTGGGGAAGACAGCATCTAAACATACCAGTTCACCGTAACACTCTACGTCCATGAGTCCCACAGATCTGCTCCTTTACCTTTAAGGCAAATCTATTTATAAAAATGCTTGATTACATAAATAGGTTTTTAGGATAGACTTAAACACTGAGACTGTGTCTGAGTCCCTAACACATATGGAAGACTATTCCATAACTTTGGAGTTTTGTAAGAAAAAGCTGTGCCCCTTCTGTAGTTTTCATAATACGTGGTACTGACAAGCAGTCTGCATCCTTTGATCGAAGTAGGCGTGGCGGATCATAAGACACAAGCAGTTTACTCAGATACTGTGGCACGAGACCATTTAATGCTTTATACATCAATAGTAGTGTTTTAAAAATCGATGCAAAATTTCACAGGGAGCCAATGCAGTGAAGATAAGATAGGGGTGATGTGCTCGTATCTTCTGGTTCTAGTGAGAACGCTCGCTGCTGCATTCTGGACTAACTGAAGCTTGTTTATGCACCTAATTAAACAGCCAGACAGTAAGGCATTACAATAGCCCAGTGTTTCTCAAAGTGTGGGGAATACAGACATGACAGGTGGGGCGCAATGAATGGGAGGAAAAACAGGAAAGTACCTATTCTAATTCATGCTTTTCTTTATTGATAATGAAGAGCATACGCTCAAAACTAAACAATCACACATAAATAAATGGATCATTAATACAAGTAAATTTAAAATAACATCAGTTGTGGGCCGGGAGAAAAAGTGGAACCATAGTGCAACAATAACGGTTTAACGTCGGACAAACTTGAGCTGCGCTGCGCGAATCACAAACCTGCGCGAGCCACTGGGCAGCGCTGCGCGACTCTGACAGAAATAAACCGCGTCGACCATCAAAATACATTTTACCCCGCTGGGATGTGCACATACAATCCAGGCATGGCAAGGCGGAAACAATATTAAACAGTCCTGACATTTTAAATAAATTGTTTTTAAATACAACACAGTGAGTCGCGCAGGTTTGTGATTCGAGCGGCGCTGCACGATCCATCGGGCTGCGCAAATAAACCAGATCATCACTGCGCTGTCCAGATAGTCGCACTGCGCTGTATTTGCGCAGATATTCGGTTCAATCGGGTGCCGCGGTTTCGTCCCACTTTTGATGTGTTTGGCTTCACATACACTTCGACAATGGAAGAAGACGCTGCAGCAGCAGTGGGTTTACCTACATGTGACAAAACCAACAACTAGGAGATTGTAAAGAAAAAAGGTGCTTCGTCTGTGGTGTGGAATTGGTTTGGGTATAAGAAAATTATACGAATGAGATGAACGTGATTTGGAAGGTACACAAGTGCAGTGTTTTAACAAGTGGTGCAAACACGTCAAACCTTTTCTATCATCTGAAATACAAACATCCAATCGAATATAGCCAAAGTAAAAAAAATGCTGCAAACCTCAGCAATTCAGTTTAAATAAAATTACATAAAAAAATAAAATTATGTAAAACTATTTCTTTGTGTTTTCATTTTTATTTATGCATTTTCAGATACAAACTGCTATATTGTGACATATATCGTTATTGAGGTAGAAAATTGCTTCTACCATGATAGAAGATTTTGGTTATATCACCCCCCCCCCCAATGAAGCCTATCTTCAGCTTGGATTCATGGTGGTGATGGTGGGGGCAGAAGAGAGGCTCGTGTGTGTTTTGTGTCTTAAACTGCTGGCAGCAGACCGCATGAGACCCAACAAATTAGGAAGACACTTAGAGACAACACACTCCAGTCACATTAATAAGTCACTCGACGTCTTTGAAAGAAAGCTGGCAGAATACAGACAGCAGGATAATCGCATGGTAACATCTGGATCAGTGGACAGCAAAGCACAAATGGCTTCATTCAAAGTTACATACAGAATTGGCCAGTGCAAAAAAAACTACAAACGATTGCTGAGCAGCTAATAAACATGGGGTCAATTATGCAAAGATAAGTGACAACGTAAGCCTTTTATAACAATTGCACGTGTATTTTATCTTTTTTTAACTTGATGGTGTTTGATCGTATTGGGTTAGGAATTGATATTTCAATAAACAGTAAACTTGGCCGATTTCGTTATTATTTTGTTGACAAGTGGGGCTTGAAAATTCACTCACCCCCTTAAGTAGGGAATGACAGAAAAAGTTTGAGAACCACTGCAATAGCCCAACCTAGAGGTGATAAAAGCATTAACTAGTTTTTCTGCATCGTTTAGCGACAATATATTTCTTATCTTGGCAATATTTCTGATGTGAAAGAAAGCTATCCTGGAAATATTATCTACATGAGCTTAAAATGAAAGGCTGTAATCTATAACCACACCGAAGTTTTTTACTGTTGCACTTGATAGAACAGAAAGGCCATCTAAAGTTACAGTGTGATCTAAAATCTTACTTCTAGCTGTCTGCGGCTCTGTGACTAGAACTTCTGTCTTATTCAATTCAACTTTATTTGTATAGCGCTTTTAACAATTGATATTGTTAAAAGCTGCAATTGTAAGCAGCTTTACACAATCAAAAGATTTATTTAAGTTTGTATGGAATGTGAATGTGTATGAATCAAAATGGTCAGATTGTCTTATCAGGATTAAGCAGAAGGAAGTTAATTAGCATCCAATCTCTTATGTCCTGCACACACTGCTCAACTTTAGTAAGCTGTTTTTTCTCATTTGGTTTTGCTGAGACATATAACTCAAACATATGTGTCATCAGCATAACAATGAAAACTAGAGAGCGAAAATTCCTGAAGAAATTTTAAGTGTGCCTATGTGACTGCCGCGTCACTTCTAATGAGTGTGGATACTATCCAGTGCATGGTGGAGCCTTCCGTTGTGTCATAGTCACAGCCCTGATGTCACAGTAGAGGCCGGCCTCAATGTTATGTCTATGGGACTTTTTGGGGTGTTTTTTGGGGGATTTTGGGAGCACCGCACAACGACCCCCCACCAAAAGTAAAAGCACACCATTCCCGAGCGAAGTGTGCCTATGCGACTGCCGGGTCACCTCTAATTTGTGCGGCATCTTTGACGGAACTTTGATGTCACAGCAAAGGGCTGGTCCCAAACCAAAGTCATAGCACACCATTCCCGATACACGAAACGGTGTAACATACGTGAGGGCCGTCACAAAGCTGCGGGGCAAGAAACGCTGCAAAGTTTTAGGTGGAAGAATAATAAATGGATTGCGCAATCGATTTCTGGGGAGAAGAGTAATAAGTGCGCCTAGGCACACTTAATAATAATAAGCCTGTGAGATAACAATAGTAGTGCTTCGCTTTGCAAGCACCACTAATAATAAGCCTGCAAGATAACAATAGTAGTGCTTCACTTCGCAAGCACCACTAATGCTTTGCTTCGCAAGCACCACTAACTAATGCTTAATGCTTATGGATTATGTTGCCTAGAGCAAGCATGTAAAGGGAAAATAGCAGTGGGCCTAAAACTGAACCCTGCCCTGTGGAACACCAAACTCCACTAGAGAACCTGCAGAATAATCTCCATTTAAGTCTACATACTGATAACTATCGGTCAAGTATGATCTGAGCCAGGAGAAGGCTGTACCCTTAATTCCTACTACATTTTCTTTTTTTTTTTATTATATTTTTATTGACATTTAACAACAACAAAAAAGCAGAGCCAGATCAATATTCAATCGACACCCACAGCAAACATTTAAACACAAACAATAATCTCTACTACATTTTCTAATCTGTGAAGAAGAATACTATGATCAGTGGTGTCATAAGCTGCATTGAGGTCGAGTAATACAAGCATAGTTACATTTTACCTTTACCTCATTTTATCCTAGTTTACCAATTTTCTGATTCATTCACAATAGCTAGCTCTCAAATAACCGCAAATGGTAGCTAACAAAAAGGGACCAACATGGTACCAACTATTGCAACATTTTCAGTCTGGTGCTCATGAAAGCAAAAACCTTATATTTACTCATCATTTTAGACATGGGCTAGCTAGACAGCTAGACATGGGATAGAGTAAAGCCATCCCTTCCAACCAGAGTTGTTGTTGGTCTTTCGGCTGCTCCCGTCAAGGGGTCGTCACAGCGGAATATCCAGTCCGCAAAACAACTTGGCACAGGTTTTTACGCCGGATGCCCTTACTGACGCAACCCTCCCATTTTATCCGGGCTTGGGACCAGCACTGCATCCAGTGGCTAGGGGGTTTTGTGCACTGGCTGGGAATTGAACCCGGGTCTTCCGCATCCAACCAGAGAACACCCAATTTTGCTTCTGGCAATAGTTGACTCACGAGCACTCATGTTTTATCATGAGCATTTAAACTTATAGGGGCAATTTTTCTGGTTGCACCATTTGGGATCTAAGCACATGCCACTTTGATGTTCATGAAACACAGGCTCCATAAACCTCTCAAGTGACACAACTGTCTAAGATCTTAAGTCATCTTTGATGTGATGGGGAAATCTATTTAATGAGTGGCCATAGCTTGATAAGCATTGATCTATTATTTGTACACTAGTTGGTAGAATAGTTTTTGGTCCATTTTTCAACCCTGGCTCAAGTTTTATAGTTTAGATCACAGGTTCTCAACCCTTTTCCAGGAGAACCACATATAATGCACCTTTTACCATTTTGTAACTTTTAAAACACCTTTTATTAGATTTTTATTTTAGGCTTTCGTCTCATTTGGTCTCATTTCAAGTTTCAGATCACATGATTAGGACATTAAATTTAGAGTCAGAAAGTTGCTGACTATTTCAAAGTTTTAAGCCACAAAACTGACATACGTAACTATTTATTGTAAAATAAAATGTTTCCAATATATAAACTAAAGATTTACTTATTTTGCAGGAGTCTCAGATGAACATGCAAAGGTGAAAAATATCCATGATTTTTCTTCTAGAGAAGACTGTAATACTGATGTTTTTCTGCAAGTCCAAAGCAGGTACATGTAATATAAATATCTTCTTTCATATTACTTTATTTTTGCTTCCTATTGTACTAGAGGTTTTAGGAATTGCATTGTAATGGTTAGTGTTTACTGAATCTTTGAATTTTACAGTGTAGAACCACTGGTAGAGGCAGAGGAGCCAGGCAATTGTGATGTTATCACTGTTAGTGGCGATTCTCTTGCTAACAGTGATACTTCAACAGAGTTCTCCAAAGAGCCTCAAGAGTCAGACACAAAAACTGCAGATGTAGCAGAGTCCACATGCACCATAATCCTCGTGACCGAACCACCAGTCACAGCTTACGGAGCAGAGTCACTTGTATCTGTTGCTCATATACAAGGGAATACCTCACTGCCTAATGAAATGGAAAAGAACTCTACATGTCCTTCAGAACGAAGCTCCTCATGCGACCTTCCTATGTTGAGCCCCATTTCTGAGGGACAGAGCCTGACCAATCTGACTGACAGGGTTTCTTCCAATGAGGATGGAAGTAGTAGTGATTTGAGAGCTCAATCCCCAGTGCCTGATGGTTACATCACACCTTTGTTCCCTCTGACATCACCAAATTACACTCTCTTGACTGTGCCTCATCTTCCATACACTGGCTACACTGCAATTACCATTCCTTCGTACCCTCCTCAACCCCCTCTCCCTGATAAGCAGCGTGTCAGTCCTTTCCAAGATTCTCCAACAAGTACGTCCTCACTCAGATCATCCACACCATCTTCCACCTCTTCTGTCCAGGCTCAAATCGCATTCTTGCCTAAAACAGACAGACAGAAAGAATCCTCAGAGCCAGAAAATCGCATGAGTGCCAAGTTTGTGCAGGATACTTCAAAATTCTGGTACAAGCCTGGAATCTCCAGAGATCAGGGTAAGGAAGAACAGATTTGTGTGTTGTTGTTTTTTAACCAAGCTTCATATTAGAAGTTTTTGCAATTGAATTTTTTTGTTTTTGCCCCTCTAGCAATTGCTGTTTTAAAAGATAAGGATCCTGGATATTTTCTAATAAGGGACAGCAGCTCATTCCAAGGTGCCTATGGACTTGCTCTTAAAGTGGCCAAACCACCTGCTCATGTCAGCAACCATGGCCAGAACTCTCACTCACCGGAGCAGCTAGTCAGACACTTTCTGATTGAGAGTGGTGCAAAAGGAGTAAAAATTAAAGGCTGTCAGAATGAAACCTACTTTGGTGAGGAAATGTTGATCTCAGATGGCATCTGGCCCTTATAAACACCTATCATACCGGGTGTGGAGCAAATCTGCTAATATGACTAAATCCCACCCTGTGCATTAAATTGCTAAATAGTGCTCTCTAATATATACTAAATCCACAGCTAAATCCCAACCTGCACACTAAACTACTAAATAGTATGCTATAAATTGATACTAAATCCATGGATAAATCCCACCCTATGCTCTAGATCCGGGGTACTCAATAGGCAGACTCCGGTCCGGACCCAAATACGGTTAAATCTGGACCGATGCCAAAACAAACATGCTAATTTAATCATAATCCAAATGAGTTCTCTATGAAGTGCACAACTGTGTTTCCGCGCGATATATCTTTGAGTCGTCTAGTGATGGTTCGTTCATGAACGATTCATTCTTTTTGAACGAATCTTTAACGCAACTCAGAAGAACGAGTTGTCTCCGAGAGTGATTCGTTCATTTTCTACTGGGCGCGCATACACAAATCGCAAAACCTCCGTAGGCTATATATTGAACGGTTCTCAACGAATCGTCAAGTCCCGAGTTGTTCGGTCCTTTGTCACGTGACTCCCATAGGCGCTATGCGGTGCAGTTTATTCAAATGAACGAACGACTCATGGAAGATATAAGAGGTGAGTTACTCATTCTGTTTATTATAATATGTCCTTAATATCCTAATGGTGTGCTCAAAGCTGGCCATTGATATAAGTTGCTTTTGAAAACAGCGAATTTAAGAGTGGGTGGACAGAAAAATATGCATTCGTGCTCCCTGTGGGAAGCAGAAAACCAATGTGCTTAATCTAGCAATCAAAAGTGGTCACCTTCTCACCTTCTGGACAACGATGGTTACTGCAGCAGGTGTTCCTGTTCTGCAGAAAATGCCCCTTCAAATTCTCACAATGTTTTCCTCAACGTACTGTTGTGAATCTGTCGTTTCAACTATGAGCGCGGGGTGAAAAACACATATCGCAGCACCATCACCAATGAACATTTACATCAGTGCCTCCACCTGGTCCTCACACCTTTTATGTCCAAGTTCAAACAACTGGTGGCACAAAGATGATGTCACCATTCACACTAAAAGGACTACTATGTAATTTTTTGCGTATTGTTCGAAAATTTGGGGGTTTTACTTTTTTTGTAGTTCTCTATTTGAAATTGGACTATAATTTTTCCGGACCTTGGACTGAATAGAAATTTGGTAAGTGGACCTTTCAAATTTATATTTGAGTACCCCTGGTTTAGATAGTAGATATAAGGTAGATAAGATATAAGAGTATATGGTAGGAGGCTGTTTGTGGCTCATTATGAGTTTGGCACGATTTGTAGTGTAGTGATGAGTACTTACACTTTAAATCACAGTATGTTTTACAATTTCATAGGTAATTCACAGCCAGTTGGTAGGTGATAAGGCATGTGATGTCAAGAATGTGAACTAAACCTCGAGGCCCAAACTACCTTTGGATAAAAAGAATTGTTGTTTCCACTGAATTCAACATCAGATTGAATGTTCCTGATCTGCTTTTTTTTTTTTTACTCTTGCAGGCTCTCTGTCTGCTCTGGTCTACCACCACTCCATTATACCTGTCTCTCTACCCTGCAAACTACACATCCCTGACAAAGGTTACGCTTCTTTTACCTTACTTACAGAACTCACAATAGTTATGGTGTAATTCCTTGTATGGGTGAAGATGTGCTCAGGGCATGTTCGTGTGTTTCAGATCTTGTAGGAGAGCTGCAGGAGTTGCAGAGTGGCACCAACACCAGCACGGCTGCAGAACTTCTTAAACAGGGAGCTGGTGAGCATCGATCTGAAAAACCAACCCAACAACAAATGGACTTCTTTATGCCTTTTCTTACTGTGCCCGTCTTCGTGTCTCTCTCAGCCTGCAACGTTCTCTATCTGAATTCTGTGGACACAGAGTCTCTGACTGGCCCACAAGCCATCTCCAGAGCGGTGAAGTGCACCCTGTCTCAGGAATCCTGCCCTACAGCAACTGAGGTTCACTTCAAAGTGTCTACTCAAGGCATCACACTTACAGACAATCAGCGCAGGTACAACCACACTTAAACCGCCCCTTGTAGTTGTTGGTAAACTTCCTAAATCAAGATTTAGCGAAGCACATTTCTCAGCTATATACGCATGCTAGCTTGAGAAGGAATGAAGTGTCCATTCCACGTGTGAAACAAATGTTATTATATACTGTACATAGGATCAAAGCACATGTCCTGGATGCTGAATAATATATTTCTGTTTGTGGTTTGTAAACTATGTTCTGTCTGGTCTTCTTTCATATTCCCCATGTAGACTGTTCTTCAGGAGACATTATCCAATCCATAGTGTTATATTCAGCTGCGTGAATCCTGATAATCAAAGGTAAATCATGTGATAATTAATATACACCAGGTCAAACCGGGAGTTGTGATGAAATATTTGGGGGAAGAAGATGTAAAAGTGATTGACATTTACAGAATATTGCAAGAACAGTACGGTGATGAGACTCTTAGCTGCAGTAAAACATTTTAAAGAAGGCAGAAAGTCTGTGAATGACAATCTCATCCAAAGTGGCCTGAAGCCCACTGCAGTCGAGTTTGGAACACCTGATCCTTGAAAATCAACATTTGTGGATGAGACGCATCTGTCTGCGTGAACTATACACACATTCGTTCACCAACACCACTTTCACATTACAGGAACTTGTATCTATAAGTTGTTTGAGTTTAGATGTAGAAATTGTGTTTTGCTTTCTTAGATGTTTTTTTGGTCCTGCAGTACTCGTAGAATAGATTGGTATGTGTGTGTGTGTGTGTGTGTGTGTGTGTGTGTGTGTGTGTGTGTGTGTGTGTGTGTGTGTGTGTGTGTGTGTGTGTGTGTGTGGCTGAATCTTCCTGTATTCTTTTTGCTTTGTGTCATTCTTTCCCTTGCTGTCAAATTTCTCCACTTGCTCAGTTGCTTTTTTTGTGCGTGTGTGTGCGTCTGTGTGTGTGTGCGTCTGTGTGTGTGTGTGTGTCAGGTGGCCAGCTGCTAAAAAGTCCTCCAACAGGTAAGTTCTATGTCTGCTTGGCTTTTCTTGTGTCCTTGTGTCCTTGTGTGTGTGTGTGTGTGTGTGTGTGTGTGTGTGTGTGTGTGTGTGTGTGTGTGTGTGTGTGTGTGTGTGTGTGTGTGTGTGTGTGTGCGCGTGATGCAGGAGTGTGGATTGCACTTTTTATTAAATAAATAGAATATGTCATGCTCTTATGTTCATTCATAGTTATGTGTAATGAGCTCATCTGTTAAACAAGTACGTTCTTGTTGTGACTTACGTTATAGCAGCTATAAACACTTGTTCCCTCACCTTATTCTCTCTCTCTCTCTCTCTCTCTCTCTGCAGGATGTTTGGCTTCGTAGCGAGACGCAGTGGAAGCACTTCGGGAAACGTGTGTCACTTGTTTGCAGAGCTCGATCCGGAGCAGCCTTCCACGGCCATCGTCAACTTCATCAATAAAGTCATGCTGGGACCACATCACATTCGCAAGTGAGAGGAAAAGAAGGAAAGAAAAGAGAAGAGAAGAGAAGAGAAGAGAAGAGAAAGGAAAAAGAGAGGAGAACAGAATAAAAAAAATTTAAGTTTATATTTTATTTTATTTTATTTTATACAATATAATGGTAGATTAATAATATTGACTTTATTATCCAGTTCATTATTAACTGCACTGTTTTGATTACTGAAATCAATGTATAATGTCTAATATGAATTATACATTTATATCTTATTTATATATTATATAATTGAAATTAATATAATATTATTGTAGTAAGTATATTCCCTTTCTGGTATGCCTGATTCATAATTATTATTTTGTGTTTGTAACTATAAAACACAATTAAACTGTAGTGCAGTTACTTTTGAGATTTTTTAAAATCTGAATTCAGTTTCTATTAAAAAAATAATAATTATTTATTATTATTATTATTTGGCTTGTGTCTGGGGCCCTCTGTCTGAGACGATGTCTTTTGGGAACTCTCCAGTTTTTTGGCATAGGTAGAGTCAATGAAATTACCTGTGGCACCGGAATCGATGAACGCAATACTTCTGACCCATTTGTGACCAAATTGGAGAGATACCTGAACTGTGAGCCGAGGGATGGCGGTGGTCGTTGTGATGGAGAGTTGGAGAGGGCCCGGTGAGTCTCTCTCCCTTCTCACCGGGTCTGGGCGTTTCCCGGTCGGAGAGGGCAAATTGCACTGTGGTGTGCCGCTGACCCACAATAGGCGCCCAATCCCTCTCTAAAACGTTGTTCATGTTCGGCCACGGTTAGGGAGGCGCGTCCTAATTGCATGGGTTCCCTGGCACCGGTGTCAACCACGGCAGGAGGTCTGTGAGTGGTGTGGGTGAAGGAGGTCGATGGTCTCAGAGTTGAGTAGGAGATGGGTGCTGGCGGCAGGGTTCTCGGGGCTGGCTTTGGGTGAGAGAGGAGGTGCTGGTCGTAATCCCTCCATCGTGGCGGGAAGCTCTCGCCCGGCTAGTTCATCTTTAATCCTAGAAGCCCACAGGATGTTCAAAGGTGAGTTTTAGCTGGGTGGTGAGCTCATTGTATGAATGGCGATGTCTGAATAGAGCGAAGGACTGCCGTGGCCCACTCAGCTGCCTGCCCTGATAGCAGCGAGACGAGGAGAGCAATGCGCAATCGATCGGTGGAGTATTTGGTGGCATTGAACTCAAACACCAGATCTAATGCAGTTAGGACTAATTTTCACACTACATTAAACACTACATCTCCCGTTCGTGCCATCCCATTTACAGCTTCGCAGAGAGCCGCGTTCTCCTGCCAAAGCTCTGCCACCTCATAGCGCAAGGCCGCCACGTCTTGGACGCTCTGGGCGATGAGTCATGATCTCTCCGATTAGCTTGTCGATTAGCTCGGCATGCCGGTTCACCACATTGCAGAGGTGCGAGTGATCCACTGGGTTTACCGCTCTAGGCTCAGCCATTCTGTCACGTACCAACCCGGGAAGACGAATAGACGAAGCAATAGCGGTTAGCTCTTTGTAGCGTGGATGGTAAGGACTCTCTCAGTAGGGGAGCAAGAGAAAAACACAAATTTAACCCGTGTCCTAATAACACACACTCGATCAGAAAGTAACCCCAAGAAAAGTGAGTACACACAGAAAGGCTGGAGAACCGTCAGGAATGACATGGGCGAACTCAATGACTCAGCGATGTGAAGCGCCATCTTGTCTCCTTTTATACTTCCTGTTTTGAGACCGTACTACTTCCGGGTCCTAGTGCCGGTGGCGGAGTGGGTGTGTGTGACAGTTCATGTGTCACTACATCACTAGTTCTCATCTATATTCCTTATTCATGACAATATCTGTAAAAAAAAATTTATACTTCCTTAAATTATACTGTAAGCCTTCCTGCTTTATAAAAAGATATATACACACGCTGAGTTCTGTCTCCTTATTAGTCAGATCTTTTCCAGTTTCTCAGTAACATGTACTGCTTCAAGAGAGAAAACAGAGAGGCTGCTGAGGGAAGGAGTGTTTGTAGCTGCTATAATGCAAGCCAGAGCAGAAACTCAATCAGTTCATAGACATTCTACAACATTACATGTAAGAATAAATATCTATAAGCCATTATTATTATTATTATTATTATTATTATTATTATTATAACATGTCAAGACGTGCCATTAGAGGTAAATAATCCATGAAGGCAGCTAAAGGCTGGAGTTGTGAAGCAGAATAATATATGTGTTTCACTTTTTTAATTGAATTATTGAAATAAATCAACTTTTTGATGATATTCTAATTTATTGAAATGCACCTGGGTATAAAACTTGAATGAGATCAGAGCTTAATTATTGGAGATTTTGTTTTTATTATTTTGTTGATTTTTTTTGTTTTCTATTTTAGTAACAAACAGTATTTTTGCAGTAAAATCACCCCAATCTGACACGTGTGTATTCCTGACGTAATGTGTGTGTTTATTATTTATTAATGCATTTTAAAATGCTTACAGTTTTTCTTGACACATTCCTGAAAAGCTGCTCTCCTTTTCCCTAAACTGTGAACACGAAACCCAATTGTCAATCTACATTCACAAAACCTCTGACTTTTCTTGCAAAACCAAACTTTCACCCCAAAACAGTTCAATCTGTGCTCAAAACTGAACTACGCTGTCAAATCACGCCTCAAGTCACTCTAAATTAAATACTGTACTGAGTAGTCACTAAACACTACGTAGAAAAAAGGAAAACACAATGCTCAGGACATGAAGCGGTAGAAATAAATGTTTATTTAGGCTAAATGCACATTGCAAAACAAAATACCTGGGCATTTGTAACACTTGTACATAGAAAAAAGAATTAGCAAAAAAACAGAAATCCTGTGCATTTACATGTAGCACTTGTACGTAGAAATAAAGCATAAAAATATACAAATGACGTACAAAGAAAAGAAGTGCACTACTCCGCCACAGCATCATCTCTCCGTACCGGGTCAGGCCACAGGACTTCATCTACATCACAGGCCACATTTTCTCTGGCCAGGCAGCGGGGTGGGGGGGGGGGAACCCTGGCATGCCGTATCCAGGCTTGACATGCCTTGCAGGAGATTTACCCTGGTGTAAGGTTGGCGTTCATATACCTTCCACCGCCATGAGGAGAAGAATTCTTCAATGGGGTTCAGGAAAGGGGAGTACGGTGGAAGGAAAGATTGATAAAACCTTGGTTCATATTGAACCACCCTCAAACCTGGAGAAAACTCAGTGAAAACTCACATTGTCCCAAACAACAACATAGATGGGCTGCTCATCCTGCTGCCCTAACAGCACAGCTCGCATGTGATTGAGGAAAATGAGGAGCTGGTGAGTGTTGTAGGTCCCGAGGTTGGCCTGATGGTGGACAACACCATGCTCGCTGATGGCAGCACACAATGTGACATCGCCACCACGCTGCCCAGGGACACCAACAATGGCCCGTTGGCCAATCACACTACGGCCTCTTCTTCTCCTTTTGGTGAGATTAAACCCAGCTTCATCCATGTAGATGTATTCATGGAGTTTTCCATTGCAACTAGTTCAAAACCTCTCTGTAGAAATAGATATATATTTTTGTAA
Source organism: Channallabes apus (assembly GCA_030522415.1). Taxonomy (NCBI): domain Eukaryota; kingdom Metazoa; phylum Chordata; class Actinopteri; order Siluriformes; family Clariidae; genus Channallabes; species Channallabes apus. Next base: position 2,359,739 of record CM060112.1, read on the forward strand.
GTGATGTAGGCCAACTACAATAAATCACTACTTACAGTAACCAACATTTATGTGTCTAGATATATACCAACCTGTACATACTGGAATCTTTGCTCTTTGACTCTATCAGAGTTGTGTTAAAAGACACCCTGTACAGTCTGTTGCGCTTGAGGTCAACAGTAGAGAGACTGACACTGTCGATACCCTCAAAATGCACATGGTCCTCAATGATCCTCAGCTGAATTTCATGCAGTTTAATGGTGTTGTTCTCACGGACCATGTTGACAATTAGGGTCTCTTGGTGAGGGGAGAACATAGATGTCCTACCACCCCCATATGGCAGTCTTTCAATTCTACAAAAAGAGAACATGCACTTACAATACATACATGGAATAGGCCTACAGACAGTCAGACTAAGCCTCCATTACAATACTACAGTACAGTACACCGGTACAGTGATGTACTGAAACATGTTTACTGTGGTACAGTATATAGTGCAGTCATTGTACATATGTAATTGTTGTCAACATTTACATACTATAATGTCAAAAACTACCTGTTCTCTTCTCTAAATCTTCGGATTATGGTGGACACAGTGAATCTACTGATGTTTGGTTGTACCCTTAATCCGGCCTCCTTCATGCTCATACCATGGACAAGAACATGGTCAATCACAGTAGCTCTGATTTCATCTGATATTACTGTTCTTTGTCCTCACTGACCACCTCGACCACCTCGACCTCCTCTCACACAAACTCCTCTTCTTAGATTTCTATCCATTGTGGTGCCTCACAAACCAGTGCTCTGGCTTATACAGTATGTACTGTACGCTCACATCATTAGCCAGAAGTGTGATATATTTTGATTTGTTGTGTTTAACCGGAGACACCTGGGCTTTAATTGTGTTTGACTTTTGCCGCCTGTTCTCACCATTATGCAGCACAGGTGCACCACAGTGACAGTGTGTTGATGCGTCTAAACTGGTGAAAAGTGCTTATGGTTTTGCCAAAAGAGTGACTGATTCAATAAGTGGGTTCAGGCAACTGAGAATTTGGTTCAGACAACAGGGTTTAGTGTTTTAGCAATCGAGAAAAACTGTAATAAAATGAAAATGAAATCTTTTTACTTTTTAAAATAAAATGAAACTTAACTTCATTGCCCATACCATCTTTCCCTATAAATAAATTATGATCTCTAATTTCAGAGCTACAGTATCCAATATTAATAAAAGAAAGGTATAACAGGATATTACCATTGTGATGATGATGATGATAATAATAATAATAATAATCATAATCATCATCATCATCATCATTTACTTAGTATTTAATCACTGATATTAGATTCCAGCACAGATTAGACACGTACTGTTGTTACTGCGTCCTTTGTTTACTTATTAATTAATTAATTGTATTTATTTTTTCTCTCTATGACACGAGATGTATTTTTGGTTGAATACATCTTTCTGGAATAAAATAAAACATGACGAGGTCCCACCGAGATTTGAACTCGGATCGCTGGATTCAAAGTCCAGAGTGCTAACCATTACACCATGGGACCCGGCGCGTGCGGAAGGTGGAGAAAATCGTCCTCTTAAGGTCACAGACACTCGTTTAGGATCTTTGTTTAAGCGTTAATAGGCAGAGAGTTGGGGGTAAAATCATGTGTCTTCCTGAAGTCCTCGATAAGCGAAAGTCTTTAGCGAAGCTTAATCACAAAACTTAACGCGGTAACGTTAGCTAGCGAGCTAATCCCGTCTTCGATTAATTTACGAAACTTCCGGAACCTGTTCTGGAGGCCAATTATAAAGGTTACACATTAAATTTGTAATATAATTATATGTTTGCTAGTTTGCAGTCGTGTCACGGTATAAAAAGAGTTTTATTTATTACCAGTCGTTTTACGAAATAACCGAAAGAGGGCGCTGCTCGCAAGCCTTTAGAGACCATCGCGAACACGCTAGGTTGACGTAGTCTGTTACGTCATCGTGCCCGCCATTTTGAAAACGAAGCCTATACAAGACTGTGGAGACATAAACAGAACACAAACAAACCAACAAACAAACAAACAAGCACTTGTAACTGTTTATCGATGGCATACGTTTCTGCATATCTTTCCGAGAGAAGAGAAACAGTATTTCGACTCCTCTGTATGTCTGCACATATGGTGGTGTTGACAAATAAAATAAAATAAACTTTGAACCTTATAAAGAGAACAATTACTGGTCAAAAATGTCCTGTTTAGAAATAATAAAAGTTAAAAAGAGTCATTAAGAGTAACTTAATAATTTCTTGATTAGATTTAATAAAAAGTTTTAAAATGCATTATTTATTCAATCCAATGTTATTTCTACAGCACTTTTAACTCTGGCCACTGTCTCAAAGCAGCTTCATATAAATGGAGGGAAGAAATTCATTATCTTTAGAGCCATGAACTCATGAAGGGGTGAAGAGGTACACCGCACCTCTTATAGGGCTCCATGTCCTTAGATTGTGGGAGGAGACGATGAACCCCATACAGCACGGGGAGAACATCCAAACTCCACACACAGAACAGCTGAGATCTGAAGCCACAACCCCAACAGTGTGAGGCGACAGTGCGGATTTGTGGCGACATAATCAACACCATGACTAGAAAAGGAAAAAACACCTAATGTGGGAGTTACTCACCTAAAAGGTCTGATTCACTGAATCGACTCCTTACTGACCGACACGTGTCAGAATTAAGCATTCTGACCAGTCAGAAGAGAAGGTGTTAATGAATTCTCTGTAACAGCAGCTCTGATAGTAGTGCGGGTTTATAATATGTAACGGCTTATTCACAGGGACGTATATGATGCATGCTTAATGTGTGAGGAAGGAGTCTCCAGTGTCAGTGCTTTCTAACAGTCCGGAGTAAACGAGGGTTTTTTATTATTATTATTAGCTTGTAGATGGAGAATAAAGTGAGGCTGGTGATGGAACAAGTGTTTTTGTAGCTGCTGTTTAACAACACTAAATGTAACTATAAAGGGATTTAATTCATTCCGATTATAAGTGCTGAGGTAGAAGAGAAATAAAACACTAAGGCAGTTGTAAAGTTGCTTTAAAAGTGTTAAAACTTCAATGCCTTTAGAAGCCATTATGGTTGTGGGGTTTGGTTTGTTTATTTCATGTGATCATGTGACCAGCTGTGTGTTTGCAGTCGTGACCCGTGAAGGATGTTTTCTGCGCTATTTCTGTTCAAAGCCTTCAAACGAACAATCAAACCTCAGCAAAGCAGCATTCTTCTCTCTTTTCCTGGACGTTTTTGTTTCATGTACAGCTGTGGCCCAAGTTCCTCCTCTACAACAATTCAGCTATAAAATAAATAAATAAGAAAGTTGCTTTAAACACAACGTAATTATCAATCCCGAGCTGTTCTTTCTTCTAAACACAGTGATAACAGACGTGCACAAGTCGGGTTCGATTCTTCACTTTCCACTCTACACTCTTTCATGCTGCACGGTGATTGGCTGGACAGCCTTGACCTTTGACCCACAGTGATGCAATCCCATTGTAAAGCTGTTTTCCCTGCACATTCCAGCGTTGGTGTTTGTGTTCTCTGCACAGTTCACGGCCTGTTGCATCACGTACACACGCGCTGAGCACGCACAGAGAAGATGGACAGAGAGGGAAAATAAAACATGCAGGGAAAAAAAGGTTTTTATTCACAAACAGGTTTACCTTCTGAATGAGAGACAAAAATAAAAATAAAGCAAAGAAAAAAATGCTTTGTTTAAGTATGACATGATCAGAGTGTTTGCTGCATGTGCCAGTTATGATATGTAACTTTATATAACAATCAGTGCACTTAAAAACCTTGTTTAAATGTCGTCCTGTCCCCTGAATTTAAAATGCAACAAACAATGCAAAATTTTTATGTAAATTAAAAATCATCAGCACAGCCTGCTGCTTTATAGAAATGAATAAAAAAAACATCTTAATCACATTAAATAAGCTTTATGTAATATTTAATTAATGCAAGATGTGCCTCAGTGGTGAAATGCAATGACAATAAAACCATTAGCAAGTGTCCATTCAGAAGTTAAACACTTCTGTTCAAGTTAGGATGAGTGGAGCTATTTATATTCGCCAGAAATATTTATATATATAAGCAGAAGCCTGGAAGTATTAAATAAATTAGTGTAACTTATTATATAGCATGCGTTTTATTACTGTGTCTTTAAATAGAATGAAAATAGAGACTAAACATTACATACAGGACCTTTAATCAAAGATCATCAATAAATCATTAGAAACAAAATGGGTTATACGGGTTATATTTATTATTATTATTATTATTATTAACACAAGATTCTAAAACATTCCCTGATTTAAAAAACAAAAGTCATAGAAATAGCTGAGTCACAGTGCTGTACTCTAACACTGTACTCCAAGTACACACACACACACACACACATTTAATTACAGTAAATGAAATGAAATAGCATGAAATTGAAACTATGACCTCCTGTGAGAGAAAGAAAACAAAATAAAATCATCATCACACACACACACACACACACACACACACACACACACACACACACACATCTCTGAAATGACTTGGTTTGTCTAAGCAATACTGATATGATATATGAAATATAATAAACATAAGTCTAATTAAATGAATTAGGTTTGGATTTGCAACCTCAAACATATACAGTTATATCAATAAAATATAATTATTATCATTTTAGTTATTTAAAAAAAAATTCTCTGAATAATTTCATTCTGCTGTGAGAAAGAATAATTATTTAATAATTATTCCTTAATAATAATAATAATAATAATAATAATAATACTTATATTAGTAGTAGTAGTAGTAGGATTATTATATTTAAATTTGTTTATACAACACCTTTATAACATGCACTAAATGAATATGTAACAAAAATGTAACCATGCTTTTTTCATTACAAAATTTTGCTTTTTTATTTCAGATTGATGAAATTAAATTAATTGAATTTTAAATATTATACGCACAGATTTATAAAAACCCTGCAAATTAAATTTGTCGTCACTTTTACAACAAGCTCCCTGAGGTCTATATGTACTATACAACACTTCTACATATTGATTTGTGATGTCACTAAATCGCAAGTGTTTATGAACCAATCACATCTGACATGCAAATGATTAAAGAAAACTCTTCTAAACCTAGCTAGCTTTCTAAAGGAAGAACATTAACAATAACAATTATTACTGTGTGTATAATAAAACATAATATAAAGAATTCTAAACCATTATACACGGCACCTTTAATCAAAGTAAAACAAATTTATTGCTAAAACATTGCTCAGTATATTACCTAACCATAGGTGGTCTTTGGTTGTCATGGTAACATTTAAATCTGACATGTGAAAACAGAAAGAAAAAACTCATAAATGAGGTTTTACTAATAATTTTTTTTCATATCCAGACTACAGATGTACTCGACTTCAAGCGCCGTTTTGGGACTCGTCGGCTGCTGGCGTGAATGTAGTGATGTTCCTAGAGTGTTTTTTTTTATGTCTAATGATTTGTAACACACAATAACATGTTTATCATTAAATATAAAGTACTCACAGGTTTTCATGTGATGTATTTAGGGGCGTTCCAGGATTGTAAACATGGCCAAACATGCCTTGAGATAACAGTGCACATAAACACACATGGACACACACACACACACACACACACACACACACACACACATACATACATTGGTGAGTGGTGGAAAGATGGAAACAGGATAACGGAAAGAAAGCCGCCTCCCCTCCCCCCTCATGCACAATACCCACTCATAGCTCGCTGCACGCCTCAGCGTGGCCTCTTCCTCTCATTCCAACACATCAGCTTTCTCTCTCTTTCTCTTTTTTTCCTCTCTTTCTTTCACCTCGTGCTCTGACATTCACGCCAAGCTGAACAGCTCTGCCCTTGGTGTAACCTCAAACCCCCCCCACACACACACACACGCAAACACACACACACACACACACATATATATATACATGCATACCTACATAAATTCATGCTTGGTTGCATGTAAGCAATTTTCTTCCCTAATTTGCATCATGGGGCTCATGCAAGGGTATGTACACACACACACACACACACACACACACATATAGCAAGGCCCCCCAAATGGACGCATACCTCCAGGACTGCATTATTGCACAAGGCATGGACACACCCATGTGAAAGAGAAGCCCATGGGTGCACTGACCCACATCAGCACACATTCAAAACATCCCCTCAGGGTTGCCAGATCCAGCTTAAACAAACAGCAGCACTATATATACAAATATTTATTTATATTTATTAGTGTATATATATATATATATATATATATATATAAAACCTTCAATCTTTACGATTTAAACTTTTATCATATCAACTAATTAAGTCATGTTTTTTTTGTGATTGCGCTGTTACTATGGAAATGATAAATGATAATAAATATAATATGAGTTTATGGGAAAATGTTTTTGCCTTTTATTATATCTAATGTTTGTTTCATTGTTTTCAGATTGGATTGGATTAGACCTGCCTTGAAGCATTTATAGACAAAACACTATTCACAATAAGTACACAACATTTAATAATTGTACAGATTAAATAAAGATTTATAGTCTTTGTAGTATTGTCTAGTGAAATTCATCTTTCTGCGCTTAATGGAACATTGTTACGACCCGTGGGACCTTCTGAAAGACGTCTTCATGGCGTTCGAAGATCTGTTGAGAAGAACAATGTTCTCATTCAGTACCTGTGCTGGTTCTGGCTCCTAAAGTCTTGAAAGGAAAAGCGTTAATCATGTGTTAATTAATGAGCTAAACCTTAGCATTCTCATAAAAAAAAACACACATTTTGTGATAAACATTTTGATCACAAATCTGTGTGTGAGTGTGTTTGTTTATGTAGGGGAAGCGATCAGTGAGTGGTTAAGGCACTAGACTACTGATCAGAAGATGCTAGGTTCAAACCCCAAACCGCAACAGCTGAGACGTCTTAAAAAAATAATAATAAAATGGGGTCTGACAAGTGCTGTAAATCTGTATAAATAAAACAAAGGTTTTGTCTGTACATTGGTCAGAACTTTTGAATAATGGTCAATATTGGTCAGAACAGAAACAGTATCAGAAAAATTTCTGTCTATCTGTCTGTCGCAGCATCACACAAAACTGTCTGGACAGAATTTCCTGAATCTCCTGCAGTCCTTTGATCTTCTGTCTGTAGTTTAATCTGCACCATAAGTTTAAATCTAAATGTGGAGTAAAAGTGATGTTATGAACAGTTATGTGCTGGATTTAATAATCTACTGTATAATAATCTACTAATGCGCTACTGTCTCAATGTAAACAAACACCTGCACCAATAGATATTAATTAGAAAAGATAAAGTGAATATTTTGACTGGGATTAGTTGATATTTTCACTTTGTCTGAAATAACAGCGCTGAAGTGGTATAAGTGAATTTTAACAACAAAATTTCATCTTTATCTGATCGACTTTTTCCATTTCTCATCTGTGATTCTGTCTCCGATTACCGAACAGGGAGTGTATTTGTCTGAGCACCAAAGAAGGACAACTGGCGCTTTTCTACTGCATAGTACGGCACAGCACGGTTCAGTACAGCTCACTTTGGTTCGGCTCAGTTCGGCTCGGTTTGCGCTTCCACTGCAGTTTAGTACCGCTTTAGAGTGGGCGGGATTACTCACGTGTCATTATAGTTGCGCCGCCTCTACTGCCGTGACATCATCGTAATACTTCTACATACTTCTG